>CM062813.1:88180549-88904603 GCA_031772625.1 Pinus tabuliformis
TGGAGGGCAATCATGTCCTCTTCTTCATGTTCTCGTTCTTCGCCATGTAAGGGTCATTTTGCTCAAAAGTCCCTGCAAAACAAACAAGAGAAAGAGTAAGATCCTGGATTTGATGAGAAACTGGCAAAATTTTCATCAAAAAACTGTGCAACAGAATTGTTTTTCTATGCCCGACGCAACTAGCTAGTGTTCCACCTACGTTGAAGGTCAAACTGCCTTCATGCATCTTGACATTCAACGCAGGTTTCGAATGGACTACCTGTGCTGATGGCAGAGCGCCCTAGCAAAACCCAGGGGCTCAAGGGAATAGGAAAACAAGCACAGAATGGGAAAAGAAAACCATGAAAAGAAAGAGTTAGGGTTTAGCTCCTACCTGGTCCAGACGGCGCCGAAAATCGTCCGCAGATTCTCCCGGAATCAGTTGATGAAAATCAAGGGGGAAGAGGCACCTCCAAAGCTCCAACAAACCAAGTTCAAATGAAATGGTAAAATGAGAGGCAAAAACACTTTTTAATTGCTTTTTACGTAGTTCAAAGCGAAATATTAGGGTTCTAATCTCATTTTCAAGCAAATGTTGTTCATTTCTAACTAGTTTGATGCAGCAATTGAGAATGCAGTACTATCTTTGAAAAGGGCAAAGCTAGTTATGGTAAAAATAAAAAATTTGACCATATAATTTCGAGCAGTTTTAGCACACAGTTCATGCTCGTTAAAAAATAAACGCAAGATCCGAGCAGTTTTAACACATAGTTCATGATCGTTAAAAAATAAACATAAGATCGAGCAAATGTTTCCACCCGCGTTTAAGCTCGTTAAAAAATGAACTATCCCGGTAAATAACCACTGTGAATGTAACCTTATCAGCCATTAAAGCCTTGGTCGTGTTTGCACCGTCACCTCCACTTTTCATTTGGCTGATCGTTCACCTTCATATGTTTGTTTACCCATTTTGAGGAACAGCTGCGAAGAGTGATTTCACCTAGCCATCCTTGTGACATTGCCGTGATTGGAAAATTCCAACCTGTACCTGGAATTAGCTGCTAACCATGTTTATCACGCGTTCCTCAAAAGACGAGTCTTCTTTAATCTCTTTTCAACTGACTCGTAAAATATGAAAAGATTGCCGAGTTTTGGCCTTCTAGCTCGTTAAAGCGACCAGAAGTGCTATCCCTCCTCTAGTTTTTAATCTTTTTGGACCTAAGGGATTATTTCATAAAAAGATCGAGCGCTTGTTTTATTCGGCTCGTTAAAACTATCGAAAACTGATCCCTTCTGTATTGTTTTATACTTTTTCGGACTTAAGGGATTAGATGACGAAAAAGGACTTTTGGAGTTAACTTTATGTACCTTTTCAGACTCTCTAAAAATGAAAAGGACCGAGTTATCCTTGTCGTTAGACTCGTTAAAATCATTAAATAGCGACAAACTTGTGTTTAGACGAGAACGAGTTTCACTATCGCTAGGCTCGTTAAAACATAGCGATGGGCTTGCCCGAAGGGCAGGTTATAGAACAAGCATATGTTATCCTCCTCAAGCTTGACAAAAATAAAGAGGTACTGGTCAACAATGACTGGGAAAAAATTGGGAGAAACTCAAGAAAACTTTGATGGTAGCAAGTCGCTCTTGAACATGACACTTTTCCTCCGTACCACAATCGGGTTGGGTTGTTTCATTCACTGGTTACATCCATGGTCTCGCCATACCATCCATATTTTGGGTAATGCTACCGATCCATCACATCAGTGTCGCCATATGTTCAAGAGAAGTCGTTCAGAAAAGTCAACCGTGTCCCATCCACTGCCATACATTATCCTTCATCCTTTCATGACCGCCACCCTGAATCATATGTCACAGATCATTTTCACCTCCATTAAAATCATTAGCTTCGTTCCGTGTCACTGATGTGGGATTCATTAAGGCCCTCTTGTGACGGATCGCTTCTTGTCGACATCAGCTCATTATCCAAGAAGTTGATCTAGGAACAACCCCTTCAGTACTTTGAAGCTTGCATGCCTCAATGGCAAGTTTCTCACTTCCGGCGATAGGTATACATCAAACAACCTTCGACCGAAAGATTTTGCGTGGTGTTCGACGCCAAGTCCTTTATTCACACCACGTGAATTGTACTGCAGTACCTTGAGGGTCATTATCATTATTGGTGATTCCTCTCGCGCTTGTTAACGGTTTACATCATTGACCGGTGATCAAGCGATGTCTTTCCATGTTCGACTTCAAAACATTTCTTAGAGTGAAGATCAAACGAGTTTGAAGACCCCGGATCTAGTTTCATCCATCCAGGCTGCGATATATATTCAGGAAAGATAAAGACATTGACATGTACATCATTGCAGCAGATAATCATCCTACTCAAAGGATGATAATTTCATCAAAATTATCAGTCTACCATCAAACGATTGTCTGTTCTATGTACAGAAAAATGAATTTATAAAGCTGAGCATGGGAATGCCCGCCTCAGCTAGATCATGAAAGCAGTATGAAAAATAATTTATTGTATTGTATCTTATTACAGGTCTCCTCCCAGCATTGGATGAACTTCGGATCCCCCTGATAAAGCATTTCACCCGATAAACGGCCTCATACTTTAGGGGGCAACTGTTATAGACATTTTTTTGCCTTACAGCATTGAGCATGAAATGTCCATAATCTAAGGGATCCAAAGTCCCTAAACATGTTGATCCTACCCCTAGAGGAACAAGGCTAACAAACCACAGCAATTCACAGAAGTTCTCCACTAGAAACTGCTCAAAAACAGGTCAATTCAGGATCAATTCAGTGGCTCCACTAGCTGTTTGCGCTGAATGTCAAAGCCAACACTGGCTACCTGCGTTGAATGTCAAAGGGAACACTGTCTACCTGCGCTGAACGAGAGTGGACATGTGGCAAGTTCATTTCTCAAGGTGTCAAAACCCAGGAAGCTTCCAAAATGACACTTGTCTCGGGGAATTCGACTGGTGATGAGTAAGAGGTTCCAAATCTCCAAGTGGAAGCAAGAACCTCCAAGTGGAATCAAGAACTGACAGAGGGAGAGGACACTAGTCAGATCTCAAGCTGACTCATCCTCTTTCCAAACATCTATATATGGATCTCTCCTCCATGAGATCTAGAGGCTTGAATTTTGTTATTGCAGAGAATTGCTGTTGGTTTGAGATTGGAATCATTGGGTGCTTAATGCTTTGAAGGGGGTGAAGATAGGAATTCCATTTGCTGGGAAGGAGATGCTGGATTGGAGCCCTCTGGGTTGTATCTCTTCCTGAACCTTGTTATTCATCAATAAAGCTATCTTGGTTTCTCCTATATATTGATGTATTTTTGATGTATGAATGCATTAGTATGTTTAGTTTATTTCTAATCCTAAACTAGTTATGAATATGAATCCATGTCTTGTGTAGTGTTCTCTTCTTGTGATCTTGCAGAAACCTCTTGAAGCTGGGCGAGTGAGAAGGCAAGTAGCTGGGAACTCTCCAAGAGAAGAGAAGCCGGATCGTGGGACAAACGGAAGACACTGCTTAGTCCATCTATCTCTCTCTTCATTCTTAATTCATAAAGGAAGAATACCAAAATAGCTGTCTCTTTTTGTTGCTAGGGCACTGTCACACCTTAGGTGGATAGGATCGTCCTGCATAGGCATTTTTCCCCACAACAGCTTCTGGACCCTATCTCTGGGTGAACCGATTCTAGGGTGGGCAAGCTGTTAAAAAGAAAATATAACTCTTGCCGGGGCCACATACGACGTCTCTAGATTTCCCAACATTGTCGCTTGCCCCCATGTCCCAGTTTGGGAATATTAACCCAATTCCCTTTTGATGCTCGTGCAGAGTGCACCCTTGATACAAGGCTTCCCCATCCCTTAGGACTGACTAACCCATATCCATGTGTTGTTCACATGGAATCTCCCTCACTTCAGTCTTCAAAGTTCTCATTTGAATATTTTCTACTACCACCAAGATCTGCACCGGGGGTTGATCCACCCAAGCTCATGCCTGAGGTTTCTTAATGAGCCCCATGTCCTCCTACTCATCGGAGCTATGCAATTGCTCTGACGGTCGAGTATAGGTTGCGCGATTCAGCGCCATCCATTTTCGGGGCTAGCTGATTCGGTAGGTGAGTTGTTACACACTCCTTAGTGGATTTTGACTTCCATGACCACTGTCCAGCTATCTTAATCAACAAACGCCCTTTGTGGGATCTAGGTTAGCACGCAATTCAACACCATAACTTGACTTTCGGTTCATCCCGCATCGCCAATTCTTCTTACCAAAAATGACCCACTTAGAGCTCTCGATTCCATGGCATGGCTCAATGAAGCAGCCACACCCTCTTACCTATTTAAAGTTTGAGAATAGGTTGAGGGAATTACACCCCGATGCCTCTAGTCATTTTCTTTACTTGATAAAACTCGCGTGTGAGCTCCAGCAATCTTGAGGGAAACTTTGGAGGAAACCAACTACTATATGGTTCAATTAGTCTTTCACCCCTATACCCAAGTCAGATGAATGATTTGCACGTCAGTATCACTACGAGCCTCCACCAACCTTTCCTCTAGCTTTGCCCTACTCAGGCATAGTTCACCATCTTTCGGGTCCCAACAGATGTGCTCACACTCGAACCCTTCGCATAAGCTCAAAGTCAGTCAATGATTCACCCCCACAAAGAGGGGATCTTGCCTATCATCTTCCTTGCACCTCGCAGGTTTTAAAACCCACCAAATCACACACATGTTAGACTCCTTGGTCCATGTTTCAAGTTGGGTTGAATGGAAAGCCCGCCAACCAACACCACGAGCGCGCAGGTTCAAACGGCCGACCATAAGGGCACACGCTTCATTCCTCGACCACCGCAATGGAAAATCGATAGGCAGTAATCCACCCACGCTTGTGACAATGCAGCAACCCGTGTTGGTTTGCACCTCAAGTCAAGCGACGGACCAGCCTGAGCCATTCCACATCGGACCGAGACGCATCAATAGCCTCCATCCACTTCCCTCTAGACAACTTCAATCACTCTTTAACTCTCTTTTCAAATTCCTTTTCATCTTTCCCTCGCGCTACTTGTTTGCTATCGGTATCTTGCCCGTATTTAGCCTTGGATGGAATTTACCACCCAATTAGGGCTGCATTCCCAAACAACCCGACTCGCTGACAATGCCTCATGTTGCGGCAAGCTCCCAGCCTGACGACACTGACACCCTCTCAGGCGCCCCCTTCTAAGGGACTTGGCCCAGGTCTACCACTGAGGATGCTTCTACAGACTAAAATTTAGGTGACTCTGCCGCCTGATTTTCATGTTGGGCTCTTCCCAGTTCGCTCACCACCATTAGTGGAATGCTTGTAACTTTCTTTTTCTCTGCTTAATTATATGCTTAAATTCAGCGGGTTTTCTCACCTGAGCTGAGGTCCCAAAGTTAGAGCTAAATTTGCCCTACTCGAAGGGAGGAAAAGAGAGATTAAAGCAAGTTCGAGCGATGCCACAAAAAGCCCGCATCAACTAACGCTGATTGCCCATCGAAGGGGATAAGATAACCGCTTGCCGACGCATGCCACAAAACATCGCTTGAGGTATTTCAGCCAACCGCACTGCATTGGGCATGGATGACCAGCTCCAATGCTCCCTAACATATTGTAGGGAGAATGTTTGAATGGGAAGTGATGCCTAGACAAACGTGCCCTCGAGCAAGGCCTTGGGTGCAAATTACGTTCAAAAACTCGATGATTCATGGGATTTTACAATTCACACTAAGTATCACATTTCGCTACATTCTTCATCGTAACAAGATTTGAGATATCCATTGCCGAGAGTCATTTCCACATATTACCAAAAAATCCACCACAACACTGAATAGGGGCACCCCCACAACAAATGTAAGGGTAAGGGCCAAAAGGAGGAAAGGAAGAAAAACACATGAAAGAAAGAGAAACAAAGGTGTCTACCCCCCTTAGAGTAGGAGGCTCAAACAGAGAACAATCTCCCCAAGCCCCACGCCCTGATAAAAATGGGGGAATGCATGGAACAACAATCGAGAAGGACTAGGTTGGCCACCCTGGGAGCTGGCACTGCTTTTAATCCTTCCTGAACACCAATCCAAAACAATTCCCCCTTTTCTCCATAAAGCTAGGGACCAAAAGGAAGAAGGGAAGAAAACAACATGAAAGAAATAGAGATCAAACGTGGCTACCAGCTCACAAGGGGAGGCTCAAACAAAGCACAATCCTCCCAAGCCCCATGCCTTCACAAAAAGGGGGGAATTGAATGGGGTGACGATCGAGAAGGACTAGGGTGGCCACCTCAGGAGCTCTCACTATGTTTCGTCCTTCCCGAACACCAATCCACAACAATCCCACCTTTTCTCCATAAAGCTAGGGGCCAGAAGGAAGAAGGGAAGAAAACAACATGAAAGAAATGGATATCAACCGTGGCTTCCGGCTCACAATGGGAGGCTTCAAACAGAGAACAATCTTTCCCAACCTTGTGCCTTGGAAAAAAGGGGGGAACTGCAGGGGAGGACAATCGAAAAGGACTAGGGTGGCCACCCTAGGAGCTTGCACTACGTTTCGTCCTTTCCGAACACCAATCCACAACAATCCCACCTTTTCTTTGTAAAACTAGGGGCCAAAAGGAAGAAGAGAAGAAAACAACATGAAAGAAAGAGAGATATCAAACGTGTCTACCAGCTCACATGGGGAGGCTCAAGCAGAGAACAAGATTCCCCAACCTTGTGCCTTTGTAAAAAGGGAGGAAATGTAGGGGATGATGATCAAGAAGGACTAGGGTGGCCACCCTCGGAACTCACATTGCTTTTCGTCCTTCCTAAACACCAATCCACAATAATCCCACATTTTGTTGGTAACGCTAGGGGCTAAAAGTAAGAAGGGAAGAAAAAAACATGAAAGCAATAGATATCAAACATGGCTACCATCTCACAAGGGGAGTCTCAAATATAGAACAAGCTTCCCAAACCCCGTTCCTTCGCAAAAAGGGAGGAACTACAAGGGACGGTGATTGAGAAGAACTAGGGTGGCCACCCCGGGAACTTGCACTGCTTTTCGTTCTTCCCGAAAAACAATCCACAAAAATCCCACCTCTTCTCCATAAAGCTAGGGACAAAAGGAAGAAGGGAAGAAAACAACAACAAAGAAACAAATATCCCAAGAAAAGGGAGAATCTCAACAGCACATGTAGTAGATGTCTGCTAACCAAAACGAAATAAAACAAGGCACCCAATCAGAAAGCATCCCACCTCTTCACACCCTCCCACATAAATTATGGCACAACACCCTTTATAGCTTACAACATGACAAACAACAATCAAACAACCAAGCAAATAAATCACAACCTAAAATTGACACTTAGAAAAGACAAGGGCCGCGATGAGAGCAGTGTCTAGAGCACGTTACTAAGAGGTAAACAACCCCCCAACCTGGCACAAGGCTTCAAACAACAAATAGACTACTAATAAAAAACCCACCGCACTATTGCACCCCTCAGTGTACAAAACACCCAACAAACTTTCCAACAAGAAAGTCAACGGGGGTCAAAAATGAAACTCCGAAGAGGAGTTGTCACTGTGTTACACAATAATTTGTCACTGACCTCAACTCAGTCCCTCCACTATGTCATACATCAGATAAACATGTCCATATCTTCCCACTCATGCAAGAATAATAAGCAAGTGCTCTCTAATGCTGAATATTGACCCTATTTGCCTAAGTTTGTACATCGTCGCTAGTAATCCCTTAAAATGTGTGATGGTTCCCTGTCATGAACTGTATTGTTGCGACGTCATCGCAGGTGTACACGTGTTTCCTGTGACGGTTGGATTTTAGGGCTCGATGCAAGTCTTCTAGATGCTTATTGTGACGATTGGTATGAACGCATTGCTCCCTTGTGATGCCATCGCAAAGCCTTGGTTCATGACCTGCGACAATCCAGAGTAGGCAAATTAGTTCAAATAGTTGGCCTTCTAGGTGATTCTAGAGCTGGTTGTTGGGTCAAATTGTTTTGTTGTTCCTCCCCTGGGATGGTAATTCCACCTTTTATGAAACCTCCCTTGAGGATAAGATCCCTCTCCCTCATTTCATGGAGCCTCATCCTCCTATAAAAGCACTCACCATTGATATGGTTGCTAGTTCCTAGTTGATGGTTACTAGTTAGATTGAAGCAGATTAGATAGCTTTGGTGTGAGTTTGACAAAGTGTAGAATTATTGATAGTTTGGTAAGAGGTTGTGGAGTGCCTTAACCTTGCATTAGAGTTTTTTAATTAGAGAGAGATATTATCCATTTTGGAGAGCCATTCTTGAGAGTGAATGCTTGAAGGAACATATTGACTGGACCCTCTGAAAAGGCTTTCGACATCAAGCCTTGGTTGTATGATTTGCTCTTGATTTATTTTAATACAATCAATAACAATTTCCTATACCTTGTGTATAATTTACTTGATAGCTTATGATTACTTGACTTTATAAGTAAATATGTCATCGTTGTTCTCGGTTACATGCTATGTTGTTTTCTTGTGGTGTTTTAGGTCAATTACTCATTAAGGAGAAAGAAATGGAAGCTAGAGAAGTGCAACAGAAGCTTCACCAAACACCAATTTTGTGGTAGGCCTCCAACAATGACTGTTTAATGAAATCGGTTGCTGTTTTATTTTGTTGCGACTAGACCCACTCTAGGACTAGAGGGGTTGCCTCTGTCCATAGAGGAAACACTTTCCTACTTCATAAGTTGGCGACTCTACTAGGGAGTATTTGTATGTTTTCTTCTTATTTACTTTTGATTTGTCTTTTGATTTAGTGTCTCTTGAACTTTGGGGTTGCACCTTTAGTTTTTGGATTACTTGGGTCAATCAGGGAATTCTCATTACTGTTTGGAAGGATAGCTTGGTGTTTTTTGGGTGTTGTCACTTGTCTATTCCCCTTTTACACTCCTCGTTGAAGGTAGCTTAACAGCTGCAACGATATCACCCTATCCTCTTTAGTAAATCTATAAGTCACTGATTACCTGTCATACAGTCGTGACTATTCCTGAAATTGGACCGTCGCAAAAGATAGGTGTACCCCTGCGATGACATCACTCAATTGTTGTCTCTACACTTGTGACAATTGGCTTATTGTCACAAGTTGCTTGTTATAAGCTCGCGATGATTCCTGTGAAAGTTGTTTGTTTACAACTTTGCCTCTTGAAACCATCAGTCTTGCTTACCCCCTGCTGTTTTCTGTCTCTCATCAGCTTGTTTTGATTGCTTTGGTTAAGGCTTGTTTCTCTTTGATTTCATTTGAATGAATCTTGTCTTTTTAGCCTCGTGACCTAGCTCTTTCAAGTTTTTCCAACCACTTGCTTGGGTTACTTGTCTATCCAAGATTCATCATCAACCATCTTATTGATTTGCTTGAGGCTTTTTGCTGCTTGTTTTCTTGCTGGTTGATTTTTAGTGTTGATTATTGAACCAATTTTTCATATTGATTCGATTTCTTCACTACCAAGCATAGATCACAATTGTTTGGATCGATTCGGTTTACACTTGCTTGTTTATCTTTTTTTTTTTTTAAATCAAGAGCTTGCATTCATTTAGTATACAAAAGTGAAAGTACATGTGAATTTCAAATTTTCATGTTTGAGAAATTGGAAAGCAAACTTTAAATATTTCATTAGTAGTATCAATGCACTATAGGATGGTGTGTTGATGCATTGTGTTTCTTAGCACTTTCATTAGCTTGTCTTAGTTTTGTATTTTCTTGGGAATGAACTCTCTACCTTTCTTTAAGTAGGTGTTGATTGAAACGATTAATGCTTTACTCATTGTAGCTACATCCTAGGAATTTGTGAAAATATATTCAGTAGGGCCTAAAAACCGAAACCTAATTCAAGATCAACTCTAAAATCAACTGAATGAACTTAAAAATGCATTGGAACTTAGCGCACATTATTTAGAGGTCTAGGCTAGAGACGTGCTTCGACGTCATTAAACCTAGTCACTATTGTTTTCATTTAAGGTTGGGTGACTCCTCCTTCTGTGAATCAATAGTTTCTAGTACAGACTCATGCTCCCCTTACTGTCGAGTATATATCAGGAGACCCCACTAGGTTATCATTCTACATCTATAGGAAGTCGTGTCTTCCACTTTACGAACCGTAACACATTGAACACAACATTCGGGAAGACTGACTACCGTACGAAAAGTCCTTAGTCATTTCTCTTTCATTTGATCACCAAGGTGTATATGCAGTTTTGCGGTTTGTTTGGTAAACCTCTTGTCTAGCTCTCTAGAGTAGTCACTTTCATTCCTTTTCAACTCCTTAAAAGAAAAGGATCATCTGAGCACTTTTCCTTTCAGGCTCATTAAACCTCGAAAGGGATAGAGTCTCCTTTTTGTCCTTTTCTCGAATCTTGAAACATGGAAAGGTCAAGTTTTGTTCCTGTGTCATAAAATTTACTACCTGCGAAAGATTCCTGGTTACAATTCGAGTTCTTCATTACAATTCGGGTGCTTTTTAGGCTTGTCCCATATGGAAACCATCCCTGAGGCTACCGGCCAAGGTCTCCCCCCAGATGGAACTCCTGGTCCATTTCCTCCTTTTCGAAATGTTGGTGCTCCATATATGGCAACATTGTCCTTGCCTGGGTTAACCATCAGTTTGCCCGTTTGGTTATTTTCAACCTTGGTGGTCTCGAGCATCATGGCTCCTATCCCACCGTCTCCTTCCTTGATCTAGGTGTATGTTGGTGGCCACCCACCAACCCATTTGGACCCCCACAACTGTCTCTTTCAGTCTTTTCAGTTTCCTAAATTACAACACAGTTTACTATTTTTAGCAGTTTTTCCGGTCCTGAACTTCTGGAGCCGTTTTGAGGCCCTAAACGACGTTTCTTTGGGATTCTGGGGCAACATGGGTCCATGGACCCATGTTGCCTCCCAAAGTGGTAGTACTCGGATAGATCTTTCTAACGAGCTATCGTACGCGTCAAACGGAGATCGTATGCCAAAGTTACGACCTCGGGAAATTGATGTACCAATTTACCCAAACGGGGCCCACAATTTGGCGTTTCATCTTCTAGGGTTAGGTTTCGGGATGTGAAGGGTTTTCCATTGTTTCTCAACAATAAATAAGCCTTCGAGCCTCATTGTAACACAGTTTCTAGAACAGTTCAAGGCATGTAGCCGCCACATCTCTTCTAAGAGATAAGCTACCATCGCCCTAGCTGGTTTCTTTCCATTTCTGTTTGTAAGCATATTTCAGTATTTCACAGTAATGAAATGAAGTATTATTTCTGCTGCATCTCAGTATTTATGGTTATCTCATCTCTGTATTTATGGTTATCTCTATAATCTATTGCGTTCCTGTTTAAATCCAGATCAGTGGTATCAGAGCGGTCTGCCTTTTCTCTGTTTTTCTTTGCATGTCCCCAACGAGGTCGGGATATAAGGAGTTAGGGCTTGAACTGGTCGAACCTTTGCAAGACCAGCCTTGCAAATCCCGACGGCCTCCCATGGCGGATGAGAAGAAAGACGAGGGGGCAGGAGATCCTATCAAAATCTTGCTCGAAGAAGCGCTCGAGCGGCAAAGGAACGCGATGATGGATAGCTTTGCGCAGATCCTTCAGCGGCTACCCAGAGGCGACGCATCGGCTTCCAACAGCGACTCTAGAAACGCCACGCCGTTTAAGGTACAAGTTAATTTTGAAATCCCCATCTTCGAGGGTCAAATAGATGCAGATGCCGTAGATAAATGGTTAAATCTGCTAGATGGGTATTTTTCTGTTCACGAATTTTCAAGTCGGGAAAAGATTGTTTTTGCTCTTCTCAAAGCAGCCCCCACGTCAAGGACTGGTGGGAAACCTACTGTGAGCAGAAGGATGAAAGTACAGGCTCACTATTTTCAGTTGCACCCACTTGGAATGACTTCCGGGATGCCATCAAGGAGCAGTATTACCCTATCGGAAGCTATGAGGACAAATACATCAAATGGACCACACTGCGGCAGGGACGAGACCAAGATGTGCCGGAATTCACAAACATTTTTCATACCCTTCGCACACAGTTGGGTATCAAAGATTCTGAGCTGCATTTGGTACTCAAATACCATGGCTGCCTACATAGATACATCCAGGAAGAGATGGGATTCTTGAACATCCCCTCACTCGGCACTACATACCGATACGCTGTCAAAATCGAGCAAAAGTTCAAACAGAAGAAGCGAGACTTTGGATCTAAAAATCCGAAGCCCAAAGGACAAAGCCAAGGCGGGGTGACCCAAGACAACCCGTCGAAGCCGCAAGAAAAGAACAACACCATGAAGCTGAAGAAGGACACAGGAAAGTGGTGTGAGTTCCACAAGAGTCCCACTCATAACACAAGTGAGTGTCGGACCAAGCAGTCACTGGTGGCTGAGTTGAAGGCTTCCGAATCAGCTGCATGTTCCGACCCTGAGCCAAAACCTGACAAGGGGAATGGCAAAGGGAAGCAGATCATTGATGCGGATCCCAGCGCCACTGTTGCCACCGCCAAGATACAGAAAGATGAGCCCGAAAATCCAGAGGAAGGGGAGCGTCTTTTCCACTCACAGATGTGGGTGAAGGGTTTGCCGCTACAATTCATTGTCGACAGTGGCAGCCAAAAGAACCTCGTTTCAGCAGAGGTCGTGAAGCGGTTGGGCCTACCGACTACACCACACCCACAGCCGTACAGTATCAGGTGGCTTCATGAAGGATGAGATCTCAAAGTTTGCCAGCAGTGCCGCCTTTCCTACAGCATCAAACCCTTCACAGACGAGGTATTGTGTGATGTTACACCTCTGGATGTTTGTGATGTATTGTTAGGCCAACCATAGTTGTGGAGGCGACATGCTGTGTATGAGTCAAGGCCTCGTGCTGTCATTATTTCTTTGAATAATTCATTATACAGGATACCGGAGGTAGCCCCACCTACCGCCACATCTTTGATCACTACCAAAAAAGGCAGCAAGCTCATATCACAGACCAGGAAATTCATCTGCCTGGTTCACTCCCAAAGTAAGGGGAAGATCGTTGCTACATCCATGACCCCTGCAAAGGGTTCCTCCACGCAGCAGCAGCAGAAAAGGGATACGGTCATGATAAAACACAGGAACAACTTCTCCTCACCCACATGGGTACCACACAAGTTTCAGGTGGGCAACAAATTCTGGTTACATCTGCAGAAAGAACGCCTTACAAGAGCCCATCAGAAGCTCCGACCACTCCGACATGGTCCTCACAACAGTACCAAGGCTATGGGCAACAATGCTTTGAAGCACAACATTCCTCCATTCCTTCGCTTGCACCGAGTATTCAATGTGGACCATCATCGACCATGCTTCCCACCATCACTGGACACATCAGAGATTGCAGGACAAGTTCAGCAGATGGAGGAACTCAACGCAATGGGGACCATTGCTTCCTAAGGGGGGAGGAATGATCCAGGTGGATGTTGGTGGCCACCCACCAACCCATTTGGACCCCCACAACTGTCTCTTTCAGTCTTTTCAGTTTCCTAAATTACAACACAATTTACTATTTTTAGCAGTTTTTCGGGTCCTGAACTTCCGGAGCCGTTTTGAGGCCCTAAACGATGTTTTTTTGGGATTCTGAGGCAACATGGGTCCATGGACCCATGTTGCCTCCCAAAGTGGTAGTACTCGGATAGATCTTTCTAACGAGCTATCGTACGCGTCAAACGAAGATCGTATGCCAAAGTTACGACCCCGGGAAATTGATGTACCAATTTACCCAAACGGGGCCCACAATTTGGCGTTTCATCTTCTAGGGTTAGGTTTCGGGATGTGAAGGGTTTTCCATTGTTTCTCAACAATAAATAGGCCTTCGAGCCTCATTGTAACACAGTTTCTAGAACAGTTCAGAGGCATGTAGCCGCCACATCTCTTCTCAGAGATAAGCTACCATCGCCCTAGCTCGTTTCTTTCCATTTCTGTTTGTAAGCATATTTCAGTATTTCACAGTAATGAAATGAAGTATTATTTCCGCTGCATCTCAGTATTTATGGTTATCTCATCTCTGTATTTATGGTTATCTCTATAATCTATTGCGTTCCTGTTTAAATCCGGATCATTCCTTTGAATCACGACACGATGATTCCAAGGTTTAGCCTACACCTTCTTCCCCTGTTTCTTCCTCCTCCTCTCCTCCTTTGCCTGGTGAAAGTTCTACATCTAGTAACTAGGAGGCTAAGAAGAAGAAGAGGAAGACGAAGAAGAAGAAGAAGTTGGATAAGCGTCCGGCCACCCATCCAGCTCATGTTCCAAGTACATCACCAGTCGTGACACCTTCTGCTCCTCTGCGGAAGGTTAAGTTTCCTTGTAAATTGTGCAAGGGCGACCATCTTCTTCGTGATTGTCCTGGCATTCCTAGGATTTTAGAAGTTTGGTCTCACGATCTGGCTCACCCCTCATCATCCTCTGAAGCTCATGACGATGCTACCCTCTCAATTGGTAGCGGTAAGAAGACAAGGAAGATTCGATTCCCCTGTAGGCTCTATGAAGGCAACCATCTCCTTCACCTTTGTCCGCTCCTGGATAAAGCTTCTATCATTTTGGAAGGTCTTACAACTTCTTCCCCTCCACTTCTAGTTGGTTATCAGAGGCTCTCTTCAGACCCTCTCCCCATTGACAAAGAGATAGATATGGATTCTTCTCTTGTCCGTCCTCCTTTTCCCGAGCCTGGCTGTGCCAAGCCTATTCCTGACCAACCATTGGTTGGAAAGAGTGTCGACTTGGGTTCACCACCCGGTGTTCACTCTGCTCTAGAAGAGCATCACGATCACACTGCTCATGTTCTTCTCATCTCATTAGATTCTCCTGAGTCCGAGAATGACCCTTTTATTCCTACTAACCAAGAGCATCCTTCTTTGGTTCCTATAGAGCAAGGAGGAAATCATAAAATACCCTTGCCAAGTAGTTCAGTTGTTTCTTTTCACTGGAACCATTTAACTGCATTCCACCTGCCATCTTATCTGCCTTTTCAGACTATTGTACTCCCCTATGACAAGGCCATACCGGACACTCTCTTGGATGAAGTTTCATCTGTTAGTCTTATGCCTTCCACTACTTGGTAAGCTTTGGGCTCCCCACAGCTTGTGCCTGTTACATAGAATCTATTAACATTTGACAGAGAAACTCGTCAACCTTTTGGGATCCTTCCAAAGTTCCCTATCACTTTGGGAGGAAAAACCGTCTATATAGACATGATGGTTGTCCAAGGTGCTTTAGATTTTAGTCTTCTCCTTGGCTATGACTATATCTATGCCATGGGGGCTCTTGTTTCTTCACTTTTCCATGTGTTCTGTTTTCCGCATGATGGAAGAATGGTGACCATTGATCAACTATCATTCTTTAGTCACCCAGTGCCCCCTATACCGCCATCATCGCCTATCGATTGTTTCTCGCAAGCAGTACCTTCCCCGCCATAGGTCAATTATGTGGCTACCCATTCCAACTTTACATCTGTTGATGATCATGCAGATGGTCTCGTACATCATGTATTGGGGGCATTGGAAACCTATCTGTCATTGGTGCCTAATGACATGTTTTCTTCCAAAAGCATGGTTCTTCCATCCAGTGAAGATCTCTTGGGTGTCATGTTTTTGTATGGCCCATGAACAGGTGTCCCGAGGAGAGTTCTTGTTCCTGTGTCAACCTCATTAAAAAATGAACACAGGGGTGATGAGCATAGTTCTTGACCTTGTGTTAAGCTCATTAAGTAATGAATCAAGGATTCATGGAGCATAGTTCCTTGTCTTGTGTCAAGCTCATTAAAAAATAAAACAAGGAGTCTTGAGGAAAGTTCTTGATCTTGTGTCAACCTCGTTAAAATATGAAACAAGGGTTATGAGGATAGTTCTTTTACTGTGTTTGCCTCATTAAAAAAATGAAACAACTCCCTTTCCAAATCGGGTCTTTGATTAAGATCTCATAAAATCCAAGCTGAGTCTTTCCAAGATCTTGAAAGTGAACCTTCATTCCATCCACTCCGTTGGATGCAATGAAGCTTGGGGGGCATGTACCTCGATTTGCGTTATTATGCTGGGGGCATGCGAACTTATAAAATCATAGTTTTTCGTTTCAAGCTTGTGTAAACATGAAACCAAATCCAAGCAAAGTTCTCCATAGTTCAAGCCTATGTAAACATGAACCCACACCCAATTTAAACCTCGTGATTGTCGTTTTTATCCGCTAAATTATGCTAGATGAGCCTTGGTTGTTTCATTCCATCGCCACCATCTCTTTGGTTGATCATATGCTTTCACTTGGTTGTTTTTCCTTTCCTGAGGGATCACAGCGATGAGTGGTTTTATTAGCTAGCCTCTTGACCATTACATGTTTTGAGAAGTTCCACCATTGCTGGAACCCGTTGCTACCCTTTATACCACTCATCCTCCAGGACGAGTCCTCTTTAAGCTCTTTTTTGACTTGTAAAAGATGAAAAGGTTGCCGAATATTTTTCCCTTTTTGACTTGTCAAAGAGAATAAAAATGGAGGTCTACATTCAGCTCTTTTTTGACCATTTAAAGATGAAAAGATTGTTGAGTTTTCATTTTTAACTCGTTAAATAGAATAAAAATGCTGTCCAATTTCAGCTTTTTTCCAACCGTATAAACACGAAAATATAGCCGGACTTTTGTCATTTCAAGTTTGATTTTGGTTATGAAATGTCACGTCTCCGTTCACTTTTTACTTTTTTTGATCGGGAACAATAATTACGAAAAGTAATCCTTGATCAAAATGGTCAAGTGGTTCTCTCGAGTATTGTTTTCTAGCTTTTCGGGCTCGAGGGACACAAATTTATGAAAAAGGACCCCCCTAGAGTTTTCTTTTTTGTGTCCTTTTCAAACTCTCTAAACATGAAAAAGACTCTGATTTTTACCTATGTCGAACGCGTTAAACCCTGACGACATTGGACTCGTCATCATGACAAGACTCGAGCTTCTCCTCCCTAGGGCTCATTAAATTATCACTAGGTTGGATTCATTCGAAGGTAAAACTTATATCACAAGCATATGCTATCCCCTTCAAGCTTGTTTTTCAAAAATAGTTGGGGTACTCACCAACAATGGTGGGGGAGAATTTGGAAGTTGTCATTGGTTACCTATGACATCTAGTCACTCTTGAACATTAACACTTTTTCTTCTCGTCGGGTTGGGATATCCTCACATCATAATTTTCCTTTCGAGGTTTTAGGTTGCCATTTTTCCTCATTCCATCTGATCCATGTTGTCTCTGTCAAACCTCTGATCCCTTCTTGCCAACATGCAGCAGCATTCTGGAGTCGTGTCATCGATATGTTGAAGAGTATAATCCTTCTGCAATTTGTATCCTTACCTCCTCCTCTGATGCCCTATTTCACCATCTACCACTTGTTCCTTATCTCGCGTCGTTGATGGGGGAAACATTATGGCCCTCCTGCGATGGATCGCCTCTTGTCGACACCAGCTTATTATCTAGGAGGTTGATCTAGAGATCCCTTTCGGTACCTTGGAGCTTGCATGCCTCAATGGCAAGTTCTTTGCACCTAACAATGGACTTTCATCATTGGTATTTGATTGGGTGATTCCATGAGTGTTCAACTTCAGATCATTTTTCACACTTAGTGGATTGTACTGGAAGTACCTTGAGAACCATTGACATTATTGGTGGTCTCTCTTGTGCTTATTAACAATTTCCATCATTGACTGGTAATCAAGCAACTTTCTATCATGCTCAACTTTAGCACATCTGTTCACATGCTAGAACTTGTACTATGATTGGTTAGGGTTTCAAGACCTTGGACTAAGATCACATATGTTTGGGCTGCATGGATTGGTTCATGATTATATACATGACTCTTTGATTGGATGGTTGCGACCATACCTTAGTCTTCATGGATGGCCGCGACCATACCTTTATCATTATATATGGTCTCACCCATACCACAGACCATGTTTCATATGTCTTTTGGATGCTTGCACCCATGCCTAGACTACATGTATTTCACTATCCAAGATATCAGTTGTACTTGCTCCTACAGGTTCTTTGTGGTGGTGTTCTAGTTCAGTTGTGATTTTGTAAATAATTTCACCCCTCCTACTCTGTCGGGATTCATGCTTTAGGGGGCATTTGTTACACAGTAATTTGTCACTGACTTCATCTCAATCCCTCCATTGTGTCATACATCAGATAAACATGTCCATATCTTCCTACTCATGCAAGAAGATTAAGCAAGTGCTCTCTAATGCTGAAGATTGACCCTGTTTTCCTAAGTTTCTGCATCGTCGCTAGTAATCCCTTAAAATTTGCAACGGTTCCCTGTCATGAACTGTATCGTTGTGACGTCGTCGCAGGTGTACACGTGTTTCCTGCGACAATCAAATTTTAGGGCTTGGCACAAGTCTTCCAGATGCTTATTGCGACAATTGGTTTGAACACATTGCTCCCTTGCGATGTTGTCGCAAAGCCTTGGTTCATGACATGTGATGATCCAGATTAGGAAAATTAGTTCAAACAATCAGCCTTCTAGGTGATTCTAAGGCTGTTGTTGGGTTAGATTAGTTTGCCTTTCCTCCTTTGGGATGGTAGTTCTGCCTTTTATAAAACCTCTCTTGAGGACAAGCTCCCTCTCCCTCATTTCATGGAGGCTCCTCCTCATATAAAAGCACTTAATGTTGATATGGTTGCTAGTTCCTAGTTGATGGTTACTAGTTGGATTGAAGCGGATTGGATAGCCTTGGTGTGAGTTCGAAAAAGTGTGGAATTGCTGATAGTTTGGTAAGAGGTTATGGAGTGCCTTAACCTTGCATTAGAGTTTGTCAATCAGAGAGAGATATTATCAATTTGGGAGACCCATTCTTGAGAGTGAATTCTTTAAGGAACATACTGACTGGACCCTCTAAGAAGGCTTACGACATCAAGGCTTGGTTGTAAGCTTTGCTCTTGATTTATTTTAATACAATCAACAACAATTTCCTATATCTTGTGTATAATTTACTTGATAGCTTATGATTCCTTGACTTTATAATTAAATAGGTTATTGTTGTTCTCGGTTACGTGCTCTGTTGTTTTCTTGTGGTGTTTAAGATCAATTACTCATTAAGGAGAAAGAAATAGAAGCTAGAGTAGTGCAACGGAAGCTTCACCAAACACCGGTTTTGAGCTAGGCCTCCAAAGATGACTATTTAAGGAAATCGATTAATGTTTTGTTTTGCTGTGACTAGACCCACTCTAGGGCTAGAGGGGTTGCCTTTGTCCGCAGAGGGAACACTTTTCTACTTCACACATAGGCTAACACTGAATTCTAGAGAAAGCCGAGCCACAAATACATCGATGGTGCAAGGCCACTAAAGATAGGGACGTCGACAAAGTGCACACCACGAAACAAAGAAATGACCAAGTCCCACAAAAAACCCACAATCCAAAGGGAGGAAAAAAGACACAACCCGCTACTTCTTTTTTTGTTAGAAGGGGAGTGGCTCACGAGAGGACGAGGAATTACCTCGACGGTAAAGGCATGAGATAAGATTTCCACCCTCATGCCCATTGGCAGGTAAAATTTCAATCTTAATGGAGCTCAGACTGAGGGAGGGGTTTTTCATTACCTGGACACCCAACCCTTCTGTGATGGCATATCGAGGAATAGTTGGGAGGACTAGGGTGGCCAGCCTAATGGGTTGAACCACTCTTCATCCATCCCATACTAACCCCACCCCAACAATTTCCCCTCACGGAAGGTTTAAGCTACCAGGTGCGTGTGCAACCACTCCCTCGACCCAACCACTAGCAAAAAAGCTCACCCAAACAAAACATCAACCACCGCCACCTTTTCGAGAGAACCAACTATGGAAGCCAACACCCCTAGACCATGCCTTCTGAGAAAGAAAATACCAAGAACCACCACTACAAATGAGTCTAAATTTATCCATCGTATTTCCCAAGCACCTCAACTGTAGCAACCATGCTCGGCCAAACAAATCGTCCAAAGGGATCCTAAGAAACAAGCTTCTGAACCCCCTACAGAAAAACATTGGGGGAAAGAAAAACAAAGGATGGATGGGACAAGCACAAGCATGGCTAGCAAGCACACACATGAAAAGACAAGCGTTACCTCAAGACAAGCAACCAACAATGTTCCCACCAAACACCAAACCCTCTCCCCTAGAGACACACCACACAGTCCCACATTGCAATCGAAACCCATTCGAACCGAACCAAAAAAGAAAACCCCTGCTATCAATGATCCTACCGCAGGTTCACCTATGGTAACCTTGTTAAAACTTCTCCTTCCTCTAAATGATAAGGTTCAATGAACTTCTCATGACATCGATGGTGGCGAACCACCATCTTCAACGCAATATGAACACTTCACCAGATCATTCAATCAGTAGGAGTGACGGGTGGTGTGCACAAAGGGTAGTGACATAGTCAACACGAGTTGATGACACATGCTTACTAGGAATTCCTCATTGAAGACTAATAATTGCAATGGTCTATCCCCATCATGATGCAATTTGAGAAGATTTCCTGATCCTCTTGAACCAAGAAGAAAAATCCATTGGCTGCATCAGTGTAGCGCGCGTGTAGCCCAGAACATCTAAGGGCATCACAGACTTGTTATTTCCTCAAACTTCCATAGCTTAAATGGCCATAGTCCCTCTAAGAAGTTGGTCGTGAAGGGGAACCTATGCGTAGCTAGTTAGCAGGTTGAGGTCTCATTCGTTATCGAAATTAACCAGACAAATCTCTCCACCAACTAAGAACGACGATGCACCACCACCCATAGAATCAAGAAAGAGCTCTCAATCTGTGAATCCTTACTATGTCTGGACCTGGTAAGTTTCCCCGTGTTGAGTTAAATTAAGCCACAGGCTCCACTCCTGGTGGTGCCCTTCCATCAATTCCTTTAAGTTTTAGCCTGAGACCATACCCCCCCAGAACCCAAACACTCTGATTTCTCAGAAGGTGCTAGCGGAGTCCTTAGAGCAACATCCGCTGATCCCTAGTTAGCATCATTTATGTTTGAGACTAGGACGATATTTGATTTTCTTTGAGCCCACAACTTTCATTCTTGATTAATGAAAAAATCCTTGGCAAAATCTTTCGTAGTGGTCTGTCTTTCATAAATCCAAGAATTTCACCTCTGATAATGAAATACGAATGCCCCTAACAATACTTATTAATCATTACTCCAATCATGAAGGCCAACAGAATAGGACCAGACTCGTATAACAGTATTCCATGCTAATGTATTCAGAGCATAAGCTTGCTTTGAGCACTCTAATTTTTCAAGGTAACATCACCGGAGCTGTGACCCAGCCAATTAAGGCCAGGAGCATGCTGCTGACAAAAGGGATGGAAGGGAAAGTGCACACCAAGTAGGCGGACCAAAATTTATGACCCAAGATCCAATCACAAGATTTTTAACTGCAACAACTTAAATATATGCTATTGGAGCTGGAATTACTGCGGCTGCTATCACCAGACTTACCCTCCAATGGATCCTCGTTAAGGGATTTAGATTGTACTCATTCCAATTACCAGAATCAATGAGCCCAATATGGTTATTTATTGTCACTACCTCCCCATGTTAGGATTAGGTAATTTGCACGCCTGCTGCCTACCTTGGATGTGGTAGCCATTTCTTAGGCTCCCTCTCCAAAATCGAACCCTAATTCTCCATCACCCGTCACCACCACGGTAGGCCTCTATCCTACCATAAAAAATTGATAGGGCAGAAATTTGAATGAAACATCGCTAACACAAGGGGTGTGCGATCCATTGAGTTATCACAATTCATCGAAGAAGCAGGCAAGCTTGCGCCAACCTTTTATCTAAAAAATGCATCCCTTCCAAGGAGTCTGGCTTGGTGCACGTATTAGCTCTAGAATTACTATGGTTATTTGAGTAGTATGGTACCATCAAAAAAACTATAACTGATTTAATGAGCCATCCGCAATTTCACAATCTAAATTAGTTCATACTTAGACATGCATGACTCAATCTTTGATACAAGCATATGACTACTGAAAGGATCAACCAGGTAGCACCCTCCCACCTCAAAGGACTTTCCAGACACTCTCTTACCAAGAGCCAACTTGAACACCCATCAAGTCAAAGAAATATCAAAATATCATGTAAAACTTTATGCCTTGCACCTCTTGCATCCCAAGAAGGAAGCACACGCAACATGCCAAGGACATGGTGAACAAATGGGTAGAACTACCGAGCCACAACACACCAAGGCCACTTTGGAGTTTGCAACAATGCCCCAACCAACAAGAAAATGAGTGATCACTCACCCACTCCTTAGAAATGCCTCAAAAATCCTCCACGCCCAGCACCGAGACCACCTAGGAGTCCACCCAGACAGTAGCAATGGTGGACATCAATCTCCCAATTGCCTGTGGTAGCCTTGATGTAAAGGAAATAAATGGAGAATGAACAACCACGCAACCTGTATATTATAAATGAGCTCCAACCCTCCCCACCCTACACCGAGGCCACCTAGGAATCCACCTGGATAGCAGCAACGATGGACCTCGATCTCCCGATCGCCCGTGGCAGCCTCAATGTGAAGGAAAAGGAAGGAAATAAAAATGGAATGACCGACCACAAATCCTATCATAGAGAGGCCATACAAACCTCCCCGCCTCTCACCGATGCCACCTAGGAGTCCACCTGAACAACAACAACAGTGGACCCTTATTGGATGATCACATGTGGCAGCCTCAACACAAAGGAAAGGGAAGGAAATAATACAAGACAAACCGAGCCCACAACCTCCCCTAGAAATGGGACCAACCCTCCCCTCCCCACACAGAGGCCGCCTAGGAGTCCACCCGGATAGCAGCAATGATGGACCTCAATCGCATGATTGCCTGCGGCAGCCTCAATGCAAATGAAATGGAAGGAAATAAAACAAGACCAATCAAGCCCACAACCTCTCTTAGAAATGGCCCCCGACCCTCCCCGCCCTACATCGAGGCCACCTAGGAGTCCACCCGGACAGCAACAACGATGGACCTTGATCACCTGACCACCTGTGGCAACCATGATGCAAAGGAAGAGGAAGGAAATAAATTAAAATAAAGAGGTTTGCTATACAATACAAGAACATATCCAAATAGGAGGAGGGATCGGGCAACTCTGCACCCCACGCACCCTACGTATAGGCAACCTAGGAGATCGCCCACAGCTTTACCAATTGGACAAAGAACAATTTTCACCTATGACCACCTCCATGAAGAGGATGGAGGTCGAAGCATTCCACTGTGAAATCCTTCTTCAAGATAGCCCCCACCATCGACATTGCAGGCATCCTCTCCATTGTACCACGAGCATATACACAATTGAAACAACAAATACCCATAAACATTGTGACTTAACATTTCCAACTGCGAAAGTCTGCCACGCATGTGAGATGCAATGAAAAATTCGACCACTCGATCAAAGATATGGACCAACACATCTATCAAAACCTCAAAGCCAACGTAACCATGAAAAATGTGCACTTTGAAAGGAATGTCAACCCTTAACTTTACAATAAGGGAAAAAGCGCCTCACATCGCCTGACAAAAAAAGCAAGCAAGAGGGAGGGTAGGTGGTTTACAACAAAAACCCTTCCACGTTCCTCTTAAATGTATGCATCTCAACTAACAATGACAACAAAGAAAGAGTACAAGCACAAGAAATCAGAACCATAAATATCCGAACAATGAAGAGGCTAGCCGTCATAGGGAGCCACGTGACAAAAACCTATACAACTCCAAGAACTTAGAGAAAAAGGGGAATTGTTCACATATGCCTCCCAGGACAAGCATGACCAACATTACTGCTCATGTGCTACCGAGTGGGTATGGAGAGAAGATGAAAATTGGCCACCCTAAAAACAACCCAAGGCTATTCTTAAGGCAAACCTGAAAAACCAACTCAATTACCAACCCACCTTTCACACGAAAAGCAAAACCATCCCCACACATGGCTGCCTAGCCCAATCAAAATTTTCTATTCGCAACAATTGAGGGGCACGATAGCAACATAGGCACAATGGAGTTTTGGGGTTTCCATCTGGGACCTAAACAACGAAGGCTCAAAGGAGCACCAAGCAAAATTTAGCATTCTTATCGTTCAGATGGGAAAGAGGGATAGGGACGAGCATGGCCAACATTACCGCTCATGTGCTACCAAGTGGGGATGGAGAAAATATGAAAATCGGCCACCCCACAAATGACCCAAGGCCATTCTTCAGGCAAACTCGACAAAACAAATCAATTACCAACCAACCTTTCACAAGGAAAGAAAACCTATCACTTGTATCATTTGGATGGCCACAAGGGATAGGACGAGCTAGGGAGCCACACCATAACAACCCATACAACTCCAAGAACTTAGAGAGCAGAAAGGGAATTGTTCAATATGCCTCCCAGGATGAGCATGGCCAAAATTACTGCTCATGTGCTACCAAGTTGGGATGGAGAGAAGATGAAAATTGGCCATCATACAAATGACCTAAGGCCATCATCCAGGCAAACTCGAAAAAACAACTCAATTACCAACCCACCTTTCACATGAAAAGAAAACCTGTCACTTGTATCATATGGAAGGGCACGAGGGGACCAATATGATCTAGGGATCCACACCACAAAAACCCATACAACTTCAAGAAATAAGAGAGCAGAAGGGGAATTTCTCACATATGCCTCCTCGGAAGCGCATGGCCAACATTACCACTCATGTTCTATCGAGTGGGGATCGAGAGACGATGAAAATCAGCCACCCTACAAACGACCCAAGGCCATCGTTCAGGCAAACCCAAAAAAACAACTCAATTACCAACCCACCTTCCACATGAAAAGAAAACTTGTCACCTGTATCATTTGGATGGGAACGCGGGAACCAAGATGAGCCAGGGAACCACACCACAACAACCCATACAACTCCAAGAACTTAGAGAGCAGAAGATCAATTGTTTACATATGCCACCCGAGACGAGCATGGCCAACATTAACACTCATGTGCTACCGAGTGGGGATGGAGAGAAGATGAAAATTGGCCATCCTACAAATGACCCAAGGCCATTGTTCAGGCAAGCCCAATAAAAAAACTCAATTACCAACCCACCTTTCACATGGAAATAAAACTTGTCACTTGTATCCTTTGGATGGGCATGAGGGACCAAGACGAGCCTGGGAGCCACACCACAACAGCCTATACAACTCCAAGAACTTTGAGAGTAGAAGGGGAATTTTTCACATATGCCTCTTAGGACAAGAATGGGCAACATTACCGCTCATGTGCTACCGAGTGGGGATGGAGAGAAGGTGAAATCGACCATCGTAAAAATGACCCAAGGCCATCTCTTCAGGTAAAGCGGAAAAAACAACTCAATTACCAACCCACCTTTCACATGAAAAGAAAACTTATCACTTGTATCATTTGGATGGGCACAAGGGACCAGGACAAGCCTGAGATCCACACCACAATAGCCCATACAACTCCAAGAAATTGGAGAGAAGAAGGGGAATTGTTCACATATGCCTCCTGGGATGAGCATGGCCAACATTAATACTCATGTGCTACCTAGTGGGGATGGAGAGAAGAAGAAAATTGGCCACCCTACAATTGACCCAAGGAAATCCTTCAGGAAAACTTGAAAAAACAACTCAATTACCAACCTACCATTCACACGAAAAGAAAGCCTATCACTTGTATCATTGCGATGGGCACGAGGGACAAGGACGAGCTCGGGAGCCACACGACAACAACCCATACAACACCAAGAACTTGGAGAGAAGAAGGGGAATTTTTCACATATGCCTCCTGGGACAAGAATGGAAACATTACCACTCATGTGCTACTAAGTGGTGATGGAGAGAAGATGAAAATAGGCCACCCTACAAATGACCCATGGCCATTCTTAAGGAAAACCCAAAAAACGACTCAATTACCAACCCACCTTTCACACAAAAGGAAAACCTGTCAATTTTATCATTTGGATGGGCATGAGGGGACCAGGATGAGCCTAGGAGCCACACCACAACAACCCATATAACTTGAAGAACTTAGAGAGCAGAAGGGGAATTTTTCACATATGCCTCTCGAGACGAGCATGGCCAACATTAACGCTCATGTGCTACCGAGTGGGGATGGAGAGAAGATGAAAATTGGCCACCCTACAAATGACCCAAGGCCATCGTTTAGGAAAGCCTGAAAAAATAACTCAATTACCAACCCACTTTCCACATAGAAAGCAAACTTGTCACTTGTATCATTTGGATGGGCACGAGGGACCAAGACGAGCCTGGGAGCCACACCACAACAGCCCATACAACTCCAAGAACTTGGAGAGCAGAAGGGGAATTGTTCACATATGCCTCCTAGGACGAGCATGGGCAACATTACCGCTCATGTTCTATCGAGTGGGGATGGAGAGATGATGAAAATCGGCCACCCTACAAATGACCCAAGACCATTCTTCAAGTAAACTCAAAAAGCCAACTCAATTACCAACCCACCTTTCACACGAAAAGAAAACTTATCACTTGTATCATTTGGATGGGAACAAGGGACCAGGACCAACCCAGGAGCCACACCACAATAGCCCATAAAACTCCAAGAACTTTTAAAGCAGAAGGGGAATTGTTCACATATGCCTCCCGGGATGAGAATGGCCAACATTACCGCTCATGTGCTACTGAGTGGGGATGGAGAGAAATGAAAATTGACCACGCTAGAAATTACCCAAGGCCATTCTTCAAGCAAACCCAAAAAAATAAAAATCAATTACCAACCTACCTTTCACACAAAAAGAAAACCTATCACTTGTATCATTTGGATGGGCACGAGGGACCATGACGAGCCGAGGAGCCACATCACAACAACCCATACAACTCCAAGAACTTGGAGAGAAGAAGGGGAATTGTTCACATATGCCTCTCGGGATGAGCATGGCCAACATTACTGCTCATGTGCTAGTGAGTGGGGATGGAGAGAATAAGAAAATTGACCACCCTACAAATGAACCAAGGCCATTCTTCAGGCAAACTCGAAAAAACACTTCAATTACCAACCCACCTTTCACATGAAAAGCTGACCCAGGGACCAAGACGAGCATGGCCAACATTACCGCTCGTGTTCTACTGAGTGGGGATGGAGAGTAGATGAGAATAAACCACCCTACAAATGACCCAAGGCCATCCTTCAAGAAAAACCGAACAAACATCTCAATTACTAGCCCACTTTTCACATGAAAAGCGAGACCACACTCGAACAAGTTTACATGGGCACCCTCACACGACCCAAACCAACCCAATCGAATGAGTTTTCATGGGTGACCTCACACGACACAACACAACTTGACCCAACCCAACTGAGTTTACATTGGTGCCCACACACAACATAAACAAAGGCACAAGGGAGAGTTGGGCAAATGAGCTACACGAACTTGCACAAAGCCCAACTCGGGTCACAACTTAGGAATTTTGATACTGCCTCGTGTGCCTGGTTGCACCCTCACATTGAATGACCTGATCAAATGAGTTTACATAGACGCCCTCAAACGACCTGCCCGAACGAGTTTAGATGAACACCCTCAAATGACCCACTCGAACGAGTTTACATGGGCACCCTCAAATGACCCACCTGAACGAGTTAACAAGGGCACCCTCAAATGACCACGCTGAATGAGTTTACATGGCCACCCACAAATGAACCACCCGAACGAGTTTACAGGAATGCCCTCAAACCACCTGCCCGAATGAGTTTACACGGGTACCCTCAAATGACTGGCCCAAACGAGTTTACATGGACGCCCAAACACGACCGAAATGAGGGCACAAGGTAGAGTTGGGCAAACGAGCTGGAAGAATGTGCACAAATCTCACCCCAGGTCACAACTTAGCATTTTTTATACAGGTTCATGTGCCCGAGCATGCCCCACACTAAATGACCTAACCAAACGAGTTTACACAGACGCCCTCACCCGACCCACCCAACCCGCCTGAATGAGTTTACATGGAAACCCTCGCCCAACCTGCCGGAATGAGTTTACACAGATGTCCTCGCCTGACTCGCCTCAACGAGTTTACAATTGATGCCCTCGCCCGACCTGCTCGAATGAGTTTACATGGACGCCCTCAAATGACCCACTTGAACGATTTTACACGGATGCCCTCAAATGACCCACCCGAACGAGTTGACACGGACGCCCTCAAACAACCCACCCGAACGAGTTTACATGGGTGTCCATACGACCAAAATGAAGGCACAAGGGAGAGTCAGGCAAACGAGCTGCACGAACATGCACAAAGCCCACCTCAGGTCACAACTTGGAATTTTTTATAAGGGCTCATGTTCTCAAGTGCGCCCTCACACTTAACGACCCGACCGAATGAGTTTACGTGAACACCCTCGCCCGACCCGCTCGAACGAGTTTACATGGGCGACCTCACCCGACCCGCCCGAACAAGTTTACACAGAGACCCTCAAACGAACCGCTCGAATGACCCACCCAAACAAGTTGACACGGACGTGCTCAAATGACCCACCTGAATGACTTTACATGGGTGCCCACACGACCGAAACGAAGGGACAAGGGAGAGCCAGGCAAACGAGCTGCACGAATGTGCACAAAGCCCACCTCAGGTCACAACTTAGCATTTTTTATATGAGCTCATGTGCTTGGGCATGCCCACAAACTAAACGACCTAACTGAATGAGTTTACATGGACACCCTCTCCCGATCTGCTTGAACGACTTTACATGGACGCCCTCGCCCAACCCACCTAAATGAACTGCCCGAATGAGTTTACATGAATTCCCTCAAATGACCTGCCCGAACAAGTTTACACGAATGCCCTCAAATGACCCGCCTAAACAACACACCCGAACGAGTTGACACAGACACCCTCAAACGTCCTACTTGAACAAGTTAACATGGGTGCCCACACAACCGAAATGAAGGCATAAGGGAGAGCTAGTCAAACGAGCTGCACGAACATGCACAAAGCTCACCCCGGATCACAACTTAGCATTTTTTATATGGGATCGTGTGCTTGGGTGTGCCCTCACATTGAATGACCCGACCAAACGAGTTTACAAGGACACCCTCACTCGACCCACCTGAATGAGTTTACATGGACGCCCTCACCCAACCTGCCCAAACGAGTTTACATGAACACCCTCAAATGACCCACCCAAACGAGTTGAAACGGACGCCCTCAAATGACCTTCCTGAACAAGTTTACATGGGCACCCACACGACTGAAATGAAGGGACAAGGGAGATCCAGGGAAACGAGCTACACGAACATGCATAAAGCCCACCTCGAGTCACATTTTAGCTTTTTTGATATGGGCTCGTGTGCTTGGGCATGCCCTCACACTGAACGACCCGATCGAACGAGTTTACATAGACACCATCACCCGACCCGCCCGACCAAGTTTACGTGGATGCCCTCACCCAACCCGCCCAAATGAGTTTACACAGATGCCCTCAAACGACACGCCTAAACGAGTTGACACGGATGACCTCAAAAGACCTACCCAAACAAGTTGACACGGATGCCCTCAAATGACCCACCTGAATGAGTTAACATGAGTGCCCACACGATCGAAACGAAGGCGTAAGGGAGATCCGGGCAATCGAGTTGCACGAGTGTGCACAAATCCCACCCCGGGTCACAACTTAGCATTTTTGATACAGGCTCATGTGCCCAGACGCACCCTCACACACGACTCAACCGAACGAGCTTGCACGGAGACCCTCACTTGACCCTCCTGAACGAGTTTACACGGATGCCCTCACCTGACCCGCCCTAACGATTTTACACAGACACCCTAAAACAACCCACCGGAATGACATGCCTGAATCAGTTGACACAGACGCCCTCAAACGACCCACTTGAATGAGTTTACATGGGTGCCCACACGACCAAAGCGAAGTCACAAGGGAGAGTTGGGCAAACAAGTTGCATGAACATGCACAAAGCCCACCCCGGGTCACAACTTAACATTTTTGATATGGGCTCATGTTCCTAGGCATGCCCTCACACTGAATGACCTGACCAAATGAGTTTACATGGACACCCTTGCCCAATCTAACCTGTCATGCCCCTACATTGGCAGTACTCTTTCAACAACACTATAACGAGGTGCAACACCATCGACCACTTTCTTTTCACTAATACTTGCGATCGTGGACTACGCCTAACTTTCGATACTTAGCTTATTTTCTTCTTTACCAAGTATTATGTTTTCCCTTATACACATTGAAAACCATTAACATTCACCATAAACATCATTAACCATAAATGAACAACAATTATAAAGGGAGGGGAAACTCCATATAATGAATCTGCCCAAATAATCAATATATATACAAGTTAAATCTTGAGGAAACCCCAAATTTTCACTTAGCCAAATTTTACATTCATCAGCAAACTCGATTGCCCAGCTCATTGGCTCACTAGCACGATCACCGCATGACTTTGCCCAACTCTTCGTTTTCCTCCGCACGTTCACCTAGATGCGTGTCGTTCAACTCATCCAACTCGCTAGACGCTTCCACTGAACGCCCAACTCGTCCACCGGCGGATCGTGCCACTCATTCAACATTTCACCTGGTTCACCATTTGACCAACTTGGGTCATTCAGGCAGACGCCCTGCCATGCCCTCAAACAACTCCTCGAACGACCGTTCGAACGAACACCCTACGGCGCCCTTGAATGACCTCGAACGATCCTGCCAGAACTCCCTTGAACGACCCTTCACAAAGGCCATCACTCGATGACTTCGAATGACTTTTTTAAACGATTCTCTCACCTGATGACTTTGCACAACTTTTCTACATGATGCCCTCACTTGATGGCTTTGCACGAACGCCTTCGAACAACTTTCCAAAACGATGACTTTATACGACCTCCTCCATGATGCCTTCAAATGACTCCTTGAATGACGACTTCAAACGACCTCCTGCACGATGCCTTCAAATGACTTTGGCTTGGGTGCTTTGGCCTACGAGTGTTCGTGTGCACATTCACCCGAATTTCAAACCAACCTTCACAATTTCACCTTGTTCCACCCTTGGACACTTTGAACTGTGAATTTGATTTTTTTTATGCCTTAGCTAATGCCAAATCATGCCCATATATATAGCTCACCCTCCATGAATCATTGTGACTCCATGCTTGGCCGACCACCATACATTCCTTCTTTTTAATTTTCGAATGAGTCAGCTTGCCCACTTGCCGACCCAACTGTCCTGTCTCCTTCGTTTGGTCATTCAGAAAAATGCCCACAGATGCCCTCACCCAGCCATTCAACCTGACACCCTCGCACTCCCGTTTAGACAAATGCCCTCAGATGCCCTTGCCTAGTCATTCAACCCCTGCCAACTCCCATCTACATGTTGGTTAAACGCACCCGTCTGGCATGCCCGACTCGTGGGCTTGACATACTCCCCCACTCTAAACGGTTGTCGTCCTCGACAACACCATCATACGACATCACAAAGTGTCGCTAGCTCCAACATCCAAAGATGCCCATGCTGCCTGCCTCTACTCTGCCATTGTACAAACCATTAAAGGCTCATGTCTCCATAAATTGGAAAGTCTCCTCAATCCATGATCATCAATCACATCCTGTCACAATCTCTGCATACTGCTTCACTGCAACATATCATGTTGACTCCATCATGTATCGTCATCGTGTGAACTATTGCCATGATACTCCAACACAATGCTAACACATCTCTGCACACTTCCAGACCCCATGATTTGAACTAGTTGGGTGATCAGTCCAACTGTCATGCTCAAACCATAAGAATGCACATCCTTATGCCATCATCAGTCATTTCTCCTAGCTCCCTATCACAACATCAACTCGATCAAAAATCCATCTCCATATAAGTGTAAACCATGCTCAGGTCCATGAAGTAGTCTCCATCTCATCTGCAACATGCTGTCCATGATGTTTGGTACTAATGTGCTGCATGAAATCAGCCGCGTCTATCCCAACATCATCATCCATATGTGTGAAATCCATCTCCTCAACATGAATAGATCCTCTCATCAAACCCGACTCTCGATGTGCCACATCCAGGTCAATGAAGCAACCTCCATCCTCTCTGTAATGTGACATCCCTCAAGTCTGCCATAGAAACAAATATACACCTGTCTCATCTCCCATGTGCTACCCATGATCATAGATCAATCAGCTCCCATGTGTCAAAAGTTGTTAATTCTCAGCTCAACCCATACCCAAATGTTGCCACCAAGGCATCATCATCGTTGTAACTCCATCACTACAAAGTGTCTCATATCAGTACTCTATATCAAGTCACTCTTTCAAGCACACCCATACATGTACTCAAAAGTGTGCACCTCATCCTACATCAAAGTCCCTAACCTCAGCTCCTCAATGCATCAAATCCTCTAAGTCCACCATATATGAAGTCCTCAAAAGTCACAACCTCATGTCATCATGAGCTCCATGAGTCATCCCCAACCAACACCCTGGAAAGCATACATGTCTTGGCCCAAATGTCTCTGTAATATGCCTCAACTCTCCATGTAGTAGGAATTCTCCATAGTTACTCACAAATCCAACCAATTCACGGCCTTGTTGTACTCAAGCACACAACATCTCCATTGGCTCATAAATAAAACATCTCCATGTCATATCAACAATCTACCTACACAAAATCCCTATCTTGACACTCCTCATTGGATGTCCATAAGTGACACCTCAATAAGTGTTCCTACATAATGTCCCCACATAATATTTCCATTCTCCATGTCTCCAACCTAATGTCCATGACTCAAGTTGCCGATCTTGTCCAATTAAGTAGACCCATCACAACAATCGGTCATCCTCATCCAATTCTGCAAATCTAGTCTAGTGAACACGGTCACCCAACCATATCATCATCACATGAGTCTCTCCACCATAGCTCCCCCACTAAAGGTTCCACCAAGACTTGCTCTTGGTCTTAGCCATGAGAAGTCCACCCAAGTATCACCATACTTAAGTGTGTGCCCTTCTCCAATCTGTCCATGAGTCATGCTGAGAACTTAGCCAATTCTCCATATGGCTAAAGCATGACCCATTCCTTCGCAATGATCATCATGTTTCTCCATTGTCACAGGAATTTTCACCTTCTACCATAAGGTCACAAACAACCCCAATAAGTCCTGAAACAATCAATGGTCCTTGCTTCTCCATACAAGGTCTCATTGTAGACATCCATGGTAAAATCCTCCCTTGCATCAACAAACTGATATTGCCCTTCCCTGCACCTGGTTCATTTTCCAAAAGTCTCACTGAAACACAAGTATCAATAGTACTTACTTCATCATGAGGCTCCTCCATGTGAGTATCCTCATCCACCCATGTTTGCAAACTACATGATCCTGGTCCAACTTGATCAATGTCAAGTTCTTCCTCCATCATTGTCATATCTGCAACATCCTCAAACATCACAACTTCCTCTTCTTCATCATCGCAATCTGCAGCTTCATCCTGCTCCATTACCCAACCAAGTCGAAGAATTTCATCTTCAACATTCCTTTCCAAGACTTCAAGTTTATCTTGAATCTGTGGGTTCTCTTCTTTCATCCACTTCAACTTGTATAAGGTTAGCAAGAGCTTCCCTTCGCATTCTTCCAAACCTGCCATGTCTCGTCGTTCCTCTTGGCCCAAGCACAATGCTTCACCTCTACTAAACCTGTCATGAAGTGTAGTGGGATTAGCTTCTCTACAAATCCTACACCTCATCCACCATCAGCTCTAATACCACCTGTCATGATAGTGCAGTGGGATCATCACTTCATCATCAACCCGATCATCAACTTTGATACCACCTATCACACCCCTACACTAGTAGTACTCTTTCAACTGCACTATAGTGAGGTGCGGCACCATTGACCACTTTCTTTTCATCAATACTTGTGATCATGGACTACGCCTAACTTTTGATACTTAGTTTATTTTCTTCTTTACCAAGTATTATTTTTTCCTTTATGCACAGTGAAAACCATTAACATTCACCATAAACAATATTAACCATAAATGCACAATAGTTATAAAGGGAGGGGTAACTCCCTATAATGAGTCTGCCCAAATAATCAATATATATACAAATTAAATCCTAAAGAAAACCCAAATTTAAACTTAGCCCAATTTTACATTCATCAGTAAACTCGGTTGCCCAGCTCGTCGGCTTGCCTGCACGGTCGCCAGACGCTTCCACCGAACGCCCAACTCATCCACTGGCGGGTCATGCCACCCATTCAAGACTTTGCCCAGTTCATTGTTCAACCAACTCGGGCCATTCGGGCAGACACCCTGTCATGCCCTTGAATGACTCCTTGAACAACCATTTCAACGGATGCCCTGCGGTGCCCTTGAATGACCTCAAACGATCTTATCCGAATGCCCTCGAATGACCCTTCACAAATGCCCTCGCCCGATGACTTCGAACAACTTTTCTGAATGACACCCTCACCAGATGACTTCGCATGAATTTTCTGCATGACGCCCTTGCCTGACACCTTCACACGAATTTTTTGCATGGACGCTTTCGAATAACTTTCCTGAACGATGACTTTGAGTGACCTCCTACATGATGCCTTTGAATGACTACTTGAACGAAGACTTCGAACGACCTCATGCACGATGCCTTCGAACAACTTCGGCTGAAGTGCTTTGTCCTGCACATGTTTGCCTGAACCTTCGCCACAATTTTAGGCCAACCTTTGCACTTTCACCTTGTTCTACCCTTGGATTCTCTGAACTGTGCGTTTTATTTTTTTTATGCCTTAACTAATGCCAACGCATGCCCATTTGCATAGCTCTCCCTCCATGAATTGTTGTGACTCCATGCTTGGCCGACCACCATACATTCCTTCTTTTTAATTTTCGAACGAGTTGGCTCACCCAATGACTGACCCAACCATCATGTCTTCTTTGTTTGGTCGTTTGGACAAATGCCCTCGAACGCCCTTGTCCAGTCATTCAACTCGACGCCCTTGCATGGTCATTCAGATAAACACCCTTGGACGCTCTCGCCCAATCGTTTAGCGCAACACCCTCATACGGTCATTCGAATAAATGCCCTCGCCCATCGTTCGCCCGTACCAACCCCCATTAACCCATTAGTTAAATGCACCCATCCGGCACGCCTGACTCATGGGCTTGACATGCCCAAATGAGTTTACATAGACGCCCTCACCTGACCCACCCAAACAAGTTTACATGGATGCCCTCGCTCTATCACTCGAACGAGTTTACCGGACGCCCTAAAAAGACCTGCCTGAATGAGTTTACACAGATGCCCTCAAATGACCCGCCTGAACGAGTTGACACGGATGCCCTCAAACGACCCACCCGAATGAGTTTACATGGGTGCCCACATGACCGAAACGAATGGACAAGGGAGAGCCGAGAAAATGAGCTCCACGAGCGTGCACAAAGCCCACCCCAAGTCACAACTTAGCATTTTTGATACGGGCTTGTGTGCCTGGGCATACCCTCACATTGAATGACCCGACCGAAAGAATTTACATGGACACTCTCGCCCAACTTGCTTGAATGAGTTTACACAGATGCCCTCACCCGACCCGCCTGAATGAACCGCCTCAATGAGTTTACACAGACACCCTTAAACAACCAGCCTGAATGAGTTGACATGGACGCCATCAAATGACTCACCCGAACGAGTTTACATGGGCACCCACATGATCAAAATGAAGGGACAAGGGAGAGTCAGGCAAACGAGCTTCACGAACATGCACAAAGCCCACCCCAGGTCACAACTTAGCATTTTTGCTACGGGCTCGTGTGCTCATGCGCGCCCTTACACTGAATGATCCGACCAAATGAGTTTACATGGACACCCTCGCTCGACCCGGCCAAACTAGTTTACACGAACGCCCTCACCCAACCTGAACGACCCACCCTAATGAGTTTACATGGACGCCCTCAAACGACATGCCTAAACGATTTTACATGGATGCCCTCAAATGACCCGCCCAAACATGTTAACATGGATGCCCTCAAACATCCCACCCAAACACATTTACATCGGTGCCCACATGACCGAAACGAAGGGACAAGGGAGAGCCAGGCAAACAAGGTGCACAAACATGCACAAAGACCACCCCGGGTCACAACTTAGCATTTTTTATACAATCTTGTGTGCCTGGGTGCACCCTCACACTGAATGACCCGACCAAATGAGTTTACATGGATGCCCTCGACCGACCCACCCGAACAAGTTTAAACGGACGCCCTAAAAAAACCCGCTCGAATGACTCGCCGAAACGAGTTTACACAGATGCCCTCAAGCAACCAGCCCAAATGCGTTGACACGAATGCCCTCAAATGACCTACTCGAATGAGTTTACATGGGTGCCCACATGATTGAAACGAAGGCACAAGGGAGAGCTGGGCAAACAAGCTACATGAACGTGAACAAAGCCCACCCCGGGTCAAAACATAGAATTTTTTATACGGCCTCGAGTGCCTGGGCGCACCCTCACACTAAATGACTCTCCTGAACGAGTTTACACGAATGCCCTTGCCCGACTTGCCCGACCTACCCAAATGAGTTTACATGGACACCCTCACTCAACCCACCCGAATGACCCACCTAAACGAGTTTACATGGATGCCCTCAAATGACCTACCTAAATGACCCACCTGAATGAGTTGAAACAGACACCCTCAAATGACCTACATGAACGAGTTGACACAGACGCCCTCAAATGACCCGCCCGAAAAAGTTTACATAGATGCCCTCAAATGACGAACCTGAACGAGTTTACACGAATGCCCTCGAACGACCCGCCCGAACGAGCTTACACGGACGCCCTTGAACAACCTGCCCAAACGAGTTTATGCAGACACCCTCAAACAACCCGCCCGAATGAGTTTACACGGACACCCTCAAACGACACACCCGAACGAGTTTACATGGGCACCCACACTACCGAAAGGAAGGTACAAGGGAGAGCTGAGCGAACAAGCTGCACGAACATGCACAAAGCCCACCCTAGGTCACAACTTAGAATTTTTTATATGGGCTCATGTGCCTGGGCGCACCCTCACACTGAATGACATGACCGAACAAGTTTATGTAGGTGCCCTAAAATGACCCTCCTTAACGATTTTACATGGAAAACAACCCACCTGAATGAGTTTACATGGAAAACGGCTTGCCTGAATGAGTTTAAACAGCCGCCCTCAAATGACCTACCTGAAGAAGTTTGCATGGCCGCCCTCAAAAAACCCGCCTGAACAAGTTTACACGGGCGCCCTCAAACAACCCACCTGAACAAGGTTACACGGGAACCCTCAAACAGCCCGCCCGAACAAGTTTACATGGCCGCCCTCAAATGACCCACCCGAATGAGTTTACATGGGCCCTCAAACGACCTGCCCGAACGAGTTTACATGGCCGCCCTCAAATGACCCGGCCAAACAAGTTTACATGGCAAATGACCTTCTCGGATGAGTTTACATGGGCACCCTCAAACGACCTTCCTGAATGAGTTTACATGTCAAACGATCCGCCCGAATGAGTTTACACAACAAACAACCCTCAAACAACCCGCCGGAATGATTTTACATGGAAAACGACCCTCCCGAATGAGTTTACACGGGTGCCCTCAAACAACTTGCCCGAATGATTTTACATGGAAAACGACTCGCCCTAATGAGTTTACATGGCGCCCTCAAATGACCTGCCCGAACGAGTTTACATGAAAAATGACCCGCTCGAATGAGTTTACATGGGGAAATGACCCGCTCAAATGAGTTTACACGGGTAAATGAATTTCCCAAATGATTTTACATAGCAAATGAACCACCCGAACTAGTTTACATGGTCTCCAACACACGACCAAAATGGAGGCACAAAGGAGAGTCAGGCAAACGGGCCGCACGAACATGCACAAAGCCCACCCCTGGTCACAACTTAGCATTTTTGATATGGCCATGTGTGCCCTAGGCGCCCGCACATGACATGACACGACCCGACCCGACCCGACTCGACCCGACCTGACCCGACCCGCCCCAATGTGTTTGCATAGGCACCCACACACGACATGTCCCAACCCGCCGGAACAAAATTTGGGGTTTCCATGGGTGTACGACCCAAATGAAATTTGGGGTTTACGTGGGTGCACAACCTGAACAAAGGCATGAGGGAGAATCAAGAAAATGGGCCACAAAAACGTGCAAAAGACACACGGGTGGTCATGGCTTAGCATTTTTGGCACGGACACGTGTGCTCGGGCACCCACACATGGCACGACACGGCCCAACTGTCCCTGGGTGAGCTAACCTAAACCACCCAAATGCGTTTACATGGACACCCACACACGACATGACATAACCCGAACAAAATTTGGGGTTTCCATGGGTGCACAACCCGAACGACATTTGGGGTTTCCATGGGTTCATGACCCAAACGAAGGAACAAGGGAGAGTCAGGAAAATGGGCTGCACGAACATGCAGAAGGCACACGAGGGGTCATGAGTTAGAATTTTTGGCACTGCCACATGTGCTCGAGCACCCACACATGACACGACCCAACCCGCCCAAATGAAATTTGGGGTTTCCATGGGTGAACGACCCAAATGAAGGCACAAGGGAGCGTCTAGCAAATAGGTGGCACAAACATGCAAAATGCACATGGGCGGTCACTTCTTATCATTTTTTACACGGCAACATGTTCCCAAGCACCCACACATGGCATGACATGACCCAACTTGACTTGCCCGAATGCGTTTGCACGGGCACCCACACATGACACAACCTGACCCGCTCGAATGAAATTTGGGGATTCCATGTGTGCACAACCCAAATGAAATTTGGTTTTTCCATGGGTGCATGACTTGAACGAAGGCATGAGGGATCGTCGAGTAAGCAGGCCACACGATCGTGTAGAAGGCACACGAGCGGTGACGACTTAGAATTTTTGGCACGATCACGTGTGCCCGGGCACCCACACATGGCACAACACAACCCGACCTGCCTTAGGCGAGCCGACCCTACCCGTCCGAATGAAATTTGGGATTTCCATGGGTGCACAACCCAAACGAAGTCACGAGGGAGTATCATGCAATTGGGCCACATGAACGTGCAAAAGACACATGGGTGGTCATGACTTAGCCTTTTCAGCACGACCATGTGTGCCCAGGCACCCACACACGGCACGGAACGACACGAACCGGCCCGCCTGAACAAAATTTGGGGATTGAATGGGCGCACGACCCAAACGAAGGCAGGAGGGTAGGAATATCTTTGACTCTAATACATAAATATACCTTGTGTAATATGCCCTTAAAGTCTTCAACATTTTCTTTTGACTCTTCGACTCACCTATAACACTTTAACATGTGCTAGGCCTATTTCAATGAGCAAGAAACTCAATGATAAATAATATATATATATATATATATATATATATATATATATATATATATATATATATATATATATATATATATATATATATATATATATATATATATATATATCTATATATATATATATATATATATGTATATATATATATATCTTTTCTTGAATAATTACAAATATCAAAAGTACATTTATGAAGACCAAACCCAGTTACACTTTCTTCAACACCCCCTCTTAACTAGGGAGGTATTCATAAATCATTACAAGGTGTTTGGCTATTTTTCAATCTTGAAAATTCACATAAGAGAAACCAGATTGGCAACCCATTTGTTATAGCATCACATTAGCCAACATTGTTCATACCAAGGCCTTGACTAATAGCTTTATCTCTCATAATATCAGAGCACAATTTTGGTGAGGACAACGGCTTATAAACACCTTAGTAATTATCTCTCAAGGTACATACCCACCCAGGTGTTCCCTGAGTATGACCTTCTAGGACAATTCTTTTCTTGGGTTCCCAGCCCTTAAAGAATATCACTCCTCTTGCCTACTCTTGTCTTCGATGCCCTAAACATCCTCAAAGAGCATCAGATGCCAGATGATTACCCAATCCTCCCATTCTTTCTTGCCAAGTGAAGACAAGAATATTGTGTCTATCTCTTCCCCTTGATTGAGGAAGACATGCCAAAGTTTCCTTTGAGAAGGAACTTTCCCAAGCTCCTTTGTAGTTGGTAACTTGTTAGAACTCTCTCTTAGCTAGGGACTTGTCCATTCATCAACAACATCTTCTTCGTGGGTTCTTTAGCTTCTTGATCTCCTTCTTTCCTTCGATGTAACACAGTCTTTGTTTGAACTTCTTCTTGGAAGGGTACCGACCATTGATCACTTTCCCTCCTGGATTGTCATGTCATTTCTCCCTTCGTGGAAAGTGGCCTTCTTGATATATATCATGTCCTTTTTGTCATCTAGCTACTCTGTTGTCATCTTGTCTATCCTTCATAATACTTATCACATGGATGCTTAGTTGTACTTGCTTGTTCCCATACTTTGATTTAGTGGCCCTTCATGACTTCATCGTGATATTGATTCAACATCAAATGGTGCTTTTGTTGGATGGCTTCTTCATCATGACATATTTTTAGAGTTGAATCGATTATCTGCACCTTACTATCTCCAAGGCCTTTGTAGGTGTCAAGGGTCCTTTGATCTTTTTCTTCCTTTGTCAGAGTTTCCATGCCTTCTTTCAAGAGATGTTGAGGAATCTTGTCAAATAGTTATTCTTTGTGACCACGATGTTGTTCACATGCTTGATCTCTTTCTTCATTTGCTTCTTCTTGGATTGATTAGTCAACCACCTTATACTCCTTATGAGAGCACTTCTTCATGTTGATCTTTACTCAATCGTAGTACATGCCTCCGAGCATATCGTTGGCGAAAGAGATCCTTTTATTCTTGATCATGATTCTAGAAATTTTCACATGACCCAATATATATGATGACACGTTAAACTTTGATGCATACATAACTCATCTTAATTATGCTTTTATCATCTCGTCCTTACTTGATAGTTCTCCTCGATTGGTGTAGCCTTTCTTGCTTCATCTTCTCTCGCCTGTATATCATCCTTTCTTGAATCCCATAAATGGGACTCCCAATGAGACATCTACCCGCTTATGTATGAACCTTATTTTGAAGATTCTATCAGAGGATCTTGAAGACCCTTACCTTGAAAACGTTTCTTCCTTTGATGATGGAGGCCTTCTAAGAATTTTGATCATTATCAATCATTTTTTCATTGTGGATGAGACCCTATAATAGGTATGCTCCTTCTATGTGAATATCTTGAGCTATATCTACACCATGCTCCTATATTCTAGAAGATATCTTTAACCATGCAATCTGTTCTATTTCTATATGCTCCTATACTACTCCAAACTTTGAAAGAAGACTTTAAGAAAAGAGGTTGACTTAGTCATGGTAGGATCTTCCTTCTTTTGCTTCTTGTCGTCTTCTTTCACTTCTTGAGTTACATGAGCTTCTTCCCTTTTTCTCTTTTTGTTGTTGTCCTTCTTAATTTTAGGAAAATCCCTTTTGTAGCTTCCATATTCTTGGCATCCAAATCATTGGACTTTGGACATGTAGTGATCCCAACCAATTTGTTACTTTCCTTGCAAAAAGACATTGAGGTATACTCAGAAGCAGAGATATACTTACTTGATAGAGTTTGAGATGTAGTGAACTTGCTTTCTTCTTGAAGATTTGATGTCTTGCCTTCCTTAGATCTTGATGTTCTTCAAGTTGCTTTCTTCAAATGGACTTGCTTGATGACTTGACTCATAGTGCCTTTCATTTTTCAAGATGGTGTAGCTTGATGTAGGTCCCACTTTGATTTGTTCTTCTTGCAGGTACCTTTATACAACGTGTTTCTTCTTCCTTTGTAGTCTTCCATGATGAATGATAGATGGCAGACCTTCTTGTCCTTGATGTGATTGAGACTTCTTGGCTTGATGCTTCAACCTTGTGGATGTTCTTGAGATTCCCTTTCCTTGATGTGTCACCTTAGCTCCGATACCGCGTTGAAGAATCTGGGGAAATGGGGTATAGCATGATTCTTCTAGACTTGATAATACTTTGTGAAGCTATTTTACAATTTATCTTGTTATATTAATCTTCTTCTCTTCTTATAAATGCATGTGTGTTTACTTCATCAAACTGGTGCAAAAACAAAAGAACGAGAACAAAATATGTTGGCTCTCTACCAGGGCAAAACCTTTCTCTCTTAGAGAGGAAAACCCTTTCGTAAATTTCTCTTATTGAAGCTTCTTGTTGGTCATTGCGAAGCCCTATATCCTTGACAAGAATAGCCTTCAAGCACAAGTAAAGTCCTTCCTCCTCTGCACTTTGTTTCTTCGGCACTTCATTCCCCGGCACTATGTCCTTCTTTCAAGTTTTGATAGTCCTTGGTGGACTAGCTCTAGAAGAGACTCCAACCTTTGATCCTTAGCGAGATCCTTTACCAATGAAGAAACCTTCATTATCTTGACCAACCGAGCATTTTTCTTGATGTGAGGTTGCAGACTCGATGTACACCAAGTTTACTACACCTGGGGTGATTTCCATCGCGATGAGACATGGAAACCCCAAATTTCCTGCACTTGGGAGGATTTTGACAAGGCGGGACATGGAATCCCTAGGTTCCCCACAATTTGGTGACTTTTGTTGAGGAGGGACTGGGAGACCCCATGTCACGCTCCTATCCTAGTGGTGGTATTTCAACCACACATAAGCAGGTGCGGCACAACTTTACTTTTTCCTTTTACCAATACTTGAGTACACGGTCTTTGCCTACTTCAACACTCGATCAATTTTCCAATAAGTGTTCTTAACAATGCGGTGAAAATAACTTACTATCAATTTATCTTCTTCAATTATTCTTTCAACCTTTTGTGTCGTGCAGTCATGTTGCACTGCCCGCAGCCTATAAGACATAACTCCAAACCTCAACTGCGAACCTATCCGCCCAAATTTATGTTCCGCGGCACCCAAACTCTGCCCGTCGTTGTGGACCATAATGAGGGTACATGTCCTACCCACAGTGCGGCCTACCTACCCGGTCTGTAACCTGCCCCACTCTACCTATCCGCACTACCAAGTTCGACCCGCCCGCTGTAATCCACCCATCGTTGCAGCCCTCTTACCCGCGTCCTTCTCTTCCTTCTGTTTTCACCCAACTCCTTCCTTCACACTTGTTCTGCAATGTGTAAGTCTGAGTTCGATGTCCCTTCGTCAAACACCATCCTCCTTACGTATATGCATCCTTTGGCCCGACGGCCGTGTCTCTCAGGATAACAAGGGTTGGCTCCATCAACATGCATTCCCGGCCGACCTGCCACATAACCTCGACACACCCCATTCCAACAAACCACCACGTCCCTTCATGTGCATCATCGCACCCATGGGTTGGCTTCAAAACTTAGCCAAATTACACCTGACGCCGCATGTCACACACCTACCCACATCTTAACTCATCCGAACATGGTCAACTCTTTCATCCAGGAACCCAACAAGGGTCTCCCACGCGCCTTCCACCGGTGACTCGTCCACCATGCACGTATTAACGGGCGTGTGCCCTACCCCACATGGCATGCCCACTATGAGTGTGCCCATCACCATCGCTCATAAGCGAATGCCATGCCAAGTCTTTGCATATAACCAAATGCTCACCTGAGTCACATATAACCGAATGTGGGTGCTCGTACTACGCGTTTAGTCTTTCGACTCTCTCGGGCACTCCCGACTTGAATACCTAACACCCCAGCCCCCACCCATACGTGGTAGAGGTTTTTGACACGATGGGACATGGAAACCTTAGATTTTGCACACTTGGGAAGCTATCGTCATAGCGGGGTAGGGAAACCCCGCTTTCCCCACACTTGGACAGCTCCCATCACAATGAGGCATGGAAACCCCAAGTTCCAGAGACAGACCAGGCAAGCAGTTTCCACCCTGCCGCGAAATGGAAACCCCGAGTTCACAAGACTTAGGTGGTTCTTCATCATTACGCAACATGGAAACCATGAGTTCCATAAACTTGGGTGATTTTGGTCATGTTGTGACATGGAAACCCAAGTTCCCCGCACCGGGGCCATGGTTTTCGCCCGGGCGGGAGATGGAGACCCTAGAGGTTCCCGAAATTAGGCAGTTTTCCTCATGCCAAGAAACAAAAGCCCCTAGGTTCCGCAGGCTTGGGCGGTTCTCTGTCATTCCGTGGCATAGAAACCCGAGTTCCCTGCATCGAGGTCACACTTTTTGTCATGGCGAGACATGGAAGACCCCAAGTTTCCCATAATTGGGCGGTTTTCATCATGCCACGGAATGGAAATCCCCGTGTTCAGTAGACTTGGGTGGTCCTTCCCTGTCACACAATGACATGGAAACCTGATGCTCCCCAAACTTGGGTGGTCGTTCCCTATCGCGCGATGACATGGAAACCCGAAGTTCCCCAGACTTGGGCGGAAATTTTAGCCACAACACGAGCGACATGGGAACCCTACATTTCCTAGACTTGGGTAGCAATTTTTGTCATGACGCAAAATGGAAACCCCGTGTGTCCACTGACTTGGGTAGTAGTTTCCATCGTGCCGCGAAATGGAAACCCCATGTGTCCACTAACTTGGGTAGCAGTTTCCATCGTGCCGCGAAATGGACACCTCGAGTTCCCCAGACTTTAGTGGCTTTTCGTCGCCCCACGACATGGAAATCTGAAGTTCCACAGACTCTCAAGCGATTTAGGGTGTGCCGCGATAAGGAAACCCCAGGTTTCCCAAACTTGGGTGGTTTAAGTGTCTATGCCATGACATGGAAACCGCGAGTTCCCTAGACTTGGGCGGTAGTTTCGAAACACCCCAAGTTCCCTAGACTTGCGAGCTGGTTTGCATCATCATGGAAACCCCAAGTTCCTTGCGTTGGGGAATTGTTGAAAACCTTGTGTTTCCATCGTGCCATAAAATGTGGAAACCCGTTGTTCCATCAAGGGTGGGACATGGAAACCCCAAGTTTCCCAGGCTTGGGCGCTAGGGCACGACATGGAACCCCAAGCTTCCGCAGGGTTGGGCGTCACCAGTTGTGGTTGTGGCACGACATGGAAACCCCAAGTTTCCCCAAGCTTGGGCACTGGGGCGTGACTTGGAAACACCAAATTTTGGGCATGACATGGAAACACCATATTTTTTGTGCTGAGCGAAAGCCCCAAATTTTAGGCGCTGGGTGGAAACCCCAAATTTTGGGCATGACATGAAAACCCCAATTTTTTTTGCACCAGACAGAAGCCCCAAATTTAAGGTGCCAGGTGGAAACCCCAAAGTTTGGGCGTGACATGGAAATCCCAAAATTTGTTTGCTAGGCGTAAGCCCCAAATTTTAGGTGCTAGGTGGAAACCCCAATTTTTGGGCACTGGGGTGCGGCATGGAAACCCCAATTTTTCCCTTGCTTGGGTGCCAAGGTGCGGCATGGAAACCTGAATTTTTCCCATGCTTGGGCACCTTTTTCGTCGCAACATGGAAACCCCAAATTTTGGGCACCAGGGTGCGACATGGAAACCTCAAAATTTTTGGCACCAGAGCACGACATGGAAACTCCAATTTTGTCGGGCTTTGGCACCTTTTTCATCTGTGTGTGGAAACCCCAAATTTCCCGCCCCTAGGCACTAGAAAATTGTCGTCATGAGGAAGAGCCAAAGGTACGAGAGTGGGAGGGTTGGCCAGATTTGTTTGTGACAAGAGCGAAGCTCTGAATCGAGGCAACCAAGGGCTGAATCTTAGTGGATCATGGCAGCAAGGCCACTCTGCCACTTACGATACCCCTTCGCGTATTTAAGTTGTCTGCAAAGTATTCTTCTCAATGGTCATTTGGAATTGAAATTCAAAGATGCCTCGACCGAGATGCTTCATGGTCGCAGTTTGCAAATGACACGGGGCCCTGGGGGCGATAAAGTGATGCCCCTACTGTGGGTCGAGATACAGTCGAAGAGTGACATGCACCACTTCTAGCATGGATTCTGACTTAGAGGCATTTAGTCATAATCCAACACACAATAGCTTCGTGCCACTGCCTTTTCAATCGAGTGAAATGACCAATTGTGTGAATCAATAGTTCCTCTCATACTAAGTTGAATTACTATTGCGGTGCGGTTCGTCACTAGGGTAAAAATAACTTGTCTCGTGATGGTCTAAACGTATCTAAAATTCCCTATTGGTGGATGAACAATCCAACACTTGGTGAATTCTGCTTCACAATGATAGGAAGAGCTGACATCGAAGGATAAAAAAGAAACGTCGCTATGAACGCTTAGCTGCCACAAGCCAGTTATCCCTGTGGTAAATTTTCTGACACCTCTAGATTCAAATTCCAAAAATCTAAAGGATTGATATGCCATTCTTTCATGGTTTGTATTCATATTGAAAATGAAAATCAAATGAGCTTTTACCCTTTTGTTCGACACGAGATTTCTATTCTGGTTGAGCTCATCTTAGGACACCTATGTTATCTTTTAACAGATGTGCCACCCCAGCCAAAGTCCCCACCTGACAATGTCTTCCGCCCCGATCGACCTACTGAAACATGCCTTAAGGCAAAAAACAGGGCCAATGCCCTGTCTTTTCCCCATGTTTAAAGTAGTGGTATTTCACTTACGCCAAAAATAGCTCCCACTTATTCTACACCTCTCAAGTCATTTCACAAAGTCGGACTAGAGTCAAGCTCAACATGGTCTTCTTTCCCCACTAATTTGACCAAGCCCATTCCCTTGGCTGTGGTTTCACTAGATAATACATAGGGATAGTGGGAATCTCATTAATCCATTCATGCAGGTCACTAATTAGATGATGATGCATTTGGCTACCTTAAGAGAGTCATAATTAGTCCCGCCATTTACTCGCACTTGTTGAATTTCTTCACTTTGACATTTAGAGCACTGGGCAGAAATCACATTGCTTCAGCATCCATAGGGACCATCGCAATGCTTTCTTTTAATTAAACCGTCAGATTTCCCTTGTCCGTACCAGTTCTGAGTCGACTATTCAACACCTAGGGAAAAGCCCCCGGTAGGGGGCATTCTATGCTCGTAGCCCAATTGGAATGTGACTATCCACCCTCGCTACGAGAGTAGCTCGGGAAGACTACCGATAGCCCACAAGTTAAGGGCATAGTCCCCTAGGCCCAGCCCTCAAAGCGAATCCTTTTCTCGAAGTTACAAATCCATTTTGTCGACTTCCCTTACCTACATTGTTCTATTGACTAGAGGTTGTTCACCTTGGAGACTTGATGCGGTTATGAGCATGATAGGGCACGAACGGTACTTGGTCCTCTAGATTTTCAAGGGCCACTAAGGGTGCACCAGACATCGCAAGACATGCGGTGATCTTCCAGCTGCTGGACCCTATCTTCGGGTGAACCGATTCTAGGGTGGTCAAGCTGTTAAAAAGAAAAGATAACTCTTCCTAGGGCCCTCAACAACGTCTCTAGATTTCCTAACATTTCCATCTACCACCATGTCCCAGTTTAGGAATATTAACCCAATTCCCTTTTGATGCTCATGTAGAGTGCACCCTTAATACAAGGCTTCCCCATCTCTTAGGATCGACTAACCCATGTCCAAGTGTTGTTCACATGGAACCTTTCCCCACTTTAGTCTTCAAAGTTCTCATTTGAGTATTTGCCACTACCACCAAGATCTGCACTGGCAATCGATCTACCCAAGCTCACGCTCGAGGTTTCTCAATGACCCCTGTGTCCTCCTACTCATCAGAGCTAGGCAATTTCTCTGATGGTCAAGTATAGGTTGCACACTTTAGTGCCATCCATTTTTAGGGCTAGTTGATTTGGCAGGTGAGTTGTTACACAGTCAGTGGATTTCAACTTCCATGACCACCATCCTGCTGTCTTAATGAACCAACACCATTTGTGGGATCTATATTAGTGCACACTTTGGCACCGTAACTTGACTTTCAGTTCATCCCACATCGCCAGTTTTGCTTACCAAAAATGGCCCACTTGGAGCTCTCAATTCCACGGCATGACTCAATGGAGTAGTCGCACCCTCTTACCTATTTAAAGTTTGAGATTAGGTTGATGGAATTATGCCCCCGATGCCTCTAATCATTTTCTTTACCTAATAAAACTCGTGCATGAGCTCCAGCTATCCTGAGGGAAAATTTGGAGGAAACCAGCTACTAGATGGTTCAATTAGTCTTTCACCCCTATACCCAAGTTAGATGAACAATTTTCACATCAGTATCACTACGAGCGTCCACTAGAGTTTCCTCTGGCTTCGCCCTACTTAGGCATAGTTCAGCATCTTTTAGGTCACAATAGTTGTGCTCACAATTGAACCCTTTGCATAAGCTCAAGGTCAGTCGACGATGCACCCCCTAGATAGGGGATCTTGCCTGTTAGCTTCCTTGTACCTCGTAGGTTTTCAAACCTGCCAACTCACACACATGTTAGACTCCTTGTTCCATGTTTCAATACAGGTTAAATGGAAAGCCCACCAACCAACACCATGAGTGCATAGGTGCAAACAATGCGCCACAAGGGTGCACACTTCATTCCTCAACCACCGCAACGGCAAACCGATAGGCAATAATCTACTCGTGTTTGTGACGATGCAACAACCCGTGTTGGTTTGCACCTCACGTCGAGCGGTGGACCATCCTGAGTTGTTCCAAATCTGACTGAGACGCATCAACAGCCTCCATCCACCTCCCTCCTGGAAATTTCAAGCACACTTTAACTCTCTTTTCAAAGTCCTTTTCATCCTTCCCTCGTGGTACTTGTTCGCTATTGGTCTCTCACCCGTATTTTTCCTTGGATGGAATTTACCACCCAATTAGGGCTGCATTTCCAAACAACCTGACTCGCCGACAATGCCTCGTGATGTGGCAGGGTCCCAGCCCAATTGGGCTGTCACCCTCTCAGGCACCCCCTTCCAAAGGATTTGGCCTAGGTCCGCCACTAAAGATGCTTCTACAAACTACAATTCAGGCAACGCTGCCACAAAAGTTTCATGCTGGGCTCTTCCCAGTTCACTCACCACTAATAGGGGAATCCTTGTAAGTTTCTTTTCCTCCACTTAATTATATCCTTAAACTCAGCGAGTGTTCTTGCCTGAGCTGAGGTCGCAAAGTTGGAGCTAAATCCACCCTACCCGATGGGAGGACAAGAGAGAGAAAAGAAAGTTCGAGCGATGCCACACAAAGCCCGCATTAGCTAACGCCAACTACCCATCCAAGGGGACAAGATCACCGCTCACCGATGCACACCACGAAACATTGGCTGAGGTATTTTAGCCAACTGCACCAAATTGGGCATGGATGACCAGCTCCACTGCTCCCTAGCATATTGCAGGGAGCACGTTTGAATGGGATGCAATGCCCAGATAGACGTGCCCTCGACCGAGGCCTCAGGTGCAAATTGCGTTCAAAAACTTGATGATTCACGGGATTCTACAGTTCACACTAAGTATCACATTTTGCTACATTCTTCATTGTAACAAGAGCTGAGATATTCGTTGCTAAGTGTCATTTGCACATATTACCAAAAAATCCACCACAACACTGAATAGCGGCCCCCCCACAACAAATGTAAGGCTAAGGGCCAAAAGGAGGAAAGGAAGAAAAACGCATGAAAGAAAGAGGAACAAAGGTGTCTAACCCCCTAATAGGAGGAGGCTCAAACAGAGAAAAATCTCCACGAGCCCCACACCCTCGCAAAAAAGGGGGAAATGCATGGGACAACAATCAAGAAGGACTAGGGTGGCCACCCTAGGAGCTCACACTACTTTTAATCCCTCCTAAACACTAGTCCACAACAATTACCCATTTTATACATAAATCTAGGGACCGAAAGGATGAAGGGAAGAAACCAAGGTGAAAGAAATAGAGATCAAGTGTAGCTACTAGCTCACAAGGGGAGGATCAAACAAAGCACAAGCCTCCCAAGCCTCGTGCCTTCAGAAAAATGGTGGAATTGAAGGGAACGATGATCAAGAAGGACTAGGGTGGCCACCCCAGGAGCTCACACTACATTTCGTCCTTCCCGAGCACCAATCCACAACAATCCCACCTTTTCTCCGTAAATCTAGGGGCCAAAAGGAAGAAGGGAAGAAAACAACATGAAAGAAAGGGATATCAACCATGGATACTAGCTCACAAAGGGAGGCTTCAAATAGAGAACAAGCTTCCCCAACCCTGTGCCTTGGAAAAAAGGGGGAAACTACAGGGGATGATGATCAAGAAGGACTAAGGTGGCCACCCTAGGAGCTTGCACTACGTTTTGTCCTTCCCAAACACCAATCCACAACAATCCCACCTTTTCTCTATAAATCTAGGGGCCAAAACGAAGAAGGGAAGAAAACAACATGAAAGAAAGAGATATATCAAATGTGTCTACCGACTCACAAGGGGAGGCTCAAACATAGAACAAGCTTCCCCAACCCCGTGCCTTCACAAAAAGGGGCGAACTGTAGGGGATGATGATCGAGAAGGAATAGGCTGGCCACCCCCAAAACTCATACTACCCTTTGTCCTTCCTAAATACCAATCCACAACAATCCCCCTTTTCTCCGTAAAGCTAGGGGCCAAAAGCAAGAAGGGAAGAAAACAACATGAAAGCAAGAGATATCAAATGATATCACAACCTAAACTTGACCACTAGAAAAGACAAGGGTTGCAATGAGACTAGTGTCTGGAGCACGTTACTGAGAGGTAACAACCCCCCAACCCGGCACAAGGCTTCAAATGACAAATAGACTACTAATAACAAACCCACCTCGCTATTGCACCCCTCCATGTACAAAACACCCAAATACCTTTCCAGCGAGAAAGTCAATGGGGGTAAAAAATCAAACTACAAAGAGGAGTTGTCGCAGGCTGACACTCAATGTTGGAGAAAGCCATAGGCCACAAATACATTGATGGTGCGAGGCCATTAAAGAGAGGGACGTCTGCAAAGCACACACCATGAAACAAAGAAATGACGAAGTCCCACAAAAAACCCACAATCCAAAGGGAGGAACAAAGACACAACCCGGTACTTGTTTTTTTCCTTAGAAGGGGAGTGGCTCATGAGATAAGATTTCCAATTCCCTTGATGGTAAAGGCATGAGATAAGATTTCCACCCTCATTCCCATTGGCGGGGAAAACTGCGATCTTGATGGAGCTCAGACCAAGGGAGGGGTTTTTCATTACTTAGACACCCAACCCTTCCGCGAGGGCATATCTAGGAATAGTCAGGAGGACTAGGGTGGCCAACCCAATAGGTTGAATGACTCTTCATCCATCCCATACTAACCCCAACCCGACAATTTCTCCTCATGGAAGGTTTGAGCTACCAAGTGTGCGCGCAACCACTCCCTAAACCCAACCACCACCAAAAAAATCTCACCAAAGAAAAACATCAACCACTACCACCTTTTCAAGAGAACCAACTATGGAAGATTTCACCCTTGGCCCATGCCTTCCAATGAACAAAATACTAAGCACCACTGCTACAAAAGAGTCTAAATTTATCCATCGTATTTCCCAAGCACCTCAACTGTAGCAACCATGTTTGGCCAAATAGATCGTCGAAAGGGCTCCCAAGAAACAAGCTTCCTAACCCCTTACAAAAACACATTAGGGGAAGAAAAACAATGTTCCCATCAAACACCAAACCCACTCCCCTAGGGACACACCGCACTATCCCACATTGCAATCAAAACCCAACCAACCCAAACCAAAAAAGAAAACCCCTGCTATCAATGATCCTACCACAGATTCACCTACGGTAACCTTGTTATGACTTCTCTTTCCTCTAGATGATAAGGTTCATTGAACTTCTCATGATGTTGACGACGACGAACCACCATCGTCGATGCAATCTGAACACTTCACCGGATCATTCAATCGGTAGGAGCGATGGATGGTGTGTATAAAGGGGAGGGATGTAGTCAACATGAGTTGATGACACACACTTACAAGGAATTCCTCGTTGAAGACCAATAATTGCAATGATCTATCCCCATCATGATGCAATTTGAGAAGATTTCCTGATCTTATCGAACCAGGAAGAAAAACTCATTGGTTTCATTAGTGTAGTGCATGTGTGGCCCAGAACATCTAAGGGCATCACAGACGTGTTATTGCCTCAAACTCCCATGGCCTAAATGGACATAGTCCCTTTAAGAAGATGGCCACTTGTTGGGGGGAAAAATGCCTATGCAGGACGATCCTATCCACCTAAGGTGTGACAGTGCCCTAGCAACAAATGAGTACAGCTATACTGGTTTCTTCCTTTATGAAATGTGAAAGAAGAGAGATCAATAGACTTACCGGTGTCTTCCGTTTGTCCCTCGATCCGGTCTCCCTTCTCTTTGGGTGTTCACAGCTACTTGCCTTCTTGCTTATCCAGCTACAACTTCCTGCAAGATCACAAGAGAACAACTACTTGCGACAAGAGAACAACTACTTGCGACAAGAGAAGAACACTACACAAAGAAAGATATTCACATTCATAACTAGTTTAGGATTAGAAATAAACCAAATACACTAATACATTCATACATCAAAATACATCAGCATATAGGAGGAACCAAGATAGCTTTATTGATGAATAACAAGATTCAGGAAGAGATACAACCCAGAGGGCTCCAATCCAGCATCTCTTTCCCAGCAAATGGAATTCCTATCTTCAGCCCCTCCAAAGCATTAAGCACCCAATGATTCCAGTCTCAAACCAACAACAATTCTCTGCAATAACAAAATTCCAGCCCCTAGATCTCATGGAGGAGAGATCCATATATAGATGTTTGGAGAGAGGATGAGTCAGCTTGAGATCTGACTAGTGTCCTCTCCCTCTGTCAGTTCTTGATTCCACTTGGAGGTTCTTGCTTCCACTTGGAGATTTGGAACCTCTTACTCATCACCAGTCGAATTCCCTGAGGCAAGTGTCATTTTGGAAGCTTCCTGGGTTTTGACACCTTGAGAAATGAGCCTGCCACTTGTCCATTCTCGTTCAGCACAGGTAGCTAGCGTTCCAGTTGACATTCAACGCAGGTAGCCAGTGTTGGCTTTGACATTCAGCGCAAACAGCTAGTGTAGCCACTGAAATGATCCTGAATAGACTTGTTTTTGAGCAGTTTCAGGTGGAGAACTTTTGTGAATTGTTGTGGCTTGTTAGCCTTGTTCCTCTAGGGGTAGGAACAACATGTTTAGGGACTTTGGATCCCTTAGATTATGGAAATTTCATGCTCAATACTGTAAGGCACAAAAATGTCTATAACAGTTGCCCCCTAAAGTATGAGGTTGTTTATCGGGCGAAATGCTTTATCAGGGGGATCCGAAGTTCATCCAATGCTGGGAGGAGACCTATAATAAGATACAATACATTACATTATTTTTCATACTGCTTTCATGATCTAGCTGAGGTGGGCATTCCCGTGCTCAACTTTATAAATACATTTTTCTATACATAGAACAGACAATTGTCTGATGGTAGACTGATAATTTTGATGAAATTATCATCCTTTGAGTAGGATGATTATCTGCTGCAATGATGTACATGTCAATGTCTTTATCTTTCCTGAATATATATCGCAGCCCGGATGGATGAAACTAGATCCAAGGTCTTCAAACTCGTTCGATCTTCACTCTAAGTACAAGTCGATCCATGTGAGAAATGTTCTGAAGTCGAACATGGAAAGACATCGCTTGATTACCGGTCAATGATGTAAACCGTTAACAAGCGCGAGAGGAATCACCGATAATGATAATGACCCTCAAGGTACTACAGTACAATTCACATGGTGTGAATAAAAGAATTGGCATCGAACACCACGCAAAATCTTTCGGTCGAAGGTCATTGATGTATACCTGTCGCCGGAAGTGACAAACTTGCCATTGTGGCATGCAAGCTTCAAAGTACTAAAGGGGGTGTTCCTAGATCAACTTCTTGGATAATGAGCTGATGTCGACAAGAAGCGATCCGTCACAGGAGGGCCTTAATGAATCCCACATCAGTGACACAGAACAGAGCTAATGATTTTAATGGAGGTGAAAACGATCTGTGACATATGATTCAGGGTGGCGGTCATGAAAGGATGAAGGATAATGTATGGCGGTGGATGGGACATGGTTGACTCTTTCTGAACGACTTCTCTTGAACATGTGGCAACAATGATATGATGGATCGGTAGCATTACCCCAAATATGGATGGTATGGCGAGACCATGGATGTGACCGGTGAATGAAACAAACCAACCCGATTGTGGTACGAAGGAAAAGAGTCTTGTTCAAGAGCGACTTGCTACCATCAAAGTTTTCTTTAGTTTCTCCCAATTTTTCCCCAGTCATTGCTGACCAGTACCTCTTTATTTTTGTCAAGCTTGAGGAGGATAACATATGCTTGTTCTATAACCTTCCCTTCGGGCAAGCCCATCGCTATGTTTTAACGAGCCTAGCGATAGTGAAACTCGTTCTCGTCTAAAGACAAGTTTGTCGCTATTTAATGATTTTAACGAGTCTAACGACAAGGACAACTCGGTTCTTTTCATTTTTAGAGAGTCTGAAAAGATACATAAAGTTAACTCCAAAAGTCCTTTTTCGTCATCTAATCCCTTAAGTCTGAAAAAGTATAAAACAATATAGAAGGGATGAGTTTTCGATAGTTTTAACGAGCCGAATAAAACAAGCGCTCGATATTTTTTTGCAATAATCCCTTAGGTCCAAAAAGATTAAAATCTAGAGGAGGGATAGCTCTTCTTGTCCCTTTAATGAGCTGGAAGGCCAAGGACTCGACAATCTTTTCATATTTTACGAGTCAGCTGAAAAGAGCTTAAAGAAGACTCATCTTTTGAGGAACGAGTGATAAACAGGGTTAGCAGCTGATTCCAGGTACAGGTTGGAATTTTCCAATCACGGCAGTGTCACAAGGATGGCTAGGTGAAATCACTCTTCGCAGCTGTTCCTCAAAATGGGTAAACAATCATATGGAGGTGAACCATCGGCCAAATGAAAAGTGGAGGTGACGGTGCAAACACGACCAAGGCTTTAATGGCTGATGATATTACATTCACAGTGGTTATTTACCGGGATAGTTCATTTTTTAATGAGCTTAAATGCGGGTGGAAACATTTGCTCGATCTTATGTTTATTTTTTAACGAGCATGAACTATGCACTAAAACTGCTCAGATCTTGCGTTTATTTTTTAACGAGCATGAACTTTGTGCTAAAACTGCTCGAATACCCAGTCATATGATACGAGTGTCTCATCAAGATTCTATTTTTTATGGAGCTTCATCTCACTAAGCTTTGCTCCGCATCCTTTCTTTATGCAAGTTAGGAAACGGCTAACCCAAAAAACAGATAAATAACCAGTCTTTGCTTGCACTCCAAAAGGTTTGCATGCCCCCAGGTATAAAGTACGATTTCAAGGTTACCCCTCAATTTGAAGATAAAACATTTGTTTTACTGGGAGAGGCCTCCTCTTTCAGGCTACCCAAAGATTGTTCTGTTATTCTTTCAAACAAAACACTTCCTCAGCAATGTCTACCGAAATAGACAAAGGTTAGCGGCGATGCCCACCAACTCACATAACTTTGACAAAAGAATCTTATTCTAGAATAACCCCTCTTCCTCTACGGATGGGGTATAGACTAGTCATATTCTCCCGCGGAAACCTACTCTATACCCAAAGTTTCCCTGCCGAAGCAGACCAGGACGCATGCCCCCTGGGTTCTAGTCATATCCTCCCAGATTACTCGCGCTCATCAGGAGGACGGACCGTGGGTTAAGACACTTCTTGCGTGAATAGACCATTTAGGGATGGTACATGACTATTTGCGATGCGTGATCCGGGAAACGAAAGTTGGTCTACGAGCTTGACCATTCTTCCTTCATGCGGAAAACACATTACTCTAAAGAGTGAGGAGACGATGGCTCCCATGCAATATATATAGTCTCGTCCAAGGAGTAGGTTATAATCCAAGGGTCCTTGAACGACCGTCACGTTCATTTGAACGGTCTTCCCTTTCAATGTTATGGGCACATTGGGGAGGATCCCTAAAGGTCGACTGGTTCCTTTATCAAAGCCCGATAGATTTCTCATTTCGGGCAAAAGCGTTGGCGAACCAAGCACTTTCCAAGCAATAGAGGAAAGGATACTCACAGATGCCCCCTCATCAATGATAGTGCCAGCCGTCACCATTCTGTATATTTGAACGATAATTCTGAATGGTATGCTTGCTGGCAACCGGGGTCTGCCTAGTTGGTTCCAGTCAAAGGACACAACCAGGTTTCTTGGTGGTGGGACCGAATAGATGGGCGGATATCGCTCTGACGAACTTCCTTCTTGCGATAAAGGAATGGGGGCATTGCCCCCTTGTTCATCAGAGTCAATGTTGATGAAGAGAATTTGGACGATGTCGTCTTTATTCTCCTCTGTGATGGTATCATTCGAAGATAGAGCCTCTAAAGGCAAAACTGGGTCAACTGCCGTATCAACCTTTTGACTTTCGTTAGGCATGGATCCAGACGGTTCATCTTCAATGATAAGTGCTTCGGCTGACCACCTGGGCGGGCCAGCCGAGCTCTCAACTAGTGAAGGACTTGGCAGGAGTTTTTGATATCCAGGAGGAAGTTGCGCTCGTAAAATCGGGCGATCTTCCAGAACTCTTTTAGCCTCGTCTAAGAAGGGACAACGGTGGATGGCGTGATCGCCTTCACACAGTTTGCAGGGAAATCTAGATTTCCCTCTCTGTCCTGGGACTTCACTTTCACTAGTCGACGGTGAGAAGTCAACATGGCTATCAGAGGTTGATGCTACCGAATTGTGCAAACGGGGAGACCAGTCCCTTAGTATTCAAGGGATACAGGGACAATCTCTGTGGAAATGGTCTCCCTTGCATATGACACATGGCGATTTAGGCCTGGTCAGTGCTGTGTGTGGATTTTTGTCAGACGACACTTGTTTGCCCCCAGTCGCCTTTGGCTCCTTCTTCTTCTTCTCTTTCTTCTTCTTTTCCTTCTTCTCCTTAGGAACCTGGTTTTTTGTTTTACCAGTTCCGTCAAGCGAAGAGGAAGGAGGTGAGGAAGAGTTAGATGAAGTAGAAGGCTGGTTGGAAACTTTGGTCTGGTCTAACTATTGACTTGACTGTTCAGGAATGGTGGTGTTCTGAACGACATTGGTTGAAAAGAGCCAGACTGGCAGGCCAATTGTCAGTCTTGGAAGCGACAATGTGGCCATGTGGGGTACCAACATCTCCCCAAGAGGAGAAGGGACTAGGATTTCCACCAAGGGGAATTCCTTGGTTGGTGTGCTCCATTTTTTCAACCTAAAGATCAACGCAAGAATTAAAGGGTGATTGTTCCGTTTAAAATAAATTTTAACGACGCTTTAGACACAACTTGCTTTTTCAGTTTTAAAGAGTCGAGAAAAAGCTAAAGATGACTCTAGTCTCCTTCGATGTTTTAACGAGCCCGAAGTGACAAATGCTTGGATGGACTTTTTCCATTATAGAGTCTTAAAAAGGCCAAAAGGAACTGCTCTGGAGTTCTAGGCAGAGGGTGTTCCAAACTTTTCGCAAAACCGCAGAATACTTTTTAGGGTACGGGCGGTCGATCTTCTTGAATGTTGTGTTCAGTGCATTGCAATCAGTAGGGCGGCCGACACGGCTTCCTAAGGATAAAGGTTTTATGCCTATAGGGGTCTCCCAATATATACGCGACGGTACGTGGGAGCACAATCCGTACTGGCGCTATCGTCCCTCAGGAGGAATCACCCACCATCCATGAGATCGACAGTCACCAGGCTTAACGACGCCGAAACACGTCTCTAGCCTAGACCTCTATGTTGTGCGTTATGTTACAAAGCGTTGTTAAGTTCATTCAATTTATTTTAGGTTGATCTTTTTAAAGTTTTCCTTTCAAGGTTCACCACGAGATGTATGATACAAATTCCTAAATGCAGTCTAAAGATGATAAGCAAGCTTTATATCTTTTCAACTTTGAAAATCCTAGCTACTAAGGGAAAAGAAAGACACCATCTTTTCTCAAAGAGCAATCAACACACTCTAATGCACTTTTCCTAAATCCAACATGCAAACTATCAAATGCAAATGCACAATGCAGGTGTTTGTTTTCCGCTTTCTTAATATTGATGCCTACAAAGAAAGCTTTTTGTACAACTTTGAATTTGCTTTTAAATGAAAATACAAACAAGTTTACTTTTTCGAAATCAGAGAAGATAGAAGAGATTACAACGCTTAACGATTTTCGAAATGAAGACTTGTTTTGACACTTAAAAGAGACAAACTCAAACCAATAAGCAAAAGCAAATGTATAATCAATCTGTAAACAACCAATGAACTCTCTTCTAAGATCACAACCAATAGATCTGAATCAAGGGCTACAGGATGACTATTTCACTCATGCAAAGGAAAACTGTAAATGACACCACAAACACATAAAAACACTCACAGTCTTTTTGTACAAAAGGAGGCAGAATCTAAGCAGAGAAAAGGAGTTATCAGACTGGTACCTATGTTGGTTACTGGCTACAAAAATCAGAGATCAAAACAAGGCAAAACAGAGCAGAGAACCCCATCTGCACAAGGCCAAACTGGTTCAGCGAAACCTCAACACAGGGGTTTTGACATTCAGCGCAGGTAGCCTTCACGGGACCTGCGTTGAAATGCAGAATCCCTTCACTGGGTCTGCGCTGAAGGAGAAACTCTCGTTTCCCTCAGGTTCTGGGTCACAGATTGCTATTTAATTCACTATTTTAGGCAAAATAAAAGCAACAAGAAAGGTGTAATCAAAGGGATGCTTTGAAGGGCTACTAAGATCTATCACAAGGATCATCAAATCATTTGTGAATCCATTGTTCAGATCATAGACTAGTCCAGTAACTGGATCAAAGCAGCAACTGTCTACTTTGCATCTGGAAAAGATGCAGTTCGATTGTTGCTGTCAAGTCTATGAAACAAACAAATGATAGAAACACAAATAAAATGACTAAACAAATCTCCCCAGCGGAGTCGCCAATTTGTTGGGGGGAAAAATTCCTATGCAGGACGATCCTATCCACCTAAGGTGTGACAGTGCCCTAGCAACAAACGAGTACAGCTATACTGGTTTCTTCCTTTATGAAATGTGAAAGAAGAGAGATCAATAGACTTATCGGTGTCTTCCATTTGTCCCTCGATCCGGTCTCCCTTCTATTTGGGTGTTCACAGCTACTTTCCTTCTTGCTTATCCAGCTACAACTTCCTGCAAGATCACAAGAGAACAGCTACTTGCGACAAGAGAACATCTACTTGCGACAAGAGAAGAACACTACACAAAGACAGATATTCACATTCATAACTAGTTTAGGATTAGAAATAAACCAAATACACTAATACATTCATACATCAAAATACATCAGCATATAGGAGGAACCAAGATAGCTTTATTGATGAATAACAAGGTTCAGGAAGAGATACAACCCAGAGGGCTCCAATCCAGCATCTCTTTCCCAGCAAATGGAATTCCTATCTTCAACCCCTCCAAAGCATTAAGCACCCAATGATTCCAGTCTCAAACCAACATCAATTCTTTGCAATAACAAAATTCCAGCCCCTAGATCTCATGGAGGAGAGATCCATATATAGATGTTTGGAGAGAGGATGAGTCAGCTTGAGATCTGACTAGTGTCCTCTCCCTCTGTCAGTTCTTGAGTCCACTTGGAGGTTCTTTCTTCCACTTGGAGATTTGGAACCTCTTACTCATCACCAGTCGAATTCCCTGAGGCAAGTGTCATTTTGGAAGCTTCCTGGGTTTTGACACCTTGAGAAATGAGCCTTCCACTTGTCCATTCTCGTTCAGCACAGGTAGCTAGTGTTCCAGTTGACATTAAATGCAGGTGGCCAGTGTTGGCTTTGACATTCAGCGCAAACAGCTAGTGTAGCCACTAAAATGATCCTGAATAGACTTGTTTTTGAGCAGTTTCAGGTGGAGAACTTTTGTGAATTGTTGTGGTTTGTTAGCCTTGTTCCTCTAGGGGTAGGAACAACATGTTTAGGGACTTTGGATCCCTTAGATTATGGACATTTCATGCTCAATACTGTAAGGCACAAAAATGTCTATAACACCACTAAGGGGAACCTCCGTGTAGCTAGTTAGCAGGCTCAGGTCTCATTCGTTATCAGAATTAACCAGACAAATATCTCCACCAACTAAGAACGGCCATGCACCACAACCCATAGAATCAAGAAAGAGCTCTGAATCTGTCAATCCTTACTATGTCTGGACCTGGTAATTTTCCCCGTGTTGAGTCAAATTAAGCTGCAGGCTCCACTCCTGGTGGTGCCCTTCCATCAATTTTTTTAAGTGTCAGACTTGTGATCATACTCCCCCTGGAACCCAAACACTTTGATTTCTCAGAAGGTGTTGGCGGAGTCCTTAGAGCAACATCTACCAATCCCTGGTGGGCATTGTTTATGGTTGAGACTAGGATGGTGTCTGATCATCTTCGAGCCCCCAACTTTCGTTCTTGATTAATGAAAAAATCATTGGCAAATGCTTTCATAGTGGTCCATCTTTCGTAAATCCAAGAATTTAACCTCTGATAATGAAATACGAATGCCCCTGACAGTCCCTATTAATCATTACTCTGGTCCCAAAGGCCAACACAATAGGACTATACTCCTATCATGTTATTCCATGCTAATGTATTCAGAGCATAAGCTTGCTTTGAGCACTCTAATTTTTTCAAAGTAACAGCGATGGAGCCATGACCCAACCAATTAAGGCCAGGAGCATGCCGCTGACAGAAGGGATGGAAGGGTAGGTTCACATCGAGTAGGCAGGATCAACCAAGTAGCACCCTCCCACTTCAAAGGGAATTTTGGGGGCTCTCTTACCATGAGACAACCTGAACACCCATCAAGTCAAAGAGATATCAAAATATCATGTAAAAATTTTATGCCTTGCACCTCTTGCATCCCAAGAAGGAAGCACATGCAACATGCCAAGGACATGGCAAACAAATGGGTAGAACTGTCGAGCCACAATGCACCAAGGCCACTTTGGAGTTTGAAACCATGCCCCAACCAAGAAGAAAACAAGTGATCACTCACCCACTCCCTTAGAAATGCCTCCAAAAGCCTCCATGCCCTGCACTGAGGCCACCTAGGAGTCCACCTAGATAGTAGCAATGGTGGACCTCGATCTCCCAATCTCCTGCGACAGCCTCGATGCAAAGGAAATAAATGGAGAACAACCAACCACACAACCTCTATATTATAAATGAGCCCCAACCCTCCCTGCCTTGCACTGAGGCCACCTAGGAATCCACCCAGATAGCAGTAAAGATGGACGTCAATCTCCCGATTTCCTATGGCAGTCTCGATGCGAAGGAAAAGGAAGGAAATAAAAAGAGGATGACCAACCACAAATCCTATCATAGAGAGGCCATACAAAACTCCCCGCCCCTCACCGATGCCACCTAGGAGTCCACTCGAATAGTAGCACCAATGGACCTCGATCGAATGATTGCCTGCGGCAGCCTCGACACAAAGGTAAGGGAAGGAAATAATACAAGACAAATCGAGCCCGCAAACTCCATTAGAAATTCCCCCCAACCCTCCCCTCCTCGTATAAAGGCCACCTAGGAGTCCACCCGGACAGCAGCAACGATGGACCTCAATCATATGATCACCTGTGGTGACTTCAATGCAAAGGGAATGGAAGGAAATAAAGAATACCAACCGAGCCCACAAGCTCTCTTAGAAATGCCCCCCGACCCTCCCTGCCCTGCACCGAGTGTTATAGACATATTTTGGCACTGCAACCCCAATCTCATATGTCCATAAACCAAGGGATTCTAAGTTCCTAAAAGTGTTGTTTCATACCCTAAAGGAGAAAGGTCAGCTAATTACATCATCTCCCAGAAGTTCTCCATGAAAAATCACTTAGAAATGGTCAAAACATGACCATATAGACTGCCCAGAGCAAAGGGTGTGATGCATCTCACTTGCCACATGCAAAAAGTGTGATGGATACTAGAAATCCCTTATGTAGGGTGTGATGAATGAGAGTAGACAATTGGAACAAGCAGTTTGCTATGTGGAGACTCTGAGAATCTTCTAGAAACTGTTCATTTGACACTTGCCTCCCTGAATTCACCCAAGTATGAGTAAGAGATCATGAAATCTCCAAGTGGAACCAAGAACTATCAGAGATATGACACTAATCAAAATCCCAAAAGCTGACTCATCCCCTTGCAAATATCTATATATGGATCCCTCATCCCAGAGATCCAGAGGTTGGAATTTGGTAATTTGCAAAGAAGTGTTGTTGGTTTCTCTTTGAAAACATTGTTGGGTGATCTTTCTTTGTATGAGGTGAAGAGGGCTTTCCAGTTGGGAGGATGGCGCTGGGTCAGACCAAGTGGTTGTAATCCTCTCTTCTACTACTTTTATCAATAAAGTTATTTGAGTTTACCTCCATATTCTTGTGTATCTCTGAATATTGTGTTGATATATGCATTTGTATGGTCAATACGTATCTGATCCTATATTTTTTACAATGATAGATCTCTATGCTTTGATGGTATTATGTTGCTGTGATTCTACAGATGCTCTTTGAAGCGGGATAAGTAAGGAAGTAGTGGCAAAATTTTGTCAAAGGGGAAAGGAAACAAGCAAGGAGCCAAGCAAAAGACTGAGGTTGGTACTCTCTGCTTCTTTCTCATCTATCTCTCATAAAGGAAAATACAAGTAACTTTAGTTTGTTTTTTTCTAAGATAGCTACCCGTCTTAGTGGGACTAGCAGTTTACAAGTAACTTTAGTTTGTTTGTTTCTAAGATAGCTACCTGTCTTATTGGCACTAGCAGTTCTGAATAGACACTGGTTTTCCCGATAACAAAATGGTGACTCCACTAGGGATCGATTAGTTTGATTGCTTGTCTCTATTTGTTTGATTCATAAACCACAGACGGAGCCTGAAGTTAAGCCAGCTAGCCTTTGAACTGCATTTTCTATGGAAGTGCAAAGTAGATCAACGTTGCTTCAGTTAATCTTCGGGTTTGTTTATGAACTGAACAATTGACTTGCAAACATCCTAAGTGCCTTAGAGGTAGCTCAAGTAACCTCATTAGATCAGCCGCTATACTTTGTATTTACTGACTATCATTAGCTAAGCCTAAATCCCTGAACTAAGCTGTAAACTGTGACCAAAAACCAAGTTAAAGTCTCGTCCTTGGACCATCGCACCTTCTCTTCTTGCCAATCTGGATGCATCACACCTCCCGTGTGTAGTAGGTGAGATGCATCCCTATTTCCCGGTGTTACAAGTGCAATGATCAGATAAGACTATTTCTACCTCCACATTTTGGTTTTTTCTTCACTTTCTTCATATTTATTCAGGAGTTTTGTTGTCTGTGATTGGTAGACCACTATTGAAACCCCCTTCCTTTGCATCATCCAGCCTCCATTGTACAAAGATTTGTGAATTTTTTTATGTATTTTTCACCATTCACAGTTCTCATTTATAAAATAGTAGCTTAATCAAACTGTTGTCATTTGATTTGAAAGTGTCACAAGTGTCGTTTTCAGTCAAAGAAAAGAATCCTTCTCTTTTCGATAGTCGATTACAATGTTACTCTTGTATTTGATCTGAATTAATAGTATTTCAAGTGTTGAAAGTAGTTTTCAATTCAAAATCGTAAAGTTTTGTCTTGTCTCCTTTTCGTTTTTTGAAAAGAAAATCATTAGTATTGTTGCTTTGAAAGAAGGAATAATTCATATTTGTACTTGGCATTCTTTTCGTCATTCACACATTAAGAAAGTGGAAAACAAATAGATGCATGTGCATTTTCATTTAGACTACTTGTTGATTTTGATTTAGGACAGTGCATCTAGTGTGTGCTCTCTGCTCTATTTTGAAAGGTTTTCATTTCTCTTTCCTTAGTAGCTAAGATTTTCATTGCAAAAAGAAGAATAAATGATTGTTTATCATCTTAGATTGCATATTTATGATTTGTATATCTACATCATGTGATGAACCTTAAAGGCAAAATTCTTAAGAAAGATCAACTGTAAAATAAATTCAATGAAAATAAAAACGCTTTGGAACCTAATGCACAACATCTAGAAGTCTAGGCTAGAGATGTATTCCGGTGTCATAAAGCTTAGTGATTGTCACTTTCATCGTAGGTTGGGTGATTCCTCCTCTTTGAGACAACAAGTGCCAATACGGACTTGTGCTCCCACATATCATCGAGTATATATTTGGAGACCACAATAGGCTATATCCTTTATCCTTAGGAAGCCATGTTTGTCGCCCTATCGATCGCAATGCACTGAACACAGCATTCGGGAAGATTGATTGCCGTATCGTAAAAAGTATTCTGCAGTTTTTCGATTGGTTTGGTAATCCCTATGTCTAGATTTCCAGAGTAGTCTCTTTCGTTCCTTTTCAGACTCCTTAAAGGAAAAGGTCCATCTGAGCACTTGTCACTTCAGGCTCATTAAAAATCGAAGGCGACTAGAGTCATCTTTAGCTTTTTCTCGACTCTTAAAAATTGAAAAAGAAAGTTGTGTCAAAGCGTCTAAAATTTAATCGAAATAACATCATTGTTCCCTTGTTGATCTTAGATTGATAAAATGGAGTCCACCAACCAAGGATTTACCCTTGGGGGAAATCCTAGTCCTTTCTCCTCTTGGGGAGATGTTGGTGCACCTCATATGGCCACATTGTCGCTTCCAGGACAGAAAATTGGCCTACAGATATGGCTTTTCGCGACCTCTGTCATTCAAAGCACCGTGATTCTTGAGCAATCAAATCAGCAACTAGATGATACTAAAGTTACCCCCCAACCTTCTACTTCATTTGTTTCTCCCTCTCCTTCTACCTCTTCGCTTGGTAAAGATAGTAAAACTAAAAACCAAGTAACTGAGAAGAAGAAGAAAGGGAAGGAGAAGAAGAAGAAGGAGCCAATGGAAAAAAGAGGCAACCGCACATCATCTAGCAAAAATCCACACACTGCACCATCCAAATCTAAATCTCCATGTGTCATCTGCAAAGGGGACCACTATCATTGAGATTGTCCTTGCATCCCATGGATCTTAAGGGACTAGTCTCCCCGCTTGCACAATCTGGTGGCATCAACTTCTGACGATCATGTTGAGAGTACATCGTCAACTAGTCAAAACAAAGTGACTGGACAGAAAGGAAAATCTAAATTTCCTTGAAGGCTATGTGAAGACGATCATGCCCTCCACCATTGTCCCTTCCTGGACGAAGCTAAAAGACATTTGGATAACCATCCTGCATCACCACAGCGACTCCCTCCTGGATACAAGAAACTCTTGCTGAGTCCATTGTTAGTTGAAAATCCGACTGACGTGCCTTTGTTGTCAATCGAAGCGCCTATCATTGAATATAAACCCTCTGAGTCCACATCAGACTGAAGTCAACAAGTCGAGACGGCAGTCGACCCCATCTTGTCTTCATAGGATTTACCTTCAGATGATACAGTCACCAAAGAGAATGAGAATGACACTGTTCAAATTATTTTCATAAACACATACTCGAATGAACATGGGGGCAATCTACCCGTTCCTTTACTGCAGGAAGGAAGTTTGTCAGAGATGTATCTGGCCGTTTATTTGGTCCCACCTCCAAGCAACCTAGTTATCTCCTTCGATTGGAATCTACTAGGCAGACCCCGTTTACCATCTAATGTACCATGCCGAATCATAGTGCAAACTTATAAAATGGTCATGGTTGGTACCATTGTAGATGAAGGGGCTTCTGTGAGTATCCTTTCCTCAACTTCTTGGAAAGCACTTGGTTCGCCATCACTTTTACCTGAGATGCGATACCTGACAGGGTTCGACAAAGGAACCAGTCAACCGTTAGGGATCCTTCCAAATCTACCTATAACTTTGAGAAGGAAAACCGTTTATATAAACATGATGGTAGTCCAAGGACCTTTAGATTACAATCTTCTCCTTGGGCATGACTACATTTATAGCATGGGAGCTATTGTTTCCTCACTCTTTCAAGTGATGTATTTTCCGCATGAAGGAAGAGTGGTCCAACTCGTAGACCACCTTTCATTCCCCGGTTTGCACATAGCTAATAGTCAAATTCCATCCCTAACAGGACTTTTTGCGCAAGGAATGTTTCATCAATCTCCAGTCGGTCCACCTGATGAACACGAGTGATTCGGTGGTTGTAACTGAAACCCAGGGGGCATGTGCTCTGGTCTGCTTCGGCAGGAAAACTTCAGGTATAGGGTAGGTTTCCGCGGAGGATATGTGACTGGTCTGACACACCCATCCATTTAGGAAAATGGGATTAGACTAGAATAAGATACCTCCATCAGAAGGTATGCCTTTCCCGACGGAGTGAGTGTTTTTTCTACAAATTAAAGGGTAACCTGGGTATGCCTTTCCCGATAGAGCAAGTGTTTTGTCTGCAAATTGAAGGGTAACCTAGAAAATCTACTTCGTTATACCTGGGGTCATGCAAACCTTTTGCATGAAAGTGAAAAGTGACCATTTATTTTCCTAGTTTGTAGATTCTTAACCCTTTAATCTCATAGGATTGGTCGTTCCTAGCTTACATAATAAAAGGATTCGGAGCATAGTTTCGAATGGTGCAAGCTCCCTAAAAAATGAACCTATCAATGAGACATCCTTATTATACGACTGGCATGAGTAATTTTATGCAAAGTTCAAGCTCATTAAAAAATGAACCCACCTCTGGTAAATAACCGTTGTGAACGCATTATCATCAGCTTTTGAGCCTTGGTCATGTTCTTACTATCACCTCCACTCTATTTTATCTGATCATTCACCTCCATTTGATTGTTTACCCCCTTTTGCGGAATAGTTGCGACGAGTGATTCTCTTAGCCATCTTCTTAACACTGTCGTGATTGGAAAGTTCCAACCCTCACCTAGAACTAGCTGCTACCCAAAATATCACTTGTGCGTCTCTAGCTTGTTAAAGTGATTGGAAGTGCCATCCCTCCTTTAGATTTTAATCTTTTTGGACCTGAGGGATTATTTCACAAAAAGATCGAGTGTTTGTCTTGTTCAGCTCGTTAAAACTATCGAAAAGTCATCCCTTTCGCATTGTTTTATACTTTTTTGAACTTAAAGGATTATACTACGAAAAAGGAATAATGGAGATTCCTTTCCGTCTCTTTTCAGACTCTCTAAAATTGAAGAGGACTGAGTTATCCTTGTCATTAAACTTGTTAAAACATAGTGACAAACTTGTCCATTCATACAAGAGCAAGTTTCATTGTCGCTGGGCTCGTTAAAACATAGCGACAAGTTTTCCCAAAGGGAAAATTATAGAACAAGAATATGTTATCCTCCTCAAGCTTGAAAAAAATAAAGAGGTACTGGTCAGAAATGACTGGGGAAAACTGGGAAGAAAACTTGAAGAAGCTTTATTGGTAGCAGGTTGCTCTTGAACATGACACTTTCACTCCATCACCATGATTGAGTTGGGTTGGGTTATTCCATTCACTGGTCATATCACCATTGGTCCACTATACCATCCACTTTTGGGGTTAACACTACCAGCCCATTTCATTGTCACCGATATGTTCAAAAGAAGTCGCTCATAGAATTCACCTACCCAGCTTGTGTCTCATCCGCTGCAATACCTTCACACTTCATTCTTTCATGACCGCCACCCTGAACCTTGTATCATCAGATCGTTTTCACCTCTACAAAATCATTTTCTCCATTCCATGTCATAGATGTGGGATTCATCAATGCCCTCCTATGACGAGTCACTTCTTGTTGACATCAGCTCATTATCCAAGAAGCCGGCCTAGGAACAACCCTTCTAGTACTTTGAAGCTTGCAAGCCTCAATGGCAGGTTTCTCACTTTTGGCGACAGGTTTACATTAGTGGCCTTTGACCGAAAGGTTTTGCATGGTGTTCGACATCGACTCATGTATTCACACCACATGAATTGTACTGCAGTACCTTGAGGGTCATCATCATCATCGGTGATTCCTCTTGCGCCTATTAACAACTTACATCATTGGCTGGTAATCCAAAGATTTCCTTCCATGTTCGACATCAGAATATCTTTTCAAATGGATCGACTTGTACTTTCGGGCAAAGATTGAACGAGTTTTGAAGACACCAGATCTAGTTTCATCCATCTGGGCTGTAATGTATTTAGGAAAATAAAGACATCAAATGTACATCATTGTTGCACAGATAATGATCCAAACTAAGGGATGATTGCTCTACCAGAATCACCAGTCTGCACACAGACGGTTGTCTGTCCTATGTACATGAAAATTAATTTATCAAGCTAAGAACGGGAATGCCCGCCTCAGCCAAATCATGAAAATATTATGAAGATAATGTATTGTATTGTATCTTATTACAGGTCACCTTCTAGTTCGAAAAACCTCGGATCCTCATTATAAAGCATTTCACCCGACATCAAAAGATTTACGACCTCATGCTTTAGGGGCAGCTGTTATAGACATATTTGGGTACTACAACCCCAATCACATATGTCCATAGACCAAGGGCTTCTAAGTCCCTAAAATTTTTGTTTCATACCCTAAAGGAGCAAGGTCAACTGATTGCATCATCTCCCAGAAGTTCTCCATGAAAAACCACTCAGAACTGGTCAAAACAGGACCATACAGATTGCCCAGAGCAAAGGGTGTGATGCATCTCACCTACCACATGAAAAAAGTGTGATGAATATTGGAAAGCCCTTCTGTAGGGTGCGATGAGTGAGAATAGACAAATGGCACAAGTAGTTTGCTAGGTGCAGACCCTGAGAATCTTTTAGAAATTGTTTATTTGACACTTGCCTCCTTGAATTTACCCAAGGATAAGTAAGAGATCATGAAATCTCCAAGTGAAACCAAGAACCATCAGAGAGATGACACTAACCAAAATCCCAGAAGCTAACTCACTCCCTTGCAAATATCTATACATGGATACCTCATTCCAGAGATCCAGAGGTTGGAATTTGGTAATTTGCAAAGAAGTGTTGTTCGTTTCTATTTGAAGACATTGTTGGGTGATCTTGCTTTGTATGAGGTGAAGAGGGCTTTCAAGATGGGAGGATGGCATTGGGTTAGACCAAGTGGTTGTAATCCTCTCTTCTACTACTTTTATTAATAAAGCTATTTGAGTTTACCTCCATATTCTTGTGTATCTCTGAATATTGTGTTGATATATGCATTTGTATGGTTAATATATATCTGATCCTATATTGTTTACAGTGATATATCTCTATGCTTTGATGGTATTATGTTGTTGTGATTCTACAGGTGCTCTTTGAAGCGAGATAAGTAAGGAAGCAGTGGAAAAATTATGTCAAAGGGGAAAGGAAACAAGCAAGGAGCCAAGCGAAAGACTGAGGTTGGTACTCTCTGCTTCTTTCTCATCTATCTCTCATAAAGGAAAATACAAGTAACTTTAGCTTGTTTGTTTCTAAGATAGCTACCTGTCTTAGTGGGACTATAAGTGTTGAATAGACACTAGTTTTCCCGATAACACTGAGCCCACCTAGGAGTCCACCCAAACAGCAACAACGGTGGACCTCGATCACTTGACCACCTGCGATAACCACAATGCAAAGGCAAAGGAAGGAAATAAATGCAAATTAAGAGGCTCGATACACAATACAAGAACATATCCAAATAGGAGGATGGATCGAGCAGCTCCACACCCCACGCACCTTATGTATAGGCAACCTAGGATATTTCCAACAACTTTACCAACTGGACAATGTAAATTTTCACCTATGACCACCTCCACACAAAGGAGGGAGGTTGAAGCATTCCACCTCGAAATCCTTCTTCCAGATATCCCCCACCATCGATGTAGCAACCCGCCTCCCCATTTGACCATGAGCGCATACACAATTGAAACAACAAATGCCCATAAATGTTGTGACTTAACATTTCCAACTGCAAAAGCCTGCCATGCACGCGAGATGCAAGGAAAAAGCCTACCACTCGATCAAACATATGGTCCAACACATCTGTCAAAACCTCAAAGCCAAAGCAACCATAGATGATGTGCACTTTGAAAGGAATACCAACCCTTAACTTTACAATAAGGATAAGAGAGCCTCACATCACCGGCAAAAAAAGCAAGCAAGAGGGAGGGTAGGTGGTTTACAACCAAAGCTCTTCCACGTTCCTCTTAAATGTATGCATCTCAACCGAAAATTTCAACACAGAAAGAGTACAATCACAAGAAACCAGAACCATAAACAACCGAACAATGAAGAGGCTAGCCATCATAGGGAGCCACACCACAACAACCCATACAACTCCAAGAACTTAGAGCAAAAGGGGAATTGTTCACATATTCCTCTCGAGACAAGCATGACCAACATTGCCACTCATGTGCTACCAAGTGGGTATGGAGAAAAGATGAAAATCGGCCACCCTATAAATGACCCAAGTCCATTCTTGATGTAAACCCGAAAAACCAACTCAATTACCAACCCACCTTTCACACGAAAGGAAAAACCCTCCCCACCAAATAGGGATGAGGTTAAAAAAATAATGAGGAGCCAATTTCAATGGAGGCACACATGGCCACCCAAGCCAACCAAAATTTTCTATTCGCAACAACTGAGTGACATGATAGCAACATAGGCACGATGGAGTTTTTGGGTTTCCATCTAGGACCACAACAACGAAGGCTCAAAGGAGTGACGAGCAAACTTTAACATTTTTATCGTTCGGATGGGCAAGAGGGATGGGGACGAGCATGTACAACATTACCGCTCATGTGCTACCGAGTGGGGATGGAGAGAAGATGAAAATATGCCACCCTACAAATGACCCAAGGCCATCATTTAGGAAAACCCGACAAAACAACTCAATTACCTACCCACCTTTCACACGGAAAGAAAACCTATCACTTGTATCATTTGGACGAGCACGAGGGACCAAGATGAGCCAAGGAGCCACACCACAACAACCCATACAACTCCAAGAACATAGAGAGCATAAGGGGAATTGTTCACATATGCCTCCTAGGATGAGCATGGCCAACATTATTGCTCATGTGCTACCAAGTTGTGATGGAGAGAAGATCAAAATTGGCCACCCTACAAATGACCCAAGGCCATCGTTCAATCAAACCTGAAAAAACAACTCAATTACCAACCCACCTTTCACACAAAAAGAAAACATGTCACTTGTATCATTTGGATGGGCATGAGGGGACCAGGACCAGCCAGGGATCCACACCACAACAACCCATACAACTCCAAGAACTTAGAGAGTAGAAGGAGAATTGTTCACATATGCCTCCCAAGACTAGCATGGACAAAATTACTGCTCATGTGCTACTGAGTGGGGATGGAGAGACGATGAAAATCAACCACCTTACAAATGACCCAAGGCCATCATTCAGGCAAACCCAAAAAAACAACTCAACTACAAACCCGCCTTTCAAATGAAAAGAAATCATGTCAATTGTATCATTTGGATGGGCACGAGGGGACCAAGACGAGCCAGGGAGCCACAACACAAAAACCCATACAACTCCAAGAACTTAGAGAGAAGAAGGGAAATTATTCACATATGCCTCCTGGGACGAGCATGGCCAAAATTACCACTCATGTGCTACTGAGTGGGGATGGAGAGAAGATGAAAATATGCCACCCTAGAAATGACCCAAGACCATCGATCAGGAAAACCCAAAGAAAAAACTCAATTACCAACCCACCTTTCACACAGAAAGCAAAATTTTCACTTGTATCATTTGGACGGGCACGGGCAACCAAGACAAGCCCAGGAGCCACACCACAACAGCCCATACAACTCCAAGAACTTGGAGAGCAGAAGGGGAATTTTTCACATATGCCTCCTGGGATGAGCATGGCCAACATTACTGCTCATGTGCTACTGAGTGGGGATGGAGAGAAGATGAAAATCTTCCACCCTACAAATGACCTAAGGACATCTCTTCAGGCAAACCTGAAAAAACAACTCAATTACCAACCCACCTTTCGCACGAAAAGAAAACCTATCACTTGTATCATTTGGATGGGCATGAGGGACTAGGACAAGCCTGGGAGCCACACCACAATAGCACATACAACTCCAAGAACTTGGAGAGTAGAAGTGGAATTGTTCACATATGCCTCCCGGGACGAGTATGGCCAACATTACTATTCATGTGCTACTGAGTGGGGATGGAGAGAAGATGAAAATCGGCCACCCCACAAATGACCCAAGGCTATCCTTCAAGCAAAATCAGAAAAATAACTCAATTACCAACCCACCTTTCACAATAAAAGAAAACCTATCACTTGTATCATTTGGATGGGCACAAAGGACCAAGACGAGCGAGGCAGCCACACCAGAACAACCCATACAACTCCAAGAACTTGGAGAGGAGAAGGGGAATTGTTCACATATGCCTCCTGGAACAAGCATGGCCAACATTGCCACTCATGTGCTACTGAGTGGGGATGGAGAGAAGATGAAAATTTTCTACCCTACAAATGACCCAAGGTGATTCTTTAGGCAAACCTGAAAAAAAAACTCAATTACCAACCCACCTTTCACACGAAAAGAAAACCTGTCACTTGTATCATTTGGATGGGCACAAGGGGCCCAAGACAAGCTAGGGAGCCACACCACAACAACCCATACAACTCCAAGAACTTAGAGAGCAAAAGGGGAATTGTTCACATATGCCTCCCGGGATGAGCATGGCCAACATTACCGCTCATGTGCTACTAAGTGGGGATGGAGAGAAGATGAAAATCGGCCACCCTACAAATGACCCAAGGCCATCGTTCAAGCAAGCTCAAAAAAATAACTCAATTACCAACCCACCTTTCACACAGAAAGAAAACTTGTCACTTTTATCATTTGGATGGGCACGAGCGACCAAGACAAGCCCAGGAGCCACAACACAACAGCCCATACAACTCCAAGAACTTGGAGAGTAGAAGGGGAATTGTTCACATATGCCTCCCGAGATGAGCATGGCTAACATTACTACTCATGTGCTACTGAGTGGGGATGGAGAGAAGATGAAAATCAGCCACCCTACAAATCACCCAAGGCCATTCTTCAGGCAAACCCCAAAAAACAAATTAATTACCAACCCACCTTTGACACGAAAATAAGACCTATAACTTGTATTATTTGGATGGGCACGAGGGACCAAGACGAGCCTAGGAGCCACACCACAACAGCCCATACAACTCCAAGAACTTGGAGAGCAGAAGGGGAATTGTTCACATGTGCCTCCCGGGACAAGCATGGCCAACATTACCGCTCATGTGCTACCTAGTGGGGATGGAGAGAAGATGAAAATCAACCACCCTACAAATGACCCAGGCCATTCTTCAGGAAAACCCGAAAAAACAACTCAATTACCAACCCACCTTTCACATTAAAAGAAAAACTATCACTTGTATCATTTGGATGGGCACGAGGGACTAGGATGAGCCCTGGAGCCACACCACAATAGCCCATACAACTCCAAGAACTTGGAGAGTAGAAGGGGAATTGTTCACATATTCCTCCCAGGATGAGCATGGAAAACATTACTGCTCATGTGCTACCGAGTGGGGATGGAGAGAAGATGAAAATTGACCACCCTACAAATGACCCAAGGCCATTCTTCAAGCAAACCTGAAAAGACAGCTCAATTATCAAACCACCTATCACACGAAAAGCCGACCCATGGACCAAGACGAGCATGTCAAACATTACCGCTCGTGTGCTTCCGAGTGGGGATGGAGAGTGGATGAGAATAATCCACCCTACAAACATCCCAAGGCCATCCTTTAGGCAAAATAGAAAAAACATGTTTGTTACACAGTAATTTGTCACTGTCTTCACTCTAGTCTTCCAGCTATGTCATGTGTCTAAGTCATACACGATCATGTTAGACAAATGCTCTCTGATGTTGCCAAATGACCCACTTTTCCAAAGGTTTCTGCCTCATCACGTCTGTTAGCTAAATAAATGCGCTGATGGGTGCTCCAAAACAGTCCAAAAGTGCTGCCATCGCGGAAGTACAGATTATTCCCATGATGGCCGGATTTTATGTGCCAGCCCGCCTGTCGCTTGTAATCCTGAGCGATGTCATGACTAGCTACGTTATTCAATAGCGATGTCAGCACGGTAGACCAGCTATGTGCCCGCGATGATCCATATTCGGCAAGTTTGTTCCAATAGTCAGCCTTCCAGATGACTCCGGACTTGGTTGTTGGCCTAGTTTATGTCGCCCTCCTTTTTCTGGCATGGATGTTCTATCATTTGTAATACCTTCCTTGGAGATAAGCTCATCTTCCCACCTTTCATGGAGACTCCTTCTCCTATTTAAAATCTCACCATTGCTATGTACTGCTAGTTTGGTATTCTTAGTCTTTGGAGTGGTTGCTAATAGTACTTGTTGACAAGGTAAATCCCCTCTACGGATAAAGGCGATCCCCACTAGCCCAGAATGGGTCTAGCAACAATCAAACAATGCTAACACGCAGGTTCCTAATTAAAAATTAAAGGTAAATGATGAGAACCTACTTGGATTCCAACGCTAGTGTTGTAGCAGAGTTGACACTCCCGTTCCTTTGCTCCGGCCGGTCACGATCCTCACAATCTCCATGAATGGACACCTGCACATGCAAAGAACGACATAAATACAAGCATAAAATCCAATAGATGCAATTATATATCGGTCAGAAAAGATATAAATCAAACATCATTACAATGAACAACAAGAGTGGAACCATAATGATAGTCATCTATTATTGATAAACAACAAAGAAGAATACAACCATAGTTCTGACGTCAAATCCTCCTTTGGCTGGGTGATCAGCTACATATGTCTTGCAAAGCTTGTCGGGATTGGGAACAAGCCTCTCTCTCTTTGATTATGAATGCAAAGAAGACTCTTATAGCAATCTCTTAGACTTCTGAAAGTATAATTCTCCCTATGCTCGAACTAGCTTGTCAAAGGCAACAGAACAAGATTTTATAGATGGAGGAGAAGGAGAAAAGATCAATCACACCATCTATGGGATTGGGTTTATCCTCAAAAAGCTATTATGGATAGAGGAAAGGGAGTTAAGATTAATCACTACATCCATGGGATTGGCATTATCCTTAAAAAGCTTCATGAGTCCAAAGGAAAAAACTTTCACGTGTGCATTTGTTAAAAAGCTTTCCCAAACTCGGTTGGCGCGAGTATATCTCTGAGACAGAGCGCCAACTGGTGCGCCCTCTTTGGAGGATTTCCCCCATTTGCGCGAGTAATACACTGTGGATCCGCGCTAATGGAAAAAGGGAACTTTTTAAGGATATTCTGCAGGAGATGTCTTCAGGGCATATGAAGTCCATACTTAGGGGAACATAATGCAAGTGTTTCCAAGTTATGTCACTTCTCACAGGTCCCAAAATGAGTCCTCCAAAGTGCGGGAGAGGGGTAATAGGGACGGTGACAAATGGTGACAAATTACTGTGTAACAGATGCCCCCTAAAGCATGAGGCCCTAGAGAGAGAGGGGTGAAATGCTTTACAAGAACACATGCAAATGAAAATGTTGCCACCAGAGAATCTGCATAGAGAGGTACAACTGATATCTCAAGTACATGATATATGTGGTATGGGAACAACCATCGATAACAGAGTACATAATAATCTAGATCCAAGGTATGGGCGCAGCCATCCGGTGAGGATCGATGAATAGACCCAGGCATGGTCACAACCATCCAGTGAATGAGTCATATAATAATCACAATAATCCACAAAATCGCAGCCTGGATTCCAACAGACAAAATCCAGGGTCTTGTGCTCCATCTCGACCCGAACAAAAGTACAAGTTAAAGCATGCAAATACATGAGTTGAAGTCGAACATGCATGAACATCGTCTGATTACCAGTCAATAATGAAAACTGTTAACAGACGCGAGAGGTACCACCAATAATGACAATGTCCCTCAAGGTACTATAGGTACAATCTGCAGTGTGTGAATCAGTGAGTTGGCGTTGAACACTCGTAGAATCATTCGATCAGAGGCCAATGATGAAAACCTCACGTTCAACACAAAGAACCTGCCATTGAGGCATGCAGGCTCCAAGGCACCGGAAGGGAGTCTCTAGATCATCTTCCTGGATAATGAGCTGAAGTCGATAGGAAGTGACCTTGATCAAAGGTGGGCCATAATGTTTCCCACATCATCGACACGAGACAGAGGAAGAATTTTGTGGTGAATCAGAATTATGAGAGCTATCAGAGGGAGGTTGTTATTCTGCAGAGGTCAACTTCTCTTGAACATATCGGTGGCACGACAGTGGAATTGGCAGTATTTGACATCAATGGATCAAAGGTCATGGTGACGAGGCAACGAGCAAATGAGAGGTCAAACAGGATCACCCAAATCCACGGAGGCAAGTGAAAAACGAGATGAGATGTCCCCACCCAGACACGAAAGCAGACAAGTGCCATGTTCAAGAGCGACATACTGCTGACACGACAATAATTATGGTTCCATTTTCCCCCACCATTTCTGGCAAGTACCCTAGTTATTATTATTAACAAGCTTGACGGGGATAGCATATGCTTGTAAAGTGTCATCTCGACGGACTCCAATGTCATGAGGTTTTAACGAGTCTGACAGAGGAAGAACTCGACGTCTTTTCATGTTTAGAGAGTTTGAAAAGATAGCAGAAAAGAAAACTCCAAGGGTGTCCTTTTTCGTAAAGTTGTGTCTTTCGAGCCCGAAAAAGTATAAAACAATGCTCGAAAGAACCGCCCGACCATTACGATCGAGGAGTACTTTTCATGAGTAGTGACTTCGACCTGAAAAAGTATAAAAGTGACTGAAATCACATCGTTTCATAACCATTAACGAGCCTGAAACGACAAGGACCCGCCAATCTTTTCGTTTTTACACAGTCAGAAAAGAGTTTAAAGACGACCACCCCTTATTTACGTTTAGCGAGTCAAGAGGAATAACTCGGCAATCTTTCCGTCTTTAAACGGTCGGAAAAGAGCTGAAAGCAGACCTCCATTTTTATTCTCTTTAACGAGTCAAAAAGGGAAAAATACTCGGCAATCTTTTAATTTTTTACAAGTTAGAAAAGAGCTTAAAAGAAGACTCGTCCTGGAGGAACGAGTGGTATAAAGGGTAGCAACTGGTTCCGGAAATGGTGGAATTGCTCAAAACATATAATGGTCAAGAGGCTGGCTAATAAAACCACTCATTGCTGTGGTTCCTCAAGAAAGGATAAACAACCAAGTGAAAGAATATGATCAGCCAAAGAGATGGTAGCAATGGAATGAAACAACCAAGGCTCATCTAACAAAATTTAGCAAAATAACGGCAATCACGAGATGTAAAATGGATATGGGTTCATTTTTACACAAGCTTGAACCATGGAGAACTCTGCTTGGATTCGGTTTCATGTTTACACAAGCTTGAAACGAAAAACTATGCTTGTTATAAGTTCGCATGCCCCCAGCATAATAACGCAAAATGAGGTACATGCCCCCCAAGCTTCATTGCATTCAACAAAGTGGATGGAATGAAGGTTCACTCTCGAGATTTATGAAAGACTCAACTTGTATTTTACGAGATCTTAATCAAAGACCCGATTTGGAAAGGAGGAGATGTTTCATTTTTTAATGAGGTTGACCTAGGGAAAGAACTATCCTCATAACCCTTATTTCATTTTTTAATGAGCTTGACACAAGATCAGGAACTATGCTCGGCCAGACCTAGTTTCATTTTTTAAGGAGCTTGACATAGGAAAACGAACTATGCTCCGCCAGACCTAGTTTCATTTTTTAAGGAGTTTGACATAGGAAAACAAACTATGCTCCGTCCGAACTTCATTAGAATGAACAGGAAGTCGGGGCTTCCAAGAGTGCCACTCCGGGTGGAAGGGTAACATCTCGGAAGTCAAGACCCAATGCCCCTAGGACACTATGCACAACAACGACATCACTGGATACATGCATGGGATAAGTGGCCACGTATTTGATCTGTGGTGGGGCAGATGCAACTGGTGGATGAAAACTAGGAGGGGATGATGACTGCACAAGAGGGACCCGGAGACGAACGAACAATAATTGATCTATAGTCATGATTCTTCCATTGTGTGGAAAGAAAACTACACGGAAAAGTGAAGAGACCAGGGACCCCCTGGCATATACATAGTCACGGCCAAGGAGAAGACTAAAATCTAAAGCACCTTGGGTAACCAATACGTCTATATAGACGGTTTTGCCTCCCAAAGTAATAGGGAACTTTGGAAGGATCCCTAATGGTTGACTAGTTCCTCCGTCAAAAGCCGTCAGATTCGGCGCAATTGGCACAAGTTGTGGGAACCCAAAGCTTGCCAAGTAGTGGCAGGCATAAGACTGACAGATGCACCCTCATCCAAAACAGTTCCAGGTATCGCCTTATTATAGGTGTGTACCGTGACCCAGAAAGGGACATGGGATGGAAGGCGGGAGGTGGTCAAATGATTCCAGTCGAAGGAAACGAATGAACTACTTGGTGGCGGAATCATATGATTGCCCCCTTGCTCTAAAGGGACCGAATCAGGACTCTCGGGAGCAGCTGGGATAGGAGAGTCATTTCCGAACTCAGGAGAATATGAGGAGACGAGAAGAACATGGGAATTATGCTCTTCTGACACAGAGTGATCGACAGGAGGGAAACCCGAGTCGACACTCTTTCTGACCAATGGTTGGTCTGGAACAGGCTTGGCACAGCCAGGTTCGGGAAGAGGGGCCTGGACAAGAGAAGAATTTGAATCAGTCTCTTTGTCAACAGGGGGATGATCTTCGACTACAGAGAGACGTTGATAGCCAATGGGTAGTTGGGGTGAAGGAGCTGTAAGACTTTCCAAGACAACAGAGGCTTTATCCATGAGCGGACAAAGGTGAAGGGGATGATTGCCTTCACAAAGTCTACAAGGGATTCAAATCTTCCCTTTCCCCTTACCATTTCCAGCTGATAGGGTAGCATGTCGTGAGCTCCAGAGGATGAAGAGGGGCGGGCCAGATCACGAGACCATACTTCTAAGACCCTGGGAATGCCAGGACAATCGCGAAGAAGATGGTCCTCCTTGCATAATCTACAAGGAAATTTGACCTTCCGCGGAGGAGCAGAAGGTGGCCCAGTTGGAGGTGTACTCGAGGGAGTAGCTGCACTTTTAGCCTCTCCCTTAGGAGACTTCTTCTTCTTCGTCTTCTTCTTCTTCTTCTTAGCCACCTGGTTACTCGAATCGAGACTTTCACTAGGCGAAGTAGAAGATGAGGATGTAGAAGCAGGAGAAGAAGGGGAGAGGTCCACCTTAGAATCAACATGATGTTGTTCAGGTGGAGGGACTGATTGACTAGAAGTTGAGACGGTAGGGACCAAAGAGGTTGGGAACAACCAAACAGGCAACCCGATAGTTAACCCTAGGAGGGACAACGTTGCCATGTAAGGAGCACCAACATTCCCAAAAGGAGCGAAATGACCAGGGTTTCCATCAGAGGGGATCCCTGGGTTGGTGAACCCCGAAAAAGTTTCCATCGAAAAAGAAACCTGCTCAAGCTAACGCAAACAAGATCTAACCGGGTAAATGTGAATCGTGGCCGAATAAATTATAAGACAAAGGAACCGAACTTGACCTTTTCACTTTTTAAGAGTCGAGAAAAGGACAAAAAGATGACTCTAGTCTCCTTCGAATTTTTAATGAGCCTGAAGTGAAAAAATGCTCAGATGAGCCTTTTCTTTTAGGGAGTCTGAAAAGGATCAAAAGTGACTACTCTGGAGAAACTAGGCAAAGGTTTTACCAAAAAATCCATAAAACTGCATATACACCTTGGCAATCATATGAAGACCAAGGAATTTTCGTACGGCAGTCAATCTTCCCGAATGCTGTGTTTAGTGATTACGGCTTGTAAGGTGGTAGACACGACTTCCTGTGGATAAAGGATGATAACCTAGTGGTGTCTCCCCATATACTCGACAGTACGTGGGAGCACAAATCTGTGCTAGAACACTACTGAGTCACAAAAGGAGGAATCACCCAACCTTAATGTGAAACAACAGTGACTAGGTTTAACGACGCCGGAACACATCTCTAGCCTAGACCTCTAGATGTATGCGTTAAGTTCCAATGCATTTTTAGATTTATTCAGTTCATTTTATGGTTGATCTTTGATTAGGTTTCAGTTTCCAGGTCCTACCGTATGTAATCTCTCACAATTTCCTAAATGCAAGCTATATGCCAAAATATATCATTTCATTCAATGAACGCTAGCTACGAGAGAGTTGAGATCTTTCAATCAAACAAAATGATCATAAAACAATCAACAATGACTCTAATGAAGCTAATGGAAATAAACGAAACTTTTTTTTAAAGTTGCTAATCGCTAATAACAATGAAAAGCTCTAATTTCCATTAACTACTACAACTCAAAAGAGATTGTTCGTTTTCTTTTCGATGGAAAAATGCATTAAACAAATTTTGAGAGATAATAACAAAGAGTAAAAGAGACAACTTTCACTCAATGAAAACAAAATCAAGTACTTGAAACACCAAGGCAATCTTTCAAACCAAGAAAAATCACAAAGACCTCAATGAGCTATGTGATCTAAGCCCAAATGAAGCCAAGCGAAATCCAAGTGAAAAAGAGGTAAATCACTCGAATAACACAATAAAAAGCTTTAACAATCACTGAACAAGTGCAAGAGAGTAACCAAAAAGTCGACTGGACCAACAAAAGGCCAAAACTCCTAAGGAAGGCTCGATGCAAAAAGCCACTAGATGCCCTAGGGCTAAAACGTGAAAACGGTAGAAAAAAGCAAACACCCAAAGGGTAAAGGCCAAGAACCAGTCAAACAAGACTCTAACACACTCAAGTGATTGAGAGGAAGTATCCAGACACAAAAACCAAGCTTGGAAGGCTTAAAACAAGCAAACTCTAAAAGGTTCCCTGGGCTGGTGCGACTTTTAGGCTAAAAGTAGCGCCAATTGAGGATTGGGGCAGGTTGTACATTGACAAGCAGTGCCAATGGCGCGATTGTCATGCAAAAAAGAGCGCCAATTGAGTTTGCTATGCTAAAATAAAAAAATAGCAATCCAAGACTAGGCCAACAGTACCCAGATAGACCAAGAAGTAAGAGACAATGAAAGAATCAACCCAGAAAGCTGACCAAGCAAGCACAACAATAAAAACCAAAGAGGCAAGACAAACTCCAAGTTGTTTAGTTCGTAAACCAAATCGGAGATTGACTGAAGTGGCGTTGATCTACTTCGATAATTCAAAGCAATAGCGTTTCGAAGGCTATCTGGCCGTACCTCAGGCTCTGTCTAAAGTTTACAAATCAAACAACAAGCTAATCCCCAGTGGAGTCGCCAAATTGTTGACGAGGTAAATCCCCTCTGTGGACAGAGGCGATCCCCACTAGCCCAGAATGGGTCTAGCAATAATCAAACAATGCTAACAGGCAGGTTCCTAATTACAAATTAAAGGTAAATGATGAGAGCCTACTTGGATTCCAACGCTAGTGTTGTAGAAGAGTCGACACTCCCATTCCTTTGCTCCGGCCAGTCACGATCCTCACGATCTATGTGAATGGACACCTGCACATGCAAAGAATGACACAAATACAAGCATAAAATCCAATAGATGCAATTATATATCGGTTAGAAAAGATATAACTCAAACATCATTACAATGAACAACAAGAGTGGAACCATAATGATAGTCATCTATTATTGATAAACAAAAAAGAAGAATACAACCATAGTTCTGACGTCAAATCCTCCTTTGGCTGGGTGATCAGCTACATATGTCTTGCAAAGCTTGTCGGGATTGGGAACAAGCCTCTCTCTTGTTGATTATGAATGCAAAGAAGACTCTTACAACAATCTCTTAGACTTCTAAAAGTATAATTCTCCCTATGCTCAAACTAGCTTGTCAAATGCAACAAAACAAGCTTTTATAGATGGAGGAGAAGGAGATAAGATCAATCACACCATCTATGGGATTGGGTTTATCCTCAAAAAGCTATTATGGATAGAGAAAAGGGAGATAAGATTAATCACGACATCCATGGGATTGGCATTATCCTTAAAAGGCTTCATGAGTCGAAAGGAAAAAACTTTCGCGTGTGCATTTGTTAAAAAGCTTTCCCAAACTCGGTTGGCGCGGGTATAGCTCTGAGACAGAGCGCCAACTGGTGCGCCCTCTTTGGAGGATTTCCCCCATTGGCGTGAGTAATAAACTGTGGATCCGCGCTAATGGAAAAAAGGGAACTTTTTAAGGATATTTTGCAAGAGATGTCTTCAGGGCATATGAAGTCCATACTTAGGGGAACATAATGCAAGTGTTTTCAAGTTATTTCACTTCTCACAGGTCTCAGAATGAGTCCTCCAAAGTGCGGGAGAGGGGTAACAAGGACGGTGACAAATGGTGACAAATTACTCTGTAACAGTGTTGTTAGTGATAGTGAGCTTTTTAGATAGCTGGTGTGGGTGTGACAAGTGTGGGATTGTTAAGAGCTTGAGGAAGGTTGTGAAGTGCCTTTGATCTTGTGTAAAATTGGTAAGTGAGAGAGATTTTTGTATTGGGAGATCCATTTTCAAGAGTGAATGCTTGAGGAGCATGCTGGCTGGATCCCTCTGAGAACGCTTGCGACGTCAAGACTTTGTTTGTAAGCTTACTCTTATTTCATAATTAATGCAATAAATGATGTTTTCCTGTGTCTTGTGTGTGATGTACTAGATAGCTCATGACTTCTTGACATTATGAGTAAACAGATCATTGTTGTTCTGATTACGTGCTTTGTTGTATTTCCTTTGCATTGTTCAGGTTGATTACTCATTAGAAGAAGGACACGGAAGCTGGAGCAGTTCAACAGAACTCCATCGACCACCGGTTGAGGTAGGCCTCCAACTTGAACTATTTAAGGAAATCTACTGTTGATTTGTCCTTGTTTGTGACTAGACCCACTCTAGGGCTAGAGGGGTTACCTATGTCCACAGAGGGAACACTTTCCTGCATCACAAATTGGTGACTCCGCTGGGGACCTGGCCTTTGTTATTTTATTGTTTACTCTTGTCTTGATTTTTGGTTTGGTCTCTTTTGAAGTTTTGGGGATTAGTTACCTTTTTTCTGAGTTTCCTGGCCTGACATGGGAAATGTCCTTATTTGATTAAAGATTGATTGTCTTTGGTTTGGGAATTTTTGGTTCGCCTATTACTGTTTCAAACATCATTGTGGCTTTTAATTTAACAGTCGTGCTGTCATCGTGTCACCCCTTTTGTAGTATCCCGTTCGTCGTGCAATTACGATTAACAGTCACGATGGTTCTGTAAATTGGACCATCGCCGAAAATTCGTGTACTTCCGTGCTGACATCGCTTTGTTGCTACGTATTTTCCTTTATCAGTGCTTTATTGCTAGTGTATTGCCCATCCTGATTGCTGTAGAATTGAATTTTTCAATTCTGCCTCCTGAATCCATCAGTCTTGCTAGTCCCTTGTTGTTCTCACTTGTTTGATAACTTGTTTCTCACTGTTTAGAGGTTGAGGCACTCTCTTGTGAGCTTTGCTGAATGAATCTTGTTTTTCTTGCTTTATGACCTAGTTTCATTGTTTCAAGTCTTTTGGATCAATTTCGCTTGGTTGCCTGTTTGCAAAGATTCGTTTGCTGCTTGCTATTGGTTTGATTGAGCCTTCCCCTTGCTTACTTTTGGTTGATTGTTTAGTGATTGCTATTGGACCAATCTCGGCATTGATTCGATTTCTCTTCACTACTCAGACATATATTACAATTGTTTGGATCAACCGTTTTCCCACATTTGTTCGTTTCTTATTGGTTTCTTTTAGATTAAATGCGTCGAAATCAAAAGGATTACATTTCATTTAGCATGCGAAAGCGAAAGTGAATTTTCATTTCAAGTTGCATATTGAAAAGAAAATGATTAAATCTCTCATTAGTAGTATCCATGCACTTTAACGTTTGATGTCTGCTTGCATTGAGTGACTGTTTTGTTGCCTTGGTTTTCTTGGTTTGGGAATGACCTCTCTACGCTCCCATAGGTAGGTGTTCATAGAAGAAAAAGGATATTTCATTCATTCTAGCTGCATCCTAGGTTTTTTCATATACATATGGTAAGGCCTGAAAACTGAAACATAATCCAAGATCAACTTTAAAATGAACTGAATAAATCTAACAACGCATTGGAACATAATGCACACATTTGGAGGTCTAGGCTAGAGACGTGCTCCGGCGTCGTTAAACCTAGTCACTTTTGTTTCCACTCAAGGTTGGGTGATTCCTCCTTTGGTGACTCAATAGTGGTCTAGCACGAATTTTCACTCCCACGTACCGTCGAGTATATCGGGAGACCCCACTAGGTTATCATTCTTTATCCATAGGAAGCCGTGTCTTCCGCCTTACAAATCGTAACGCACTGAACACAGCATTTGGGAAGATTCACTGCCATATGGAAAGTCCTTGGTTTTCATATGACTGCCAAGGTGTATATGCAGTTTTATGGATTTATCTGGTAAACCTTTTTGCCTAGTTCTCCACAGTAGTCACTTTCGTTTCTTTTCGGTCTCCCTAAAAGAAAAGGTCCATTTGAGCACTTGTTTTCAGGCTCATTAAACCTCGAAAGAGATAGAGTCACCTTTTCGTCCTTTTCTCAACTCTTGAAACATGAAAAGGTCATGTTTTGCTCCTGTGTCTTAAAATTTGTTCAGTCACGATTCACATTTACCCTGCTAGATCTTGTTTTGCGTCAGCTTGAGTAGGGTCCTTTCTCGTTCTTGATGGAAACATTCCCTGAGTCTACCGGCCAAGGTTTTCCCTTCGATGGAAACCCTAGCCCTTTTCCTCCTCTTGGGAATGTCGATACTCTGTATATGGCAACATTGTCGTTGCCTGGGATAACCATCGGTTTGCTCGTATGGTTGTTTTCAACCTCAGTGGTCCTAAGTGTCATGACTCTGGTTCCACCGTCTCCTTCGTTCGAACCAAGAAATGTTGATTCCAAGGGTGAGCCTACGCCTTCCTCCCCTATTTCCTCCTCCTCCTCTCCTCCTTCGCCTGGTGAAAGTTTTACATTAAGTAACCAGGAGCCTAAGAAGAAGAAGAAGAAGAAGACGAAGAAGAAGAAGAAGTCAGATAGATCCAAGGCCACCTGTGCAGTTACCGCTCCGAGTCCATCCCAGGTCGAACCACCTCCTGCTACTCCGCGGAAGGTTAAGTTTCCTTGTAATTTATGCAAGAGTGACCATCTTCTTCGTGATTGTCCTGGTATTCCAAGGCTCCTCGAAGTATGGTCTCATGATCTGGTTCATCCCTTATCATCCTCTGCAGCTCAAGGCGATGTTATCCTAGCAATTGGCAATAGTATGAAGGATGAGAAGATTTGATTCCCCTGTAGGCTATGTGAAGGCATCCATCACCTTCACCTTTTTCCGCTCATGGATAATTCTTCTGCCATTTTGGAAAGTCTTACAGCTTATTCACCCCAGCTCCCCATTGGTTATCAGCGGCTCTCTTCAGACCCTCCGTAGACATTTTTGGGCACTACAACCCCAAGCATGAAATGTCCATAAACCAAGGGCTCCTAAGTCCCTAAAATTGTTGTTCTTACCCCTAAAGGAACAAGGTCAATTGATTACAGCTTCTCCCAGACGTTCTCCATGAAAAACTGCTCAGAACTGGTCAAAACAGGATCATTTCAGCTGCTCCATAGGCAAAGTGCATTGCATCTCAACTAAATACACTATGTGGGTGTGTTGCATTTCAAAAAGCCCTTCTATGGGGTGCAATGGGTGAGAAGTGACAAATGGCAGTGTCTTTCCGCAAGGTGGAGAGGCATGGAAACTTCCAGAAACTTCTCCTGTGACACTTGCCTCTCTGAATTCGACCAAGGATGAGTAAGATATCATCAATCTCCATGTGGAAGCAAGAACTATCAGAGGGAAGACACTAATCAAATCACAAGCTGACTCATCTCCCTTATAGATATCTATATATGGATCCCTCATCCTAGAGATCCAGAGGCTAGAATTTTGCATATTGTAAGGAATTGTTGTTGGTTTCTTGAGACAACATCAGATTGTTGGGTGATCTAAGCTTTGTATGAGGTGAAGAGGGGCTTCCTTGCTGAGAGGATGATGCTAGGTCAGAACAACTGGTTGTAACTCCCCTTGGCTCTTTCTTGTTTATCAATAAAAGCTATTCAAGTTTTCCTCCATACTCTTGTGTCATTCATGTTTGCTGCATTTGTATGGTCAATTTACATTTGATCCTAGATTGTTTATGATTATAGATCCATGTTCTTGTATAGTGCTATGCTATTGTGATATTACAGGTACTTTGTGAAGTTGGGCGTGCAAGGGAACAAGTAGCGAAAGACTATCAAGAGAGAGAAGAATCGAACTAGGAGATTAGCGCAAGACAAAGGTTGGTCTTCTTTGTTCTTCTCTCATCTATACTTCATAAAGGAAAAATGAAAGTAGCTTTACTTTGTTTGTTTCTAAGGTAGATATCACACCTTAGTGGGATAAGCAGTTCTATGTAGACACTTTTCCCTGTAACAAAATGGCGACTCCACTGGGGATGAATTAGTTTGTTTGTTTATCTTCCTTGTTGTCTATTTTATAAACTTACAGACGGAGCCTAAAGTCGAGCCAGGTAACTTTCGAGCTGCATTTGCTATGCAAATGCAAAGTAGATAAATGCCGCTTCAGTCAATCTCTGGGATTTGTTTATAAATTAAACAACTGATTTACAAACTATCTGATTGCCCTTGTGATAGCTCTTAGATCCTCTTTAGATCTACCCCTGATTGTTGCATTACTGATTACCATTTTCTCGGCCAAAACCCATGAACTGAACTACAAACTATGACCCGGAACCCAAGCCAAGTCTCATCTCTAGCCCAGCACAGGTACTGTTCTGTGAATCTGAAATTCAGTGCACTTCCCGAGTGTAGTAGGTGCGCTGCATTTCAAATTCCCTGTGTTATAGGTGCGCTGATCAGACTAGGCATTGTTCAGTTTTGGTTTCTGCAGTTCATTCTTTCCAGTTTTATTCATGAATTTTGCTGCCTGTGATCAGTATATCTTTGTTTGAGACCCCTTTTCTTTGTTGTTATTCCGCCTCCTTTTTACAAAAGAAATGTAAATGTTTTTTTGTGTTTGTTGGGTCATTTTCAGTTCTCCTTTGCAAAAGTAACGTAAGCGTACTGTCGTCCTTTGATTTGAAAGCGTCTCAAGTGTCATTTTTAGGCATAGGAAAGAGTTTGATTGTTGTAGATAGTCAATTATCCCGTTACTATTGTATTTGGTCTGAATTTGTAATTTTCTAGTGTTGAAAACGAGTATTCATTTCCAAATCGTAAGGTGTTGTGATTGCCTCCATTTTTGATTTCGAAAAGAAACTTGCTGATAACTGTCACTTGAAAAGTAATTCAGATTTGTGCATCAACTTTATTTTTATCATTTACATACTAAGAAAGTCGAAAACAAATACATGCATGTGCATTTTCATTTAGACTGTTTGATTGGTTTGATTTAGGGAAGTGCATTTAGAGTGTGCTCTTTGCTCTTTGTGAAAGAATACTGTCTCTCTTTCCTTAGTAGCTAAGATTTGCATTGCACAAAGAAGATAAAAGACCGTTTATCATCTTAGATTGCATTTTAGGAATTACACATCTACATCTCGTGGTGAACTCGAAAGGCAAACTTCATAAACAAGATCAACTATAAAATAAATTCAATGAATCTAACAACGCTTTGGAACCTAATGCACAACATTTAGAAGTCTAGGCTAGAGACATATTTTGGCATCGTAAAGCTTGGTAACTATTGTTCTCACTGATGGTTGGGTGATTCCTCCACTTTGAGACGATAAGTGCGAGTACGGACTTGTGCTCCCACGTACCGTCGAGTATATTTTGGAAGACCACAATAGGCTTAATCTTTTATCCATAGGAAGCCGTGTCTGCTGCCCTATCGATCGCAATGCACTGAACACAACATTCGGGAAGATTGACTGCCGTACTGTAAAAAGTATTTTGCAGTTTTGTGATTGGTTTGGTAATCCCTCTACCTAGATTTCCAGAGCAGTCCCTTTCGTTCCTTTTCAGACTCCTTAACGGAAAAGGTACATCTGAGCACTTGTCACTTCAGGCTCATTAAAAATCGAAGGTGACTAGAGTCATCTTTTGTTTTTTCTCGACTCTTAAAAATTGAAAAAACAAGTTGTGTCAAAGCGTCTAAAATTTATTTTAAACAGAATAATCATCACCCTTTCCTACGTTGATCTTAGGTTGAGAAAATGGAAACCACCAACCAAGGAATTCCCCTTGGAGGAAATCCTAGTCCCTTCTCCTCTTGGGGAGATGTTGGTGCACCCCATATGGCCACATTGTCGCTTCCAGGATTGACAATCGGCTTACCTATATGGCGCTTCTCAACCTCTGTCATTCAGAACGTCGTAATTCCTGAACAGTCGAGTCAACAACTAGATGAATCCAGAGTTACCCACCAACCTTCTACTTCCTCCAATTCTTCCTCTCCTCCTTCTTCGCTTGATGGGGTTGGTAAAACCAAAAATCAAGTACTTGAGAAGAAGAAGGAAAAGAAGAAGAAAGAGAAGAAGAAGAAGGAGCCCAAAGCAAAAGGGGGCAACCAAGCGTCGTCTAGCGAAAATCCACACACTGCACCGACCAGGCCTAAATCGCCATGTGTCATTTGCAAAGGAGACCACTATCACAAAGATTGTCCTTGCATCCCTCAGATCTTAAGGGATTGGTCTCCTCGTTTGCACAACCCGGTGTCGTCAACCTCTGATGATCATGTTGAAAACACACCGTCGACTAGTGAAAGTGAAGCCCCAGGACAAAAGGGAAAATATAAATTTCCTTGTAAACTGTGCGAAGGCGAACATGCCGTCCACCATTGTCCCTTCTTAGACAAGGCTAAAATAGTTTTGGACGATCATCCGGTTTCACCGTTACGACTTCCTCCAGGATGTAAAAAACTCTTGCCGAGTCCATCACTAGTTGAAAAGCCGGCTGACCCGCCCAGGTGGTTGGCCGAAGCATCTATCATTGAAGACAAACCATCTGAACCCATACCAGACGAAAGTCAAAAGGTCGAGGTGGCAGTTGACCCTGTCTTGCCTTCAGAGGTTCCATCTTCAGATGATACAATCACAGAAGAGAATAAGGATGACACCGTCCAAATTCTTTTCGTAAGTGCAGACTCCGATGAACATGGGGGAAATTTACCCGTTCCTTTACCACAGGAAGGAATTTCATCAAAGTCATACCTGGCCGTCTATTCGGTCCCACCTCCAAGCAACCTAGTTGTTTCCTTCGACTCGAATCAACTAGGCAGACCCCGTTTACCAGCTAGTGTACCATTTCGAATTATTGCTCAAGTATATAGAATGGCTATGACCGGTACCCTCATAGATGAAGGGGCTTATGTGAGTATCCTTTCCTTGACTGCTTGGAAAGCACTTGGTTTGCCATCGCTTTTGCCTGAGATGAGAAATCTAACAGGCTTTGACAAAGGAACCAGTCGCCCGTTAGGGATCCTTCCCAATGTGCCCATAACATTGAGAGGAAAAACCATTCACATGAACGTAATGGTAGCTCAAGGACCCTTGGATTATAATCTACTCCTTGGACGAGACTATATTTATTGCATGGGAGCCATTGTCTCCTCACTCTTTAGAGTAATGTCTTTTCCGCACGAAGGAAGAGTGGTCAAGTTCGTGGACCAGCTTTCATTTCTCGGATCACGCATAGAAAATAGTCATATACCATCCCTAAATGGTCTTTTCAGACAAGGAATGTCTCATCAATCCCCAATCCACCCACCCGATGAACGCGAGTGATTCGGGGGACATGACTGAAACCCAGGGGGCATGCACCCTGGTCTACTTCGGTAGGAAAACTTCGGGTATAGGGTAGGTTTCCGCGAGAGATATATGACTGGTCTATACTCCCGTCTGTGATTGGAAGAGGGAGTTATTATGGAACAAGATTCTCTTGTAAAAGTTATGTGAGTGGAGTAGCCTCCTCTACTCACCTTTGTCTATTTCGGTAGACATCATCGAAGAAGTGTTTTGTTTGCATTGTGAATAGAACAATCTTTGGGTAACCTGAAAGAGGTATACCTTTCCTGATAAAACAAATGTTTTGTTAGTTGAACAAAAGGTGGCCTTGAAACTTTATTTTATACCTAGGGGAATGCAAACCTTTTGGCATGCAAGCGAAGAGCGACTATTTATTTTTTAAATTTGTAGGTCCTCTAACCCTTTAAACTCATAGGATTGGTCATTTCCTAACTTGCATAAAGGAAGGATGTGGGGCAAAACTCTAAAAATTTCCGTTTTTTAATGGAACATTCTTATTATACGACTGGATTAATCTAGCAATTTTAGCGCATAGTTCAAGATCGTTAAAAAATAAACATATGCCATGAGCAATTGTTTCCCCCTGTGTTTAAACTCATTAAAAAATGAACTATTTCCCGGTAAATAACCATCGTGAATGTAGTACTTCAGCCTTTAAAAGCCTTGGTTGTGTTCTCATCATCACCTCCACTCTGTATTGGCCGATCATTCACCTCCATTTGATTGTTTACCCCTTTTGAGGAACAACTGCGAAGAGTGATCTCACTAGCCATCCTTGTAACACTGCTGTGATTGGAACATTCCAAACCTTACCCGGAATCAGTTTCTACCCAATTTTATCACTCATTCCTCAAAAGACGAGTCTCCTTTAAGCTCTTTTCAACTGACTCATAAAATATGAAAAGATTTCCGAGCCATTGGCCTCTCCAGCTCGTTAAAGGGACAGGAAGTGCTATCCCTCTTTTAGATTTTAATCTTTTTGGGCCTGAGGGATTATTACACAAAACGATCGAGCGCTTGTTTTGTTTCGGCTCGTTAAAAGTATCGAAAATTCATCCCTTCTATATTGTTTTATACTTTTTTGGACTTAAGGGATTAGATGACGAAAAATGAATTTTGGAGTTTCCTTTACGTTCCTTTTCAGACTCTCTAAAATTGAAAAGGACCAAGTTATCTTTGTCATTAAACTCATTAAAACTTAATAGCGACAAACTTGTCCATAGCAGACAAGAACGAGTTTCACTATCGCTAGGCTCGTTAAAACATAGCGATGGGTTTGCCTGAAGGGAAAATTATAGAACAAGCATATGTTATCCTCCTCAATCTTGACAAAAATAAAGAAGTACTGGTCAGCAATGACTGGGGAAATTTGGAAGAAAACTTGAAGAAACTTTGTTGGTAGCAAGTCACTCTTGAACATGACACTTTCACTCCACATCTAAGTCGAGTTGGGTTGTTTCATTCACCGGTCACATCGCCATGGTCCCATCACACCATCCACATTTGGGGTAATGCTACCAATCCATCATGTCAGTGTCGCCGATATGTTCAAGAGAAGTCATTCAGAGAATTCACCTGTGTCTCACCCGCTACAACACATTCATACTCCATTCTTTCATGACCGCCACCCTAAACCGTATGTCATTAGATCGTTTTCACCTCCATTAAAATCATTTTATCCATTCCGTGTCATTGATGTGGGATTCATTAAGGCCCTCTTGTGATAGATCAGTTCTTGTTGACATCAACTCATTATCCAAGAAGTCGATCTAGGAACACCCCATTCAGTACTTTGAAGCTTGCATGCCTCAATGGCAAGTTTCTCACTTCCAGCAACAGGTTTACATCAATGGCCTTTGACCGAAAGATTTTGCATGGTGTTCAACGCCAAGTCCTTTATTCACACCACGTGAATTGTACTGCAGTACCTTGAGGGTCATTATCATTATCAGTGATTCCTCTCGCGCCTGTTAACAACTTACGTCATTGGCTGGTAATCAGGCGATGTCTTTCCATGTTAGACTCTAGAACATCTCTCACATGGATAGACTTGTACTTCGAGTGAAGATCGGACGAGATTGAATACCCCGGATCTAGTTTAATCCATCCGAGCTGTGATATATATCCAGGGAAATAAAGACATCAAATGTACACAGATAATCATCCAATCAAAGGGATGATGACTCTACCAGAATCATTAGTCTACACTCAGACAATTGTCTGTCCTATGTACATGAAAATGAATTTATAAAGCTGAGCATGGGAATGCCTGCCTCAGCTATATAATGAAAATATTATGAAGATAATGTATTGTATTGTATCTTATTACAGGTCTCCTCCCAGCTTGAAAGAACTTTGGATCCTCATAATAAAGCATTTCACCCGACATCAAAAGATTAACGACCTCATGCTTTAGGCGGCAACTGTTATAGACATTTTTGGGCACTACAACCCCAAGCATGAAATGTCCATAAACCAACGGCTCCTAAGTCCCTAAAAGTGTTGTTCTTACCCCTAAAGGAACAAGGTCAACTGATTACACCTTCTCCCAGAAGTTCTCCATGAAAAACTGCTCAGAACTAGTCAAAACATGATCATTTCAACTGCTCCATAGGCAAAGTGCGTTGCATCTCACCTAAACACACTATGTGGGTGCATTGCATTTCAAAAAGCCCTTCTATGGGGTATGATGGGCGAGAAGTGACAAATGGAAGTGTCATTCCGCGTGGTGGAGAGGCATGGAAACTTCCAGAAACTTCTCCTGTGACACTTGCCTCTCTGAATTCGACCAAGGATGAGTAAGAGATCATCAGTATCCAAGTGGAAGCAAGAACTATCAGAGGGAAGACACTAATCAAATCACAGGTTGACTCATCTCCCTTACAGATATCTATATATGGATCCCTCATCCCAGAGATCCAGAGGCTGGAATTTTGCATATTGTAAGGAATTGCTGTTGGTTTCTTGAGACAACATCATATTGTTGGGTGATCTAAGCTTTGTACGAGGTGAAGAGGGGCTTCCTTACTGAGAGGATGATGCTCAGTCAGAACAGCTAGTTGTAACTCCCCTTGGCTCTTTCTTGTTTATCAATAAAATCTATTCAAGTTTTCCTCCATACTCTTGTGTCATTCATGTTTGCTGCATTTGAATGGTCAATTTACATATGATCCTAGATTGTTTATGATTATAGATCCATGTTCTTGTATAGTGCTATGCTACTGTGATCTTACAGGTACTTTGTGAAGCTGGGCGTGCAAGGGAACAAGTAGCGAAAGACTATCAAGAGAGAGAAGAATCGAACTAGGAGATTAGCGCAAGACAGAGGTTGGTCTTCTTTGCTTTTCTATCATCTATACTTCATAAAGGAAAAACGAAAGTAGCTTTACTTTGTTTGTTTCTAAGGTAGCTATCACACCTTAGTGGGATAAGCAGTTCTGTGTAGACACTTTTCCCTATAACACCCTCCCTCCATCAACAAAGAGATTGACTTAGATTATTCTCTTGTCCATCCTCCTCCATCCGAGCCTGGATGTGCTAAGCCTGCTCCAGACCAACCATTGGTCAGAAAGAGTGTCAACTTGGGTTTAGCACCTATTGATCACTCTGTCTCGAAAAAGAATCATGCTCATGTTCTCCTCGTCTCCTGAGATTTTCCAGCATCTGAAAATGACTCTCCTATCCCAGTTGATCTGGGGAGTCCTTCTTTGACCCTGGGGGGCAGGGGGGCAATCATATGATTCCCCCACCAAGTAGTTTGACTGTCACTTTCGATTGGAGTCACTTGACTACTTTCCGCCTTCCATCCTATGTGCCTTTCGAGATTACAGTATACGCCTATGATAAGGCGGTACCAGGCACTATCTTAGATGAGGGTGCGTCTGTCAGTCTTATGTCGTCCGCTACTTGGAAAGCTTTGGGTTCCCCATAGCTTGTGCCGGTCACACAGAATCTGTTAGCATTCGACGACGAACCCTGTCAACCTCTCGGTATCCTCCCCACGTTTCCTGTTACTTTGGGGGGAAAAACCATCTATATCGACGTCATGGTTGTCCAAGGTGTGAATTTTAGTCTTCTCCTTGGCCGTGACTATATTTATGCCATGGGGGCCCTCGTTTCTTCAATTTTTCGTGTGGTTTGTTTTCCACACGAGGGAAGAATAGTGACTATAGATCAATTATCATTCTTTAGTCCCCCGATGCCTCCTGCGCAGTTGTCATCCCCTCTTGTTTCTTGCTCACAAGTAGTGCCTTCCTTGCCACAGGTTAATTATGTGGCTACCTATTCCATCTCCGCCTCTGCTGATGATCACACATATGGTCTAGTACATCATATACTGGGGGCATTGGAACCCGATCTGTCATTAGTGCCTCATGAAATGTATTCCTCCTAGAGTGCGTCTCTTCCATCCCGCGAAGACCTCTTGGGAGCCATGTTCTCATGTGGCCCATGAACAGGGTTACGAGCATAGTTCCTGATGTTGTGTCAAGCTTGTTAAAAAATGAAACAAGGGTTATGAGGATAGTTCTTTTTCACTGTGTCAACCTCATTAAAAAATGAAACAACTCCCTTTCTAAATCGAGTCTTTGATTAAGATCTCGTAAAATCCAAAGTCGAGTCTTTCCAAGATCTCAAAAGTGAACCTCTATTCCATCCACCTCGTTTAATGCAATGAAGCTTGGGGGGCATGTACCTCGATTTACGTCATTATGCTGGGGGCATGTAAACTTATAACAAGCATAGTTTTTCATTTCAAGCTTGTGTAAACATGAAACCGCATACAAGAAGAGTTCTCCATGGTTCAAGCTTGTGTAAAAATGAAACCATACCTGATTTGCATCTCGTGATTGCCGTTTATCCTCTAAATTTTGCTATATGAGCCTTGGTTGTTTCATTCCATCGCCGCCATCTCTTTGGCTGATCATATGCTTTCACTTGATCGTTTATCCTTTCCTGAGGAACTACAGTGATGAGTGGTTTTATTAGCCAACCTCTTGACCATTACATGTTTTGAGCAGTTCCACCATTTCCGGAACTAGTTGCTACCCTGTATACCACTCGTTCCTCTAGGACAAGTCTCCTTTAAGCTCTTTTATGACTCATGAAAGATGAAAAGATTGCTGAGTAATTTTTCCCTTTTTGACTCGTTAAAGAGAATAAAAATGGAGGTCTGCTTTAAGCTCTTTTCCGACCGTTTAAAAATGAAAAGATTGCCGAGTTTTTCCCTTTTAACTTGTTAAATGGAACAAAAGGTGTTCCACTTTGAGCTCTTTTCCAACTGTATAAACACAAAAAGATTGCTAGGTTTTTGTCGTTTCAAGCTCGTTACCGGTTACGAAATGACGTTCTTCCAACCGCTTTTCTACTTTTTCGGGTCGAAGTCACTACCTACGAAAAGTACTCCTCTATCGTAATGGTCGGGTAGTTCTTTCGAGTATTGTTTTATACTTTTTCGGGCTCGAGAGACACAACTCTATGAAAAAGGACCCCCCTGGAGTTTTCTTTTCCGTGTCTTTTTCAAACTCTCTAAACATGAAAAAGACTCTGAGTTTTACCTATGTCGAACTTGTTAAACCCTGACGACATTGGACTCGTCACCATGACGAGACTCGAGCTTCTCCTTTCTAGGGCTCGTTAAACTATTACTGGGATGGACTCAACAACGGGTTTATCATTGATTGTCTATGGCAGCTAGTCACTCTTGAACATCGACACCTTTTCTTCTTGTTGGGTTGGGACATCCATACATTTTCATTTGGCCTTCCGCGGGTTGGGTTATCCTTCTAGCCTCATTCCATCTGATTCATGCTGTCTCCTTCGAGCCTCTGATCCCTTGGTGCCTGAATGTGGCCACCCCCCTTCGGATTCATGTCGCCGACATGTTCAAGAGTATAATCCTTCTATAGTTTACACCCTCCACTTATCATCTAATAATTTGTTTCACCATCTGCCACTTCTTCCTTATCTCGTGTCATTGGTGGGGGAAACATTATGGCCCTCCTGCGACAGATCGTCTCCTGTCAACATCATCTCATTATCGAGGAGATTGATCTAGAGATCACCTTTGGTACCTTAGACCTTTCATGCCTCAATGGCAAGTTCTTCGCACCTGACGGTCGACTTTCATCATTGGTCATCGATTGGGTGATTCCATGAGTGTTCAACTTCAGCTCCTTCTTCACACTTTGTGGATTGTGCTAGATTTTACCTTGAGAGCCATTGACATTATTGGTGGTTTCTCTCGTGTTTGTTAACGGTTTTCATCATTGACGGATAATCAAGCGACTTTCTATCATGCTCGACCTCAACACATCTATTCGCATGTTAGAATTTGTACTATGATCGGATGGGTTCAAGACCCCGAACTCAGATTACACATGTTCGGGCTGCGTAGATTGGTTTATGATTACATGACTCATTGATGGATGGATGCGACCATACAAAAGTCTTCATGGATGGCTGCAACCCTACCTTTATCATCATCATGGTCTCGTTATCTAGATGGCCGCGTCCATGCCACAGACTTATTTCATATGTATTTTGGATGGCTGCGCCCATGCCTAGACTACATGTATTTCATTATCAGAGATATCAGTTGTGCTTACGTGTAGGTTCTTCTAGATGGTGTTCCAGTTCAGTCATTTTTGTAAAGTATTTCACCCCTCCCTCTCTCTCGGGCTTCATACTTTAGGGGGCATCTGTTACACAATAATTTTTCACTGTCTTCACTCCAGTCTTCCTACTATGTCATGTGTCCAAGTCATACATGATCATGTTAGACAAATGCTCTCTGATGTTGCCAAATGACCCACTTTTCCAAAGGTTTCTGCCTCATCATGTGTGTTGGCTAAATAAACGCGCTGATGAGTGCTCCAAAACAGTCCAAAAGTGCTTCCATTGTAGAAGTACACGTTATTCCCACGATGGCCGAATTTTATGTGCCAGCCCACCTGTCACTTGTAATCCTGAGCGATGTCATGACTAGCTACATTATTCAATAGCGATGTCAGCGAGGCAAACCAGTTATGTGCCTGCGATGATCCAGATTGGGCAAGTTTGTTCCAACAGTCGGCCTTCCAGATGACTCCAGACCTGGTTGTTGGCCTAGTTTATGTCACCCTCCTTTCTCTGGCATAGTTGTTCCATCATTTGTGCTACCTTCCTTGGAGATAAGCTCATCTTCCCACCTTTCATGGAGACTCATTCTCCTATTTAAACTCTCACCATTTCTATGTGCTGCTAGTTTGGAATTCTTAGTCTTTGGAGTGGTTGCTGATAGTACTGTTAGTGCTTATGAGCTTGTTAGATAGCTGGTGTGGGTGTGACAAGTGTGGGATTGTTGAGAGCTTGAGGAAGGTTGTGAAGTGCCTTTGATCTTGTGTAAAACTAGTAAGTGAGAGAGATTTGTGTATTGGGAGATTCATTTTCAAGAGTAAATGCTTGAGGAACATGCTGGCTAGATCCCTCTGAGAAGCTTTGTGACGTCAAGACTTTTGTTGTAAGCTTACTCTTATTTCATAATTAACGCAATCAATGATGTTTTCCTATGTCTTGTATGTGATGTACTAGATAGCTCATGGCTTCTTGACTTTGTGAGTAAATAGATCATTGTTGTTCCAGTTACGTGATTTGTTGTATTTCCTTTGCATTGTTTCAGGTTGATTACTCATTAGAAGAAGGAAGTGGAAGCTGGAGCAGCGCAACAGAACTCCATCGACCACGGGTTGAGGTAGGCCTCCAACTTGAACCATTTAAGGAAAGCTATTGTAGATTTGTCCTTGTTTGTGACTAGACCCACTCTAGGGCTATAGGGGTTTCCTCTGTCTATAGAGGGAACACTTTCTTACATCACAATGTCAATTACCAGCCCACTTTTCACATGGAAATCAAGACCGTGCCCAAACAAGTTTACATGGGTTCCCTCACATGACCCGACCCAACCCAACCGAACGAGTTTTCATGGTTTCTCTCACATGACACTGACACAAACCACCCCAACTTGATCTAACTGAGTTTACATGGGCGCCCACACACAACTGAAATGAAGGCACAAGGGAGAGTTGGGCAAACAAGCTACACAAACGTGCACAAAGCCCACGCCTAATCACAACTTAGCAATTTTGATACAGGCTCGTGTGCCCGGGCGCGCCCTCACATTGAACGACCTAACCAAACGAGTTTACACGGGCACCCTCAAACAACCTGCCCAAATGAGTTTACACAAATGCCCTCAAACAACCCTCCTAAACGAGTTTACACGGGTGCCCTCAAACGACCCGCCCAAACGAGTTAATATGGGTGCCCTAAAACGACCCGCTTGAACGAGTTTACACAGTTTCCCACAAACGACCCGCCCGAACGAGTTTACACCAATTCCCTCAAATGACCCGCCCGAATGATTTTACATGGGCACCCTTAAATGACCAACCCAAATGAGTTTACATGGATGCCCACACATGACCAAAACGAAGGCACAAGGTAGAGTGGGGAAAACAAGCTGCAAGAATGTACACAAAGCTCACCCTGTGTCATAACTTCACATTTTTTATATGGGCTAGTTTGCCTGGGTGCGCCCTCACACTGAATGACTCGACCGAATGTGTTTACACGGACACCCTTGCTTGACTCACCTGAACGAGTTTACATAGACACCCTCACCTAACCTGCCCTTTCAAGCCCACGATTCGGGCTGAATGACCGGGTGAGGGTATCTGAGGGCATTTGTCCAAACGATCGTGTGAGGGAATCGGGCTAAACGACTGGGTGAGGGCATCTGAGGGCATTTGTTCGAATGACCAGGTGAGGGCATTGGGTTGAACGACCAGGCGAGGGCATTCAAGAGCATTTGTTTGAACGACCAAACGAAGGAGACACGATTATTGGGTTAGCTGGTGGGCAAGTTGACTCGTTTGAAAATTAAAAAGAAGGAATGTATGGTGGTCGGCCAAGCATGGAGACACAACGATTCATGGAGGGCGAGCTATATATGTGGGCGTGCTTTGGTATTAGCTAAGGCATCAAATCAAACACACAGTTTAGAGTGTCCAAGGGTGGAACAAGGTGAAAGTGAAAAGGTTGGTCTGAAATTCCGGTGAAGGTGCAGGTGGACAAAGTGCAGGGCCGAAGCAGCCGAGGAAAATCATGTGAAGTCATCTGGGCAAGGGAATCATTTAGGAAAGTAGTGCGGAGGCATCGGGCGAGGGCGTCGTGTAGAAAATTCATGTGAAGGCATTGGGCAAGGGCATCGTGTAGAAAAGTCATGCGAAGTCATCAGTGGAGGGTGTTCATGTAGGGTCATTCGAGGGCATTTTCGTAGGATCGTTCGAGGTCATTCGAGGGTGCCATAGGGTGTCTGTTCAAATGGTCATTCGGGGAGTCGTTTGAGGGCACAACAGGGTGTCTTCCCGAATGACCTGAGTTGGTTGAAAGGTGAACTGGGCGAAGTCTTGAACGAGTGACATGACCCACTAGTGGACAAGTTGGGCATTCGGTGGAAGTGGCTAACGAGTTGGACGAGTTGAACAAAACACATTCTGGTGAACGTGTGGAGGTAAACGATGAGTTGGGCAAGAGTCATGTGGCGACCGAGTAAGCATGCCAATGAGCTGGGCAATCCAGTTTTCCGATGAATGAAAAATTTGGATAAGTGTAAATTTGGGGTTTCCTCAAGATTTAACTTATATATATATATATATATATATATATATATATATATATATTGATACGGGCAAACTCATATTGGAGGTAGTTGTCTCTCCCTTTATACCATTGTGCATTTATACATGTTAATGTTGTTATGATGAATGTTTATGGCTTTCATCATGTATAAAGGAAACTTAATACTTGGTAACGAAGAAATAAACTAAGTACGAATGTTAGGAATAGTCCATGACCATGAGTATTGGTGAATAGAAAAGGGTTGGTGGTGCCGCACCTCACTATAGTGTAGTTGGAAGAGTACCGCCAATGTAGGGGCATGACAGTTGGTATTAGAGCTGGTGAAGTGAGTCAAGGAGTTGATCCAACTGCACTATCGTGACAGCTGGTATCAGAGATGATGGTGGATGAGGTGTACGATTTGAAAAGAAGCTGATCCTTCTACTCTTTGTGATAGTTTTAGCAAAGGTGAAGCATCGTGCTTGGGCCAAGCTAAACAATGATACATGGCAAGTTTGGAAGAATGTGAAGGGAAGCACTTACTGACCTTATACAGGTTGAAGCAAATGAAAGAAGAGAACCCATAGATTCGAGATAAACTTGAAGTCTTGGAAAGTGTTATCACTGTAAAACTTCCTTAAAAAGTTTGGAAAACTTACATGGTTTCTCAATTCTTGTATCAGTCATGGTCAAGTCATGGTCAAGTCATTTTTATGTTTTAAAGTCTAAGTCATAGGGTTAGAGTCTCATGTCCATCTTCAAATAAAGTTTGATAGCCTCATTCCATGTCCTAGAAGCCTCACCATGTGTTTAGAAGACATATCTCACATAATTTCGGAGAAATTTTGAAACTAGCTACGAATCCACGTTTTCATAGCGCAGACAGTGTAAAAATCCTGTTTTGCGCTACGAAATCAGTGTTTTCACAGCGCGCTGCGAAACCCCTGTAGCAGCCTGTTTCAGCAGAAAAAACTGTTTTACTAGGTAACTTCCAGAAGCTTTCCAGAGCATCTGAGAACTCAATTTTGCAAACTGAAAGAGGCTTTGCTTCCTAACATGTTGAATTACAAAAACCTCTTTCAGTTTCTTCAATTCCATTCTGAGGTGGGAGAAATGTGTGGTTAAACTTGCGCTACGAAACTGCTGTAGCTGCCTATTTTGCTGTAGCTGCCTATTTTGATGTAGTTAACCAATTTTGAGGGACAAAAGGGAAACCTTTTTTGAAAGGGAGTTTCTGAAGAATGATCATTTGCACAATGCAAGCATCCAGCAAGGGAAAAACGGGCAAAGGAAAAGCATATATGAACCATAAGCCATTTGTTATAAAAGTGATCACAGCTACTATTGTTCATCATACTTCAGGCATCGTTGAAGAGGTTTTATTTTCACAGGGGTACATGAAAAAGGTCTACAGCACATGAAGAACATGGCACTTCAATACATTTTTGTGTAATCAAATAAGATCCTTGTGGAGACCAAAAGCAAAAAAGGAGAGACATTTTTGAACTCCAAACTTTATCAGTCAACTTACCAGTCAAACTGTCTTCTTGTTTTTACCAGTCAACGTCTAGAAGAGTTTCTGAGCAGTTGAAAACTTATCTCTGAAAAGTGAAAGAGGTTTTCATTCCTAAGATACTAAAGTGAAAAAACCTCTTCCACTTTCTTCAAATTGATTATGAGCTGGGAGAAAAGAGTGACCAAAGTTGCGCTACGAAACTGCTGTAGGTGCAGTTTTTCATCTCCTGTTTGACAACTGTTTTTCAAAGACTTATTCTGGGCAGCTGGAGTAGTGTTTCAAAAAACCAAAAGAGGTTTTTGTTCAGCATGGATTGTTTCACAAAACCTCCTTCAGTTTTTCCAAATACATTGTGTACGAGAAGTTATGACCTCTGTCCCAAGACCTATTTTTCAGCCAGAACAAAGCAAGGGACAGTTTCCTGTTTGACACGTGTTTTTCAAGGACAGATTCTGAACAGCTGGAGGAATGTTTTAAAACACTAGGAGATGTTTTTGTTCTAGACAACATGGGCTACAAAAACCTCCTTCAGTTTCGTAAAAGGTGTCATGGATGAAGAGATAAAGGCTCTGTCCCACGTGCCATTTTCAGGGATTCTAAACCTAAAAACAAGGAAACATGTTCCCTAATTTCTAGGGTTTGTCTTCAGCAGTCAGATGACCACATGGGAGGCTTCATAAAATTCGACTTCATGGAGTGTTAGGTGTCAAAGAATGCTTTAAATGTTTAGATAAGGTTGTTGTAATCATAATAAGGAGTTACACTCCTAGTTGTATTAGGTCTCTAGGACTGCTAGTTAGGTGTCATTTGCATTTAATAGTTAGTCTTGAGTATCAATAGGTGTCATAGTAGGTTGAATTCGAATTTCCCTCATGTTGGAGGAGGAATCTAAGTTGTGTAAAGAGCTCTATATATAGCAGAAGAGCTGATGTACAAAGGGTTGGATGTTTTGGATGTTATCTCAAAATTTCTTCCAGTATTTCCTCTTGTTGTGTGTAATCATTTTTATCTTCATTATGATTCGAAGACTGAGAATACTGCCGCATCTCTTCATTCATATCAAAGGATGAAACATGGTTTTCACAAGTAAACCCCTGGTGCTCTTCATGCTGCATTTCATGAGTTGTTATACTTTCTTCTCGGTGTTGAAATGCATTGTTATGAAGAGCCTCTAAAATTTCTTCATCCATAAATTCATCATCATCATAAAAATCCTCCAAGTATTGAATAAGACTTAAAGAATGTCTACAACAATCTTTGAGCAGCAATAAGGAAGGATAACATTCTTTATACATCTCATAGAATTCATCATGAAAACTAGCAAGCGAATATATTGAACCATTTTCCAATTTTTTATACCAAGACCATGCTTTTCCTTCTAAAGTGGTCATAAACATCTTCATGAGACAATCTTCAGGGAAATGAACCTTAAGACTGCGTACATGCATATGAAACCTAACCAAATGAAGAGCAGCATCATCTTTCTTTTCATCTTTGAATATTGGAAGATCCTCTAACCAATCAACCTTTGGCATAGGATTTGGAAAACCAGGGATATGAGACCGATTCATAGGAGCATACCTGGCATTCATTCTTGCAGTGGAACTCATTTTGAAACTTCATCAAGCTACTGATCTTCTAGCAGTGGAGTCACCTTCCAATTTCTTATTCAATGTGTGGAGTCGCCAAGGTAGTTTTGCAGCCTCAAAAAGATGTCTGAGCTCCTGCTACCTTCAGAAGTTCAACCATTGATTTCGGGAATGAATAGACTTCAGACTCCCGGCAGACGCACCAAAATGTTATCTCAAAATCAAGCCCTGGAAGGCTGCAACCCAAGAAGACTTCAAGTAACTATTTCACACCAATCTTTTGACTAAGGCTTAGCCTCCTTAGCCTGAGAGGGCTCTCTCAAAGGATTATTGATTTTGACTATTAATAAGATGGCTTGATTTTGATATAACAGAAAGGAATGTTGAAGATGAACTTCTTCGACTTGGTTGGGCAATGGAGCAGGATGAAGATACAGATTGTGATGACGAAGAAGAGGAAGTCGTGATGTTTGAGGATGTTGTAGATATGACAATGATGGAGGAAGAACTTGAAATCATTCAGGCTAAACCAGAATCATGCAGTTTGCAGACATTGGTGGTTGAGGATACTCACATGGAGGAGCCTCATGATGAAGTATTATTGATACTTGTGTTTCACTTGAGCATTTGGTAGATGAACCATATGCAGGGAAGAGCAAAATCAGTTTGCCAATGCAAGGGGGGATCTTACCATGGATGTCTACGATGAGACCTTGTATGGAGAAGCAAGGACCATTGAATGTTGCATGACTTGCTGGGGTTTTTTGTGACCTTATAGTAGAAGGTACAAGGGCCTATGACAAGGGAGGAACATGATGATCATTACAGAGGATTGGGTCATGCTTTAGCCACATGGAGGAATTGGCTAATTGCCCAGCATGACTCATGGACAGATTAGAGGAGGGCACACACTTGAGTTGGTGATACTTGGGTGGACTTATCATGGTTGAGACCAAGAGGAATCCTTCGTGGAACCTTCAGTGGGGGAGCCATGGTGGAAGAGACTCATGTGATGATGATATGGTCGGGTGACCGAGTTCACTAGACCGGGTTAGCAGACTTGGATGAGGATGATTGATTATTGTGATGGGTCTACCTAGTTGGACAACATGGGCAACATGTGTCATGGACATCAAGTTGGAGACATGGAGCATGGAAGTCTTATGCAGGGACATTATGTAGGAGCAATTGTAGAGGTTTCACTTATGGGCATCAAATGAGGAGTGCCAAGGTAGGGATGTTGTGAAGGTGGATTTGCTGGTGTGACATGGACATGTTTTATTTGTGAGCCGATGGATATGTTATGCACTCTTGTACAATAAGGCCATGGATTGGTTGGAATTGTGAGTAGACTATGGAGCATTCCTACTACATAGAGAGTTGAGGCATCTTGCAGAGACCTTTGGGCCGAGACATGTATGCTTGCTAGGGTGTTGGTTGGAGATGACTCATGGAACTCATGATGACTTGAGGTTGTGACTTTTGGTGACTTCATATATGGTCAACTTGGAGGATCTAATGCATTGAGGTGCTGAGGTGTTAAAATTGGCAATCAGGGAAAAACTTCATGTGAGTCATCTTATTCATGGCTAATAATATTTTTATTAGATTCCTCTCATCAAGAGGTGTAGGATTGATATAAATATCATACAATTCCGATAAGTATTCATGGAGATATGAATTTATTTTGATTATGGAATTATTATCAAGCCGACCTACAACTCATGTAGGCTCAGAAGCCCAACAGTCGCATCTATTCACCCACCAACGTTGTGTATAAATATAAGAGGACTTTTCCTCATTTGGAATCACTCATCTCATCACATCTCTCTCTCTCTACTGCGCAGATATGAGTCTCTTCTCTACTGCGCTGAAATGGGTCTCTCTCTCTCACACATGTGAAGCCTGAAGCTGTTGAATTTGAAGCTGCAACTGCAGAAGTAAAGATTGACTTGCATGGCCTAGACGATGTCCTCTTTGGAACTGCACTATAGGTTCATTTGAACCTCCTTTGAAAGCCGCAACTTTTGGTGGTGGAATGAAGTCAATCCGACGAACAGTTTGCAAGATATCGATTGCCCTAGTTTTAAGCCGAAAAATGCTGAAACTGAAGCTGCAACTGCAGAAGTAAAGATTGACTTGCATGGCCTAGAATATCTCCTCTTTGGAACTGCGCTGTAGGTTCATCTGAACCTCCTTTGAAAGCCACAACATTTTCTGATGGAATGAAGTCAATCCGACGAACGGTTTGCAAGATATTGACTGCCCTAGTTTGAAGCTAGAAACTGCTGAAACTGAAGCTGCAACTACAGAAGTAAAGATTGACTTGCGTGGCCTAGAAGATCTCCTCTTCTGAACTGCACTATAGGTTCATCTAAACCTCCTCTAGAAGCCGAAACTTTTGGTGGTGTAATGAAGTCAATCCGACTGTCGGTTTGTGAGATATGGTCTGCCCTAGTTTGATAATGAAGCTGCTAATGCTGATGCTACTGATCTAGGGTTTGCTACTGCTGATATGAATCACCTTTATTGTACTATTTCTCTTTGCTGAATTATTGAATATAAAAGAAGATTTCATCAAAGGGTTTCCACACACATTGTGGGGTTTGTCCCTGGCTAGCCGCCACATCTTGTGTCTCTTGTCTTGGCTTGTTTTCTGTCGATCGTTTAATGTTCTATCTGCAATTTACTTTATGTACATGTGATTGCTAATCGGTGGAATATAATAAGAAAAAGAAGTAAACTGTTATAAGCATAGAACATACCATAACTTAACATGGTATCAGAGCTGAGATGAAGGCAAAGCCCGAGCAAGAGCAAGAGCAATCATTGAAGAGAAGATTGGCAAGGCTATCCTAAAAGAACTATGGGGTCCTCAACACTCTTTCCAGCCAAAGACAAGCTCCGTGAGAAAGCTGACTATCACGGATGAAAGATTTCTATCGATCTAACCCTTGAAGATCAAGGAGTGTTGGACCATGTAAGAGGAAATATTGTTGAGCCTTCATCAAATTCATCTACTGCTGCCTGGAACAAATGGAAAAATGGAGAAGTCAAAACAAAGAAGATCATCCGAGACTCTATCGACAAGCGCTTGATGGCCTACATCTCTGATCTAGACACTTCCAAGGAAATCTATGATAGACTGGTGAGTTTATTTAAAGTTAATGATGAAAATCAAGTTTTGTTTTTTAGAAATAAGCTGAGGGAAATCAAGAAGGGTAAAGATGAAAGTATGCAAGCATGCTTCTTAAGAATCACTGAGATCAAGAACGATCTCCTATCTATTGGGGAAACTATTACTGACAGAGAAATGGCACTCACAACTCTTGAAGGATTACCATTTTAATGGTATGTGTTCAGGACTACTCTTCTGAACTATAATGTAATTCCTGGTTTCGAGGAATTAATGGCTAGATGCATTCAAGAAGAAACAAGGGAAGAAGTGTAAGAAATGCCCATGCCTAAAGGTCCTCCTACTTCCTTTTCTTTTCATGCAAAGAAAAGAAATAATTCGGGGACTAAATCAAAAGGAAAGGTTGGACCTAAGGCTAGAAGAAAATGACGATGTTACATTTGCGATAAAGCAAGTCACCATGCAAGGGAGTGCCCTGATAGAAAGGACTCACTTTAGGACGATGATCAAAATCGTCTGATGGCAATCAAAGGAATGACAAATTCAACAGCAAAGGTAAGAGGAGAGCTGGGAAGCAAGGAAGAGGACAAGCATTCAAGAAGGCCAGAAATTCCAGGATGTATTAAATTCACCTGACCTCAAAAAGAACCTAGTGTCCATCTTGGGAACGGAAGACAAAGGCTACAAGGTAACCTTCAGCGATGGCAAGGTATGTATATGGAAAAATAATGTTAAAGATGCCTTTACTCTTGGGTTTAGTGTTGATTCATTATATTAGGTCGATGGAAGTCTGCTAGGTGTCATGTCTTATGACACATCTCTTCAGTCCAAACTTTGGCATCGGAGGTTTTCCCACCTTCATTATAAAGCTATACTCGGTGTAAGACAAATCATGATGGGGATGCCCGAATTCTGAATAGAGAATGAAGGTGTATGTCTAGGATGTGCTAAAGGAAAGCTCAAAAGGGGACCATTCCCCTCAAGCCAAAGCAAGACCTCTGATATATTACAATTGGTTCACTCAGGCATACCTGAGGTTGGCATTAAGAGGGAGACTACTACACCACATACTCCTGAGCAGAATTGTGGTGGGAAGGAAGAACCGCACGATGATGGAAGCTCTGGGCCATGCTACATGATCAAAGACTTCTGATCTATGGGCTGAAACTACAATCACCGTGTATATGTACAAAATTGATGCCCTCATCAAGCATTGGGTTCCAAGACTCTTGAAGAAAAATTCATCGGTAAGAAACCTGATGTTTCTCATTTTAAAATTTTTGGAAGCCCTGTATACTTTCATGTGCCGAAAGAGAAAAGAAATAAATTGGGAGCATCTAGAAAGAAGGGAATTTTCGTGGGCTATGGTGAAAATACTAAAGGCTATAGAATCTATGTAGCCGGTCAAAGGGAAGTCATAATTAGTCATGATGTCACCTTTGACAAAGATATGGCTCTCAGCAAGGTGATCAATATTCCGACTTTGAGGAACCGAAAGAAAATGATGATGAATCAATGCCTGATGTAGAAGAACCCATGGATCTGATTGATCCTCCTCCATATGAACCTTCCTCTTCTAGGAAGAGGCCTTCATGGCTTAAGGGGTTACTTGATGATGCTGAAGGACATGCTGCACCCTGAGGAACCTTCCGTCAAAGTAAGAAACTTAATAGGTATCAAGGATACCTGACCATCATGAGCACGATCATACAAAATGAGCCTTTGTCATTCTCAGATGCCGTCAAGCATCAAGTATGGATGGATGCTATGACCGAAGAATATGAGTCTATCATAAAGAATGATGTTTGAGAAGTAGTTCCCAGACCCCAGGAAAAGACTGTTGCTACTTCCAAATGGCTTTACAAGATAAAGCATGCAGCAGATGGAAGCACGAAAAAGTATAAGGCTCATTTTGTTGCTCGAGGTTTCTCCCAAAAGGAAGGTATAGACTATGATGAGATATTTGCACCTGTTGCCAGATATACAACCATCCGCTCGATCATAGCCCTTGCCGCTTCACAAGGATGGAACCTAGATCAGATGGATGTCAAGACTGCGTTCTTGCATGGATCGATGAAAGAAGAGGTCTACGTGGAGCAACCCGAAGGATTTGAGATTTATGATCGAAAATCTCATGTATGCAGGTTGAAGAAAGCTCTCTATGGGCTAAAGCAAGCACCCTGAGCATGGTATGAGAGGATCGATAGCTACTTGATGAAGCTAGGATTCACTAGGAGTGAAGCCGATCCTAACCTTTACTTTAAGGTTGAAGATGACAAGCCTCTCATACTGGTGTTGTATGTGGATGACCTCTTTCTAACAGGTGCAGACCCTCTCAGTCACAAATGTAAGAGGGAGCTGGCCTCTGAATTTGAAATGAAAGACCTAGGACTGATGCACCACTTCCTAGGACTTGAAGTATGGCAGAAGCCAAGGGAAATTTTCCTATCTCAAGGGAAATATGTGGTAAAGATATTGGAAAGATTTGGTATGATGGACTGCAAGCCTGTGACTACCTCGAGGATCTTAAATTTTAGAAGTTATATGGTAGTGATGTCAGACTAGATTTGGGAAATGCCTCTGAGTTTCATAAACTCATTCGCATTGATGTTCTTGGTGAACCTCCGTCCGAACATATTTTCTGCAGTTAGCATTGTGAGCTCATATTTGGTTGAGCCTCACTGGATTGATGCCAGGAATCTTCTGAGATGTCTTCAGGACACAATCTCTCATGGATTAAGATACACTACCGGAGATGTGAGACTACTTGGATATATTGATGTTGATTGGGCAGGCAGTGTGGTGGACCATAAGAGCACTTTTGAGTGCTATTTCACCTTGGGATCTGCTTCGATATCCTGGATGAGCAAGAAGCAGAAGTCGGTGGCTTTTAGCACTGCCGAAGCAAGATATATTGTTGCTAGCATAACCTCGTGTGAGGTAGTCTGGTTACGAAAGCTCTTCAGAGAGCTGTTTGGATTTACATCGGATACCACTGTGATTCTCTATAACAACCAGAGGTGCGATTTGATTATTGAGGAATGCCGTATTCTTCGATTGCTCCAGCAGATAGACATCATCTTGGATATGGTAAGTTGATGAGCAAGGAGGCTCCATCGCATTAAGATGATGTACAGGTTGATACACCTTGTCAAAGCCCCGAGGAAAGATCTAATCTGTGATTTTCCCAAACAACTTGGAGTCAGTAAGAAACCCTTGTACAAGGGTCCTGCATGTTGCATACATTGAGCTCTGGGAGCTCTGAGGGCTTGCGGTTATTACTGGAGCAACATACGACCACAGGGTGGCTCACCCTCCCCTGGTGGTGCACATTGGAACAAGATGATTCGCTCTCTTGTGGGACAAGATGATTCACTCTCTTGTGGAATAGGATGATTCGCTCTCCTGTGTAGCAGGATGATTAGTTCTCTTGTGAGGCCTGGATTGATGTGTTTTCCATGGCGATTGTAGCAGGATTGATGTGTTCTCCTGTGAGGCCTAGATTGATGTGTTCTCCATGGTGGCCTGGATTCATGTGTTCTCCATGGCAATTGTAGCAGGATTGATGTGTTCTCTTGTGAGGCCTAGATTGATGTGTTCTCCATGGAAATTGTAGCAGGATTGATGTGTTCTCCTATGAGGACAAGATTGATTAGTTCTTCTGTCGAGGCATCCTACCCATGCAGTCTGGGACTCATGGGAAGTACCTCTCATCTGATCAATGAGCAGGGAAATGAAGTTAGGGACCATAGTAGTACCGATGGACGCATCATTGTAACTATAGTACTCCCTACACTAGGATGACCTCCATTGATCTAGGATCAATGATACTAGTCTGGGACCAGTGGTAGGAGTTGTACCATATTATGACGCTGACTTCGGGTCGGTTGAGACTGGTCTGGGATCAGTGGTACATACTCCGAGACTGACTTTGAGTCAGTGGAGGATGATATTGGTCTGGGACCATTGGAGTTGTACTCACTATGACGCTGACTTTGGGTTGGTTGAGACTGGTCTGGGACCAATGGTACATACTCTGAGACTAACTTTGAGTCAATATGATACATCCTCGATCATTTCTTCTTCTTCATAATTCGGACAAAAGTAGAGCAGAACAGAACAATGCAAGAGCAGAGCAGAACAAAACAAAACAATACAGATCAGTGCAGGGCAGAACAAGACAAAGAAGAACAGGAAAAATAGAGCAGAGCAGGGCAAGGGTTAGGCTGTACAAGGCAGTGCATTTGATGGATGAATAGTAACGACCGATAGACAGATTGTAGATGAAGTTCTCCATGGTTGGGAGGGAGTGTTAAAATTGGAAACCAGGGCAAAAATTCATATGGGTCATCTTATTCATGGCTAATAATATTTGTATTAGATTCCTCTCATCGAGAGGTGTAGGATTGATACAAAGATCATCCAATTCTGATAAGTATTCATGGAGATATGAATTTATTTTGATTATGGAATTATTATCAAATCCGACCTACAACTCATGTAGGCTCAGAAGCCCAACATTCGCATCTATTCACCCACCAACGTTGTGTATAAATATAATAGGACTTTTCCTCATTTGGAATCACTCATCTCATCACATCTCTCTCTCTCTACTGCGCAGATATGAGTCTCTTCTCTACTGCGCTGAAATGGGTCTCTCTCTCTCACACATGTGAAGTCGGAAGCTGTTGAATTTGAAGCTGCAACTGCAGAAGTAAAGATTGACTTGCGTGGCCTAGAATATCTCCTCTTTGGAACTACACTATAGGTTCATCTAAACCTCCTTTGAAAGCCGCAACTTTTGGTGGTGGAATGAAGTCAATTCGACGAACGGTTTGCAAGATATCAACTGCCCTAGTTTGAAGCCGGAAACTGCTGAAACTGAAGCTGCAACTGCAGAAGTAAAGATTGACTTGCGTGGCCTAGAAGATCTCCTCTTTGGAATGGCGTTGTAGGTTCATTTGAACCTCCTTTGAAAGCTCCAACTTTTGGTGGTGGAATGAAGTCAATCCGACGAACGATTTGCAAGATATCGACTGCCCTAGTTTGAAGCCGGAAACTGCTGAAACTGAAGCTGCAACTGCAGAAGTAAAGATTGACTTGCGTGGCCTAGAAGATCTCCTCATCTAAACTATGTTGTAGGTTCATCTGAACCTCCTCCGGAAGCTGAAACTTTTGGTGGTGGAATGAAGTCAATCCGACTGTCGGTTTGTGAGATATGGTCTGCTCTAGTTTGATAATGAAGCCGCTAATGCTGATGCTACTGATCTAGGGTTTGCTACTGCTGATATGAATCAGATTTATTGTACTATTTCTCTCTGTTGAATTATTGAAGATAAAAGAATATTTAATCAAAGGGTTTCCCCACACATTGTGGGGTTTGTCCCTGGCTAGCCGCCACATCTTATGTCTCTTGTCTTGGCTTGTTTTCTGTCGATTGTTTAATGTTCTATCTGCACTTTACTTTATGTACATGTGATTGCTAATCGGTGGAATATAATAAGAAAAAGAAGTAAACTATTATAAGCATAGAACATACCATAACTTAACATGAGGTCAAGGAATTTGATGCAGGATGGGGTGCATACTTTTGAGTACATGTATGGGTGTACTTGGAAGAGTGACTTGATGAGGAGGATCGATATGAGACACTTTGGAGTGATAGAGTTGCAACGATGATGATCCCTTGGTGGCAACACTTGGGCATGGGTGGAGCCAAGACTTAACCACTTTTGACACATTGGAGCTGATTGATCAATGATCATGGGTAGCACATGGGAGATGATACAGGTGTATACCTGTTTCTATGGCAGACTTGAGGGATGGCATATTACAGATATGATGGAAGTGGCTTCATGGACCTATATGTGGGACATCGAGAGTTGGGTTTGATGAGAGGATCTCTTCATGTTGAGGAGATGGATTTCACACATATGGATGATGATGTTGGGATAGATGCGGCTGATTTCATGCAACACATTGATACCAAACATCATGGGCAGCATGTTGTAGATGAGATGAAGACTACTTCATGGACCTGGGCATGGCTTACCTGGATTTAGATGGATTCTTGATCGAGTTGATGTTCTAACAGGGAGCTAGAAAAAATACTGATGATGGCATAAGGATGTGCATTCTTATGGTTTGAGCGTGACAGTTGGACTGATCACTCGACTAGTTCAAATCATGAGATCTAGAAGTGTACAGAGATGTGTTAGCATTATGTTTGAGTATCATGGCAGTAGTTCACATGATGAACAGCCCTCCTGAATGATTTTACATGGCAAACGACGTGCCTTAATGAGTTTACATGGCAAACAACTCGCTCAAATGATTTTACACGGCTACCCTAAAACGACCCGCTCGAACACGTTTACATGGTTGCCCTCGCTCGACCTGCCCAAACAAGTCTACACAAATGCCCTCGAACGACCCGTCCAAATGATCTGCCCCAACAAGTTTACATAGATGCCCTCAGACGACCGACCCAAACAAATTGACACAGACGCCCTTAAACGAACCGCCCGAATGAGTTTACATGGGTGCCCACACGACCGAAACGAAGGCACAAGGGAGAGCCGAGCAAACAAGCTACACGAATGTGCACAAAGCCCACCCCGGGTCACAACTTAGTATTTTTTAGACAGGCTCATGTGCGCAGGTGTGCCCTCACACTGAATGACCGAACCGAAAAAGTTTACATGGACACCCTTGCCCGACCCGCCCGAACGAGTTTACATGGACGCCCTCGTCCGACACGCCAAAACAAGTTTACATGGATGCCCTCAAATGACCCACCCGAATGAGTTTACACGGATGCCCTCAAATGACCTGCCCGAATGACATGCCTGAATAAGTAAACATGGATGCCCTCAGACAACCCACCAAATCGAGTTAACATGGGTGCCCACACGACTGAAACGAAGGCACAAGGGAGAAGCGGGCAAACGAGCTGCATGAATGTGCACAAAGCCCACCCCGGGTCACAACTAACATTTTTTATATGGGTTCGTGTGCCTGGGCATGCCCTCACACTGAACCACACAACCGAACGAGTTTACATGGATACCCTCACCCGACCTGCCCGAACGAGTTTACATGAACAACCTCGCCCGAACTGCCTAAACGACCCACTTGAATGAGTTTACATGGATGCCCTCAAATGACCCACCTGAATGAGTTGACAAGGATGCCCTCAAATAACCTGCTCGAATGAGTTTAAATTCGTGCCCACACGAACGAAACAAAGGGACAAGGCAGAGTCGGGAAAACAAGCTGCACAAACGTGGACAAAGCCCACCCTGAGTCACAACTTAGCAGTTTTGATACGGGCTTGTGTGTCCAAACACTCCCTCACACTAAATGACTTGACCGAATGAGTTTACACAGACGCCCTCACCCGACCCGCCCGAACGAGTTTACACAGACGCCCTCGCCCGACTCGCTTGAACAAGTTTACACGGACACCCTCAAACGACCAGCCCGAATGACCTGCCCGAACAACTTGATAGGGATGCCCTAAAACAACCCACCCAAATGAGTTGACACAGACACACTCAAATGACATGCCTGAACGAGTTAACATGGGTGCCCACATGACCAAAATGAAGGCACAAAGGAGAGTTAGGCAAACGAGCTGCATGAACGTGCACAAAGCCCACCCGAGGTCACAACTTAGATTTTTTCATACGGACTCGTGTGCCTGGGCGCGCATTCACACTGAACGACCCAATCGAATGAGTTTACATAGACACCATTGCCCGACCCACTTAAACAAGTTTACATGTACCCCCTCGCCCGACCCACCCGAACGAGTTTACACGGATGACCTCAAATGACTCGCCCGAATGACGTGCCCGAATGAGTTGACATGGACGCCCACAAATGAGTTGACTTGAACGAGTTTACATGGGTGCCCACATGACCAAAATAAAGGGACAAGGGAGAGCCGGGCAAACGAGCTACTCGAATGTGCACAAAAGCCCACCCCGAGTCACAACTTAGAATTTTTGATACGGGCTTGTGTGCCTAGGCACACCCTCACACTGAATGACTCAACCGATTGAGTTTACATGGACAACCTCACCCGACCTGCCCGAACGAGTTTACATGGATGCCCTTGCCCGACCAACCCGAACGAGTTTACACGGACGCCCTCGCCCGACCCACCCAAACGAGTTTACACAGACGCCCTCAAACGACCCACCCGAATGAGCCGTCCGAACAAGTTGACACGGACGCCCTTGAATGACCCACCTGAACAAGTTTACATGCGAACCCACATGACCGAAACGAAGGGACAAGGGAGAGTCAGGTAAATGAGGTGCATGAACATGCAGAAAGCCTAACCTGGGTCACAACTTTGCATTTTTGGTATGTGCCCTTGTGCCTAGCCATGCCCTCACACTGGATGACCCGACTGAATGAGTTTACGTGGACACCCTCGCCTAACCTACCCGCATGAGTTTACATGAATGCCCTCGCCCGACGCGGCAGAACGAGTTTACATGGACACCCTCAAATGACCTGCCCAAACAAGTTGACAAGGATGCCCTCAAACGACCCATCCGAACGAGTTTACATGGGTGCACACATGACCAAAACAAAGGGGCAAAGGAGAGTCTGGCAAACGAGCTACACGAACATGCACAAAGCCCACCCTGGGTCACACATTAGCATTTTTGATAAGAGCTCATGTGCTTGGGCACACCGTCACACTAAACGACCTGACCGAACAAGTTTACACGGAAGCCCTCAAATGACCAGTTCGAATGACCCACTCGAATGAGTTGACAGGGACACCCTCAAACAACCTGCCTGAATGAGTTTACATGGACGCACTCAAACGACCCGCGTGAACGAGTTAATATGGGAACCCACATGACCGAAACGAAGGCACAAGGAAGAGTCGGGCAAAAAAACTGCAATAACGTGCACAAAGCCCACCCCGAGTAACAACTTAGCATTTTTGATATGGGCTCATGTTCCCAAGCATGCCCTCACTCTGAATGACCTGACTGAATGAGTTTACATGGACACCATCGCCCAACCTACCTGGACGAGTTTACACGGACGCCCTCGCCTGACCTGCTCGAAAGATTTTACACAGACGCGCTCAAATGACCCGCCTGAATGAGTTGACACGAATTCCCTCAAACGACCCACCTGAACAAGTTTACATGGGCACCCACATGACCGAAACGAAGGGACAAGGAAGAGCCGGGAAAACGTGCACAAAGCCCACCCTAGGTCATAACTTAGCATTTTTGATACGGGCTTGTGTGCCCGGGCATGCCCTCACACTAAATGACCCAACCGAATGAGTTTACATGGACACCCTCACCCGACCTCCCCAAATGAGTCCACATGGACGCCCTCGCCCGACCAACCCGAACGAGTTTACGCGGATGCCCTCACCTGACCTGCCCAAATGAGTTTACACAAACTCCTGCAAATGACTCGCTTGAACGAGTTGACACGGACACCCTTAAATGACCCGCCCGAATGAGTTTACCTGGGGCCCACATGACCGAAACAAAGGGACAAGGGAGAGTCAAGCAAACGAGGTGCATAAACATGCACAAAGCCCACCCCGGGTCACAAATTAGCATTTTTTATATGGGCTCGTGTACCCAAGTCTCCTTGAGACTAGACGACCTGACTGAATGAGTTTACACGGACACCCTCGTCATAGGAGGATCTTCCTTCTTTTGCTTCTTATTGTCTTCTTTCACTTCTTGAGTTACATGAGCTTCTTCCCTATTTCTCTTGTTGTTGTTTTCCTTCTTAAGTTTAGGACAATCCCTTTTGTAGCATCCAAATCATTGGACTTTGGACATGTAGGGGTCCCAACCAATTTTTTACTTTCCTTGAAAAAATACATTGAGGTATAATAAGAAGGGTACATATACTTACTTGATAGAGTTTGAGATGTAGTGAAATCTCTTTCTTCTTGAAGACTTGATGGCTTACCTTCCTTAGATCTTTATGTTCTTCAAGTTGCTTTCTTCAAATAGACTTGCTTGATGACTTGACTCGTAGTGCCTTTCATTTTTCAAGATGGTGTAGCTTGATGTAGGTCCCTCTTTAATTTGTTCTTCTTATAGGTGCCTTTATGCAAGGAATTTCTTCTTGCTTTGTAGTCTTCCATGATGAATGATAGATGGTAGACCTTCTTGTCCTTGATGTGATTGAGACTTCTTGGCTTGATGCTTCGACCTTGCGGATGTTCTTGAGATTCCCTTTCCTTGATGTGTCACCTTAGCTCTGATATTGTGTTGAAGAATCTGGGCCAATGGGGTACAGCGGGATTCTTCTAGACTTGATAAAAATTTGTGAAGCTCTTTTACAATTTATCTTTTTATCTTAATCTTCTTCTCTTCTTATTAATGCATGTGTGTTTACTTCATCAAACTGGTGCAAAAAACATAAGAAAAAGAACTCAAGATATTGGCTCTCTGCCAGGGAAAAACCTCTCTCTCTCAGAGAGGAAAACCCTTTCATAAATTTCTCTTATTGAAGCTTCTTATTGGTCATTGCAAAGCCCTAGACCCTTGATAAGAATATCCTCCAAACACAAGTCAAGTCCTTCCTCCTCTCTGCACTTTGTTTCTTCGACACTTCGTTCCTCGGCACTATGTCCTTCTTTCAACTTTTGATAGTCGTTGGTGGACTAGCTCTAGAAGAGACTCCAACCTTTGATCCTTAGCGAGATTTTTTAGTAATGAAGAAACCTTCATTCTCTTGACCCACTAAGCCTTTTTCTTGATGTCAGGTTTCAGAATCGATGTACACCAAGTTTACTACACTTGGGGTGATTTCCATCGCGACGAGACATGGAAACCCCAAATTTCCTGCACTTTGGAGGATTTCGACAAGGTGGAACATGGAATCCTTGGGTTCCCCACAATTTGGAAACTTTTGTCGAGCAAGGACTGGGAGACCCCATGTCTCGCTACTATCCTAGTGATAGTATTTCAACCACACATAAGTGGGTTTGGCACCATCGTACTTTTTCCTTTTACCAATACTTGAGTACACGGTCTGCGCCTACTTCAACACTCAGTTAATTTTCCAATAAGTGTTCTTAAAAATGCAGTGAAAATAACTTACCATCAATTTATCTTATTCAATTATTATTTCAACTCGTCATGTCATGTGATCATGCTGCACTGCCTGCGGCCTATGCGAAAAAATTCCACACCTGAACTGCAAACTTGTCCGCCCGACTTTATATTCCATGGTGCCCAAACTCTGCCCGTTGGTGTAGTCCATAGTGACGGTGTATGGCCCGCACATAGTGTGGCCTGCCTACCTGGTCGGTAACCCACGCCACTCTGCCTATTTGCACTACCAAGTCCAACCCACCCACTGTAATCTGCCCGCTGTTGTAACCCTCTTACCCATGTCCTTCTCTTCCTTCTATTTTCACCCAACTCGTTCCTTCGCACTTGTTCTGTGATGTGGAAGTCTGAGTTTAATGTCTGTCACACGGAATAAGTCGATCTTGCGGACAAGATAGACCTTCCTAGAATCTAAAGAAGACCTAATGAAAAGCAAACCAATCACACACTATCTTTCTCTAAATATGATTTTATAAACAAAGGCAAACAAGTGTTTTAGGGCCTACCTTAGGTCCAATGCAAGTTTGTGGAAGCCGTCACTCCTTCGATCCAAATGAGCCCCCTTGTTACGTATCTGCAAACAAAAACAAGCAAAAAAATTAAATAGCACCTGAAAAGCCAATATCATAAAACATATTTAACATGAAAGTCAAGGAATTCATGAAACAAATAACATGAGACAATTTGTTGAGAAAAATGAGTTTGATTGTATTAATTCAAAAGAAGAAGAACTTTACAACCTGTGCCTTGACACTATACAAGCTCCTCCCAGGGTCCAACAAGAAGTCTCCTCCATTTTGACAAGTTTCACTCTCTTCCCAATGAAGCCAAAAAGGTATGTGATCTCTCCTCTTAAGCTCAAATAGGAAGACTTAATTTCACCAGCATTTAACCTCAAAAATATTCAGCTTCTAACCTCCCTAGCAACCAACCCAATGCCTGAATTTATAGTGCAATGGAGGGAAGTTACTAGGTCCCCCTTCAAAGGAATAAAGCCCTCCTTCAAAGGGATAGCTCCTCCCATCAAGGGATTAGCTCCTTCTCTTTTGGGATGCATGAACCACCTAAGAGTGGCCAATCCACGTCAAAATTCCTTCTAGAATCATCTAGAATTAACCCAAAGTGAGTTTTTTAGAATAAACTTGTGCCTTTTTGACTTTCACAGGGTTCCACACCCACATCTTTAGGGACAGAGTGGGCAGGTCCAAAGTTTTTGTAAACAGAAGGTGCGGGACCATAGGCAATAGTGAGAGAAAGTGCGGAACCAGAGTTTTATTGATTTTCAACGTCTTTCCCTCAATTTCAAAGCTTGACTTGAAGAGCCTGAGGCCTAAGAGTTGCTTAGGAGGATAGTACAAGTGATGATAGACCCATACTGACTGCAAATAATCATGGTGACGATATTTTTGTGTAACAGATCGCCCCCTAAAGTGCAAAGTCTGTAGTAAATGAGGATTTCATTTATCATTTAGGAAGAGTGAAGTACTTTATCATTTCGAGGATCATCTTGTGGAGAGCTCGGTTGTAACCTGTAAAAACATTCAATGCAAGATACATATATGAGATCATATCATCGCCGAGGTAGGCATTCCCATACTCACATCAAAACTGACTTAGAAAACTAACTACTGCTCTGATACAAGAATGATCTTGTAATACATCACAAGTATAGACTCATGTGGACACAGTATGGACACAACCATCTATTTATGAATAGTCCATTATATAATGAATACAAAATTCCTCGCAGCCTAGATTGTGGAAACTAGATCCAGGGTCTTCATTTCTACTTCTCGAAATAGTACGATTCTATCCATGCGAATGAATGTGTTGATGTCGAACATGGTAGAAACCACTTGATTACCAGTCAATGATGTAAACTGTTAACAAGTGCGAGAGAAACCACCAATGATGTCAATGGCTCTCAAAGTACCCAGTACAATCCATGAGATGTGAATAAATTTTTTGATGTCGAACATGTCACAAAATCCTTTGATCGAAGGTCTATGATGCAACCTGTCATCAAAGGCGATAAACCTGCCATTGAGGCATGCAGATCCCAAGGTACTGACGATTTCTAGATCATCTTTCTAGATAATGAGCTGAAGTCGATAGAAAGCGATCCATCGCAGGCAATCCCACAACACGAAATCATAGACCAAGTTGAAGAAATTTAGTTGCAAGGACTAAATTAGGGATGGTCAAGATGGATGAAAAATATTTTGCAGATGAATGGCCTATTGGCAGTGACCTCTTAAACACATAACGACACGACAGATGGTTGGTGACAATTGAACCAAAGTTAATACCCAGAAACCAGCTGAAGACTTTCAATGTGGTTTGATCAACTGTTAGGCAAAGGATTTCCCAACCCAGGTGAATAAAAGTGTCGTGTTCAAGAGTGGTTACAAAGTATGACAAACAAGCTCATTTTTCTCTCCTTTCCCCCACCATTTCTGGCAAGTACCTCTTTATTTTTGACAAGCTTGAGGAGGATAACATTTGCTTGATTATAAGCTCATCCTTCGGATGAGTCCAACTTAGTTTAAATTCGAACCCTAAGAAGGAGTGGTTCGTTCTTGTTTGTAATTGAACAGGTCCTTTACTGTGAAATTTTAACGAGTCCAGTATAGGAGAAACTCGGCGTTTTTCAATTTTAGAGAGTCTGAAAAAACTTAAGAAGACTCTAGGGTTGACCTTTTTCATAAATTTGTGTCTTCCAAGCCCGAAAAAGTATAAAATAATACTTGAGAGAACCGCTTGATCTTTACAACCAAGGGTACTTTTCGTAATTAGTGCCCTTGATCCAAAAAAGTAAAAAAGCGATCAATGACACATAGATTTATAACCAATATCGAATTTGAAACGACAAAAATCCGGTAATCTTTTCATGTTTTTACGGTCAGAAAAGAGCTGTAAGTGGACCGTCTTTTAGTTCTATTTTAACGAGTTTAAAAGAAAAACTTGGCAATATTTTCATGTTTTAGGAGTCAGAAAAGAGCTTAAAGGTGACTCTAAATGTTTTTTCGTCAAAAATGATAGATTTCGCCTGAACAATCCGTTATCCTGAACAAAAATGCAAACATTACTCATACCTGTTTGAAATGGATAAAAATGTCGCGAAAATACCTTTCCAAAGTGAAGCATAAACAAATTTACAATTTATTTACTCAAAAAACTTATAAAAAGGGCCTTCGTCAATTCATTTTTACTGTTTGAGTTTTGGGTGAGAAAATAGTGCTTTTGTTCAGAAAACTTCCCGTGAAGATTGCGGAAAATCTAACCGTCGGAATCGAATGCCGTCTTCTCCAGGTAATCCACATCATCCTACTCTTCATTTTTAACCATTTCATTTCTTGTTTTAGGCTTTCATTTCATTTTTTGGAGGGTTTTTAGGCTTAAAACCTGCGTGTGGGGGCCCGCAGGTGTACCACTGCTGGCTCGCGGACCCCGACTTTTTATCCATTGGGAAAAAGTCAAGGGTTCGCACCTTCCATGTAGACAAGGTGCGTACCCAAGCACTGTGTCTAACCTGGAGGGTGTGGTCCCCGCAGCAAGGGTTTTTAACCCAAAATTTCTCAAAATTGGCCCAAACAAAATAATTTCTAGCATCCTAATTTATCTTTTTACTTGATGCAGAGAATACATCATGCTAGATTGGCGTGAACGAGAGCATGAGGATGTGGATGCTGCCGCATGGAATCATCAACCTTTGCTTGATGCTTTGAAGCCATGTGGTTTGTACAAATTCTGGGCCATTCCTGGCATGAGGGCTCAGGTGGATTTCTTACAGTGGCTAGTTGACAGATGGAGCATACAGGACCAGTGTTTCTTCATTGGTGGCCACCAGCTCGAAATCGAGTCGGAAGACATATATTTCTTGACTGGTTTGCCTAAGAGAGGCGAAGACTTGACTCTATTCGGGGCTAGGCCAGGTGGCCAGTTTGTCGATAGCCTCCGGCTAGAGTTCTGCAACAGCCAGGCTAGAGACAAAGGGATAGACATAAAAACATATCCCTTCCTGAACTCATGGTGATCACGTTTACTGTCACCAAACTTTGCGGGAGTGTCGCATTACATATTGCCACCGGATCCTAGATGCGTATGGCAGTCGATTGCTTTCGAGGCACCATCTTCAACTGGTGTGATGCTGTGTTGGCCAATGTGAAAGGCCAACTGACCAGGGCCAAGAATGGACAACTAAAGACCTTTGGTTATGGGGCTTTGGTTGTGAGTTTTGGTCTGGAGAGGGTTCCCATGTTGATCTCGCAACACCTTACTGTTGGAGCTGGGCTTCCTCGAGAGCCCAAACTGATGCGATGGGTCACAGTTATGGCCCGTCATCCGGACGAGAGGATAGAGGTTGCTCGATTCAAACCTGAGTATTTCCAATGGTTGGAAAACCAGGTTTTTTCTATTCAGGACTTCCCTTACGTTGGGGTAGATTTTCGCGGTGACCCAGACATTGCTCTTCCACCATGAGAGCAGTGGGATGACTTAGGTAAAATCATTTTCAACATTTTTCCTATTTTTTTTTTTTTTCAAATGTAGATGTGGGTCCACAACGACCAGCTGCTCTCCGGCCTTACAAGAGGAAACAACCAGTTGCAGTCGCGCTAGCCCCACAGGACGAATCAACAGAGGTTTTGGCAAAGTTGGAGGGTCATCTCGAGCGCTTGACAGGAGATATTCCGGAGACCAGTATAGGTGACATTCCTCGTCGACTTCAGCACTATGTGATTGGGGTTCGAGGACATTTTAGGAGGTTCCTTTGCAAGGTGGCCCGTGCAGTGGTTTCTTATCGAGATCATCACCAGTGACATGATGATCGCCTATTGTGGGCACATATGACATTTTTGTTTTTTGTACTTATCATTTTTGCCAATCATAAGGTGCTTTTTGACCTATGATCGAGGATGATGTTTTTTTTTACACACTCCTATATATATATATATATCACTATTGCTGGCTTTCTTGTAAATCATGTTATGGAATGGTTTTAAATTTACATGTATGATTATTGCAAATATCTACTTAACATTCGAGAAGCAATTGCATCTGCTAATTTATTTAAAGATCTTGGAATATGCTAATATTCAATATAATCAAATTCACGTTCCAAGAGATGCATTCTCAAAAATAATCTTAATAACACTGGATTTCTAATGGCATACACTCTATTACGCTGTAATACAATGAGTTCATAATCTAACCTCACTATCAAACTCCGAATCCCAAATGAAATAGATTCAGATAATAACTCAATCACTGCACTATACTCGGCAATGTTGTTCATTGTTTGACAGAGGCTTACCCCATGCATAGATACTAACTCGTCAGAGGGCGAATAGATAACCCAAGCTGCGGAAGAAATGTTCTGTGTATTACGACAAGCACCATCAGCGAAACCAATGTATGTTTGGAGAGGCATCGACATCTACAATATCAAGATTAAAACCAAGATAAGCAGGAATAATGACGAAAAAACACTCTCTAAGCTTAAGCACATTTTTAAACTAAAACACACCAACTAGAAAGAAGGGCTATCCTAACTAAAAATCTCCACACCCATTCTTTAAGCATAATACCTCTTCAAGTAAAGACCATTTATGGGTTTACCTAAAGAGTCCCCGTCAAAGTCTACCAATTCATAGGCCCCTTTTGCTAGCTTTCGCTTGACAACATAGGGACCATGTCACATAGGAACGAATTTTCCAGCGGCTAATTTATCATTAGCTTGATCGTAAACTAAGACTAGATCTCCTTCCGAAAAATTTCGAGGGGTCACATTTCGATCATATTGACCTTTCATACGTTTTCGTGAGTCTCGATCGCCAATGCAGCATCATGTCAATTCTCATCTAATTGAGCCAAGTATAACAAATGCTTTTCCTCTTCGGAAGTGGTTGGAAGTAACTCGATGTCCATTTGCAGTGACGGGATTTCACATTCAATGGGTAACACAGCTTCCAGACCATAGACTAGTTGGAAAGGAGTGAACCCTGTTGATGATTTTACTGAATTTCGGTACGCCCAAAGCGCTGAAAATAACATGTTATTCCAATTCAACCGATGAATCCCAATGATTCATCGAATCATGATGACTAAAACTTTGTTGATGGATTCAACCTGACCATTAGCTTGTGGATAATAAGGGGTTGAACTATCATGACGCAAACCAAGCTGGCCTATAAGTTCGGTCATCATAACGTTTCGAAAATGACATCCATGATCAGTGATTATCGCTTGTGGGACACCAAACCTAGCAATTATATGATTGAACATGAAAATTACAGTTGTCTTGCCGTCTGCCTCAAATGTAGGCATCGCCTCAGCCCACTTGGTAAAATAATCTACCGCAAGGATGATATACGCATGCCCCTCGGCCGAGTGAGGGTTACATGTAATAAAATCGATACCCCATTTGGAAAAAGGACAAACAACAATTATAGGGTGGAGAGGACCAGGTGGAGCACGCATCTTTCTATCAAAAATTTGGCAGTTGTGTCATTTTCGGACTGCAGTAATACAATCTTTAAACAAAGACGGCCAGAAGTAGCCAACGCACAATATCTTTTGGGTTGTGGCATACCTAGACATATGACCGCCACACGCTCCAGAGTGATAGTCATTTAGAACCCTTTCAGCTTCTTCGTGACTTAAGCAACGTCAAAAAATAGAGTCCACCCCATGGCGATAAAGAGTATCTCCAATAATCCTAAATTTTTGGGACTAGAATCGTATTTTCCGACGTTCTGACCTTGAAATTTTTGGCCGAAAGGATTGGGTCTAGAGATAAATGATGATATCCCCATACCATGGATCTAAAGTTCTGATTAGAAACAAGGATTCGTCCGCAATGGGCTCCTCCACCACAGTTTCCGTGTCAGCAAGCGGGAATTCACACATTAACTCCGCAAAGCTAAAGATTTCTTAGACTTAGATTTCTCAAATTCCAAGTCGAACTCCTGCAGGATAACAATCCATTTAGAGTACTTTCCCCCTAGCAATTTCTCGGTCAAAATGTATATCATAGGGTTGCAATCTGAAATTACTCTATTTTTACGTAGTAAAATGTAGTGATGAAAACGTTGGACAGCTTGAACAGCTGCCAATGCCAATTTATCCACATGTGAGTATTTTAACTCAGTTGGATTTAAAGTTAAACTAAGGTAATATATCACATGTTCAGTTCCAAATTCATCTTCTGAACTAAGACCATTCCAATGGTGGAATGAGAGGCGGTGAGATACAAGAAGTAATCCTGGTTGTAGTTGGGAGGATGCAATAACGGTGCATGGTTCAACGCGTGTTTGAGTGCATCAAAATATTTCTGAGCTATCTCATTCCAATAGAATGGAGTATTCTATTTCAACAACTGGTTAAAACCCTTTGTAACCTCGGCGTAGTTAGGAATGAATCGTCGTAAAAAGTTTGCTTTCCCTTGCAAACTTTGGAGTTGGCGAAGACTCGAAGGAGGAGGCAATTTGACAATAGCTTCGACCTTCGAGGGATCGATGTGAATACCAGATTTCGAAACTACAAACCCCAGCAACCGACCTGTTTCTATACAGAAAACACATTTGTGTGGATTCAACCGAATCCGATAATGCCTACACCTCATAAAGATTGCTCATAAATGGACGAGGTGATCAGCTCAATGTAATGAATGAGCAGGCAAATCATCGAGATAGGGTTGCACAATGTGCTTGATGTCATGAAACGTATAAGACATGGCCCTTTGGAAAGTTGCTATGGCATTCTTGAGTCCAAAGGGTAGTTTACGATAAGCAAATATCCCCCATGGACAAATTGTTGTTGGGAAAAGTATCCAATTCGGAATGCCCCTATCCCACTCTAAGGTGTGATAGTGCCTTAGCAACAAACGAAGTAAACTAATTGAGTATTCTTCTTTATGAAATGTAAATGAGGAAGAAGGATCTAACTAACCTGTGTCTTCTGCTAGTTTGTCGATCCAAATCACTCCTCTCTTCAGTAGCTCCCAGCTTCCGGCCCAGCTTCACCGAATTCCTGCAAGATCACAAGAGAGAAACTACACAAAGATACAGATATACATTCATAAAAAGCTCAAGATCAGATTAAGCTAAACATGTAAGCATAACAAAACATCATTGGTACACAACATGTAGGAGAAACTCAAATAGTTTATTGATATGATAATAAAGTCCAAGAGGAGATACAACCAAGTGAGTTCCGATCTAGCATCTACCTCCCAGCAAAGGAATCCCTTCCTCTCCTTCAAAAAAGCATAAATCACCCAATGTACTAATCTCAATCTCAAACCAACAACAATTCTCTGCAAAGTACAAAATTCCAGCCTCCTGAACCTCTGGGTGAGAGATCCATATATAGATGTAAGCAGAGAGGATGAGTCAGCTTATGTTTTGACTTGTGGCTTCTCTCTGTCAGTTCTTGCTTCCACTTGGAGGTTGAGAACCTCTTACTCATCACTAGTCGAATTCATTGAGGCAAGTGTCATTGGAGAAGATTCTGGAAGCTTCCAAGGTCTTTCCACCTCGTTGAATGAGCTTGCCATTTGTCATTTCCCGCTCAGCGCACCCTGGTAGTGCTTCCACCTGCGTTGCAGTGCACCTAGCTAGTGTAGACTCTACATTTCAACGCAGGCAGCTAGTGGAGCCTCTGAATTGATCCTGAATTGACTGTTTCTGAGTGGTTTTTGGTGGAGAACTTCTGGGAGAAGCTGTCATTGGTTGATCTCGTTCCTTTAGGAGCTGTAGCAACATATTTAGGGACTTTGGATCCCTTGAATTATGGACATTTCATGCTTATATCTGTAAGGCACAAAAATGTCTATAACAGTTGCCCCCTAAAGTATGAGGTCGTTTATCGGGTGAAATGCTTTATTAGGAGGATCCGAAGTTCATTCAATGCTGGGAGGAGACCTGTAATAAGATACAATACAATACATTATTTTTCATACTGTTTTCATGATCTAGCTGAGGCGGGCATTCCCATGCTCAGCTTTATAAATTCATTTTTGTGTACATAGGACAAACAATTGTCTGATGATAGACTGATGATCCTGCTGAAATCATCATCCTTTGGTAGGATGATTGTCTGTGCTGCAATGTTGTACATGTCAATGTCTTTATTTTTCTTGAATATATATCGCAGCCCGGATGGATGAAACTAGATCCGGGGTCTTCAAACTCGTTCGATCTTCACTCTAAGTACAAGTCGATCCATGTGAGAGATGTTCTGAAGTCGAACATGGAAAGACATCGCTTGATTACCGGTCAATGAGGTAAACCGTTAACAAGCGCGAGAGGAATCACCGATAATGATAATGACCCTCAAGGTACTGCAGTACATTTCACGTGGTGTGAATAAAGGACTTGGCGTCGAACACCACCCAAAATCTTTCGGTCGAAGGTCATTGATGTATACCTGTCGCCGGAAGTGAGAAACTTGCCATTGAGGCATGCAAGCTTCAAAGTACTGAAGGGGGTGTCCCTAGATTAACTTCTTGGATAATGAGCTGATATCGACAAGAAGAGATCTATCAAAGGAGGGCCTTAATGTATCCCACATCAGTGACACGGAACGAAGCAAATGATTTTGATGGAGGTGAAAACGATCTGATGATATATAGTTCAGGGTGGCGGTCATGAAAGAATGAAGGATAATGTATGGTAGTGGATGGGACACGGTTGACTTCTCTGGATGACTTCTCTTGAACATATCGGCGACACTTATGTGATGGATTGGTAGCATTTACCCCAAAGGTGCATGGTATCGCGAGACCATGCTGATGTGACCGGTGAATGAAACAACCCAATCCGACTCAGACACGGAGTGGAAGTGTCATGTTCAAGAGCGACTTGCTACCAATAAAGTTCTTTGAGTTTCTTCCCAATTTTTCCCCAGTCATTGCTGACCAGTACCTCTTTATTTTTGTCAAGCTTGAGGAGGATAACATATGCTTGTTCTATAATTTTCCCTTCGGGCAAACCCATCGCTATGTTTTAACGAGCCTAGCGATAGTGAAACTCGTTCTCGTCTAAAGACAAGTTTGTCGCTATTAATGTTTTTTAACGAGTTTAACGACAAAGATAACTCGGAACCTTTTCATTTTTAGAGAGTCTAAAAAGGTACGTAAAGATAACTCCCAAGTTCCTTTTTTGTCATCTAATCCCTTAAGTCCGAAAAAGTATAAAACAATACAGAAGGGATGAATTTTCGATAGTTTTTACGAGCCGAACAAAACAAGCGCTCGATCTTTTTGTGCAATAATCCCTCAGGTCCAAAAAGATTAAAATCTAAAGGAGGGATAGCACTTCCGGTCACTTTAACGAGCTGGAAGGCCAAAACTCGGCAATCTTTTCATATTTTAAAAGTCAGATGAAAAGAGCTTAAAGAAGAGTCATCTTTTGAGGAACGAGTGATAAAACGGGTAGTAGCTGATTCCAGGTAAGGGTTGGAATTTTCCAATCACGACAGTGTCACAAGGATGGCTAGTGAAATCACTCTTCGCAGCTATTCCTCAAAATGGGTAAACAATCATATGGAGGTGAATGATCGACCAATGGAAAAGTGGAGATGACGGTGCAAACACGACCAAGGCTTTAATGGCTGATAATGTTACATTCACGGTGGTTATTTACCGGAGGGTAGTTCATTTTTTAACGAGCTTAAACGCGGAAAAACACTGCTCGGTCTTATGTTTATTTTTTAACGAGCATGAAGTATGTGCTAAAACTGCTTGATCTTATGTTTATTTTTTAACGAGCATGAACTATGTGCTAAAACTGCTCGATCTTATGTTTATTTTTTAACGAGCATGAACTATGTGCTAAAACTGCTTGATAACATGGTCTAGTTTCGATTTTTTACCATAAATAGCTTTGCCTTTTCAAAGATAGTACTGTACCCTTAATTGCTGCATCAAACTAGTTAGAAATGAATAACATTTGCTTGAAAATGAGATTAGAACACTAATATTTTACTTTGAACTACGTAAAAAGCTATTAAAAAGTGTTTTTACCTCTCATTTTACCATTTCATTTGAACTTGGTTTGTTGGAGCTTTGGAGGTGCCTCTTCCCCCTTGATTTTCATCAGCTGATTTTGGGAGATTCTGTGGATGATTCTCGGTGCCGTCTGGACCAGGTAGGAGCTAAACCTGAGCTCTTTCATTTCATGGTTTCCTTTCTGCATTCTGTGCTTGATTTCCTGTTTTTCTGAGCCCCTGGGGTTTGATGGGGTCACTGTTCCATCAGAGCACCTTGTGCACTCGAAACCTGCGCTGAATGTCAAGTAGCATGAAGGCAGTTTGACCTTCAACGCAGGTGGAACACTGTGTAGGTGCGTTGGGCGTAGAAAAAGATTTTATTGCACAGTTTTTGATGAAAATTTTTGCCTGTTTCTCATCAAAACCAGGATCTAACTCATCTCATGTTTGTTTTTCAGAGATATTGGAGCAAAATGACCCTTACATGGCGAGAACGAGAACATGAAGAAGAGGACATGATCGCCCTACATGATCCGATTATGGTGAATGCGCTGCGGAACTGTGACTTGCTGAAGTTTTTCCGCATCTCTAGCATGAGACAACATATCAACCTACTGCAGTATTTGCTCGATGCTTGGGATCCCATCAACCAAGTTTTGCATATTAGGGGCAAATCTATCCCCTTGACCGCAGTAGACATTTACTTCTTGACTGGCTTGTCGAGGCGGGGTGCCCCTATCTCTTTGTCAGGTTCGGCCCGAGGGAGTGACTCTGTGAGAGATTATGTCCGCGAGTATTGCAGGGAAGGATCTCAGCCGAGTAAAGATGGCAAGATCGTTATCCGTGAGGTTGCTGACAGATCCCTTAGGTCTATCCTGTACACTATTGGTAGGATTTCCGGTAGTGCGTCTCTTCATGTGGCCAATAGATCTTATATGCAGCATGCCTTGGAGTGCCTCCAACCGAAAATATTCAACTGGTGTGATGCAGTACTTCTTCAGATGAAAAGTTAGTTGACCAAGGTAAAGGATGGGAGGCTGAAGAACTTTGGGTTCGGTTCTATTTTGACCACCTTCGCCTTGGAGAAGATACCACTGATGCAGCCACAACACATTGCACTCGACTTGCCTTCTCCTACTGAACCACGCATGCAGAGATGGGTTGACCACATGTCTAGGCATGCTGGTCAATCTCATATTTCTTTTTCTGATACCTTCTTCAGGTGGTTTGAGCGTCAGGAGATGGTCTATTCCGAGTATCCATATGTTGGCATGGACTTCCGGGGTGATCCGGATTTAGTACTGCCGGACGGCGAGTAGTGGGGCGCTATTGGTAAAATCTTCGACCATATCACTGTTTACTATTTTTATTCATAATGTCCTTGTGCTTTATTCTATCAAGACTTTAATCAAACTCATGTGTGCGTACAGATGTTGGTCTTGTTTGTCCAGCAGTTTGCCCGAGAGCGCCAGCCGCTGCCCCAGCAGGAGAGGCTGCCGGGAGGGTTATTCTTCGTGACCTCGATGTGGCCGATACCCTCACAGCTGTGCAGGAGCAGGTTGAGAGCCTTACTCTCGGCATTCCAGATGTGAGGATCGACCAGCTACCTTTACAGTTGCAGCGGCATACTACTGGTGTGCCTAGACGATGGACTCGTCTCTTACGCATGATCGCACAGGCCGTGACGTGCTATCATGATCATCACTAGACTAGGGTGCCCCCTAGCATTTTGAGTCTTTGGGTCATGTGACCGATTTTGTCTTGGTTACAGAACATTATATGTAAACCATAAACAACTTATATATATATATATATATTTTGATTTTCGGGGTTTTATCCTGGTTGAGTTATGTGATCCACATGTACAGCATTGATGATGTGTTTCTTTTATAAATGTCGCAAATGTCTATCTAACACATAGTTTTCTAATGAGTCGGTTAATGTGTTTAAGTTCCTGGAAATATGCTGGTATTGAATTAAATCAAACTGTCTTTCCAAAATCTTAACCCTTAGAAACATGCGATAAATGGCTTGATTTCGGATGGAATATATACCATTTAGTTGTAGTATTATGAGTTGTGAGTCTAGCCTGACGATTAGTCGGCGTATACCATGGGTGATGGCATCAGAGAGTAGTTCTATCAACGCACTATACTCAACGATGTTATTCGTTGATTGCCCAATACATATACCTCTGAAACTTACTAACTCGCCGCTTGGATCAAAAATGGCCCAGGCTGCGGAGGACAGGTTCCGCGAACTACGACTCGCTCCGTCGGCATATCCAACACATGTCTCCAAAAGGTTTGACATCTGCAATAAATGTAAAAATGTGGATTACTCGACCAAAACAAACACTTTAGTGAAAACAAAATACAACAAAAGCATACTGGTTACTATTTAAGCATAGTAATGCTTGAGGTACAACCCATTACGGGGTTGCGCCAGTGGAATTCCGTCATAATCCATTAAATCGTAGGCTCCTTTCGCTAACACTCGTTTAACAATATAGGGGCCCATCCATAAAGAATTAAATTTACCTGCTCCCAATTTATCAGATTCTTGGTCGTAAAGCAAGACCAAGTCACCTTCTGAGAAGACACGTGGTTTGACATTTTTGTCGAACTGCGCCTTGACTCGTTTCTTATGGGCTTCGTTAGCCAAAGCGGCATCAAGATGGGTTTCATCCAATTGGATTAATTCCAAGAAACGGGCCTCTTCTTCTGAAGTTCCGGGGAAGAGATCAATCATGAGTTTAAGAGACAATATTTCACACTGGACTGGTAAGACTGCTTCCAGGCCATATACCAGTTGGAAAGGCGTGAACCCGGTCGCATTCCTTACCGACGTTCGGTAAGCCCACAAGGCTGAGTACAGGATTAGATGCCACCTTCTTTTGTGAACTCCGATCATCCTTTGCAACATACATTTCAGGACCTTGTTGATCGCTTCAACTTGTCCATTGGCTTGCGGATAATACGGGGTAGAGCTGTCGTGAGATAGCCCTAGCTTGGCAGCTAATTCAACCATCATGTGATTGCGAAAATGTGATCCATGATCCATAACTATAGCCTGTGGTATGCCGAATCTGGCGACTACATGATTGAAAAAGAAAAGGGCAGCTGTTTCACCAGTGTTATCTAATGTAGGCATCGCCTCGGCCCATTTGGTAAAATAGTCAATGACGACTATAATATACCCATGCCCCCCGGTCGAGGTGGGGTTACATGTCATGAAATCGATGCCCCATTTGGTGAAAGGCCCAACAGCGACTATTGGCTGTAAAGGTGCGGGTGGTCTTCTGGTTTTGCTATCAAAAATTTGACAAGCATGGCAACTTCTGACTGCGGTTATGCAATCTTTGAACATGGTTGGCCAGAAGTATCCTGCTCGTAATATTTTTTGTGCTGTAGCATATCCAGATTGATGCCCCCCACACGCGCCTGAATGACACTCATTCAGGTCTTTTTCGGCCTCCTCATGGGTGAGGCACCTTCTCAGAACTGTATCGATACCATGACAGTAAAGCGTATCACCGACGATCATGTAGTCTTTTGCTTGGTATCGGATACGTTTCTGTTATTAGTGAGAGGTGTTAGGCCTGAACTTTTGGGTTTGGAGATAAATTATTATATCTCCATACCACTCATTGCTTGTAGATATCAGAAACAAATTCTCGTCCACGATTGATTCTTCGGATGTTTCATCGTTGGACGACGATGGGAGATCGCACAATAATTCTGCGAAAACTAGAGCTTTCTTTGATTTGGATTTTACGAATTCCAGATCAAACTCTTGAAGGATTGCTATCCATTTTGAATATTTGCCCCCCAGCAACTGTCGCGACAATATATAAGTCATGGGGTTGAAATCAGACAAAATGGTAGTTTTCTGAAAGAGGACATAGTGTCGAAACCTTTGTATCGCTTGAACAGCTGCAAGCGCTAGTTTTTCAACATAAGAATATTTACTTTCTGTATCATTTAAGTTTCTACTTAAATAATATATAGGGTGTTTGATTCTATCGACTTCTTGAACTAAAACCATTGCGATGGTCGTATCTGTTGCAGCCAGATACAGGTTAAAGTCTTTTTGATAATCAGGTGCGCACATTAATGATGCTTTTATTAAGGAATCCTTTAAAGCATCAAAGGAAGCTTGCGCAACCTAATCCCAGATGAAGGGTACCTCCTTTTTCAAAAGACGTGTATAACCTTTAGCAAGTTCGGCATAATTTGGAATGAACCTCCTCAGAAAGTTTGCTTTCCCTTGGAGTTTCTGAATCTGAAGCAAATTTGAAGGTGGAGGCAAATTGATGATTGCCTGGACCTTGCAAGGGTCGAGACAAATCCCATCCTTTGAGACTACAAAACCAAGCAAACGACCAGAACTGACGCAAAATACACATTTGTGCGGATTGAGTCATATCTTGTAGTGTCGGCAACATAGAAATATCACTCTTAAATGCTGCGGATGATCAGTCCGCTTTCACGAATGAGCCGGAAGGTCGTCGAGGTATGGTTGAACGATGTTATTGATGTCATGGAAGGAATAATTCATTTCCCTCTGAAACGTCGCCCCTGCGTTCTTTAAACCAAAGGGTAATTTTCGATATGCGAATGTGCCCCACGAACAAATGAATGCAGTCTTTGACTGGTCCTGTGGGCGGATATTTATTTGATTATACCCAGAAAATCCATCCATGAATGAAAAGATTTCACATCCGGTGCATTCATCAATTATCTGGTCTGTGAAGGGTGTAGGGTAGTTGTCTTTCGGACAAGCTTGATTTACATCCCTATAATCGACACACACTCTAATTTTCCCTTGTTTCTTCATAATAGGGACAATATTTGATACCCAATCGGTTAGAGGAACCGGGTAGATGAAACCAGCATGGAGAAGTTTTTCAACTTCTGCCTTAATGGAAGCGGCTTTCTTGGGGTGCACCTGCCTGAGCCGTTGTCATACCGATTTGACATCTGGATACATCTTAATTTCGTGTTCAACGATACTCGAGTCAATGCCTGGCATTTCATCGTATGACCAAGCAAAGACATCTCTGAACTCGCGAAAAAGAGCGTTATATATTTCCAGTTCTGAAGGAGAACAACCTTTGCCGACATAAATATTCTCTACAACATTTGTTTTAGTCGAGATATTTATGGCTATAGTCTCTTCAATATTGGATAAGTTTCGCTCGGAATCCACCGTATTCACAGTATTTGATAGGAATTCAAAAACTGTAGGGTGATAAAGGTCATCTTGAGCATCTTCTTCATATTCTGGAAGAAGGGAACGATGGTGGAAATCATTCCATGGTGTCCCTTCAATCAACATTGATTGTAGAATTCCTTCATCGGTTCCATGCACTCTCGACCAAGGATCTAAAGGGGTACCATATTCTCTAGACCTATCTACCCAAACGCTTGATGAGCGTTGATTTGGGTTCGCCTCCCATGCCAGAAACATTGATTGCTACAATATTTCTATTGAGCTTGGGGCAAAACCATTGCATGATCCATGTTGATATCGTCTTCTGAGATCTTCGTGGAAGATATCATATTGCAGGTACCTATCGACGCTACTTCTGCCAAGTCGATTGGAGGTGGAAGAGCGAAAGTTACCATTAGTATAGGATCTTTTAGTAGGCCTACTTCGATATTCTGAAGCGAATGGGGGCTTCCATGGATCATGGGAATTCTTCCTGTAACTTGTGAACCATTAGGGAGGAAGTTTTGTTGGTCGACGATCGTAATCCCCCCTTGAAAGGGGAATGCAATCTTTCTAAAATAGGTCGACACAACAGCTGCCATGGCATAGATCCACGGTCTTCCTAGTAGGATGTTGTAATCAAGATTCCGATCGATGACATCAACATCTATTTCTATTGTTTTTCCCCCTAGTTCAACCTTCAAGTTATTTAGGATACCATATGGGGTATATGTCCTCCTGTCGAATGCTTTTAATGTTGTCGAGGATCGTGACAAGGTTGGAGATCCTAAAGTTTTCCAGCAACTCATCGACATAATACATGTAGATGCCCCCTCATCAATAATTGTTCGATGAACAGTTTTGTTGAGGGCTTTCACTTGGATAAGGAAAGCTAGTTGAGCTGGTAACTGAGGATTGTATCCTTTGTGGTCAAAGGATACAAGATTGGAATCCTTAGGATCAACCCCACCAATGGCTGATAACAAAGCCTGCCTTTGGGATGGACAAATTTGTAGTACTTCAAGAGTCGACATAGCAGATGGCGATTGGGCCAAATCTTCCACTATGTTATAATACTACGCTGCTCTGGCGTGAGGATTAAATGTCGACTTGTGTACTACTCCCTTTGGCGGTTTTATTGTTAATTCAGGAATGATGGGTGGTACAACTTCTGTCGAAGTTGTTGTCGAACTGCTTGGTTGATCTTTTTCCTTGCCATTCGACAACTGCGGATTCCCGTAATCTTTGTTCCTTGTTGAAATCAAAGCATCATTTTGTTGCTTCGAAATCGACAACATTAGCACTTGCGACGGGGAAGCATTTCCACTATCAACCAGATTTGTGCCTGGATTTGGAAACGGTTCAGTTAACACGGCTGAGGTTTGCGAACTCTTAAAGAATCTTTTAAGCTCAGCTTCGTATGGACATTCTTTCGTCCAGTGATTCTCATCACATATCTGACACCCGAAGGGGGGTGGTTTCCTATCTCCCGGAGGGTTTGAAGAAGTTTTTTCAGGAGATGACTCTCCTTGTTTCTTCTTCTTCCCTTTGTTTTGTTTCTTTTTGCTTCCTGGTTGTTTGGTTTCTTTGCCTTTATCTGCTGATACGACATTTACTTCCAAAGCAAGAATTTCGTCTTTTGCATTTTGATCTGAAATCTTACGGGCCTTCTTGGAGTTGGCTTTTGTTGATTTCGCGTTTGTCGTGCCAATCACGCCATCACCGGCATGAGAGTCATTGTTTGATTTAGGAGGAGGAGGAATTGAGAATTCCGGTCTAGGGCGTCAGGTATTTTGTTGTAGAGCGTGCCAGACTGAGTATAGACCAAGTCTAGATATTGCGCATGAGCGATAACTTGCTCTTCTGTTACGACTCCCCCCTTCGCCACATCTTCCGTTATGGCAGGAAGTAACGAATTGATAAACCATTCAGCTAATAGCTGATCGGGAACGTACGTTTTTACCATCCTACGATGACGTCGCCACTCATGTATATGATCAGATATGTGAGTGGCCGTTGTCTGTTTGAAGTTGGTTAAGAGTTCTGTTCCCGTTTCATACCTTATCGGTAATTGAAAATGGGTTAAGAAAGTCGTGGCTAAGGTGCTAAAATTGTCGAACAAAGCTCTAGGCAATTCAATATACCATTTTGCCACTGGACCCGTTAACATCCTCTGAAAAAGGCGAAGCCTTATCAAATCATCATTTAGGGTGTTTGATGAACACCATAGATGAAATGTCATCACGTGATTCGATGGGTCCTCACCTGGATTTCCATTAAATTTAGGAATATCTGAAGGAAGTTTGTGAGGAATCGCTGGCCACCAAGGGGCGTAAGAAATTGGATCATTTGTTAACCGGTGTAAATCGGGTAACTCCAAAGTTGCCACGAATGGTAACTGTTGATTCAGGTTAGGTGAAGCATACCCAGGATACGATGGAATCGTCTGAGCATTTGGCCTTTGCATACCAGCATAATGTAATTGATGCTGGTATGACTGATACGGTTGGTGGACATGACCATCGTAAAGTGGTTGATTTTGACCGTTTTGAATGTAAGGTTGTCCACTGTTCGCAAATATTTGCTGCTCAGAACCTTGGTATACTTGTTGGAATTGTGGTTGTTGATATTGCACCAGCCACGGTTGCGAAGCCATGTTCTGTTGCGCTATACTAACCGTTGGACCAAGGTGTGGGGTAATTGTACCCGTTTGGACCTGCATCGCCCCACCAGTAGGCGATTGTGGTTGAGTCATAGGGTCAAGGGGTTGTTGCATTACAATCTGAGAAATCTGAGGTTGACATACAATAGGCAATGTTTGAACTTGCGACACGTTCACAATAGCTGGTGTAGTCGGGATGTTCGACATAGGTACACATTGTTGCATAGAATACACAACCCTTGGTTGTTGGGGTAGTATAGGTACCCAACCACTTGATGTAACTCCAGTATAACCTGAATACTGTTGTGAACTCCCGTATGGATATTCTCCCGGAGGGGGTAAAGAAAGGGCATACTGCCCCCCATATGGTGGCAATCCGGAACTCAAGGGAATTGTCTGCCCTTGGGGACTGGATTGCCCAAATTGACCTCCAAATGGATCAATTTGGTGAGTTTCAACATAAGAGTTGCCGGATATTATTCCGGAGGAACAAACAAGAACGGACCACACTGTCGAGATAGTCCCTGGGTGGACTCCTTCTAGCGGTTGTGAGCTAGTCGAGACAGATGGTATGCTGGCAAACATTGTCGGAGTGATGGCAGGGAGTTCTGCTGTCGCCGTGTCATTCAACACAGTCCTAGATGTTGACGGTTGTTCAGACATTTTGAGTCTATCCAAAATATTACCTAGCGATTCTACAGGAACTTCCACTGGTGGTAGACTAGCTTCTGATGTCGAAGGAAATAGAGTGACCCCGACTCCAAAATGTGTTGGAGTACTTGCTTGCGGATCTTCTACAATTTCCTCTATCACAATCAATCCAGGTGGAAGGGGAAGACCGTCAGGTCCGTAAAATATTTCTGGTGCCAAAGAAGGGGTTGAATCAACAGCGACAGATGTTTGAGGAACAAGACTCTCTGAACCGGTTACAGATGGAACTGGTTCAGTAACACAAGTGTTTGCTCTCATACTAGGATCAATATCACTGTCCCTCTGTGGCTGTTGAACTTCTTCTGTAGAGGAAGGGTTTCCAGAAATGTTTGGAGTAACCAAATCTCAGATGCTGTTGGAACACTTGTTCTAACTTTGATAGGAGATTTCGAACCGGTTAAACGAGTTGGCTTTGTCTGTACTGTTTTCGATTCCGGAGACAAAGACGGTTGACTCGTAAACCTCCGCGAACGACGGGGTTTCAATCGACTTTCTTCCATGATTGCGGATTACTCGATCAACCAAAATACAAAAGGGGAAAGTGTGTTTCCGAATTAAATGAATTTTTAGACGCTTTAGACACAACTTTCTTTTTCAATTTTAAAGAGTCGCGAAAAAGCTAAAGATGCCTCTAGTCTCCTTCGATGTTTTAACGAGCCCGAAGTGCAAATGCTCGAATGGACTTTTTCTGTTATAGAGTCTGAAAAAGGCCAAAAGGAACTACTCTGGATTTCTAGGTAGAGGGTGTGCCAAACTTTTCGCAAAACCGCAGAATACTTTTTAAGGTACGGGCGGTCAATCTTCCCGAATGCTATGTTCAGTGCATTGCGATTAGTAGGGCGGCCGACACGGCTTCCTAAGGATAAAGGTTTTATGCCTATAGGGGTCTCCCAATATATACTCGACGGTACGTGGGAGCACAATCCGTACTGGCGCTATCGTCCCTCAGGGGGAATCACCCAATCATCAGCGAGATCGACAGTCACCAGGTTTTACGACGCCGGAACACGTCTCTAGCCTAGACCTCTATGTTGTGCATTAAGTTACAAAACGTTGTTAAGCTCATTCAATTTATTTTAGGCTGATCTTTCTTAGAAGTTTTCCTTTTTGGATCACCATGAGATGTATGATACAATTCCTAAATGCAGTCTAAAGATGATAAGCAAGATTTTATATCTTTTCAACAATGAAAATCCTAGCTACAAGGGGAAAAGGAAGACACAAACTTTTCTCAAAGAGCATAGAGAACACTGTAATGCACTTTTCCCTAAATCAAACCATACAAACTATCAATATGCAAATGCACAAATGCATGTATTTGTTTTTGCTTCCTTAATATTGATGCCTAAAAAGAAAGCTGTTGTACAAATTTGAATTCGATTTCAAGTGAAAACATAAACAAGTTCCTTTTTCAAAATCAAAAAGATGATTACGACACTTTATGATTTACTTGTTTCGACACTAGAAATGCATAAATTCAAACCAAACGACAAAAGTAAAAGCTAAATCAACTGTGAACAACAAACAAACTCACTCCTAAGATCAAAACGACACTTACGACAGGTCTAGATCTAAGGGCGACAGTATGACTAGTTTACTTTTGTAATGGGAAACTGCAAATGATGTAACAAATACACAAAGAACAAATACAGTTTCTTTATACAACTGAGGCGGAATTGAGGCAAAGAAAAGGGGTTTCAGATAGGTACACTGACTGATAACAAGCTGCAAAAGCAGAGATAAAACTGAGCAAAAGGAAGTAGGGAACCACAGCTACACAAGGCAAGGGCTGATCAGCGCACCCTCAGCACAGAGAAACTGAACTTTAGCGCAGGTATCCTTCATGAGACCTGCGTTGAAATGCAGAACCTCTTCATAGAGTCTGCGTTGAAGCAGAAACGATAGTTATTTCTGGGTTATGGGTCACGGTTTGCAGTTAAATCTATAGTTTTTGGCCGGATCAAAGCTATCAATTAGGTACAATTAGGAGGATGATTTAAAGGAGGACTAAGATCTATCACAAAGGGCTGTTAGAGCATTTGTGGATCAGTTTGTTCAAATCATAAAAACAGGCCTAGTGAGTGGACTAGAGTGTTAGATCTCAACTTTGCATTTGAAAATGGCAAATGCATTTTGATTCGACACTCCTGAGTTTATGAGAACAACAACAATAGAAACACAAACAAACTAACAAGATACTCTCCTCAGCGGAGTCGCCAATTTGTTGTTGGGAAAAGTATCCAATTCGGAATGCCCCTATCCCACTCTAAGGTGTGATAGTGCCTTAGCAACAAACGAAGTAAGCTAATTGAGTATTCTTCTTTATGAAATGTAAATGAGGAAGAAGGATCTAACTAACCTGTGTCTTCCACTAGTTTGTCGATCCAAATCACTCCTCTCTTTAGTAGCTCCCAGCTTCCTGCTCCTTCAATGGCCCAGCTTCACCGAATTCCTGCAATATCACAAGAGAGAAACTACACAAAGATACAGATATACATTCATAAAAAGCTCAAGATCAGATTAAGCTGAACATGTAAGCATAACAAAACATCATTGGTACACAGCATGTAGGAGAAACTCAAATAGTTTATTGATATGATAATAAAGTCCAAGAGGAGATACAACCAAGTGAGTTCCGATCCAGCATCTACCTCCCAGCTGAGGAATCCCTTCCTCTCCTCCAACAAAGCATAAATCACCCAATGTACTAATCTCAATCTCAAACCAACAACAATTCTTTGCAAAGTACAAAATTCCAGCCTCCTGAACCTCTGGGTGATAGATCCATATATAGATGTAAGCAGAGAGGATGAGTCAGCTTATGTTTTGACTTGTGTCTTCTCTCTATTAGTTCTTGCTTCCACTTCGAGGTTGAGAACCTCTTACTCATCACTAGTCGAATTCATTGAGGCAAGTGTCATTGGAGAAGATTCTGGAAGCTTCCAGGGTCTTTCCACCTCGTTGAATGAGCTTGCCATTTGTCATTTCCCGCTCAGCGCACCCTGGTAGTGCTTCCACCTGCGTTGTAGTGCACCTAGTCAGTGTAGACTCTGCATTTCAACGCAGGCAGCTAATGGAGCCTCTGAATTGATCCTGAATTGACTGTTTCTGAGTGGTTTTTTGTGGAGAACTTCTGGGAGAAGCTGTCATTGGTTGACCTCGTTCCTTTAGGAGCTGTAACAACATCTTTAGGGAATTTGGATCCCTTGAATTATGGACATTTCATGCTTATAGCTGTAAGGCACAAAAATGTCTATAACACAAATGAAAGTCATTTTTGGTTGATCGACAGGTAGAATATTGATTTGATTGTATCCGGAAAAACCATCCATGAAGGAGAATATTTTGCTGTCGGCACAATCGTCAATGATTTGATTGATATAGGGAGTTGGGTAGTTGTCCTTTGGACAGACTCGATTTATGTCCCTATAATCAATACATATTCTTATTGTTCCCTGCTTTTTGTTAACCATAACAATATTCGATACCCAATCCGTTAACGGGATCGGATAAATGAAACCTGCTTTGAGTAATTTTTCAACTTCGGCTTTAATTGCAGCAGCTTTTCTTGGGTGAATCTGATGCAAACTTTGCCGAACGGGTTTAGCATCTTGGTAAGTCTTTATTTCATGAACAACAATTGCGAGATCAATTCCTGGCATTTCCTCATAGGACCAGGCAAACACGTCGCGGAATTCTTGAAATAGGGCCTTATATATTTGAATTTCGTCATTTGTACATGAGGCACCTATATGAATGTTCTCAACAATTCCAGGCTTAACCGAAATGTCAATAGGAATAGTTCGAGAGATGTTTCCCAAATTTAACTCAGAATCAGGATGTTTCATTGGATTCTGAGGTTCCTTGACATATTCAGTCGTAAAAATTGATGAAAAATCATTTCCAAAATTATCATTCTCGGGTAAAAACGAAGATCTGTGATGGAGATCTTCCCATGGTAAATCATCTACACATAGGATTTCATGAATTTGCTCATCAGAGTGAACAAGTTCAGAAAACATTATTGAATCCGAGCTTGATGTTAAAAGTGATTCTTCATGGACCACATTCATTAAGTCAATTTTGATTGAAAATGGGTCGGTAAACGATTGCACGGCCTCATACGCAATTTCATATGGACTCAAAGGCATGACATCACCAAATGAGTCTATCTCAGATTCAGAAGGAATGATCCAAAGATCATCATAAACAATGGTGTCTGATGTAATCATATGAATGGTTGCAAATGAAGATGATGCATTGATCGAAGGAAAAGGAAAAGTTCCCAGTAAACCGGTATCTTTAACTAGTCCTACTCCAACATCCTTATACGGGATAGTCGTTTTACCGACATGCTGAATACTTTCAGAAGAGGCTGGGTCGGATAAAAAGTAAGCCAACTAGTCTATTGTTACGATCTTTCCATTATGAGGAAACTTTATAACCTGAAAGATCGATGAAACAACCGCTGTCATAGCGTAAGACCAACTTCGACCCAAGAGAAGGTTGTAATCTAGAGGGGCATCAACCACCTCCACATCTAGATTAACAGTTTTTCCTTCAACCCTTATAGGCAAATCCTATAGAATTCCAAAAGGATGAAACCCACGGTCATCAAAGGCATTTAGAATCATCGGGGATTGATTTAGCGAAGGAGAGCCCAGCTGTTGTAGGGAAAAGTATCCGATTCGGATGACCCTATCCCACTCTAAGGGTGATAGTACCTCAACAACAACTGTAAAGAAAACTACCTAAGGTTTACTTCTTTACAAAAGAAAGAGAGAATGAGGAAATGCACTAACCGTTGCCTTGCGCTTAATGTCGAATCCAAACTCTTCTCTTTGGCTGCTTGCTCCCAGCTCCTTGCTCTTTTGCTGGTCCAGCTACAATGAGATCCTGCAAAATAACAAAGAAGGAAACTACAAGAAGCATGCAATCATAACTGATTCACAGATTAGCATAAATCAAATATACAATTATCACAATAACATCATTGAAACAAGTGCATATAGAAGAACCTCAATAGCTTTTATTAATGAAGAAGTAAAGTTCTGAGAGAGTTACAACCATTGAAGGCCCCAATCCAGCAACACCTCCCAGCAGAAAGAATTTCTCCTCTTCACCTCCTTCAAGCAATCACCCAATAGCTCTATAGTGAAACCAACAGCATATCATTACTTTGCACAAAATTCCAGCCTCCTGAGCTCATAGGAGAGAGCTCAATATATAGATGAATTGAGAAAGGATGAGTCAGCTTGCAACTGATGTGTAGCTGCCTTGTGTCCTCTCTCTCTTCAGTTGATCTTCAGTTCTTGAGTCCACTTGGAGAACCTTGCTTCCACTTGGAGAAACAGAGCCTCTAACTCATCACAAGGCGAAATCCCTGATCCAAGTGTCATTTTTGGAAGATTCCAGAGCAATGACTCAGTGTGCCACTTGTCCCATCTCGCTCAGCGCAGGTGGCCTTTGTTCTACCTGCTTTGCAATGCAGGTACACCATGGAGGAGTTGAGTTTCAGCGCAGAAGCCTAGTGGAGCACCTGCTTTGATTTCAGGATTGCTTTTTTTTGAGTGTTTTCAGGTGGAGAACTGATCTGAGAGCTGTTGGTTTGCTGACCTTGTTCCTCTAGGGGTAGGAACATCATGTTTAGGGACTTTGGATCCCTTGGATTATTGACAATTCATGCCTGATGCTGCAAGGCACAAAATTGTCTATAACAGATGCCCCCTAAAGTATGAGGTCGTTTATCGGGTGAAATGCTTTATTAGGAGGATCCGAAGTTCATTCAATCTACTGAGAAGTGTCCTGTAATAAGATACAATACAATACATTATTTTTCATACTTTTTCATGATCTAGCTGAGGTGGGCATTCCCATGCTCAGCTTTATAAATTCATTTTGGTACATAGAACAGACGATCGTCTGATGGTAGACTGATAATTCTCTGTTGAAATTATCATCCTTTGAGAAGGATGATCATCTGCTGCAATGATGTACACATCAAATGTCTTTATATCCTGAATATATATCGCAGCCCGGATGGATGAAACTAGATCTGGGGTCTTCAATCTCTTCCGATCTTTACTCGATGTACAAGTCGATCCATGTGAGAATTTCTTGAAGTCGAACATGGAAAGACATCGCTTGATTACCGGTCAATGATGTAAACCGTTAACAAGCGCGAGAGGAATCACCGATAAGGACGATGACCCTCAAGGTACAGCAGTACAATTCACATGGTGAGAATAAAGGACTTGGCGTCGACCACCATGCAAAATCTTCTGGTCGAAGGTCATTGATGTATACCTGTCGCCGGAAGTGAGAAACTTGCCGTTGAGGCATGCAAGCTTCAAAGTACTGAAGGGGTTGTTCCTAGATCAACTCCTTGGATAATGAGCTGATGTCGACAAGGAGCGATCCGTCAAAGGAGGGCCTTAATGAATCCCACATCAGTGACACGGAACGGAGCTAGTGATTTTGATGAGGTGAAAACAAACTGTGATGTATGATTCAGGGTGGCGGTCATGAAATGGATGAAGGACAATGTATGGCAGTGGATGGGACACGGTTGACTCTTTGCAGAACAACATCTCTTGAACATATAACGACACTGATGTGATGGATCGGTAGCATTACCCCAAATGTGGATGGTGTGGCGAGGACCATGGTGATGAGACCGGTGAATGAAACAACCCAACCCGATGTGATACGGAGGACAAAGTGTCATGTTCAAGAGCGACTTGCTACCATTAAAGCTGTGAGGTTCTCCCAATTTTTCCCCAGTCATTGCTGACCAGTACCTCTTTATTTTTTTCAAGCTTGAGGAGGATAACATATGCTTGTTCTATAACCTGCCCTTCGGGCAAGCCTATCGCTATGTTTTAATGAGCCTAGCGATAGGGAAACTCGTTCTCGTCTAAAGACAAGTTTGTCGCTATTTAATGAATTTAACGAGTCTAACGACAAGGATGACTCGGTCCTTTTCATTTTTAGAGAGTCTGAAAAGGTACATAAAGTCAACTCCAGAATTCCTTTTTCGTCATCTAATCCCTTAAGTCCGAAAAAGTATAAAACAATACAAAATGGATGAATTTTCGATTGCTTTAACGAGCCGAACAAAACAAGCGCTCGATCTTTTTGTGCAATAATCCCTCAGGTCCAAAAAGATTAAAATCTAGAGGAGGGATAGCTCTTCCGGTTGCTTTAACGAGCTGGAAGGCCAAAACTCGGCAAACTTTTCATATTTTACGAGTCAGTGAAAAAGAGCTCAAAGAAGACTCGTCTCTTGAGGAACGAGTGATGAACAGGGCAGCAGCAGATTCCAGGTACAGGTTGGAATATTCCAATCACGGCAGTGTCACAAGGATGGCTTAGTGAAATCACTCTTCGAAGCTGTTCCTCAAAATGGGTAAACAAACATATGGAGATGAACGATTGGCCAAATGAACGGATGGAGGTGAGACTGCAAGAACATGACCAAGGGCTTTAATATGGCTGTCAAAGGTTACATTTACCAAGGTTATTTACCGGTTCATTTTTTCTGGGTGAGCTTGAACTCTAGGGGAAGATTGCTCACAACTTATGTTTATTTTTTAACGAGCATGAACTATGTGCTAAAACTGCTCGGAGATAAGTTTGCATGCCCCCAGTATAATAATGCAAATCGAGGTGCATGCCCCCCAAGCTTCATTGCATCCAACTCGGTGGTTGGAATGAAGGTTTACCTCGGGGATTTGTTTCATTTTTTAATGAGGTTGATACAAGATAGGAACTATCCTCGACTCCTTGTTTCATTTTTTAACGAGGTTGACACAAGATAAGAACCGTCCTCAGCGCCCACTGTATTTACAGTATTTCTATTAGGGCGATGATCCATGCCGACAAAATATTTAGGAATCTTTCGAATCCAACCAGAAGATTGGATTGGATTTCATTTTGTAGGTTTCCACCGTGGCCACTCCCGCCAGATTATTTGGAGGCGGTAGGGCGAAAGTACCCATTAAGGCAGGGTCTTTTAGGAGGCCTACTCCGATATTTTGGAGCGAATGATTCCTTCCATGGATCATTGGAATGCTTCCCGTAACTTGTGGACTGCTGGGGAGAAAAGTTTGTTGGTCGACGATTGTAATTCCTCCTTGGAAGGGAAATGCAATCTTCCTGAAGTAGGTCGACACAACTGCGGCCATGGCATAGATCCATGGTCTTCCAAGTAGGATGTTGTAATCGAGGTTTCCATCAATTACTTCAACATCAATTCCTACTGTTTTGCCCCCCAGTTCAACTTGCAAGTTACTTAAAATCCCGTATGGAGTGTATGATCGTCCATCAAATGCTTTTAACGTCGTTGACGATTTCGACAAGGGTGGTGAGCCTAAATCTTTCCAGCAACTCATCGACATAAAACATGTAGATGCCCCCTCATCAATAATTGTTCGATGAACAGTTCTGTTGAGGGCTTTCACTTGAATAAGGAAAGCTAGTTGAGCTGGTAACTGAGGGTCGTATCCTTTATGATCAAAGGCCACAAGATTGGAATCCATTGGGCCAATCCTACCTATTGCTGATAGTAAAGCTTGCTCTTGGGAGGGGCAATTTTGTGGTACCTCAAGTGTCGACATAGTGGACGGCGATTGGGCCAGGTCCTTTACTATATTATAATTCTGTGCTCCTTTGGCACGAGGATTAAATGTCGATTTGTGTACTACTCCCTTTGGCGACTTTATCATCGGCTCAGGAATGATGGGTGGCACAACTTCGGTCAAAGTTGTTGTTGAACTACTAGGTCCTTCATTAACCTTGTTGTTCGACAACTTTGGATTCCCGTAATCTTTATTCCTTGTCAAAGCATTATTCTGTTGCTTTGAGGTAGACAACATAAGCACTTGGGATCCAGAAGCATTTTGATTAGGAAACGGATCAGTCAATACTGTTGGGGTTTTTGAACTCTTGAAGAGTTTCTTAACTTCAGCTATATGTGGACAATTTTCGTCCAATGATCCTCATCGCATATATGACACCCTGCCGGGGGTTTCCTTTTTCTCCCTGACTTTTTCTTCTTTCCCCCTGGTTGCTTCAGTTTTTTGCCCTTGTCGGTCGACATGGCATTTACTTCTGAGGCAAGAAGTTCTTCATTTGCATTTTGACTATAAATTTTGCGCTTGCCAATCATGCCATCGCCGGCGTGAGAGTCATTGTTTGATTTAGGAGGAGGAGGAATTGAGAATTCCGGTCTAGGGGCGTCAGGTATTTTGTCGTAGAGCGTGCCGGACTGAGTATAGACCAAGTCTAGATACTGTGCACGAGCGATAACTTGCTCCTCTGTTACGACTCCCCCCTTGGCCACATCTTCCGTTATAGTGGGAAGTAACGACTTGATAAACCATTCAGCTAATAGCTGATCAGGAATGTACGTTTTTACCATCCTACGACGACGTCGCCACTCATGTATATGATCAGATATGTGGGTGGCAGTCGTCTGTTTGAAATTGGTAAGGAGTTCTGTTCCCGTTTCATACCTTATCGGTAATTGAAAATGGGTTAAAAAGGTTGTGGCTAAGGTACTGAAGTTGTCGAACGAAGCTCTAGGCAATTCAATGTACCATTTTGCCGCTGGACCCGTTAACGTCCTCTGAAAGAGGTGAAGTCTTATCGAATCATCATTTAGGGTGTTCGATGAACACCATAGATGGAATGTCATCACATGATTTGACGGATCTTCACCCGGATTTCCATTAAATTTAGGAATGTCTGATGGAAGTTTATGCGGAATCGCTGGCCACCAAGGGGCATAAGCAATTGGATCATTCGTCAGCCGGTTTAGATCTGGTAATTCTAGAGTTGCTACAAAGGGCAACTGTTGATTCAAGTTAGGCGAAGCATATCCAGGATAAGATGGAATCGCCTAAGCAGTGGGTCTTTGCATACCAGCATAATGTTGGAAACTTTGAAAAGGTTGATGGGCATAACCATTATAGTATGGTTGCCCATTACTTACAAAGACTTGTTGCTCAGGTCCTTGACATGATTGCTGGAATGGCGGTTGTTGAGTTTGAACCAGCTCTGGTTGTTGGACCATTTGCTGATGCCCAATACTAGATGATTGACCAAGATGAGGAGTCACAGTATTTATTTGATCCTGAGTCGCTCCGGATAAGGAGGCACTGACCTGAGGTTGCGATTGATATGTCGAGACAAGAGGCTGTTGTATGGCAACCTGAGAAACTTGGGGTTGACATACAGTAGGCAGCGCTTGTACTTGCGACGCAATCACCATACCAGGTATAGTGGCAAAATTCGACACAGGGTGGACTGGTTGCATTGAATATGCAACTCTTGGTTGCTGAGGCAGTATTGGTACCCAATCGCTGGATGTAATTCCAGTTTGACCTGAATTTTGTTGTAAACTCCCATATGGTTGTTCTCTAGGGGGGAACAATGAAAAGGCATACTGTCCTCCATATGGTGGCAATCCAGTACTTAAAGGGTAGATTGGCCTTTGAAGACATGTTGGATTGATTTGTTGAGTTTCAACATAAGAAATACCAGATGATAATCCGGACGAAGAAATAGGAACTAACCATGTCATCGTCCCTGATGGGACTCCGGCTTGTTGTTGACAATTTGCCGGGACAGATGGTATACCAGCGAACATCGTTGGAGTAGCAGCAGGAGGCTCTGCTGCTGCTGTGTCGGACGACACAGTCCTAGATGTCGATGGTTGTTCAGACATATCTAGTCTATCCAAAACATTTCTTAGCGATTCTACAGGAACTTCCACTTGTGGTGGACTAACTTCGAAGATCAACGAGGGAAGGGTGATGATTATTCCGCTTAAAATAAATTTTATAACGACGCTTTAGACACAACTTGCTTTTTCAGTTTTAAAGAGTCGAGAAAAAGCTAAAGATGACTCTAGTCTCCTTCGATGTTTTAACGAGCCCGAAGTGACAAATGCTCGGATGGACTTTTTCAGTTATAGAGTTTGAAAAAGGCCAAAAGAAACTGCTCTGGAGATCTAGGCAGAGGGTGTGCCAAACCTTTCGCAAAACCACAGAATACGTTTTACGGTACGGGTGGTCGATCTTCGTGAATGCTGTGTTCACTGCATTGCGATCAGTAGGGCGGCCGACACGGCTTCCTATGGATAAAAGATATATGCCTATAGGGGTCTCCCAATATATACGCGACGGTACGTGGGAGCACAAGTCCGTATTAGTGCCACCGACTCTCAGGAGGAATCACCCACCTTCGTAGAGATCGACAGTCACTATGTTTAACGACGCCGAAACACGTCTCTACCTAGACCTCTATGTGTTTGCGTTATGTTACAAAGCGTTGTTATGTAAATTGAATTTATTTTAATGTTGATCTTGTTTAGCAGTTTGCCTTTAAGGATCACCACGAGATGTATGTAACAAATTCCTGAATGCAGTCTAAGATGAGAAGCAAACTTTTCAATCTTTCAACTTTGAAAATCTTAACTACTGAGGGAAAAGAAAGACAAATCTTTTCACACAGATCATAGAGCACACACTAATGCAATTTTTCCTAAATCAGTATGCAAATAGTCAAATGCAAAATGCACAATGCATGTATTTTCTTTTCCCTTTCTTAATGTTGATGTATTACAAAAAGAAAGTTGTTATATAACTTTGATTTCGATTTCAAGCGAAAGTAAACAAGCTAGTCCAAAATCAAAAGACACCTTAAGATTTACTCATTTAAACACTGGAAATGCATGAAATCAAACCATAATGACGAAAGTAAAAATACTAATCAGCTATGGACAGCAAACAAGCTAACTCTTTAGACCAGCAAAATGCCTAACACAGGTTCAGATCTAAGAGGCCAAGGCAAGACTAGTTCACTTTCGTTATGGGAAATTGTAAATGATGTAAGAAATACAAAAGAACAAGTACAATTTCATTATATAACAGAGGCGGAATGATGGCAAGTAAGGTTGGTTTCAGAATAGGTACAAGACTGGTAACTGGCTGCAAAATCTATAGTGAAAACAGGCAAGAAAAAGGGAGGAAACCCCAAATGCACAAGGCAAAATTGGGCCAACGCAGGTGCTGCACAGCCAGTCTGGCTCTCAGCACAGGTAGCCCCTTCGGGACCTGCGTTGCAAAGCAGGTAGCCTGTGTACTACCTGCTTTGGAAAACGAAAGTTGCGTTTTCTCAGTTTCCGGGTCACAATTTTCTCAAAAATTCACCGTTTTTGCTCAAATCAGAAGCTATCAGTCAAGCACACACTAAGGGATGACAAGGAAGATGAAAAGCTATCACTAAGAGCTTACAAGGATCCTTGTAGATCAGCTCTTCAAATCATGAACATGCTCAGAAATGAGCTAGAGTAGCTGCCCTCTACTTCGCTTTTGATATAGTCAAAAGCTTTTCGATTTGGTACTCTTTTGTTCAGGAAATGAATAGCAAAATACTACAAACAATCAAACAGATACGGTCCCCAGTGGAGTCGCTAGTTTGTTGTAGGGAAAATTATTCGATTCGGATGACCCTATCCCACTCTAAGGGTGATAGTACCTCAGCAACAACTGTAAAGAAAACTACCTAAGGTTTACTTCTTTACGAAAGCAAGAGAGAATGAGGAAATGCACTAACCGTTGCCTTGCACTTAATGTCGAATCCAAACTCTTCTCTTTGGCTGCTTGCTCCCAGCTCCTTGCTCTTTTGCTGGCCCAGCTACAATGAGATCCTACAAAATAACAAAGAAGGAAACTACAAGAAGCATGCAATCATAACTGATTCACGGATTAGCATAAATCAAATATACAATTATCACAATAACATCATTGAAACAAGTGCATATAGAAGAACCTCAATAGCTTTTATTAATGAAGAAGTAAAGTTCTGAGAGAGTTACAACCATTGAAGGCCCCAATCCAGCAACACCTCCCAACAGAAAGTATTTCTCCTCTTCACCTCCTTCAAGCAATCACCCAATAGCTCTATAGTGAAACCAATAGCATATCATTACTTTGCACAAAATTCCAGCCTCCTGAGCTCATAGGAGAGAGCTCAATATACAGATGAATTGAGAAAGGATGAGTTAGCTTGCAACTGATGTGTAGCTGCCTTGTGTCCTCTCTCTCTTCAGTTCTTGAGTCCACTTGGAGAACCTTGCTTCCACTTGGAGAAACAGAGCCTCTGACTCATCACAAGGCGAAATCCCTGATCCAAGTGTCATTTTTGGAAGATTCCAGAGCAATGACTCAGTGTGCCACTTGTCCCATCTCGCTCAGCGCAGGTGGCCTTTGTTCTACCTACTTTGCAACGTAGGTACACCATGGAGGAGTTGAGTTTCAGCGCAGAAGCCTAGTGGAGCACCTGCTTTGATTTCAGGATTGCTTGTTTTTGAGTGTTTTCAGGTGGAGAATTGATCTGAGAGCTGTTGGTTTGCTGACCTTGTTCCTCTAGGGGTAGGAACATCATGTTTAGGGACTTTGGATCCCTTGGATTATTGACAATTCATGCCTGATGCTGCAAGGCACAAAATTGTCTATAACACCAGCGATCTCCAACACTGTATCGACATAATACACGTTGAGGCTCCCTCATCAGTCACAGTCTGATGAATAGGCCTGTTTTTTACTATCACTGGAATCTGGAAAGCCATTTGATGAGGTAAGAACAGTGTACTATTTTCTAGATCGAAAATTATTAGGTTCGAGTCCTGAACGTCAACAACTCCTATAGCCGACAAAAGTAATTTACGCTGTGTTTGACATGATTGCAGCACTTCCAAAGCCGACATTGCTAAGGGTGAAACAGCTAAATCGTCAACAATGTTATAGTTTTTGGCTGCTCTCGAATGTGGATTGAAAGCTGACTTTTGAGGTATACCCTTGGCGGGCGGTTTGATTACCAAGTCTGGATTAGGTTTCTCGATCTGTAGTGGATCAGAACCGAGAGCTGAGGTTGATGGATTAGAATGAGAAGATTCTGCTTCTTTACCATCAACAGGACTTTTACTACCATAATCATGCAATCGAGTCGCAATCCTAACATGGGACATCATCAGTATGGTCCTTCATTGGCACTCGAGGAAGAACCTATCATCTTACTGTCTTGAGCTGGAAAATGATCCTTCAAAACAGCAGGCGTTTGGGAACCTTTGAAAATCTTCGCAACCTCTACACGATGAGGGCAGTCTCTTGTAAAATGTTCATCGTCACAAATGAGACAAGGATAGAAAGGTTTGCGCTTTTCATAATTGGATTCCGATTTTTCAGGTTTCTCCTTTGAATTTTTGTCCGTTTTATTCTTCTTCTTTCCTTTCTTCTTCCCACCGGATTTTGATTTGGTTGTAGATGACTCTACAACGTGAATATCAGTAGAAATCTCCGCAGAAGAATCTCCCATTGAGGAATCAGGCAAGGTTATGATAGGAGAAGAATTCTTGGAAGACTTCTTCTTACTTTTAGTGTTAACCATACCAATCATACCATCGGCGGCATGAGATCCCGAAGGAGCTGCAGCGATTTGATTTTGCTTGGGAAGATCGGGATTTCTCATTTAACGTACCTGACTAAGTATAAACCAAGTCAAGGTGCTATGCTTGAGCAATTACTTGCTCCTCAGTAACAACTCCGGCTTTAGCTACATCTTCAGTGATCTTTGGCAACAAAGACTTTACAAACCATTCAGCCAAAATCTGATCCGGAATAAAAACCTTCACTAAGCACTGCCGACGTCTCCATTCATGAATATGATCTGAAATGTAAGTGGACGTCGATTTCTTTAACGAAGTTAGTAATTCCGTGCCATTGTCATTTCTGACTGCAACTGAAAATGAGTTAAAAACGAGGTAGCTAACTGACTAAAATTATAAAAAGTGCCCCGTGATAACTCAATGTACCACTTGGCCGCAAGACCAATTGGAGTGCGCTGGAAAAGTCTTAGATGGATTGAATCATCTGAAATGGAGTTAGACGCACACCAGAGGTGATAAGTCATCACATGGTTCGACAAGACCTCTCCTGATTTGCCTTCGAACTTAGGAATATCACTAGGCAACTTATTCGGCATTGGCGGCCAAAACGAAAGATAATTAATGGGATCGTTCGTTAGGCGCGACAAGTCAGGCAAGTCCAAAGTTGCGATAAATGGTAACTACGATTAGGGTCCCTAAAACTCTGGGTCATGAGACCAGCCCCAGGAGGAGGATATCCAGGATAACTAGGAATAGGAATTTCATTTTGGATATTGTATTCTCCCGGAAAACCAGGATTAACCGGACCGTATTGGGGTTGCTGAGGTTGTTGATAAGTATATCCAGGGTACGGTTGATGTTGATAGACTAGCTGCTACACAGTAGGACCGAATTGGTATTGTCCCTGGTACGGTTGATAAGTAAATTGTGGTTGACTTGTGACAACCGTACTTGAACCAGGTTGTCCTACAGGCATCTGAACCGAAGTTTGAATCGTAGATCCAGACTGTGGTAAAGATGTCTGAGGAGTAGATACAGGAACAGTAGAAACCGGAGCCGTCAATACTCCAGAAGTAGGTGGGGTAGAATGAACAGATGTTGTCGCAGTTGCAGCAGTCATTTGAGGCAGAGTACGAGGCGTACTAGGCCTAGGCTGAGAAACTACTGAAGGTACAGAAGTTTGAATATTAGACTGGACTGGTTGCTGGGGTGTACCAGAAACTAAGGGTTGTCCAGTTTGAGATGACAACTGTACATTCATCTGCAACACCTGTTGAGTTTGCGATGGATCCCACACTATATTCATTCCAGGGTACGAACCCATAACAGGTTGAGAATATTGAGGACCATAACCGGGTTGAGGGTAGGATTGATAATTCAAAGGTATATTTCCTGTTCCTTGAACATATGATTGACCGGAGGGTGGTTGGAAACCTTGGTTTGAGTAGTGACCTTGGGGTTGATACCCTTGAGGCATGTACTGATACTGGGGTTGACCTTGAGGTATAAATTGATACTGGGGTTGACCTTGGGGTAACTATTGAGTCTGGGGTTGACCTTGAGGAACCTATTGTCCCGTAGGTATGTACTGTCCTTGAGGTTTCCCCCCAGACGTAAATTGGGTACCTTGAGGTTACCCCCTAGGCGATAATTGAGGCTGCCCCCCAGGCGATAACTGCCCACCTTGAGGTTGAGGATTGGGAATAAAACCTGACATCATGAGAATATCTTCTATGCTCAATGGCTTAGTACCATTGCTTCCAGTTAATAACCCTTGTTCAATGGGTTGAGGAGATGCTCCCGAAAAAGTACCAGAAAGTGACTGATACCCAGAAGGAACAGAAGGACTGCCGTACAAAAAGGATTCAGGCGATTGAGTAAACATGGACGACTGTCTTGACATATTTAACAGAGGATAATAACCTCTAGGTGTTGGTTGATGAGGAACACAGAGTGGTGAAAAAATTAACCCTGGGTTTTCTAAGAAATTAGTCAAAGAAAGATACCAAGTACTGCTCCTAGGTGGACTGTAAAAAATTGATTCACGCTCCCTTAGCTCAATAACAGACTGATTTTCAGGGATAGGGATGCCTACTTCTTCCTCCGGGGTAGCAAGTTCTTCAATAGTTATAAGTCCAGAAGGAAGATCTTGGGTGATTACTCTTTCTACCCTAGGTGAATTAGGACCACTAGAAGCTGGAAAAGCAAACCCCGATGTCGGAGTAGCAGCAAACTCAGTTTCAGGTTCGAATATTTCAGGTTCCTTACCTATATCACTAGTAGATGAAAAGCTACCAGTAACTTCGGAAACAAACACTCACTGCGGATTATAATCTGCTACTAAAGCTTGAAAATCAGGATGTACCACCAAAGAAGACTCTCCTTCTTTAGGTGACCCAACTCTATTGTCTTTAGGAGTTACGAGGACTTTTAAACCTTCAAGCTGGCTCGATGAAAACTCATGAGGTTGGCCCCGAAGTCTACGAGACTTCCTCGATAATTCAGCCATGATTAAAAACTTTTAACTACTTCACACGCAAACAAAGTAAAATCTCAATGAAAACCACCTAAAGCCTCTAAAGAACCAAACAAATTTGAATCACATGCCTAAAGAATCTAGGAGATCAAACACACACAAATAGTAATTTTCCGTACTGAAAGCACTAGTTGGTGATGAAATCCAATGTCACGGAGTCCAATACAGAAATGGCGGTTGGAACAGTTACCCCGGCAACCTACTTAATGAATAGACTGGCACAAGTTCCTCCACTTAATCGTCTCGAGTGAAGAGAAGCCCCCAGAAAATCCAAGTGATTCTAGCCAACGTCTGCTCCAGGTACAGTGGGATCTTCCCACCACTGTCACCTCAGGAAGAATCCTAAAGAATATGGCCGCTAAGGTTACCAACTGAAACAAATATACCTGGGGGAACAGTCTACGATATGATACGCATGCAAGGGCAGAGTAGCAAGCTCAATCCCCTTGAAGGCTCCTTGAAATAATCCAAGGTTTACCAACAAGTGACCCCAAGATCCTCGACAATGGTTAATCCAAGGTTTACTGTTTTTAATACATGAATATCTGGCATCGTTCCCAATGAGGAAGGATTGATTCCAACACTGGTTCGGACACGATCTCGTGCTTCTCCTTTAAGAGGAGCTTTCCTAGAGCATAAATGCAACAATTGGATTTCTTCCCTACCACAAGATACAACTACTTGTTTGTTTTTACTGTCTTGGAGAGTTAATTACTCTCCTACTCCAAGACACTAGCCTAAGCTAAGTTGGTGTATCAGAGAACTAGAAATAAAAATGTTGCTAGATGAATTTTACTTTAAGCGTTATTTTTTATTGGTTTTTGTTTAAGTCAAAAGGTGCGGAGATAAAACTCGTGGTATGAAGACTCGACTCAAAATCACTAAAAATGCACCTAAGATGATTTAAACAATCTTTTCTCTTCGATGAACTTCTATCTAAGAAAGATTTTGAGAATGCAAATACTTTGTAAACACAAATCATTCTTAACAAACAAATTAAAAGAAGAGCTTTTGTCCTTTCCAATGCACACAAAATGAGACAACTAGTTATTTCACAAAAATTTCCCTTTTTCATTTCAAAGCACTCAACCACTACAAAAAACAAACTTTTTCCAAAAGAGATTTTTTTATTTTTATAAAACACTCAAAACTATGGAAATGACTAACTTTTAGATCTATAAATTATAAAAACCTATTTGAAGTCAAATCCTACAAGATGTCTTTTTTAAGGATGTTTTACTTAGCTAGATGTAAGCTAAGGACAATTTATGCAGAATCACAAATCAGTCAAAAACAACCAATTTTGTTTTCTTTTTAAAAATGAAAATCCAAACTTTTAAACACAAGCTTTTCGAAGTTTTGTAAAGAGAAAACACAAAGAGGATTCCTCAACAACGGTAGATTTAATAAATGGTCAGACTCATAAGAAGGCTAGTAGACACCAAGGTTATCTGAGGTCCCTACAGCTTCTAAGCTCAGAGCTACTACAAGACCAAAACGAAAAACAAACCCAACAAGCAAAACTCCTAGGAATTTCACCTAAAACCCTAACACCAATGAAATCAACCTAAGGAAACCTTCTGATAGGTTATATACAGGTTTGAGCAGTGGATAATAACTTCTAAACAAAAACTAAGCTAACTAACAGAGGAAATCTCAGGTTTTTCAAAATTTTGACAGGGTCCGCAGGCCCACAGTTAACACAGGTGCGGTACCACTCTGTGCTAAAAGAAAAGGTGCGGATAGGTACGCACTATGTCAAAAGGCTAGGGCGCGGTCCTCTCCCAAAGCTATGAAAAATGAAAAATAAACCTGGATCTACAAACTCTACCCAATTCCACACACAATAGGCCAAAAACAGAAACAAAAACACATTTTCTCAGGTCAAAGTAAAAACAAGTAAAAAATCAAGTCCCCAACGGAGTCGCCATTTTGTCACACGGAATAAGTCAATCTTGCGGACAAGATAGACCTTCCTAGAATCTAAAGAAGACCTAATGACAAGCAAGCCAATCACACACTATCTTTCTCTAAATATGCTTTTATAAACAAAGGCAAACAAGTGTTTTAGGGTCTACCTTAGGTCCAACGCAAGTTTGTGGAAGCCTTCGCTCCATCGATCCAAATGAGCTCCCTTGTTGCGAATCTACAAACACAAACAAGCAAAAAAATTAAACAGCACCTGAAAAGCCAATATCATAAAACATATTTAACATGAAAGTCAAGGAATTCATGAAACAAATAACATGAGACAATTTGTTGAGAAAAATGAGTTTGATTGTATTAATTCAAAATAAGAAGAACTTTACAACCTGTGCCTTGACGCGGTACAAGCTCCTCCCAGGGTCCAGCAAGAAGTCTCCTCTACCTTGACAAGTTTCACTCTCTTCCCAATGAAGCCAAAAAGGTATGTGATCTCTGCTCTTAAGCTCAATAGGAAGACTTAATTTCACCAGCATTTACCCTAAAAAATATTCAGCTTCTAACCTCCCTAGCAACCAACCCAATGCCTGAATTTATAGTGCAATGGAGGGAAGTTACTAGGTCCTCCTTCAAAGGGATAAAGCCCTCCTTCAAAGGGATAGCTCCTCTCATCAAGGGATTAGCTCCTTCTCTTTTGGGATGCATGAACCACCTAAGAGCGGCCAATCCATGTCAAAATTCCTTCTAGAATCATCTAGAATTAACCCAAAGTGAGTTTTTTAGAATAAACTTGCGCCTTTTTGACTTTCACAAGGATCTGCACCCATACCTTTAGGGACAGAGCGAGCAAGTCCGCAATTTTCGTAAACAGAAGGTGCGGGACCGCATGCAATAGTGAGAGAAAGTGCGGAACCAAAGTTTTATTGATTTTCAATGTCTTTCCCTCAATTTCAAAGCTTGACTTGAAGAGCTGAGGCCTGAGACTTGCTTAGGAGGATAGTACAAGTGATGATAGACCCATACTGACTGCAAATAATCATGGTGATGATATTTTTGTGTAACAATGTCCCTTCATCGAATGACATCCTCCTTACTTATACGCATCCTTTCGCCCAAGGGCCGTGTCACTCATGGATAACAAGGGTCGGTTATGTCAACATGCATGCCCAGCCGACCTACCACATAGCCTCAGCACACCCCATTCCAATGAACCGGGGCGTCCCTTTGTGTGCATCGTCGCACCCATGGGTCAGCTCCAACACTTAGCTAAGTACACCCGTCGCCACACGTTGCACACCTGCCCGCGTCCTAACTCATCCACACATGGTCACCTCTTTCATCCAGGCACCCAACAAGGGTCACCCGCGCACCTTTTGCCGGTGACTCACCCATTGTGCATGTATCAAGGGGCGTGCACCCTGCCTAACATGGCACATCTGCTATGAGTGTGCCCATCACTATCGCGCATAAGTGAATGTTATGCCAACTCTTTGCATATAACCAAATGCTCACCCAAGTCACATATAACCAAACGCAGGTGCCCGTAGTACAAGTTCAGTCTTTTGACTCTCTCGGGTGCTCACGACTCGAATACCGTACACCCTAGGCTGCCCCCCCCATACATGGTAGAGGTTTCTGATGCGATGGGACATGGAAACCCTAGATTTCATGCACTTGGGAAGCCGTTGTCACAGTGGGGCAGGGAAACCCCACTTTCCCTGCACTTGGATGGCTCTCATAGGAACGAGGCATGGAAATCCCAAGTTCTAGAGATAGACCAGGCAAGCAGTTTCCACCTCGCCGTGAAATGGAAACCCTGATTTCACAAGACTTGGGCAGTTCTTCATCGTTCCACAACATGGAAACCATGAGTTCCATAAACTTGGGTGATTTCGTTCATGTTGTGACATGGAAACCATGAGTTCCATAAACTTGGGTGATTTCGTTCATGTTGTGACATGGAAACCCAAGTTCCCCACACCGGGGCAGTCGTTTTCGCCCATGTGGGAGATGGAGACCCGACAGGTTCCCAGAATTAAGAAATTTCCCTCATGCCATGAAATAGAAGCTCCCAAGTTCTGCAGGCTTGGTTAATTCTCTGTCATTCCATGGCATGGAAACCCAAGTTCCCTACACCGAGGTCGCAGTTTCTATCATGGCGAGACATGGAAGACCCCGAGTTTCCCATAATTGGGCGGTTTCCTTCCTGCCACGGAATGGAAAGCCCCATGTTTGGTAGACTTGGGTGATCATTCCTTGTCGCCCAATGACATGGAGACCTGAAGCTTCCCAAACTTTGGCAGTCATTCCCTATCGCGAGATGACATGGAAACCCGAAGCTCCCCAAACTTGGGTGGTAGTTTTAGCTGCGGCGCGAGCGACACGGGAATCCTGCGTTCACTGACTTGGGTAGCAGTTTCCATTGTGCCGTGAAATTGACACCTCGAGTTCCCCAGACTTTGGAGGCTTTTCATCGCCCCACGACATGAAAATCTGAAGTTCCACAGACTCTCGAGCGATTCTGGGTGTGCCGCGACATGGAAACCCCAGGTTTCCCAGACTTGGGTGGTTTCTGTCAGTTGTTCTGGCTGTGTCGCAACATGGAAACCGCAAGTTCCCCAGACTTGGCCAGCAGTTCTGAAACACCCCAAGTTCCCCAGACTTGCGAGCTAGTTTGCATCATCATCAAAACCCCAAGTTCCCCGTGTTGGGGCACTGTTGAAAATCTCGCATTTCCATCGTGCCGTAAAATTTGGAAACCTGCGGTTCCATCAAGGGCAGGACACGGAAACCCCAAGTTTCCCTAGACTTGGGCACCACCAATTTTGACCATGGCGTGACATGGAAACCCCAGGTTTCCCAGACTCGGGTGCGAGGGCGCAACATGGAAATCCCAAGTTTCCCCAGGCTTGGGTGCCACCGGTTTTGGTCGTGGCGCAATATGGAAACCCCAAGTTTCCTAGGCTTGGGCACCAGGGTGAAACATGGAAACCCCAAGTTTATGCAGGCTTGGGCGCTGCTGGTTTCGCTCATGGTGTGAAATGGGAACCCCATGTTCCCCCAGGTTTGGGCACCGCGGTGCGACTTGGAAACACCAATTTTTGGGTGCGACATGGAAACCCCAAATTTTTTGCGCTAGGCGGAAGCCCCAAATTTTAGGCGCTAGGTGGAAACCCCAAGTTTTGGGTGCAACATGGAAACCCCAAATTTTGGACACGGCATGGAAACCCCAAATTTTTTTGTGCCAGGCGGAAGCCCCAAATTTTAGGCATTGGGTGGAAACCCTAAATTTTGGACACGACATGGAAAACCCAAATTTTTTGCACCAGGCAGAAGCCCCAAATTTTAGGCACCGGATGGAAACCCCAAACTTTTGGCGTCGGGGTGCAACATGGAAACCCACATTTTTCCCATGCTTGGGCACTGGGGCGCAACATGGAAACTCCAATTTTTCCCATGCTTGGGTGCCTTTTTCGTCGCAACGTGGAAACCCCAAATTTTGGGCGCCAAGGCAGGACATGGAAACCCCAAAATTTTGGGCACCAGAGCATGACATGGAAACCCCAATTTTCCCCAGATTCAGCACCTTTTCTGTCTCAGCATCGAAACCCCAAATTTCCTGCCACCAAGCAATAAAAAATTGTTGTCTGGAGGAAGAAGCAAAGGTGCGAGAGTGGGAGGGTTGTCTGGATTTTTTTGTGATAAGGTGAAGCTCTGAATCTAGGCGACCAAGGGTTGAATCTCAGTAGATCATGGTAGCAGGGTCACTCTCCCACTTACAATACCCCTTCATGTATTTAAGTCATCTTTCAAAGGATTATTCTCAACGACCATTTGGAATTGAACTCCAAAGCTGCCCTGACTGAGATGCTTCACGGTTGTGGTTTGCAAATGACACGGGCCCCTGGCGGCGACAAAACGACACCCCTACTACGGGTTGAGATACAGTCGAAGAGTGACATGTAGTACTTCTAGCATGGATTTTGACTTAAAGGTGCTCAGTCATAATCAGACACATAGTAGCTTTGCGCCACTGGCTTTTCAACCAAGCGCAATGACCAATTGTGTGAATCAACGATTCCTCTCGTACTAAGTTGAATTACTATTGCGGTGTGGTTCATCAGTAGGGTAAAACTAACCTATCTCACTATTATCACAAATCAGACCCCTGATAGGCTACTAATCAAGAATACTTTGAGTAACTATTTCAAACCAACTTTTGGCTGAGGCTTAGCCTCCTCAACCTGAGAGGGCTCTCTCACTAGGTTAAAGATTTTGATAATGAATTAGATGGCTAACTCTATGAAACAAGTGAAGAAATATGAATGGTTGAACACAATCAGTAAACATCCATTGGGCTTATGGAGTCAAGAAATGCTTCAGTATGACAATAATATTAGCTTTACATGGAAGTCAGGGCATCTAGAATTCAACATATGGAGAGTACATCAGTAGCATAAAGGAAAACACAGTCTACAAATGTATGAAGGAAGTTAGAGCATAACCAATGAATTCTAAGTAATCATACATTCATACCACTGTAAGTAATGAGAAGAGAAGAACCATAAGACATTTTGAACATTGAATTCCTTCTGAATCCTGAGAAGCAAAGCCAAATACTGTATTACTTAAAACAGAGTCTTACACAAAAGCACCATATGAGAGTTCTTTACAAAAAATTCCAACCTTTTGTGCATTAAATCTTCTCCAATATATAGAGTTCATTACATGACTTAGATTCCTCCTCCAGCATGAGGGGAATTCGAATTCATCCTACTATGACACCTATTGATACTCAAAACTAACTATTAAATGCAAATGACAGCTAACTAGCAGTCCTAGAGACCTAATACAACTAGGAGTGTAACTCCTTATTATGCTTAGAACAACCTTATATAAAAATTTAAATGTATTCTTTGATATCTGAAACCTCATGAAGTCGAATTTGATGAAGCCTCCCACGTTTTCACTTGACTGCTGATGACAAACCCTAGAAATTAGGGAACATGTTTCCCTGTTTTTAGGCTTAGGATCCTTGAAACTGGCACCTGGGACAGAGCCCTTATCTTCTCACTCATGACATATTTTATGAACTTGAAGGTGTTTTTTATATTCCATTCTGTCTAGAACAAAAACCTCTCTTGGGTTTTTAAAACACTTCTCCAGCTGTCCAAAATATGTCCTTAAAAAAAACGTGTCAAATAGGAAAAATCTGTTCTCTGAAATTAGGGTCTCAAAGAAAGCTTATTATCTCCCAACTGAAAACACTTATGAAGAAAGTGAGATAGGTTATTGTATCTAGAGAGTTTATGAAGAGAAACCTCCCTCATAAAAAACAAAATAAGTTTTCTGTAACCAGAAACTGATCTTGAAAAAGACTGCTAAAATCAGAAGACAAAACTGCACCTACAGCAGTTTCGTAGCGCACGTTTAACCATAAATTTATCCCACTGCAAAATGAATTTGAAGAAACTAAAAGAGGTTTTTTTAGTTCAGTATGTTAGGAAGAAAAGCCACTTTTAGTTTTCAAAATTGAGTTTTCAGCGGCTCAGGAAAACTTTTGGAAGTTGACTAGTAAAAATTGTTTTTCTGCTGAAACAAGCTGCTTCAGGGGTTTCGTAGTGTGCTAAGAAAACTCCTATTTCAGTGATTTCGTAGTGCAAAACTAGTTTTTTACACTGTATGCACTACGAAAATGTGGATTCGTTGCAAGTTTCAAAAAAAATTGAAAATGGCTAAACACATGACTTTCAAAACATGATACGAGATCCATAAAGTGTAAAACAAGGTTGTTGAACTTTCTTTGATGATGGAAATGAGACTCTAACCCTATGAATTAGACTCTAAAAACCATAAAAGTGACTTAACCACCATCTAAAATTATGAATTAGGAAAAAATGTAAAATGTGAAATTTTACACAAGCTTGACACATGGAAATAATGTGTGATCTGGGACCAGTGATGGGTAAGAACGGAGTGTTGACCCTATTTGACCATACCAACAAGACTCTTTCCTAGATCTTAGACACTAAAGCAACCATGGAAAGACTAGACCAAGGCCAACACCAATCCTTTGGAATAGAACTGATGCTATGAATTTAGAAATCATTTCTTAAGTGATAACACTCTCGACTGTCTAAACTCAACTCACCTTCCCTATTGGTGGGTGAACAATCCAACACTTGGTGAATTTTGCTTCACAATGATAGGAAGAGCTGACGTCGAAGAATCAAAAAGCAACGTCACTATGAATTCTTGGTTGCTACGAGCCAGTTATCCCTGTGGTAACTTTTCTAACACCTCTAGCTTCAAATTCCAAAAATCTAAAGGATCGATAGGCCACGCTTTCATAGTTTGTATTCGTACTGAAAATCAAAATCAAATGAACTTTTACCCTTTTTTCCCTCACAATATTTCTATTCTCGTTGAGCTCATATTAGGACACCTGCGTTATCTTTTAACAGATGTGCCGCCCCAACCAAACTCCCCACCTGAAAATGTCTTCCGCCCAGATCGACCCGCCAAAATGTGCCTTAAGTCCAAAACAGGGGCAGTGCCCCGTCTCCGCCCCACATAATAAGTAAAATAATGTTAAAATTAGTGGAATTTCACTTGTGCCGAAAACAGCTCCCACTTAATCTACACCTCTCAAGTCATTTCACAAGGTCAGACTAGAGTCAAGCTCAACAGGGTCTTCTATCCCCACTGATTCTGCCAAGACCATTCCCTTGGCTGTGATTTCACTATATAGTGGATAGGGATAGTGGGAATCTCATTAATCCATTCATGCGCATCACTAATTAGATGACGAGGAATTTGGCTACCTTAAGAGAGTCATAGTTACTCCTGCCGTTTACCCGCGCTTGGTTGAATTTCTTCACTTTGACATTCAGAGTACTGGGAAGAAATCACATTGCGTCAACATCCACAAGGACCATCACAATGCTTTGTTTTAATTAAATAGGCAAATTCCCTTTGTCCGTACCAGTTCTGAGTTGACTGTTCGACGCCTAGGGAAAAGCCCCTGGCAGGGGGCATTCTACACCCATAGCCCAATCGGCACGCGACTTCCCACCCTTGCCGCGAGAGCAGCTCAAGCAAGCTGTTGACATTCCATGAGTTGAGGGCATAGACACCTAGGCCTAGCCCTCAAAGCCAATCCTTTTCCCGAAGTTACAGATCCATTTTGTCACCTTCCCTTACCTACATTGTTCTATTGACCAGAGGTTGTTCACCTTGGAGACTTGATGTCGTTATGAGTATGACAGGGCATGAACCATAATCGGTCCTCTAGATTTTCAAGGGCTGCTGAGGGTGCATCAGACACCACAAGACATGCAGTGCTCTTCAAGTTGCTGGACCTGATCTCCAGGTGAACTGATTCCAAGGTGGGCAAGCTGTTAAAAAGAAAATATAACTCTTTCCAGCGCCCTCGATGACATCTCTGGATTTCCTAATGTTGCCGCTCACCACCATGTCCCGGTTCGAGAATATTAACCCAATTCCCTTTTGATGCTTGTGCAGAGTTCACACTTGATACAAGGCTTCCCCATCTTTTAGGATCGACTAACCCATGTCCAAGTGCTATTCACATGGAACCTTTCCCCACTTCAGTCTTCAAAGTTCTCATTTGAATATTTTCTACTACCACCAATATCTGCACCGAGGGTTGATCCACCCAAGCTCACGCCTAAGGTTTCTCAACGACCCCCACGTACTCCTACTCATCAGGGCCAGGCAATTTCTATGACGGTCAAGTATAGGTTGCGCACTTCAACGCCATCCATTTTCGAGGCTAGTTGATTCGACAGGAGAGTTGTTACACACTCCTTAATGAATTTCAACTTCCATGACCACCATCCTACTATCTTAATCAACCAACACCCTTTGTGGGGTCTAGGTTAGTACACAATTTGTCACCGTAACTTGAATTTTGGTTCATCCCGCATTGCCAATTTTTCTTACCAAAAATGGCCCACTTGGAGCTCTCGATTCCATGGTGCGACTCAATGGAGCAGCCACACCCTCTTGCCTATTTAAAGTTTGAGAATAGGTCAAGGGAATTATGCCCCTGATGCCTCTAATCATTTTCTTTACCCGATAAAACTCACGCATGAGCTTTAGCTATCCCCAGGGAAACTTTGGAGGAAACCAGCTACTAGATTGTTCGATTAGTCTTTCGCCCCTATACCCAAGTCAAACAAACAATTTGCACGTCAGTAGCGCTACGAGCCTCCAATAGAGTTTCCTCTGTCTTCGCCCTGCTCAGGCATAGTTCACCATATTTTGGGTCCCAATAGGTGTGCTCGCAATTGAACCCTTCACATAAGCTCAAGGTTGGTCGACGATGCACCCCGTAGAGAGGGGATCTCGCTCGTCAGCTTCCTTGCACCTCACAGGTTTTCAAACCTCCCGACTCACACACATATTAGACTCCTTGGTCCGTGTTTCAAGACAGGACAAATGGAAAGCCTGCCAAACAACATCACGAGCGTGCTGGTGCACAAGGCCCACCACAAGGGTGCACGCTTCGTTCCTTGACCATTGCAACGGCAAATTGACAGGCAGTAATCCATATGCACTTGTGATGATGTAGCAACCCATGTTTCTTTTCACCTCAAGTCGAGCGGTGGACCAACCTGAGTTGTTCCACATTCCAACGAGATGCATTGACAACCTCCATTTGCTTCCCTCCCAGCAATTTCAAGCACTCTTTAACTCTCTTTTCAAAGTCCTTTTCATCTTCCCCTCGCAGTACTTGTTTATTATCGGTCTCTTGCACATATTTAGCCTTGGATGGAATTTACCACCCAATTAGGGCTGCATTACAGAACAACCCAACTCGCCGACAATGCCTCGTGATGCAGCAAGGTCCTGGCCCGATAGGGCTGTCACCCTCTCAGGCATCCCCTTCCAAGGGACTTGGCCCAGGTCCGTCACTAAGGACGCTTCTACAGACTACAATTTAGGTGATGCTTCCGCCTGATTTTCATGCTAGGCTCTTCCCAGTTCACTCACCACTACTAGGGGAATCCTTGTAAGTTTCTTTTCTTCCTCTTAATTATATGCTTAAACTCAGCGGGTGTTCTCGCCTAAGCTGAGGTTGTAAAGTTGGAGCTAAATCTGTCCTACCCTATGGGAGGACAAGAGAGAGCAAAGAAAGTTTGAGCGATGCCACACAAAGCTCGCATCAGTTAACGTTGACTGCCCATCCAAGGGGACAAGATCACCGCTCGCCGACGCACGCCACAAAACATCGCTTGAGGTATTTTAGCCAACTGCACAACATTGGGCACGGACGACCAACTCCACTGCTCCCTAACATATTTCAGGGAGCGCGTTGGAATGGGATGCGACTCCAAAATAGACATGCCCTCAACTGAGGCCTCAGGCGCAAATTGCAATCAAAAACTTAATGATTCAAGGGATTCTGCAATTCACACTAAGTATCACATTTCGCTATGTTCTTCATCATAACAAGAGCCTAGATATCTATTGCTAAGAGTCGTTTCCACTTATTACCGAAAAATCCACCACAACACTGAATAGGGGCACCCCCCACAACAAATGTAAGCCTCAGGGCCAAAAGGAGGAAAGGAAGAAAAACACATGAAATAAAGAGAAACAAAGGTGTCTACCCCCTTCACAGGAGGAGGCTCAAACAAAGAACAATCTCCCCAAGCCCCATGCCCTTGCAAAAAGGGGGGAAATGCATGGAACATAATCAAGAATGACTAGGGTGGCCACCCCAGGAGCTTGCATTACTTTTAATCCTTCCTGAACACTAGTCCACAATAATTCCCCCTTTTCTCTGTAAAGCTAGGGAGTGAAAGGAAGAATGGAAGAAAACAAGGTGAAAGAAATAGATATCAAACATAGCTACTGACTTACAAGGGGAGGCTCAAACAAAGTACAAGCCTCCCAAGCCCTGTGCCTTCACAAAAAGGGGGGAATTGAAGGGGACGATGATCAAAAAGGACTAGGGTGGCCACCTTAGGAGCTCGCACCACGTTTCGTCCTTCCTGAACACCAATCCACAACAATTCCACCTTTTCTCTGTACGGTTAGGGGCCAGAAGGAAGAAGGGAATAAAACACCATGAAAGAAAGGGATATCAACTGTGGATGCCAGCTCACAAGGGGAGGCTTCAAACAGGCAACAAGCTTCCCAACCCCATGCCTTGGAAAAAAGGGGTGAACTGTAGGGGATGATGTTCAAGAAGGACTAGGGTAGCCACCTTGGGAGTTCACACTACGTTTCATCCTTCCCGAACACCAATCCACAACAATCCCACCTTTTCTCTGTAAAGCTAGGGGCCAAAAGGAAGAAGGGAAGAAAACAACATGAAAGAAAGAGAGATATCAAACGTGTCTACCAGCTCACAAGGGGAGGCTCAAATAGAGAACAAACTTCCCCAACCATGTGCCTTCACAAAAAGGGGGGAACTGCAGGGGACGACGATCGAGAAGGACTAGGGTGGCCACCCCTGGAACTCGCGCTGCTTTTCATCCTTCCTGAACACTAATCCAAAACAATCCCACTTTTCTCTATAAAGCTAGGGTCAAAAAGCAAGAAGGGAAGAAAACAACATGAAAGGAATAGATGTCAAACATGGCTACCAGCTCACAAGGGGAGGCTCAAATAGAGAACAAGCTTCCGAAACCCTGTGCCTTCACAAAAAGGGGGGAACTATAGGGGACGACGATCAAGAAGGACTAGGGTGGCCACCCTTAGAACTCACATGCTTTTCATCCTTCTTGAACACCAATCCCCAACAATCCCACCTCTTCTCCATAAAGTTAGGGGCAAAAGGAGGAAGGGAAGAAAACAACACCAAAGAAACAAAGATCCCAAGAAAAGAGAGAAGCTCAACAGCACGCCGAGTAGATGTCCTCTAAAAAAAAAGAAATCAAACAAGGCACGCAATCAAAAATCATTTCACCTGTTCACACCCTCCCACATACATTATGGCACAACACCCTTTCTAGCTTACAACATAAAAAACAACAATCAAGCAACCAAGCAAATAAATCACAACCTAAACTTGACCACTAGAAAAGACAAGGGTCGCAATGAGACCAATGTCTAGAGCACGATACTGAGAGGTAAACAACCCCCCAACCCAGCAAAAGGCTTCAAATGACAAATAGACTACTAATAAAAAACCCACCCCGCTATTGCACCCCTCCATGTACAAAACACCCAACAATGTTTCCAGCGAGAAAGTCAATAGGGGTCAAAAATCAAACTCCAAAGAGGAATTGTCATATGCCAACACTCAATGGTAGAGAAATCCACAGGCCACAAATACATCAATGGTGAAAGGCCACTAAATAGAGGGGCATCCGCAAAGCGCACACCATGAAACAAAGAAATGACCAAGTCCCATAAAAAACCCACAATCCAAAGGGAGGAACAAAGACACAACTTGCTACTTCTTTTTTCCTTAGAAGGGGAGTGGCTCATGAGAGGACGAGGAATTCCCTCAATGGCAAAGGCACGAGATAAGATTTCCACCCTCATGCCCATTGGAGGGGAGAACTATGATCTCAATGGAGCTCAGACCGGGGGAGGGGTTTTTGATTACTTGGACACCCAACCTTTCCGCGAGTGCATATCGAGGAATGGTCGGGAGGACTAGGGTGGCCAGCCCAATGGGTTGAACCGCTCTTCATCCATCCCATACTGACCCCACCCTGACAATTTCCCCTCACAGAAGGTTTGAGCTAGCAGGTGTGTGCGCAACCACTCCCTCGACCCAACCACCAGCAAAAAATCTCACCCAAGAAACACATCAACCACTGTTGCCTTTTCAAGAGAACCAACTATGGAAGCTCACACACTTGGCCCATGCCTTCTAATGAAAAAAATACTGAGCACTGCCACTACGAATGAGTCTAAATTTATCCATCATATTTCCCAAGCACCTTAACTGTAGCAACCATGCCCGGCTGAACAAATCGTCAGAAGGGCACCCAAGAAACAAGCTTCCAAACCCCCTACAGAAACACATTGGGGGAAATAAAAACAAAGGATGGGTGTGACAAGCACAAGCATGGCTTGCAAGCACACATGAAAAAACAAGTGTTACCTCAAGACAAGCAACCAACAATGTTCCTGCAAAACACCAAACCTGCTCCCCTTGAGACACACCACACAGTCCCACATTGCAATCGAAACCCAACCAACCCAAACCAAGAAAGAAAACCCCTGATATCAATGATCCTATCACAGGTTCACCTACGACAACCTTGTTACAACTTCTCATTCCTCTAAATGATAAAGTTCAATGAAATTCTCATGGTGTTGGCCGCGGCGAACCACCATCGTCGACGCAATCTGAACACTTTACCAGATCATTCAATCAGTAGGAGTGACAAGCGGTGTGTACAAAGGGTAGGGACGTAGTCAACACAAGTTGATGACACGCGCTTACTAGGAATTCCTTGTTGAAGACCAAAAATTGCAATGTTCTATCCTCATCACGATGTAATTTGAGAAGATTTCCCTATCCTCTTGAACCAGGAAGAAAAACTCGTTGGCTGCATCAGTGTAGCGGATGTGTGGCCAAGAACATCTGGGCATCACAAACCTATTATTGTCTCAAAATTCCATGGCCACCGAGTAGGAAAACCGACCTTTATGACCCAAGATCCAACTACGAGCTTTTTAACTGCAACAACTTAAATATACGCTATTGGAGCTGGAATTACCGTGGATGTTGGCACCAAATTGCCCTCCAATGGATCCTCGTTAAGGGACTTAGATTGTACTCATTACAATTACTAGAGTCGATGAGCCCAATATTTTTATTTATTGTCACTACCTCCACATGTCAGGATTGGGTATTTTGCACATCTGCTACCTTCCTTGGATGTGGTAGCTGTTTCTCAGGTTCCCTCTACAGAATCAAACCCTAATTCTCTATCACCCGTCACAACCATGGTAGGCCTATATCCTACCATTGAATGTTGATAGGGCAAAAATTTGAATGAAGCATCACCAGCAAAAGGGTTGTGCAATCCATCAAGTTATCATGATTCACTGGAGAAGCAGGCAAACTTGCACCAACCTTTTATCTAAGAAAGGAATCCCTTCCAAAGAGTCGGTACTTTATGCATGTATTAGATCTAGAATTACTACGATTATCTGAGTAGTATGGTACCATAAAAAAAATATAACTGATTTAATGAGCCATTCACAGTTTCACAGTCTGAATTAGTTCATACTTAGACATGCATGGCTTAATCTTTGAGACAAGCATATGACTACTAGCAGGATCAACCAAGTAGCACCCTCCCACTTCAAAGGGCATTCTAGGTGCTCTCTTACCAAGAGCCAACCTGAACACCCATCAAGTTAAAGAGATATCAAAATATCATGTAAAACTTTTATGCCTTGCACCTCTTCCATCCCAGGAAGGAATCACACACAACATGCCAAGGACATGGCGAACAAATGGGTAGACTTGCTATTTCTGTGAAAACTAGTGTCTTTTTGAATGACTAGCCCTCTAGGTTTGCCAGCTACCCTAGAAACAATAGTTTAAAGCAATTCACGATTTCTTCTATGTAGAATAGATAAGAGAAAGACAATGGAACCAACCTGGAACTTCTGCTTAATCACTTGCTTGATCTCTCTCCCCCTTGACAGAGCTTGCAAATCCTCACCATACTTATCCGACTTGGAGAGTACCTGTAGAAACATAGTAACAAAGAACCGTTAAAGAATCTTGATCTATTACAACATAAGAATTATAGAGTCAGATATATAATGAACATATAATAGCATTTACAAATGATAACATTCACAATTGCACAATTATATGGAAAAAAACTTGAAGAACTTTATTAAATAAAAGGGAGAATTACAACCCAATTTTCTGATCTGGCACCATCCTCCCAGCATCAATCCCTCTTCACCTCATGAAATAGAAAGATCACACCAACAATACAATTCTCTTTCCTCAATTACAAACTATCAGCACTTCCTTGCAATTCACAATAATTCAGCCTCTAGATCTCTTAGATGAGGGATCCATTTAGAGATGTGTGCAAAGGGTGTGAGTCATCTCTAGGGTTTTTATTAGTGTCATTCCACTTGTTACATTTGCTTCCACTTGGAGATTTCTTGGATCTCTTACTCATCCCTAGGAAAATTCAGAGAGGCAAGTGTCATAGGAGAAGTTTCTAGAAGATTCCATGAGCAACCACCTAGAAAACTATCTCGGAGATTTGTCCATCCTCACCCATCACACCCTATAGAAGGCCTAATCAGTATGCATCGCACCTAAGCATTGTAGCAGTCAGTATGGTTCAGTTTAGGCCATTTTTGGATGGTTTCTCAGGTGGAACTTTTGGGGAATGATGTAATCAGATGACCATGTTATTTTAGGGTATGAAAAAACTCTATTAGGGTTTAATGAGCCCTAGTTTATTAACATATAAGTTTTGGGTTGAAGTGCCCAAATATTTCCATAACAGTTGCCCCCTAAAGCATGAAGTTGTAAATCTTGATGTCGAGTGAAATGCTTTATCATGAGGATCGGAGGTTTCAAACTAGAAGGTGACCTGCATAAGTTACAATACAATTCATTATCATAATATAATTTTTCATGATCTAGCTGAGGCAAGCATTCCCATGCTCAGACTTATAAATTCATTTCATGTACATAGATCAGATAGTCGTCTATAGATGCAAACTGGTGATTCTTCAGTTGTAGAGTCATCATTCCTAGTTTGGATGACCATCTATGCAGCGTCTTTATACATTTGATGTTTTTATATCGCTGAATATATCACAGCCCGGATGGATGAAACTATATCTGGGGTCTTAAAACTCATTCGATATTTGCCTGATGTACAAGTCAATCCATGTGAAGAGATGTTCTGAATTTTAACATGGAAAGACAACACCTGATTACCAGCCAATAGTGTGAGTCGTTAACGGACATGAGAGGAATCACCGATAATGATAATGACCCTCAAGGTACTACAGTACAATTCATGTGGTGTGAATATGTGATCCGATGTCGAACACCATGCAAAATCTTTCGGTCGAAGGCCATTGATGTCAACTTGTCGCCGGAAGTGAGAAACTTGCCATTGAGGCATGCAAGCTTCAAAGTTCTGAAAGGGGTGTTTCTAGGTCAGCTTCTCGGATAATTAACTGATGTCGACAAGAAGTGACTCGTCGTAGGGGGGCCTTGATGTATCCCACATCTACGACATGAAACGAAGCAAATGATTTCTGGAGGTGAAAACGATCTGACAACACAGGGTTCATGAATGGCGGCCACGAAAAAATGAAGGTTGAAGGTATTGCAGTGGATGAGGCATTAAATGGATTGTGGTTTCTCAACTGAATGACTTTTCTTGAACATTTCGGTGACACTGAGATGGATTGGTAGCATTAACCCCAAAAGATGGATGGTGTGGGAGACCAATGTTGAGATGACCGGTGAACGGAATAACCTAACCTGACTCAATAATGGTGATGGAGTGAAAGAGTCATGTTCAAGAGCGACCTGCTACCATAAGTTCTTCAAGTTTTTTCCCTTTTTCCCCAGTCATTGCTGACCAGTACCTCTTTATTTTTTTCAAGCTTGAGGAGGATAACATATGCTTGTTCTATAATTTTCCCTTCGGGAAAACTTGTCGCTATGTTTTAACGAGTCTAGCGACAGTGAAACGCAGTCTTGTCTTGAATGGACAAGTTTGTCGCTATTGTTTTAATGAGTTTAATGACAAGGATAAATCAGTCCTTTTCATGTTTAGAGAGTTTGAAAAGGGATGAAAAGAAAACTATAGAAGTTACTTTTTGTAGAATAATCCCTTGGTCCAAAAAAGGATAAAATAATACAAAAGGGATGACTTTTCGATCACTTTAACGAGCTGAAAAAGACAAGTGCTCGAACTTTTTCATGAGATAGTCCCTCAAGTCAGAAAAATATTAAAATATACTTGAGGGATGACATTTCCAATCAATTTAACAAGATGGAAAGGTCAATTGCTCGATAATATTTTCATATTTAACAAGTCTGAAAAGGGTTTAAAGGAGACTCGGTTTCTGTGAAGAGTTTGGCTAATAAGACCACTCGTCACAATTGTTCCTCAAAAAAGGGTAAACAACCAAGTGGAAGTGTGTGATCAGCCAAAGGAATGGAGGTGATGAGAGGTACACAACCAAGGCTCAAAATGCTGATAGAATGTCAATCACAAAGGTTAATTGCCTGAAGGTGGGTTCATTTTTTAATGAGCTTGAACCATGGGGGAACTATGCTCGGTTTTAGTTTCATTATTACGCAAGCTAGAATGACAAAAATAAAAAGCTAGAAATGACAAAACTAAAAATTGGAAATGAAATTGAAAATGAAAAAGGTTTGCGTGCCCCCAGCATGATGAAAAGGAGAGTCTCTTGTAACCATGTGGATATCATTGTGGTTAGGTAGGATGGTTTCGTCCAAAAGACAAAAAACTTCCTTAGCTTCATCCGTAGAATAGACAAAGGTGAATGGTGTGTCAGACCAATCACATAACCTAAAGGGAAACTTATCTTTTCAACTAGGTTTTTCCGCAGAATAGACAAGGGTGCATGCCCCCTAAGCTTCGTTACATTCACCAGACTACTCATGGAAATCAGGTGGATGGAATGAAGGTTCAAGAGATATTGCTGATGTAAAATGCGCACTTAGGGATGATTATTGACTTGGAGCTATGTTTGGACCGGGAAATGAAAGTTGGTCAATGGTGACAATCTTGCTTTCATGCGGGAAACGCATCACTCGGAAGAGTTTTGAAACAATAGCTTCCATGTTATAAACATAGTCACATCCAAGGAGTAGATTGTAATCTAACAGTCCTGGGACTACCATCACATTTAGAAGAACGGTTTTCCTTCCCAAAGTGATTGGTAACTTAAGAAGGATCCCTAATGGTCGACTAGTTCCTTTGTTAAAGCCTAACATATTTTGTGTAATAGGCATAAGCGATGGCGAACCAAGCACTTTCCAAGTAGTTGAGGAAAGGATACTCACTGATGCCCCTTCATCTATAATAGTGCCAGACACGATAATTTTATGAACTTGTACTATGATCTGAAAAGGTACATAAGAAGGAAGGCGGGATCTTGCTAGTTGATTCCAATCAAAGGAAGTGACTAGACTACTTAGAGAGGGTACCAAATAAATGGATGAATTAACCCCTTGAGTTACGAGAACTGGGGGGTTTTCCTCATATTGCAAAGGAATGGGTGGATTGCCCCCAAGTTCATTGGTATCTGAAGTAACATGGAGGATTTGAATGGTATCATTCTCACTCTCTTCGGGAAGGGTACGATTTTCTAAAGGTAAAACTGGGTCAACTGTCACCTTGACCTATTGACTTTGGTTGGGTATAGACTCATAATATTCACTTTCAAAGAGAGTAGTTTCGACCGACGGTTGATTTAAGTTATTTGATGTTTCAACTAGTAAAGGACTTGGGGAGAGTTTCCTGTAGCCAAATGGAAGTCGCTGCGATGATGCAGGACGGTTATCCAACACTCTTTTGGCTTCATCCAAAAAAGGACAAAGGTGAAGGGTATGGTTCCCTTCAAATAACTTACATGGAAATCTAACCTATCTTGTCTATCCATGAACTTTACTATCACTAGTTGAAGGTGTGTTATCAACATGATCTCCAAAAGTTGATGACACAGGATGCTGTGAACAGGGAGACCATTCTCTCATGATCAAAGGAAAGAAAAAGAGGAACAACAGATAATGATAATGACCCTCAAGTTACTACAGTACAATTCACGTGGTGTGAATATGTGATCCAATGTCGAACACCCACTCAAAATCTTTTGGTCAAAGGCCATTGATGTCAACCTGTCACCGGAAGTGACAAACTTGCCATTGAGGCATGCAAGCTTCAAAGTATTGAAAGGAGTATTTCTAGGTCAACTTCTTGGATAATGAGCTGATGTCGATAAGAAGTGACTCATCGTAGGAGGGCCTTGATGTATCCCACATCTACAACATGAAATGAAGCAAATGATTTATGGAGGTGAAAATGTTCTGATGACACAAGGTTCATGAATGGCGGCCATGAAAAAATGAAGATTGAAGGTATTGCAATGGATGAGGCATTAACTGGATTGTGGTTTCTCAATTGAATGACTTCTTTTGAACATTTCAATGACACTGATATGGATTGGTAGCATTAACCCCAAAAGATGGATGGTGTGGGAGACTAATGGTGAGATGACCGATGAAAAAAATAACCCAACCTGACTCAATAATGGTGATGGAGTGAAACTGTCATGTTCAAGAGCAACCTGCTACAATAAGTTCTTCAAGTTTTTTCCCTTTTTCCCCAGTCATTTCTGACCAGTACCTCTTTATTTTTTTCAAGCTTAAGGAGGATAACATATGCTTGTTCTATAATTTTCCCTTTGGGCAAACCTGCCGCTATGTTTTAACGAGTCTAGCGACAGTGAAACTCGGTCTTTCCTTGAATGGACAAGTTTGTTGCTATTGTTTTAACGTGTTTAAAGACAAGGATAACTCATTATTTTTCATGTTTAGAGAGTTTTAAAAGGGACGAAAAGAAAACTCCAGAAGTTATTTTCGTAGAATAATCCCTTGGTCCGAGAAAGGATAAAATAATACAAAAGGGATGACTTTTCGATCACTTTAATGAGCTGAAAAAGACAAGCGCTTGAACTTTTTCATGAGATAATCTCTCAAGTCAGAAAAAGATTAAAATATACAAGAGGGATTACATTTCCAATCACTTTAATGAGCTGGAAAGGCCAATTTCTCGACAATATTTTCATATTTAACAAGTCTAAAAATGGTTTAAAGGAGACTTGGTTTTGAGGAATGAGTGGTGTCTAGGGTAGCAACTGGTTCCAGGTAAGCTTCGAACTTCTCAAAACATGGCAATTTCTGTGAAGAGTTTGGGTAATAAGAGCACTTGTCGCAATTGTTCCTCATAAAAGGGTAAACAACCAAGTGGAAGTGTATGATCAGCCAAAAGAATGGAGGTGATGAGAGGTACACAACCAAGGCTCAAAAGGCTAATAGAATGGCAATCAAAAAGGTTAATTACCTGAAGGTGGGTTCATTTTTTAACAAGCTTCAACCATGGGGGAACTATGCTCAGTTTTAGTTTCATTTTTACGCAAGCTAGAAATGACAAAACTAAAAAGCTAGAAACGACAAAACTAAAAAGCTAGAAATGACAAAACTAAAAATTGGAAATGAAAATTGAAAATGAAAAAGGTTTGCATGCCCCCAACATGATGAAAAGGAGAGTCTCCTATAGCCATATGGATATCACTGTGGTTAGGTAGTGTTATCACAAAATCGTGTACTAAGGGCTGCTACTTAGCAAGATCTCATGCAACTATTTCAAACCAAGCTTAGACTAAGGCTTAGTCTCCTTAGTCAGAGAGGGCTCTCTCACAGATTTTTGATAGGAATTAATAACAAGAAAAGATGGCTAACTCTTAAAACAGTACACAAAAATAAGCTGGTTGGAACAACAAAATAACACTTCTTCCATTGGGCTCATGGAGTCAAACACCTCTGCAGTAAACTATTAACTACTCAATCATGGAAGCCAAGGCATATAATGTTTAAACACTCAGAACATTTCTCAAAAAGAACCGCAACTCATAAACATACACAGGAAGTCTGAGCACTAGGTGAATTCAGAGTGATTGCATGTTAAGTGAGCTGTAAAACAGAAAGGATAAAGACAAAACACATATATTCTAAGCATTGAACACAAGATGAATCTTGGGAAGAGAAAGTAATCTTTCTATTACTGTCAAAAGTCTTTTTACATTAGCCAATATAAAAACTCTGTTTTTTCATAAATCTCCAACCCTACTTACATCAGAGTTTCTCCTATATATAGGAAAACAAAACTAAAACTATCTTGAGTCTCCTCCTCCAGCATGAGGGGAGCTCGATAGTCTATCATTAACTAACCTTATCTATTTTTAAACAAACTTATTAAATACATAAGGTATTGTGCTGTAAATACATAGAGTCCTAATCATATTGAAATTCTAACTCTATCTCCTCGTATGCATGATGCCTTTCTTGAGCTTTGACACCTGTACATTTTCTGTTGTGGCCGAGATATGTTGGAGGAGCATTCACTGAACGAGCTGGCCTAGGATACTAGCTGTGTAGATGGCTCATTAATTAGCAAAGATGAGTGTCCTATTTTCATGGTCCCTGTCTCCCATTATTCTTTACTACTTAAAGACCACGCTCCAAGCTCTTTAATTCTTCAATAACAATGCATAACACCATATGCCTCATGATCTGGATGCCTTGTGGACTGAACAGGTGTACAAACCAAAAATTCCGGTAACCCTACCAAAACCCTAGTAATTCGGTCGTAAAGTACCTTTAAGAAAACTTTAGCAAAAAACAAAATATTTCACCTTTTCTCCAAAACTTACACCTGTCACTGTTTGAATTGCTATGATAGCCTTGTATGGTCTCCCTCCTGTCCTCGAGGCATTCCTTTCAAAATTCGCTGACCTCATCATCAAATTCATTGTTTTCTTATAAAACAGCATCTACAGCAGTTTCGTAGCGCGCTACGAAACTGCTGTTTTCGTCAAAACAAAACATATTTATCTTGAAGCGCTTTCTGATTAAACTCATGATTTCTTCAGACATTTTGTATAGGTGTTAGGGACCTAAATAGTTTCAAAATGATGGAGCTTAAACCAAAATTTATCAAAACTTGAAAATCACCTTTCCTTTTAAATCAGTGAGCTAGTTTACCTAGCTTCCTCTTCAAACTGCTAACTTCTTTCTTCAAAGCCTTATTTTCTGATCTCAGGCTCATGTTCAGCTTTCTTATGAGTTTTGCTTGCTTAAGTGCTGGTACCGTCCACGAAAATACATCAGACCCCGAGTCAGCTTGATTCACTAGGCTTGTGCTGCCTTTTAATACAGCCCTTCTATAACTAGCATATCTCACTGCACGTTCTCTAGAAACATTCTTTATCTGGGCCACTTCTTCCTGGGTTGTTCCTGCCTGGTTCTTGATAGCTATGACATTCCCTCCTTGGCTAATAATAACCTTTTTATTCTTGTCTTTACGCTTGGCTGCATGCACTGTTTTAGTCAAAACTTCAAGAAACTCTGTACTGGGCATTTTTACAGCTGCCTCCTCTTTATGCACTTTCTCGGCCTCTTTCATTTGTCTTCTTGTAATTGGCCTCCGTGGCTTGAACACATATTCTTCACTAGGCTCCTCAAACCGTAACCTTTTCGAAGCCTTTGATTTCTTCATGCTCTCTGGTGAGGATTGGGTTAAGTCAATGTGCATTGGTTGCACTGGCTGGTCCTGCTCAAACTCTATTGGCTCAATCTGCACTGACTGATCTTGTTCAAGTTCAATTGCCTCAAGTAAATCAGTTAAACTAGCTTTTGACATAGGACTTTCTTCAACAGCAATTGACTTGCCCTTCTCCTTGCTTAACTGACCTCTGGTTTTTACTCTTGATACCCTTTCAACTTCACTTGGTCCAGGTGCATCCTTCTTCTGTTTGACCTTCTCTTTTGATGATGATTGAGGTGTCTCCTTGACTACCAAAGGCTTCACTGGTTTCTTCAACTTGGTTTTGGACTTCTTCTGATCTTTCACCTCCTTTCTAAGCTCAGCAAGAGTAGGTTCTTCAATTGTTTCTTCTCTTTCCCTAACAGGCAATGGAGTAAGGCCTGTCTTGCTCTGAAAGCCAGCCATAAAAATAAAGGAGTTCCAATCTTTACCAATCTTCTGCAAACCATCTAACACTAACAACTTTACCAAACCATGGTGAAACAGTGATGTTTCACAGTCATCTTTTTTCAGTTGAATTTTATCACACATTTTACTGAGGCTTCTGAACAAGTAGAAAGGGATATCTATTGATGCTTTGCCTGTGAAATGTAACAAAAGTTTAAAATGATAGGAATAAACTTTGTTATACCTCCCTTCGCATGTTAAATATTTTTGGATGCATGTAAGGAGCAGTGCAAAATGTTCCTTCACGTAACTCCTTGGCACAGCCTTTGTGAGATCCTCATTTACATAAGGCTCCTTCAAGAATTCCTTACAGGGGCTCATGTCAAATTTGAAATTTTTGAACCATTCATGTCCTCCTCTAGGAATCTCAGTCACATTAGAAATGGCTTCTGGAGATACAGGGAATTCTAGCATTGACACCTTAGAGTTTAAACCAGTAAAATTCAATGCAAAAGCTTTTGTTACCTCTGCGTGCCCTCCCTGCAACTTCTCACAAAACCTCCAGCAACCAGCATTTTTAAAAGCTCTTGCTACACCTTCATCCTTTAACGTAATATCAAGCCCCTCCAGTTCTGTTCTTTGGCACCTACCGGATCGATGTTCCCTCTTCTCCATTTTACTTTGAAAACTTTCGGACAGAGAACTAACAGCAGCTTCAACTCAAAAGGCAACTTCGAACTTTGGAATGCAGGCTCGCTTGCAATCAGCTCCTTTTAAATGAAAACTCGGGCTCCTTTGCGCTTCAATAGTCTTGTCATACAAGCAAGTCAGTTCACGCACTAATAACAAATATCATGACACTACCATACATCATAAAATCACTTTGAATGATGTTTATGTGCGTGGTTCTGAACCTCATGGCGGAATGATGACCCATAATGACCTGGAGAGGACATCAACTGACAATATATGGACGGACCTAATGACTCATCCCCCCAGACTTGACATTTCAAGAAAACGCGCTGCAAAATCCCCGAATCCCCGATTTCGTAGCGCGAACAGTTATAAATTAACAAAATTCGCTACGAAATGGCTGGTAAATGACGCGCTACGAAAAGACGGAAACATCATTGCGCTGCCAAATTGGCCAATCAGACTGCACTACTAAACTGCGAAAAGGACCAATGACGCAAACAAGACAAGACATGCCTTAAACAATTATGATGGAGGATGATTAACAGTTTTTTGCAATGTTTCACATCAATACCTTTTTAAATCATAATCCCTAAGTGACACACATAGGAACATAACCACTAGACAACTCTTTTTGATAATGAAATTTTTTTGGACATCATTACATACATTGACTGCAGTTCTAAGTGATAACAGTGGCTCCACTTGGGATAGTGTGCTCCTGTAGTACACTAAGAACTCGTAGAACCAGTGCCTTTGTCCATTTTATTACACTCACACACGACTGACAAGCATCCTTTTCAAACTTTGTGGGCCTTCACCTCGGGCTAAAGTTTTCTTGTTCAGCTTGTCATTTATTTTTAACAGAAAACATTCATAAAACGGTTATATACAATGCTCATGAGATACTTGGTAGACTTTCACTGATTGTAATGCTTTAAGAACCTGCCATTAACAGGTCCTCCAGCATATGATGATCCATCAACTTCTTGCAGAATATAGGTGTTATTCCCATGGAAAGCAGAAATCAGATATGGTCCCTTCCATAAATTCTCAAATTTGCCATGTTTACCTTTTTCTTCAATTCTAGCTTCCCACTTCAAGACTTTGTCATTAATCTGAAATGTAATATCTTTAATCTTCTTGTCAAAAACTCTCTTGACCCGATTCTGATTTTGTTGATGGCCTTCAAACACTTCATTCCTTTTCTCTTGCAAAGCTATCAACTGATTAATCCTTCGCTGTATGGCATTTGGTTCCTCTTCTAGTCCTTGAATTAGCTTCATAACTGGTACCCCAAGAGATGTTGGGAAAATAGCCTCTGCTCCATACACAAGCTCATAAGGTGATGTTCCAATAGACCTTTTTGTGCAGATGCGATCAAACCACAAGGCATACTTCAGCTTTAAGTGCCAAGCCTTTTTGTTTTCTTGCAGCAGTTTTTTGATAATCCTCACAAGACTTTTGTTTGAACTTTCAGCTAGACCATTACCCTGTGGATAATAAGCTGTGGAATGACCAAGGGAAATATGGTACTGATGACAAAAATTTATCATTCTTTTAGACTTAAAAGCCTGAGCATTGTCTGTGATAAGCTTGAGTGGACATCCAAACCTTGACAAGATGTTGTTTTCTAAAAAGGAAATAATCACTGAATCATTTGCTTGCCTGGTTGGTACTGCCTCTATCCACTTTGTAAAATAATCAGTGGCTGTGAGAATCCACCGATGCTGCCCTGATGAAGGAGGATGGATTTCCCCTATGAAATCTAATCCCCACTGCTGGAAGGGGGCTTCAACATAGATAGGAACCAATGGCATGGGCATAAGCTTTCTTTTGCCCTCAAACATCTGACATTCATGACATGAAGCTATTCTTTTATAAATGTCTCTGAACATAGTTGGCCAAAAATACCCAGCTCTTAAAACTTTATTTGCAGTAGCCTTCCAATAGTGATGGCCTCCACAATCTCCTTTATGAAATTCATCAATTACCTTTTCAGCTTCTTCCTCAATGAGACAACTTAGCAAAATCCCACCTGCATCTTTCCAAAATAAATTCTGCTCATATACAAAGTATCTAAGAGATTTCAGCTTGGTGAACCGAGCTTTAGACTTGGAGAGGTTATCAGGGGCTCTATTGTGCTGTAAAACAAATGCCACATCCCTATACCATTCTGATGTCAAAAATTTCTCATTGATTTGAACCAACTCTTCTTCTTCTTCAAAAATTTCTGATATTTCTGCGTTAAAATTGATATCACTGCTGTCCAGATTTGAATGAGTTAACAACTCTGCCAAACCTTGACCCTTCACCAACTTGGTGGGCCTAATTTCAATGTCATATTCTAAAAATTTGGCTATCCATTTTCCTCTTTTTCCATCCGGGTCTGCTTGTGTAAGGATGTCTTTAATAACAACACTTGGCACATATGCAACAATATGAGAATGCAACACATAAATTCTAAAATCTTTGATTTCCTTTACCAATGCATATGCCTGCTTCTCTAAAATGTTGTACTTCAATTCAGCATTAGCCAATGTCTTACTAAAGAAGGAAATAGGCTGTTCAGTACCTTGACTTCCTTTCTGCAATAAAACTCCAGCAATTGTATCCTCAGAAGCAAATGTGAAGATTAGAAATTCCTTGGTGAAATCAGGGCTGATGAGGACTGGTGCTTGAGTAAGTGCTTTCTTAATTTCTTCAAATGACTTCCTTGCCTCAGCTGTCCACTTAAAGTCTGCTCCTTTCTTTAGCATTTTTGTGATATGTTTAACCACTTCAGCAAAGTTAGGGATGAACCTTCTAACAAAATTAACTTTACCAAGGAAAGATTGAACCTCTTTCTTGTTCCTTGGCAAATCTAACTTTTGAATAGCACTGACTCTATTAGGATCAATCCTAATTCCTTCTTCAGAAATAATATGCCCAAGCAATTTACCAGAAGTCAAAGCAAAGATACTTTTGGTTGGGTTTAAAGAAATACCAAACCTCCTACACTTCAGTAGTATCCTTTCAAGGTGCTTTAAATGATCTTCCTCCCTCTTTGAAAAGACTGTGATATCATCAAGATATACCACCACTGATTTATCTTTTTCCTCTGCAAAAGCAATGTCCATAGCCCTCTGGAAAGTCGCCCCTGCATTCATGAGGCCAAAAGGCATCTTTGCATACATAAATGTGCCCCATGGTGTAGTGAAAGCTGTCTTCTCCTGATCATCTGGATGAACAAGGATCTGATTGTACCCTGAGAAGCCATCTAACATTGACATTCTTTGAGAGCCAACAATATTCTGCAAAATAAGATCCATTTTAGGAAGAGGATAATTGTCTTTCAGTGAAGCCTTGTTCAAATTCCTGAAGTCTATGCAAATCCTTATCTCTCCATTCTTTTTCCTAACTGGTACCAAGTTAGCAAGCCAATTTGAAAATCTGATTGGAACAATAATCTTTGCATCAAAAAGCTTCTTCACTTCCTTTTCAATTAATGGCATTAGAAGAGGATTAATTCTTCTTAATTTTTGCTTAAAAGGCTTCTCATTTTGCTTAATTGGGATAGTATGCTGTATGATTGAAGAATCATACTGCTTCAAATCAGCATAGCTCCATGCAAAAACATCAATAAACTTCTTCATCAGTTCAACATATTTGACTTTTATATCAGCTGATAAAAACTTTGAAATTTTGACTAATTTAGGCACCACTGAGTCACCTAAATTGCAGCTCTCTATTTCTTCTTCATTGGCTTGCAACCTTGGTGCTTTAAACACATCATTCTGATCAAATAGTTTCTCAAGTGGAATAAGACCTTTAGGAATTAGATTATTTTGCAGCTGCAATACCTCAGGCTTTTCTTTTGTCTCCACTAACATGTTCTGCTGATCAATTTGACTATGTTCAAATTCTCCTTTCAACTCTAGGAAACTTCTTACCTGCTGATCATCTTCAAAGACTTGCCAATTTAAGATATTATCTGGGATGACTGGCCTATGGCGAACCTTCACTTCATAGCTATCAGAAGAATGCTTAGGGATAACAAAAAGACTAGCTGCAACAGCAAGGGAATCTGCAATTGAATTTTGATCTCTGGTTTTTATACTGAAAGTATATGACTGAAACTTTTCCAACAATTCCAACACCAAGTTTCTATAAGCTCTCATCCTTGCATCCTTTGTTTGATAAGCACCTTGAACTTGCTTTATGATTAATTCAGAATCTCCATAAACAGCAATGTTTTTTGCCTTCAACTCTATCAAGGTTTCTAAGCCTAATACCAGAGACTCATACTCCGCCATATTATTGGTACAATCAAAATTAAGTTTATATGACAGAAACTTACTTTCTTCAGTTGGACTCATGATCCAAATCCCAGCTCCTGCACCTTCTTTTCCTGCTGCTCCATCAAAGTATAAAGACCAGCAACCAGTGATGTCTTCTTCATTACTTTGCTGCACCTCCTGACACTGATTTTCTGCATGTTCTTCTTGTGGTTCCTTTCCAACTGTTTCATTGAAGAGAATGGCTGATCCAAGGCCTGTATCACAAGAATAAATAGGGAAATTCTGTGGTTTGTCCTTGCTGCTCACCATATATGCCATCCTTGTCTCACGATATAACCTTCTTTGTTCACCAAACACTGGAATGGTAGCATAAGTCAAATCCATTTGCATGGTACCCTTTATTTTTGCTGCCCATGACCTTGAAAGTAACATCCCAAATTTAGGTGGAACATCTGCAACAACAATATCCATGACAGTGGTTTTTGCTGGGATTTGTGTGAGTGCCACAACCACATCCTTTATCAGCCCAATACAATGAACCCTCTTTGAATCAAAAGAAAATAAGTCCTTGTATGGTCTAGTTACTTATAATCCTAACCTTTCCATAATGACTTTAGGCATGAGGTTATGGGATGCCCCTGAATCCAGCATGGCATTATGTAGAGTCATCTCATGTATATTGATGCTTATATAGAAAGGAGGAAACTCATCATTTTGCTCATCTTCAAGTCTTGGACCTAAACAAATAATAGGATTATCCTCTTGCACATTCAAAATATCAGCCCCTCCTGGTGGAGAATTAAGCATTTCCACAATCTTACTTCTATACTTGTCTACTTTCAAGATTTCATTAAATGGGACTGATATTTTAATTTTAGCAATCTCATTTTCTATATTAAACACAGAAGTAGACCTTTCAATTTCCTTAGGAGGAGCAGGGGTTTGATTATCCTTTTTCTCAAGAGGAGAATCACTTTTTCCATCAGCTTGTTTTGGCTTTTCCTTTTTATCTTCCACTACTTTTGAAACATTTTTCTTGGGCTGAGCCTTATTTGCTGTAATAGGGACATCTCTGTTTCTGAGGTTGTATTGCTTTTGGATTTCAAATATGGCATGTTGATAACCCTTTAAGAAATCTGAGGGTTCCTCCTCGGCTTTTAGTTGGCTGGACTCATCATGTTCCTCCTTTGTTAGGAAGATCTCTGAATCTTCTTCACCAAGACAATGAATAGATTCCTCGGGTTCCTCAGGTTCTTCTTCCTCATCTACCATGTTTTGTTGAAAAGGAGGTCTCACAGGAGGATCAGCTTGCTGATTTCTATTTTCTCTTGGCCTTTGCTGATTTTGAGGCCTTCTAAATTGAGGATTCCTGAACCGAGGTTCTTGTTGTGCTTGGGGAGCAGCAGTATTCCCAAGTGCTAATTGATCCATCAATTTCTCCATAGTCTTCATCATGGTTTCAAATTTATCTTCTTGAGCAGAGGTAGAAGGCCTCTCCTCTTCCTTTATCTTAGCCTTAGCCATCTTGGACTTTTTAGCAGCAAGCATATTCACCTCTACTTTGATAGCATCATTTTGCATTTCAGCCAAATTAGCAGACTCTCTTTCTCTGAGTAAAAGAGAGAAATCTGAATCAAAAGACTCAGCATATCTTAACTGTGCCAAGGCTCCAGGAGGTTTCAAATGTGCTGGGATGGAATTATAAATTTTATTAAACCTCTTAGAAAAGTTTTGAACAGTCTCATCTGGAGCTCTTCTTAAATTATTATATTCAGTGAGGGCCTGAACAGGATTAGTTATATTTCCCCATTTCCTCAGAAAACTATCTTCAAACTCAGCCCAACTATGAATGCTACCAGCTCCCAAGGCTTTAAACCATTTTCGGACTTCTCCAATAAAAGTTTGAGCAAATAGTCTTAATTTTACATCTTCATCATCCACCTCTTCTCTATCAGCAAAGTCATTGAATCTATCCACATGTTCTTCAGCTGTAATGTCTTCATCTCCTCCCCATGTTGGAATCCTGGCAGCATATTTGCTAGGGAGATCATGCAAAACAGCAGGGAGAGCTAGAGGAGCATACCTAGCAGGTACAGCCATAATAAATGGAGGAACAGTGACAATAGGTACTGTATGACCAGAAGGACCAGAACTAGTATGAGATGTTGTCTGAGGGCTGTTTGGACTAGCAGAGGCAGAAGACAAAGTATGAGTACGAAAAGGACTATTGGGGCTTTGTAAACCACTGACAAAGGAACTCCAATTTGGGAGAGGTAAACCAGTTTTTGAGTTAAGCAAAATTTCAAAAGGGTCAAGCTCCTTGAGCTGTTTCAAGTCCTCTTCCTCTAATAACAATTCAGAAGTAACAATTTCCCAAAACTCCTCTTTATCTTTTTGTGATACTAGAGATGAAGTATCAATACCTCTCTTTTGTAGATCCAAAATGATACCAATCAATTCTTCTTAATTCTCAGACCTTAATAAAACCTCTTGAACTTTATCATCAACAAGTTTATCCTCAGGACTTCTAGAAAACTCAGGAAATAAAGACTTTGAAATGCTTGAAGTACCTGGTATATCAGAAAATCTTTGTTTACTCCTTGAGATGATATTAGGATTCTCCACAGGACTAGGTGGGTTTGGGTCAGGATTTCTCCTTGTATATCTTCCTCTCGAAGCCACCTTTAAACTTTAAGAAACAATGGAGTCACCAAGGTAGAATGCAGCCTCGAAAATCATTTTGAACTCCTGCTACCTTCAGAAATTCAATCTTCAAACTTCGGGAATGAGTAATCATCAGGCTCCCGGCAGACGCACCAAAATATTATCACAAAATCGTGTACTAAGGGCTGCTACTTAGCAAGATCTCATGCAACTATTTCAAACCAAGCTTAGACTAAGGCTTAGCCTCCTTAGTCAGAGAGGGCTCTCTCACAGATTTTTGATAGGAATTAATAACAAGAAAAGATGGCTAACTCTTAAAACAGTACACAAAAATAAGCTGGTTGGAACAACAAAATAACACTTCTTCCATTGGGCTCATGGAGTCAAACACCTCTGCAGTAAACTATTAACTACTCAATCATGGAAGCCAAGGCATATAATGTTTAAACACTCAGAACATTTCTCAAAAAGAACCGCAACTCATAAACATACACAGGAAGTCTGAGCACTAGGTGAATTCAGAGTGATTGCATGTTAAGTGAGCTGTAAAACAGAAAGGATAAAGACAAAACACATATATTCTGAGCATTGAACACAAGATGAATCTTGGGAAGAAAAAGTAATCTTTCTATTACTGTCAAAAGTCTTTTTACATTAGCCAATATAAAAACTCTGTTTTTTCATAAATCTCCAACCCTACTTACATCAGAGTTTCTCCTATATATAGGAAAACAAAACTAAAACTATCTTGAGTCTCCTCCTCCAGCATGAGGGGAGCTCGATAGTCTATCATTAACTAGCCTTATCTATTTTTAAACAAACTTATTAAATACATAAGGTATTGTGCTGTAAATACATAGAGTCCTAATCATATTGAAATTCTAACTCTATCTCCTCGTATGCATGATGCCTTTCTTGAGCTTTGACACCTGTACATTTTCTGTTGTGGCCGAGATATGTTGGAGGAGCATTCACTGAACGAGCTGGCCTAGGATACTAGCTGTGTAGATGGCTCATTAATTAGTAAAGATGAGTGTCCTGTTTTCATGGTCCCTGTCTCCCATTATTCTTTACTACTTAAAGACCACGCTCCAAGCTCTTTAATTCTTCAATAACAACGCATAACACCATATGCCTCATGATCTGGATGCCTTGTGGACTGAACAGGTGTACAAACCAAAAATTCCGGTAACCCTACCAGAACCCTAGTAATTCGGTCATAAAGTACCTTTAAGAAAACTTTAGCAAAAAACAAAATATTTCACCTTTTCTCCAAAACTTACACCTGTCACTGTTTGAATTGCTATGATAGCCTTGTATGGTCTCCCTCCTGTCCTCGAGGCATTCCTTTCAAAATTCGCTGACCTCATCATCAAATTCATTGTTTTCTTATAAAACAGCATCTACAGCAGTTTCGTAGCGCGCTACGAAACTGCTGTTTTCGTCAAAACAGAACATATTTATCTTGAAGCGCTTTCTGCTTAAACTCATGATTTCTTCAGACATTTTGTACAGGTGTTAGGGACCTAAATAGTTTCAAAATGATGGAGCTTAAACCAAAATTTATCAAAACTTGAAAATCACCTTTCCTTTTAAATCAGTGAGCTAGTTTACCTAGCTTCCTCTTCAAACTGCTAACTTCTTTCTTCAAAGCCTTATTTTCTGATCTCAGGCTCATGTTCAGCTTTCTTATGAGTTTTGCTTGCTTAAGTGCTGGTACCGTCCACGAAAATACATCAGACCCCGAGTCAGCTTGACTCACTAGGCTTGTGCTGCCTTTTAATACAGCCCTTCTATAACTAGCATATCTCACTGCACGTTCTCTAGAAACATTCTTTATCTGGGCCACTTCTTCCTGGGTTGTTCCTGCCTGGTTCTTGATAGCTATGACATTCCCTCCTTGGCTAATAATAACCTTTTTATTCTTGTCTTTACGCCTGGCTGCATGCACTGTTTTAGTCAAAACTTCAAGAAACTCTGTACTGGGCATTTTTACAGCTGCCTCCTCTTTATGCACTTTCTCGGCCTCTTTCATTTGTCTTCTTGTAATTGGCCTCCGTGGCTTGAACACATATTCTTCACTAGGCTCCTCAAACCGTAACCTTTTCGAAGCCTTTGATTTCTTCATGCTCTCTGGTGAGGATTGGGTTAAGTCAATGTGCATTGGTTGCACTGGCTGGTCCTGCTCAAACTCTATTGGCTCAATCTGCACTGACTGATCTTGTTCAAGTTCAATTGCCTCAAGTAAATCAGTTAAACTAGCTTTTGACATAGGACTTTCTTCAACAGCAATTGACTTGCCCTTCTCCTTGCTTAACTGACCTCTGGTTTTTACTCTTGATACCCTTTCAACTTCACTTGGTCCAAGTGCATCCTTCTTCTGTTTGACCTTCTCTTTTGATGATGATTGAGGTGTCTCCTTGACTACCAAAGGCTTCACTGGTTTCTTCAACTTGGTTTTGGACTTCTTCTGATCTTTCACCTCCTTTCTAAGCTCAGCAAGAGTAGGTTCTTCAATTGTTTCTTCTCTTTCCCTAACAGGCAATGGAGTAAGGCCTGTCTTGCTCTGAAAGCCAGCCATAAAAATAAAGGAGTTCCAATCTTTACCAATCTTCTGCAAACCATCTAACACTAACAACTTTACCAAACCATGGTGAAATAGTGATGTTTCACAGTCATCTTTTTTCAGTTGAATTTTATCACACATTTTACTGAGGCTTCTGAACAAGTAGAAAGGGATATCTATTGATGCTTTGCCTGTGAAATGTAACAAAAGTTTAAAATGATAGGAATAAACTTTGTTATACCTCCCTTCGCATGTTAAATATTTTTGGATGCATGTAAGGAGCAGTGCAAAATGTTCCTTCACGTAACTCCTTGGCACAGCCTTTGTGAGATCCTCATTTACATAAGGCTCCTTCAAGAATTCCTTACAGGGGCTCATGTCAAATTTGAAATTTTTGAACCATTCATGTCCTCCTCTAGGAATCTCAGTCACATTAGAAATGGCTTCTGGAGATACAGGGAATTCTAGCATTGACACCTTAGAGTTTAAACCAGTAAAATTCAATGCAAAAGCTTTTGTTACCTCTGCGTGCCCTCCCTGCAACTTCTCACAAAACCTCCAGCAACCAGCATTTTTAAAAGCTCTTGCTACACCTTCATCCTTTAACGTAATATCAAGCCCCTCCGGTTCTGTTCTTTGGCACCTACCGGATCGATGTTCCCTCTTCTCCATTTTACTTTGAAAACTTTCGGACAGAGAACTAACAGCAGCTTCAACTCAAAAGGCAACTTCGAACTTTGGAATGCAGGCTCGCTTGCAATCAGCTCCTTTTAAATGAAAACTCGGGCTCCTTTGCGCTTCAATAGTCTTGTCATACAAGCAAGTCAGTTCACGCACTAATAACAAATATCATGACACTACCATACATCATAAAATCACTTTGAATGATGTTTATGTGCGTGGTTCTGAACCTCATGGCGGAATGATGACCCATAATGACTTGGAGAGGACATCAACTGACAATATATGGACGGACCTAATGACTCATCCCCCCAGACTTGACATTTCAAGAAAACGCGTTGCAAAATCCCCGAATCCCCGATTTCGTAGCGCGAACAGTTATAAATTAACAAAATTCGCTACGAAATGGCTGGTAAATGACACGCTACGAAAAGACGGAAACATCATTGCGCTGCCAAATTGGCCAATTAGACTGCGCTACTAAACTGCGAAAAGGACCAATGACGCAAACAAGACAAGACATGCCTTAAACAATTATGATGGAGGATGATTAACAGTTTTTTGCAATGTTTCACATCAATGCCTTTTTAAATCATAATCCCTAAGTGACACACATAGGAACATAACCACTAGACAACTCTTTTTGATAATGAAATTTTTTTGGACATCATTACATACATTGACTGCAGTTCTAAGTGATAACAGTGGCTCCACTTGGGATAGTGTGCTCCTGTAGTACACTAAGAACTCGTAGAACCAGTGCCTTTGTCCATTTTATTACACTCACACACGGCTGACAAGCATCCTTTTCAAACTTTGTGGGCCTTCACCTCGGGCTAAAGTTTTCTTGTTCAGCTTGTCATTTATTTTTAACAGAAAACATTCATAAAACGGTTATATACAATGCTCATGAGATACTTGGTAGACTTTCACTGATTGTAATGCTTTAAGAACCTGCCATTAACAGGTCCTCCAGCATATGATGATCCATCAACTTCTTGCAGAATATAGGTGTTATTCCCATGGAAAGCAGAAATCAGATATGGTCCCTTCCATAAATTCTCAAATTTGCCATGTTTACCTTTTTCTTCAATTCTAGCTTCCCACTTCAAGACTTTGTCATTAATCTGAAATGTAACATCTTTAATCTTCTTGTCAAAAGCTCTCTTGACCCGATTCTGATTTTGTTGATGGCCTTCAAACACTTCATTCCTTTTCTCTTGCAAAGCTATCAACTGATTAATCCTTCGCTGTATGGCATTTGGTTCCTCTTCTAGTCCTTGAATTAGCTTCATAACTGGTACCCCAAGAGATGTTGGGAAAATAGCCTCTGCTCCATACACAAGCTCATAAGGTGATGTTCCAATAGACCTTTTTGTGCAGATGCGATCAGCCCACAAGGCATACTTCAGCTTTAAGTGCCAAGCCTTTTTGTTTTCTTGCAGCAGTTTTTTGATAATCCTCACAAGACTTTTGTTTGAACTTTCAGCTAGACCATTACCCTGTGGATAATAAGCTGTGGAATGACCAAGGGAAATATGGTACTGATGACAAAAATTTATCATTCTTTTAGACTTAAAAGCCTGAGCATTGTCTGTGATAAGCTTGAGTGGACATCCAAACCTTGACAAGATGTTGTTTTCTAAAAAGGAAATAATCACTGAATCATTTGCTTGCCTGGTTGGTACTGCCTCTATCCACTTTGTAAAATAATCAGTGGCTGTGAGAATCCACCGATGCTGCCCTGATGAAGGAGGATGGATTTCCCCTATGAAATCTAATCCCCACTGCTGGAAGGGGGCTTCAACATAGATAGGAACCAATGGCATGGGCATAAGCTTTCTTTTGCCCTCAAACATCTGACATTCATGACATGAAGCTATTCTTTTATAAATGTCTTTGAACATAGTTGGCCAAAAATACCTAGCTCTTAAAACTTTATTTGCAGTAGCCTTCCAATAGTGATGGCCTCCACAATCTCCTTTATGAAATTCATCAATTACCTTTTCAGCTTCTTCCTCAATGAGACAACTTAGCAAAATCCCACCTGCATCTTTCCAAAATAAATTCTGCTCATATACAAAGTATCTAAGAGATTTCAGCTTGGTGAACCGAGCTTTAGACTTGGAGAGGTTATCAGGGGCTCTATTGTGCTGTAAAACAAATGCCACATCCCTATACCATTCTGATGTCAAAAATTTCTCATTGATTTGAACCAACTCTTCTTCTTCTTCAAAAATTTCTGATATTTCTGCGTTAAAATTGATATCACTGCTGTCCAGATTTGAATGAGTTAACAACTCTGCCAAACCTTGACCCTTCACCAACTTGGTGGGCCTAATTTCAATGTCATATTCTAACAATTTGGCTATCCATTTTCCTCTTTTTCCATCCGGGTCTGCTTGTGTAAGGATGTCTTTAATAACAGCACTTGGCACATATGCAACAATATGAGAATGCAACACATAAATTCTAAAATCTTTGATTTCCTTTACCAATGCATATGCCTGCTTCTCTAAAATGTTGTACTTCAATTCAGCATTAGCCAATGTCTTACTAAAGAAGGAAATAGGCTGTTCAGTACCTTGACTTCCTTTCTGCAATAAAACTCCAGCAATTGTATCCTCAGAAGCAAATGTGAAGATTAGAAATTCCTTGGTGAAATCAGGGCTGATGAGGACTGGTGCTTGAGTAAGTGCTTTCTTAATTTCTTCAAATGACTTCCTTGCCTCAGCTGTCCATTTAAAGTCTGCTCCTTTCTTTAGCATTTTTGTGATATGTTTAACCACTTCAGCAAAGTTAGGGATGAACCTTCTAACAAAATTAACTTTACCAAGGAAAGATTGAACCTCTTTCTTGTTCCTTGGCAAATCTAACTTTTGAATAGCACTGACTCTATTAGGATCAATCCTAATTCCTTCTTCAGAAATAATATGCCCAAGCAATTTACCAGAAGTCAAAGCAAAGATACTTTTGGTTGGGTTTAAAGAAATACCAAACCTCCTACACTTCAGTAGTATCCTTTCAAGGTGCTTTAAATGATCTTCCTACCTCTTTGAAAAGACTGTGATATCATCAAGATATACCACCACTGATTTATCTTTTTCCTCTGCAAAAGCAATGTCCATAGCCCTTTGGAAAGTCGCCCCTGCATTCATGAGGCCAAAAGGCATCTTTGCATACATAAATGTGCCCCATGGTGTAGTGAAAGCTGTCTTCTCCTGATCATCTGGATGAACAAGGATCTGATTGTACCCTGAGAAGCCATCTAACATTGACATTCTTTGAGAGCCAACAATATTCTGCAAAATAAGATCCATTTTAGGAAGAGGATAATTGTCTTTCAGTGAAGCCTTGTTCAAATTCCTGAAGTCTATGCAAATCCTTATCTCTCCATTCTTTTTCCTAACTGGTACCAAGTTAGCAAGCCAATTTGAAAATCTGATTGGAACAATAATCTTTGCATCAAAAAGCTTCTTCACTTCCTTTTCAATTAATGGCATTAGAAGAGGATTAATTCTTCTTAATTTTTGCTTAAAAGGCTTCTCATTTTGCTTAATTGGGATAGTATGCTGTATGATTGAAGAATCATACTGCTTCAAATCAGCATAGCTCCATGCAAAAACATCAATAAACTTCTTCATCAGTTCAACATATTTGACTTTTATATCAGCTGATAAAAACTTTGAGATTTTGACTAATTTAGGCACCACTGAGTCACCTAAATTGCAGCTCTCTATTTCTTCTTCATTGGCTTGCAACCTTGGTGCTTTAAACACATCATTCTGATCAAATAGTTTCTCAAGTGGAATAAGACCTTTAGGAATTGGATTATTTTGCAGCTGCAATACCTCAGGCTTTTCTTTTGTCTCCACTAACATGTTCTGCTGATCAATTTGACTATGTTCAAATTCTCCTTTCAACTCTAGGAAACTTCTTACCTGTTGATCATCTTCAAAGACTTGCCAATTTAAGATATTATCTGGGATGACTGGCCTATGGCGAACCTTCACTTCATAGCTATCAGAGGAATGCTTAGGGATAACAAAAAGACTAGCTGCAACAGCAAGGGAATCTGCAATTGAATTTTGATCTCTGGTTTTTATACTGAAAGTATATGACTGAAACTTTTCCAACAATTCCAACACCAAGTTTCTATAAGCTCTCATCCTTGCATCCTTTGTTTGATAAGCACCTTGAACTTGCTTTATGATTAATTCAGAATCTCCATAAACAGCAATGTTTTTTGCCTTCAACTCTATCAAGGTTTCTAAGCCTAATACCAGAGACTCATACTCCGCCATATTATTGGTACAATCAAAATTAAGTTTATATGATAGAAACTTACTTTCTTCAGTTGGACTCATGATCCAAATCCCAGCTCCTGCACCTTCTTTTCCTGCTGCTCCATCAAAGTATAAAGACCAGCAACCAGTGATGTCTTCTTCATTACTTTGCTGCACCTCCTGACACTGATTTTCTGCATGTTCTTCTTGTGGTTCCTTTCCAACTGTTTCATTGAAGAGAATGGCTGATCCAAGGCCTGTATCACAAGAATAAATAGGGAAATTCTGTGGTTTGTCCTTGCTGCTCACCATATATGCCATCCTTGTCTCACGATATAACCTTCTTTGTTCACCAAACACTGGAATGGTAGCATAAGTCAAATCCATTTGCATGGTACCCTTTATTTTTGCTGCCCATGACCTTGAAAGTAACATCCCAAATTTAGGTGGAACATCTGCAACAACAATATCCATGACAGTGGTTTTTGCTGGGATTTGTGTGAGTGCCACAACCACATCCTTTATCAGCCCAATACAATGAACCCTCTTTGAATCAAAAGAAAATAAGTCCTTGTATGGTCTAGTTACTTATAATCCTAACCTTTCCATAATGACTTTAGGCATGAGGTTATGGGATGCCCCTGAATCCAGCATGGCATTATGTAGAGTCATCTCATGTATATTGATGCTTATATAGAAAGGAGGAAACTCATCATTTTGCTCATCTTCAAGTCTTGGACCTAAACAAATAATAGGATTATCCTCTTGCACATTCAAAATATCAGCCCCTCCTGGTGGAGAATTAAGCATTTCCACAATCTTACTTCTATACTTGTCTACTTTCAAGATTTCATTAAATGGGACTGATATTTTAATTTTAGCAATCTCATTTTCTATATTAAACACAGAAGTAGACCTTTCAATTTCCTTAGGAGGAGCAGGGGTTTGATTATCCTTTTTCTCAAGAGGAGAATCACTTTTTCCATCAGCTTGTTTTGGCTTTTCCTTTTTATCTTCCACTACTTTTGAAACATTTTTCTTGGGCTGAGCCTTATTTGCTGTAATAGGGACATCTCTGTTTCTGAGGTTGTATTGCTTTTGGATTTCAAATATGGCATGTTGATAACCCTTTAAGAAATCTGAGGGTTCCTCCTCGGCTTTTAGTTGGCTGGACTCATCATGTTCCTCCTTTGTTAGGAAGATCTCTGAATCTTCTTCACCAAGACAATGAATAGATTCCTCGGGTTCCTCAGGTTCTTCTTCCTCATCTACCATGTTTTGTTGAAAAGGAGGTCTCACAGGAGGATCAGCTTGCTGATTTCTATTTTCTCTTGGCCTTTGCTGATTTTGAGGCCTTCTAAATTGAGGATTCCTGAACCGAGGTTCTTGTTGTGCTTGGGGAGCAACAGTATTCCCAAGTGCTAATTGATCCATCAATTTCTCCATAGTCTTCATCATGGTTTCAAATTTATCTTCTTGAGCAGAGGTAGAAGGCCTCTCCTCTTCCTTTATCTTAGCCTTAGCCATCTTGGACTTTTTAGCAGCAAGAATATTCACCTCTACTTTGATAGCATCATTTTGCATTTCAGCCAAATTAGCAGACTCTCTTTCTCTGAGTAAAAGAGAGAAATCTGAATCAAAAGACTCAGCATATCTTAACTGTGCCAAGGCTCCAGGAGGTTTCAAATGTGCTGGGATGGAATTATAAATTTTATTAAACCTCTTAGAAAAGTTTTGAACAGTCTCATCTGGAGCTCTTCTTAAATTATTATATTCAGTGAGGGCCTGAACAGGATTAGTTATATTTCCCCATTTCCTCAGAAAACTATCTTCAAACTCAGCCCAACTATGAATGCTACCAGCTCCCAAGGCTTTAAACCATTTTCGGACTTCTCCAATAAAAGTTTGAGCAAATAGTCTTAATTTTACATCTTCATCATCCACCTCTTCTCTATCAGCAAAGTCATTGAATCTATCCACATGTTCTTCAGCTGTAATGTCTTCATCTCCTCCCCATGTTGGAATCCTGGCAGCATATTTGCTAGGGAGATCATGCAAAACAGCAGGGAGAGCTAGAGGAGCATACCTAGCAGGTACAGCCATAATAAATGGAGGAACAGTGACAATAGGTACTGTATGACCAGAAGGACCAGAACTAGTATGAGATGTTGTCTGAGGGATGTTTGGACTAGCAGAGGCAGAAGACAAAGTATGAGTACGAAAAGGACTATTGGGGCTTTGTAAACCACTGACAAAGGAACTCCAATTTGGGAGAGGTAAACCAGTTTTTGAGCTAAGCAAAATTTCAAAAGGGTCAAGCTCCTTGAGCTGTTTCAAGTCCTCTTCCTCTAATAACAATTCAGAAGTAACAATTTCCCAAAACTCCTCTTTATCTTTTTGTGATACTAGAGATGAAGTATCAATACCTCTCTTTTGTAGATCCAAAATGATACCAATCAATTCTTCTTCATTCTCAGACCTTAATAAAACCTCTTGAACTTTATCATCAACAAGTTTATCCTCAGGACTTCTAGAAAACTCAGGAAATAAAGACTTTGAAATGCTTGAAGTACCTGGTATATCAGAAAATCTTTGTTTACTCCTTGAGATGATATTAGGATTCTCCACAAGACTAGGTGGGTTTGGGTTAGGATTGCTCCTTGTATATCTTCCTCTCGAAGCCACCTTTAAACTTTAAGAAACAATGGAGTCACCAAGGTAGAATGCAGCCTCGAAAATCATTTTGAACTCCTGCTACCTTCAGAAATTCAATCTTCAAACTTCGGGAATGAGTAATCATCAGGCTCCCGGCAGACGCACCAAAATGTTATCACAAAATCGTGTACTAAGGGCTGCTACTTAGCAAGATCTCATGCAACTATTTCAAACCAAGCTTAGACTAAGGCTTAGCCTCCTTAGTCAGAGAGGGCTCTCTCACAGATTTTTGATAGGAATTAATAACAAGAAAAGATGGCTAACTCTTAAAACAGTACACAAAAATAAGCTGGTTGGAACAACAAAATAACACTTCTTCCATTGGGCTCATGGAGTCAAACACCTCTGCAGTAAACTATTAACTACTCAATCATGGAAGCCAAGGCATATAATGTTTAAACACTCAGAACATTTCTCAAAAAGAACCGCAACTCATAAACATACACAGGAAGTCTGAGCACTAGGTGAATTCAGAGTGATTGCATGTTAAGTGAGCTGTAAAACAGAAAGGATAAAGACAAAACACATATATTCTGAGCATTGAACACAAGATGAATCTTGGGAAGAAAAAGTAATCTTTCTATTACTGTCAAAAGTCTTTTTACATTAGCCAATATAAAAACTCTGTTTTTTCATAAATCTCCAACCCTACTTACATCAGAGTTTCTCCTATATATAGGAAAACAAAACTAAAACTATCTTGAGTCTCCTCCTCCAGCATGAGGGGAGCTCGATAGTCTATCATTAACTAACCTTATCTATTTTTAAACAAACTTATTAAATACATAAGGTATTGTGCTGTAAATACATAGAGTCCTAATCATATTGAAATTCTAACTCTATCTCCTCGTATGCATGATGCCTTTCTTGAACTTTGACACCTGTACATTTTCTGTTGTGGCCGGGATATGTTGGAGGAGCATTCACTGAACGAGCTGGCCTAGGATACTAGCTGTGTAGATGGCTCATTAATTAGTAAAGATGAGTGTCCTGTTTTCATGGTCCCTGTCTCCCATTATTCTTTACTACTTAAAGACCACGCTCCAAGCTCTTTAATTCTTCAATAACAACGCATAACACCATATGCCTCATGATCTGGATGCCTTGTGGACTGAACAGGTGTACAAACCAAAAATTCCGGTAACCCTACCAGAACCCTAGTAATTCGGTCATAAAGTACCTTTAAGAAAACTTTAGCAAAAAACAAAATATTTCACCTTTTCTCCAAAACTTACACCTATCACTGTTTGAATTGCTATGATAGCCTTGTATGGTCTCCCTCCTGTCCTCGAGGCATTCCTTTCAAAATTCGCTGACTTCATCATCAAATTCATTGTTTTCTTATAAAACAGCATCTACAGCAGTTTCGTAGCGCGCTACGAAACTGCTGTTTTCGTCAAAACAGAACATATTTATCTTGAAGCGCTTTCTGCTTAAACTCATGATTTCTTCAGACATTTTGTACAGGTGTTAGGGACCTAAATAGTTTCAAAATGATGGAGCTTAAACCAAAATTTATCAAAACTTGAAAATCACCTTTCCTTTTAAATCAGTGAGCTAGTTTACCTAGCTTCCTCTTCAAACTGCTAACTTCTTTCTTCAAAGCCTTATTTTCTGATCTCAGGCTCATGTTCAGCTTTCTTATGAGTTTTGCTTGCTTAAGTGCTGGTACCGTCCACGAAAATACATCAGACCCCGAGTCAGCTTGACTCACTAGGCTTGTGCTGCCTTTTAATACAGCCCTTCTATAACTAGCATATCTCACTGCACGTTCTCTAGAAACATTCTTTATCTGGGCCACTTCTTCCTGGGTTGTTCCTGCCTGGTTCTTGATAGCTATGACATTCCCTCCTTGGCTAATAATAACCTTTTTATTCTTGTCTTTACGCCTGGCTGCATGCACTGTTTTAGTCAAAACTTCAAGAAACTCTGTACTGGGCATTTTTACAGCTGCCTCCTCTTTATGCACTTTCTCGGCCTCTTTCATTTGTCTTCTTGTAATTGGCCTTCGTGGATTGAACACATATTCTTCACTAGGCTCCTCAAACAGTAACCTTTTCGAAGCCTTTGATTTCTTCATGCTCTCTGGTGAGGATTGGGTTAAGTCAATGTGCATTGGTTGCACTGGCTGGTCCTGCTCAAACTCTATTGGCTCAATCTGCACTGACTGATCTTGTTCAAGTTCAATTGCCTCAAGTAAATCAGTTAAACTAGCTTTTGACATAGGAATTTCTTCAACAGCAATTGACTTGCCCTTCTCCTTGCTTAACTGACCTCTGGTTTTTACTCTTGATACCCTTTCAACTTCACTTGGTCCAGGTGCATCCTTCTTCTGTTTGACCTTCTCTTTTGATGATGATTGAGGTGTCTCCTTGACTACCAAAGGCTTCACTGGTTTCTTCAACTTGGTTTTGGACTTCTTCTGATCTTTCACCTCCTTTCTAAGCTCAGCAAGAGTAGGTTCTTCAATTGTTTCTTCTCTTTCCCTAACAGGCAATGGAGTAAGGCCTGTCTTGCTCTGAAAGCCAGCCATAAAAATAAAGGAGTTCCAATCTTTACCAATCTTCTGCAAACCATCTAACACTAACAACTTTACCAAACCATGGTGAAACAGTGATGTTTCACAGTCATCTTTTTTCAGTTGAATTTTATCACACATTTTACTGAGGCTTCTGAACAAGTAGAAAGGGATATCTATTGATGCTTTGCCTGTGAAATGTAACAAAAGTTTAAAATGATAGGAATAAACTTTGTTATACCTCCCTTCGCATGTTAAATATTTTTGGATGCATGTAAGGAGCAGTGCAAAATGTTCCTTCACGTAACTCCTTGGCACAGCCTTTGTGAGATCCTCATTTACATAAGGCTCCTTCAAGAATTCCTTACAGGGGCTCATGTCAAATTTGAAATTTTTGAACCATTCATGTCCTCCTCTAGGAATCTCAGTCACATTAGAAATGGCTTCTGGAGATACAGGGAATTCTAGCATTGACACCTTAGAGTTTAAACCAGTAAAATTCAATGCAAAAGCTTTTGTTACCTCTGCGTGCCCTCCCTACAACTTCTCACAAAACCTCCAGCAACCAGCATTTTTAAAAGCTCTTGCTACACCTTCATCCTTTAACGTAATATCAAGCCCCTCCGGTTCTGTTCTTTGGCACCTACCGGATCGATGTTCCCTCTTCTCCATTTTACTTTGAAAACTTTCGGACAGAGAACTAACAGCAGCTTCAACTCAAAAGGCAACTTCGAACTTTGGAATGCAGGCTCACTTGCAATCAGCTCCTTTTAAATGAAAACTCGGGCTCCTTTGCGCTTCAATAGTCTTGTCATACAAGCAAGTCAGTTCACGCACTAATAACAAATATCATGACACTACCATACATCATAAAATCACTTTGAATGATGTTTATGTGCGTGGTTCTGAACCTCATGGCGGAATGATGACCCATAATGACCTGGAGAGGACATCAACTGACAATATATGGACGGACCTAATGACTCATCCCCCCAGACTTGACATTTCAAGAAAACGCGCTGCAAAATCCCCGAATCCCCGATTTCGTAGCGCGAACAGTTATAAATTAACAAAATTCGCTACGAAATGGCTGGTAAATGACGCGCTACGAAAAGACGGAAACATCATTGCGCTGCCAAATTGGCCAATCAGACTGCGCTACTAAACTGCGAAAAGGACCAATGACGCAAACAAGACAAGACATGCCTTAAACAATTATGATGGAGGATGATTAACAGTTTTTTGCAATGTTTCACATCAATACCTTTTTAAATCATAATCCCTAAGTGACACACATAGGAACATAACCACTAGACAACTCTTTTTGATAATGAATTTTTTTTGGACATCATTACATACATTGACTGCAGTTCTAAGTGATAACAGGTAGGATGGTTTCATTGAGAAGAAAAAAACTTCCTTAGCTTCATCCGTAGAATAGACAAAGGTGAATGGTGTGTCAAACCAATCAGATAACCTACAAGGAAACTTATCTTTTCAGCTAGGTTTGTCCACATAATAGACAAGGGTGCATGCCCCCTAAGCTTCGTTACATTCACCAGACTACTCATGGAATTTAGGTGGAAGGAATGAAGGTTCAAGAGATATTGCTAATGTAAAAGGACAATTTAGGGATGATGATTGACTTCAAGCTATGTTTGGACTGGGAAATGAAAGGTTGTCAATGGTGACAATCTTTCTTTCATGTAGGAAACACATCACTCGAAAGAGTGTTAAAACGATAGCTTCCATGTTAGAAACATAGTCACGTCGAAGGAGTAGATTGTAATCTAATGGTCCTGCGACTACCATCACATTCAAATGAATGGTTTTCCTTCCCAAAGTGATCGGTAACTTAGGAAGGATCCCTAACAGTTGACTAGTTCCTTTGTTAAAGCCTAACAGATTTTGTGTAACAGGCATAATCGATGGCGAACCAAGCGCTTTCCAAGCAGTTGAGGAAAGGATACTCACTGATGCCCCTTCATCTATAATAGTGCCAGACACGATCATTTTACAAACTTGTACTATGATCCGAAAAGGTACATAAGAAGGAAGATGGGATCTTGCTAGTTGATTCCAATCAAAGGAAGTGACTAGACTACTTTGAGGGGGTACCGAATAAATGGATGAATTAACCCCTCGAGTTATGAGAATTGGGGGTTTTTCCTCCTGTTGTGAAGGAATGAGCAGATTTCCCCCAAGTTCATCGGTATCTGAAGTAACAAAGAGGATTTGAATGGTATCATTCTCACTCTCTTCGGGAAGGGTACAATTTTCTGAAGGTAAAACTGGGTCAACTATCACCTCAACTTGTTGACTTTGGTCGGGTATAGACTCATAAGATTCACTTTTAGAGAGAGTGGTTTCGACTAATGGTTGATTTAAGTCAGTCGGTTTTTCAACTAGTAAAGGACTTAGGGAGAGTTTCCTATAGCTAGATGGAAGTTGTTGTAGTGATGCAGGATGGTTATCCAACACTCTGTTGGCTTCATCCAAAAAAGGACAAAGGTGAAGGGTATGGTTCCCTTCACATAACTTACATGGAAATCTAAAATTTCTTGTCTGTCCATGAACTTTACTATCACTAGTTGAAGGTGTGTTATCAACATGATCTCTAGAAGCTGATGACATAGGATGTTGTGAACGGGGAGACCATTCTCTCAAGATTAGAGGAGAGAAAAAGAGGAATCACTGATAATGACAATGACCCTCAAGGTACTACAGTACAACTCACATGGTGTTAATATGTGATCCGATGTCAAACAACATGCAAAATCTTTCAGTCGAAGGCCATTGATGTCAACCTATTGCCGGAAGTGAGAAACTTGCCATTGAGGCATGCAAGTTTCAAAGTACTGAAAGGGGTGTTTGTAAGTCAACTTCTTGGATAATGAGCTGATGTCGACAAGAAGTGACTCCTCATAGGGGGGCCTTGATGTATCCCACATCTACAACATGAAACGAAGCCAATGATTTATGGAGGTGAAAACGATATGATGACACAGGGTTCATGAATGGTAGCCATGAAAGAATGAAGGTTGAAGGTATTGCAGTGGATGAGGCATTAACTAGATTATGGTTTCTCAATTGAATGACTTCTCTTGAACATTTCAGTGTCACTGCGATGGATTAGTAGCATTAACCCCAAAATATGGATGGTGTGGGAGACCAATGGTGAGATGACCGGTGAACGGAATAACCCAAACCAACTCAATAATGGTGATGGAGTGAAAGTGTCATGTTCAATAGCGACCTGCTACCATAATTTCTTCAAAATTTTTCTCTTTTTCCCAGTCATTGCTGACCAATACCTCTTTATTTTTGTCTAGCTTGAGGAAGATAACATATGCTTGTTCTATAATTTTCCCTTTGGGCAAACCTATCGCTATGATTTAACAAGTCTAGCGATAGTGAAACTCAGTCTATCTTGAATGGACAAGCTCGTCGCTATTGTTTTAATGAGTTTAAGAGGACAAGGATAACTTAGTCCTTTTCATGTTTAGAGAGTTTGAAAAGGGACAAAAAGAAAACTCCAAAAGTTCTTTTTCATAGAATAATCCCTTGGTCCAAAAAAGGACAAAATAATACAAAAGGGATAACTTTTCGACCACTTTAATGAGGTGAAAAAGACAAGCTCTCGAACTTTTTCGTGAGATAATCCCTCAAGTCAGAAAAAGATTAAAATATACTGGAAGGATGACATTTCCAATCACTTTAACAAGCTGGAAAGGCTAATTGCTCGACAATATTTTCATATTTACCAAGTCTAAAAAGGGTTTAAAGGAGACTCAGTTTTGAGGAACGAGTGGTGTCTAGGGTAGCAATTGGTTCCAGTAAGCTTGGAACTTCTCAAAACATGGTGATTTCTACGAAGAGTTTGGCTAATAAGACCACTCATCGCAATTTTTCCTCAAAAAGGGGTAAAAAACCAAGTGGAAGCATATGATCAGCCAAAAGAATGGAGGTGATGAGAGGTACACAACCAAGGCTCAAAAGGCTGATAGAATGGCAATCACAAAGGTTGATTTCCTGAAGGTGGGTTCATTTTTTAACAAGCTTGAACCATGGGGGAACTATGCTCGGTTTTAGTTTCATTTTTATGCAAGCTAGAAACAGCAAAACTAAAAATCCAGAAACGACAAAACTAAAAAGCTAGAAATGACAAAACTAAAAATTGGAAATGAAAGTTGAAAATGAAAAGGGTTTGCATGTCCCCAGCATGATGAAAAGGAGAGTCACCTATAACCATGTGGATATCACTGTGGTTAGGTAGGATGGTTCCATCCAAAATACAAAACACTTCCTTAGCTTCGTCCGTAGAATAGACAAAGGTGAATGGTGTGTCACACCAATCACATAACCTAAAGGGAAACTTATCTTTTCAGCTAGGTTTGTCCGCAGAATAGACAAGGGTGCATGCCCCCTAAGCTTCATTACATTCACCAGACTACTCATGGAAATCAGGTGGATGGAATGAAGGTTCATGGAATGAAGGTTCAAGAGATACTGCTGATGTAAAAGGAACGTTTAGGGATGATGATTGACTTGGAGCTATGTTTGGACTGGGAAATGAAAGCTGGTCAATGGTGAAAATCTTACTTTCATGCGGGAAACGCATCACTCGGAAGAGTTTTGAAACAATAGCTTCCATGTTATAAACATAGTCATGTCCAAGGAGTGAATTATTATCTAGCGGTCCTGGGACTACCATCATGTTCAGATGAACAATTTTACTTCCCAAAGTGATAGGTAACTTAGGAAGGATCCGTAACGGTCAACTGGTTCCTTTGTTAAAGCCTAACAGATTTTGTGTAACAGGTGTAAGTGATGGCGAACCAAGTGCTTTCCAAGAAGTTGAGGAAAGGATACACACTGATGTCCCTTCATCTATAATAGTGCCAGGCACGATTATTTTATGAACTTGTACTATGATCTGAAAAGGTACATAAGAAGGAAGGAAAGATCTTGTTAGTGAATTCTAATCAAAGGAAGTGACTAGACTACTTGGAGAGGGTACTGAATAAATGGATGAATTAACCCCTTGAGTTACGAGAAGTGGGGGGTTTTCCTCCTGTTGCAAAGGAATGGGCAGATTTCCCCCAAGTTCATTAGTATCTGAAGTAACAAGGAGGATTTGAATGGTATCATTCTCACTCTCTTCAGGAAGGGTATGCTTTTTTGAAGGTAAAACTAGGTCAACTGTCAACTCGACTTGTTGACTTTGGTAGGGTATAGACTCATGAGATTCACTTTCAGAGAGAGTGGTTTCAACCGACGGTTGATTTAAGTCAGTTAGTTTTTCAACTAATAAAGGACTTGGGGAGAGTTTCTTGTAGCCAGATGGAAGTCGCTGCAGTGATGCAGCATGGTTATCCAAAACTTTTTTGGCTTCATCCAAAAAAGGACAAAGGTGAAGGGTATGGTTCCCTTCACATAAATTACATGGAAATCTAACCTTTCTTGTCTTTCCATGAACTTTACTATCACTAGTTGAAGGTGTGTTATCAACATGATCTCCAGAAGTTGATGACACAATATGCTATGAACGGGGAGACCATTCTCTCAAGATCGAAGGAAAGCAAGGACAGTCTCGAGAAAAATGGTCACCAGCACAAACTACGCATGGAAATTTGGCTTTGGAAAGTCTAGTGTGTGGATTTTCACCAGATGAAGCATGGTTGCCCCCTTGTTGAATTGGTTTCTTCTTCTTCTCCTTCCCTTTCTTCTTTTTCTCAACCACCTAGTTACTAGCATCACTACTTTCACCAAGAGAAGAGGAATAAGGGGAGGTAGAAACAAACGAAGAAGAAGGTGAAGGGTCAACTTCAATATCAACTAGAGGCTAATTTGATGGTGGAGGAATGATGACATTTTGAACCACAGAGGTTGAAAATAGCCATACTAGTAGCCCAATGGCAATTCCCGGGAGGGATAATGTGGCCATGTATGGAGCACCAATATTTCCCAAAGAGGAAAAAGGACTAGGATTCCCCTCTTAAGGGATTCCTTGATTGGTGGATTCTGGATTTTTTGCCATATGTATCAACTTAATATCAACTAAGGAACAGGGATTTTATTCCGATTTCAATTAATTTTAATGATGCCTTCACACAACTTTGCTTTTTCAATTTTTAAGAGTCGAGAAAAAGCTAAAGATGACTCTAGTCTCCTTCGATTTTTAATGAGCCTGAAGTGACAAGTGCTCAGATGGACATTTTCTTTTAAGGAGTCGAAAAGGAACGAAAGTGACTACTCTAGAAAATCTAGACAGAGGGATTACCAAACCAATCGCAAAACTACAATATACACCTTGGTGATAAATTAAAGAGAAATTACCAAGGACTTATGTATGAAAGTCAATCTTCCTGAATGCTGTGTTCAGTGCATTGCAATCAATAAGGTGGCAGACTCGGCTTCCTATGGATAAAGGGTATAAGCCTATTGTGGTCTCATAATATGTATGTGACAGTACGAGGAGCACAAGTTCATGCTAGCACTGGTCATATCAAGGAGGAGGAATCACCCAACCTTCAATGAAAATGATTGTTACTAGTTTTTATGATGCCAGAACATGTTTCTAGCCTAGACCTCTATATGTGTTGCGTTAAGTTCCAAAGTGTTGTTAGGTTCATTGAAATTTATTTTAGAGTTGATCTTGTTTAATGATTTCCTTTCAATGGTTCACCACATGATGTTGATTTTAAATTCCTAAAATTCAATCTACAATGATAAACAATCTTTGTTTCTTTTGAGCAATGAAAATCCTAGCTACTAGGGAAAGAATATTACAATTCTTTGAAACAAAGAGCAAAGAGCACACACTAGTTCATTTTCCTAAATCATTTTTCACACACAAAGTAAATGCAAATTCAAATGCATGTATTTGTTTTTTTGTTCTCCTTAATGTAAAAATGCCAAAAAGGAAAACTAAATGCAACAAAGATCTGAAATATTTCTTTCAAAATGACATTTTCGACAATTTCTTCTTCAAAAGAGAAAGGAATACTAAATGACACTTTTCAATTTTGAATAAAATAATGCTTTTGAAACTTTGAATATAAACAAATCAAACCAAATGCATGACGAAAAGTTCAATCGACTATCCAAGGAAGGAAGAATCCACGAAACTTCTCTTTTTGACACAAAATGACAGTTACGACACTTTTGTACCAAAATGATTGATTGATTTAAGCAAATTTTCGACAAAGTATTGTAAATGATGGACAAATACATAGAAACATTCACTAATCCTAAACTAATGGACGCTAATCTATGTGATGTTAGTAGGCTTCAGTAATGAGGCACTGTTCATAAGTAGCAAAAACAACTAAACAAAACTGAAAACAAGGACAAAAAAACCATAATTTCTAGAATGGAAATAGGTTTAGTCAGTCGTTGCACCTAGGCTTCATAGAAACAGGGATGAATCGCACTTTACACACTCAGGAGGTGTGATGCATACTGGCTTACAGTGACAGACAGTGGGATGGGCCAGGGAGCACAACTGAAGTGGGTTTTGGCTCATATGAGCAACTGTTTTCAGTGAGATAAGTTGAGCTATAATGGACTGTAAAGAGAAAAGTATAGAGCAATGCCTTGATAGGTTACTGAGCTACCAAAAGGGCATCTAGAATGCTTGTAAGTCAAATGTTTAATTCATAAACTAAACTAGAGATTGTCTGAAGTAGCATTCATCTACTATGCAATTGCAAAGCATGAGTAGTTCAAAGGCTACCTGGATGACTTCAGGCTCTGTCTATAGTTTATAAAACAAACAACAACAACAAACAAACATCTATTCGTTCCTTAGTGGAGTCGCCAATTTGTTTCTGGGAAAACTAGTGTCTTTTCGAACGACTAGCCCTCTATGTTTGGCATCTACCCTAGAAACAATAGTTTAAAGCAATTCACGATTTATTCTATGCATAATAGATAAGAGAAAGACAATGGAACCAACCTGGAACTTCTGCTTAATCCCTTGCTTGATCTCTCTCCCCCTTGACAGAGCTTGCAACTCCTCCCCGTACTTATCCCACTTGGAGAGTACCTGTAGAAACACAGTAACAAATAACCATCAAAGAATCTTGATCTATTACAACATAAGCATTACAAAATTAGATATATAATGAACATATAATAGCATTTACAAATGATAACATCCACAATTTCACAATTATATGGAAGAAAAATTGAAGAACTTTATTAAATAGAAGGGATAATTACAACCCAGTTGTCTGATCTAGCATCATCCTCCCAGCATCAATCCCTCTTCACCTCATGAAACAACAAGATCACACCAACACTATAATGCTCTTTCCTCAATTACAAACTATGAGCACTTCCTTGCAATTCACAATATTCCAGCCTTTAGAACTCTTAGATGAGGGATCCATTTATAGATGTGTGCAAAGGGTGTGAGTCATCTCTGGGTTTTTGATTAGTGTCATTCCACTTGTTACATTTGCTTCCACTTGGAGATTTCTTGGATCTCTTACTCATCCCTAGGCGAATTCAGAGAGGTAGGTGTCATAGGAGAAGTTTCTAGAAGATTCCATGAGCAACCACCTAGAAAACTGTCTCAGACATTTGTCCATCCTCACCCATCGCACCCTATAGAAGGCCTAATCAGTGTGCATCACATCTGAGTAGTGTACCACTTAGTATGCATCTCACCTGGCTAGTGTAGTAGTCAGTATGGTTCAGTTTAGGCCATTTATGGATGGTTTCTCAGGTAGAACTTTTGGGGAATGATGTAATCAGATGACCATGTTCATTTAGTGTATGAAACAACTCTTTTAGGGGTTGATGAGCCCTAGTTTATTGACATATAAGTTTGGGGTTAAAGTGCCCAAATATGTCCATAATAGTTCCCCCCTAAAGCATGAAGTCATAAATCTTGATGTCGGGTGAAACGATTTATCATGAGGATCCGAGGTTTCAAACTAGAAGCTAACCTGCATAAGTTACAATACAATTCATCATAATATAATTTTTCATGACCTAGCTGAGGCGAGCATTCCCATGCTCATCCTTATAAATTCATTTCATGTACAAAGATCAGATAGTCATCTGTAGATGCAAACTGGTGATTCTTCAGATGTAGAGTCATCATCCCTGGTTTGGATGACCATCTGTGAAACGTCTTTGTACATTTGATGTTTTTATATCCCTAAATATATCACAGCCTAGATGGATGAAAATAGATCTGGGGTCTTCAAACTCATTCAATCTTCGCTCGATGTACAATTTAATCCATGTGAAGAGATGTTTTGAAGTCAAACATGGAAAGACATCGCCTGATTACTAGCAAATAATGTGAGCTGTTAACAGACGTGAGAAAATCACCGATAATGATAATGACCCTCAAGGTACTACAGTACAATTCACGTGGTGTGAATATGTGATCCGATGTCAAACATCATGCAAAATATTTCGATCGAAGGCCATTGATGTCAACCTGTCGCCAGAAGTGAGAAACTTGCAATTGAGGCATGCAAGCTTCAAAGTCCTGAAAGGGGTGTTTCTAGGTCAACTTCTTGGATAATGAGCTGATGTTGACAAGAAGTGACTCATCGTAAGAGGGCCTTTATGTATCCCACATCTATGACACGAAATGAAGAAAATTATTTCTGGAGGTGAAAACAATCTGACGACACTGGGTTCATGAATGGCAGCCATGAAAAAATGAAGGTTGAAGGTATTGCAGTGGATGAGGCATTAATTGGATTGTGATTTCTCAACTTAATGACTTCTCTTGAACATGTCGGAGACACTGAGATGGATTGGTAGCATTAAACCCAAAAGATGGATGGTGTGAGAGACTAATGGTGAGATGACCAATGAATGGAATAACCCAACCCAACTCAATAATGGTGATGGAGTGAAAGTGTCATGTTCAAGAGCAACTTGCTACCATAAGTTCTTCAAGTTTTTTCCCTTTTTTCCCCAGTCATTGCTGACCAATACCTCTTTATTTTTTTCAAGCTTGAGGAGGATAACATATGCTTGTTCTATAATTTTCCCTTCGGGCAAACTTATCGCTATGTTTTAACGAGTCTAGCGACAGTGAAACTCGGTCTTGTCTAGAATGGACAAGTTTGTCACTATTTTTTTAACGAGTTTAACGACAAGGATAACTTGGTCATTTTCATGTTTAGAGAGTTTGAAAAGGGACAAAGGGAAAACTCCAGAAGTTCTTTTTCATAGAATAATCCCTTGGTCCGAAAAAGGATAAAATAATACAAAAGGGATGACTTTTCGATCATTTTAATGAGCTGAAAAAGACAAGCGCTTGAACTTTTTCATGAGATAATCCCTCAAGTTAAAAAAATATTAAAATATATAGGAGGGATGATATTTTCAATCACTTGAACAAGTTGGAAAGGCCAATTTCTCGATAATATTTTCATATTTAATGAGTTTGAAAAGGGTTTAAAGGAGACTCAGTTTTGAGGAATGAGTGGTGTATAGGTTAGCAACTGGTTCCAGGTAAGCTTTGAACTTCTCAAAACATGGTGATCTTTGTGGAGAGTTTGGCTAATAAGACCACTCGTCCCAACTGTTCTTCAAAAAAGGGTAAACAACCAAGTGGAAGCGTATGATCGGCCAAAAGAATGGAGGTGATGAGAGGTACACAACCAAGGCCCCAAAGGCTGATAGAATGGAAATCACAAAGGTTAATTACCTGAAGGTGGCTTCATTTTTTAACAAGCTTGAACCATGGGGGAACTATGCTCGGTTTTAGTTTCATTTTTACGCAAGCCAGAAACGACAAAACTAAAAAGCTAGAAATGAAAAAACTAAAAATTGGAAATGAAAATTGAAAATGAAAAAGGTTTCCATGCCCCCAGCATGATGAAAAGGAGAGTCTCCTGTAACCATATGGATATCATTGTGGTTAGGTAGGATGGTTTCATCTAGAAGACAAAACAATTCCTTAGCTTCATCCGCAGAATAGACAAAGGTGAATGGTGTGTCATACCAATCACATAACCTATAGGGAAACTTATCTTTTTAGCTAGGTTCGTTCGTAGAATAAACAAGGGTGCATGCCCCCAAAGCTTTGTTACATTCACCAGACTACTCATGGAAATCAGGTGGATGGAATGAAGGTTCAAGAGATACTATTGATGTAAAAGGACCATTTAGGGATGATGATTGACTTGGAGCTATGTTTGGACCGGGAAATGAAAGCTGGTCAATGGTGACAATCTTGCTTTCATGCGGGAAATGCATCACTCGGAAGAGTGTTGAAACAATAGCTTCCATGTTATAAACATAGTCATGTCTAAGGAGTAGATTGTAATCTAACAGTCCTGGGACTACCATCATGTTCAAAACAGTTTTCCTTCCCACAGTGATCGGTAACATAGGAAGGATCCCTAATGGTCAACTGGTTCCTTTGTTAAATCCTAATAGATTCTATGTAACAAGCGTAAGCGATGGTGAACCAAGAACTTTCCAAGCAGTTGAGGAAAGGATACTCACTGATGATCATTCATCTATAATAGTGCTAGACACGATCATTTTACAAACTTGTACTATGATCCGAAAAGGTACATAAGAAGGAATGTGGGATCTTGCTAGTTGATTCCAATCAAAGGAAGTAACTAGACTATTTGGAGAGGGTACCAAATAAATGGATGAATTAACCCATCGAGTTGTGAGAACTGGGGGGTTTTCCTCCTGTTGCGAAGGAACGGGTGGATTGCCCCCAATTTCATTGGTATATGAAGTAACAATGAGGATTTGAATGGTATCATTCTCACTCTCTTTGGGAAGGGCACAATTTTCTGAAGGTAAAACTAGGTCAACTATCACCTCGACCTGTTGACTTTGGTTGAGTATAGAATCATAAGATTCACTTTCAGAGAGAGTGGTTTCGACTGACGTTTGATTTAATTCAGTCGGTTTTTCAACTAGTAAAGGACTTGGGGAGAGTTTCCTGTAGCCAGATGGAAGTCGTTGCAATGATGCAGGACAATTAACTAACACTCTTTTGGCTTCATCTAAAAGAGGACAAAGGTGAAGGGTATGGTTCCCTTCACATTACTTACATGGAAATCTAACCTTTCTTGTATATCCATGAACTTTACTATCACTAGTTGAAGGTGTGTTATCAACATGATCTCCAGAAGTTGATGACATAGGATGCTGTGAATGGGGAGACCATTCTCTCAAGATCGGAGGAAAGTAAGGACAGTCTCGAGAAAAATGGTCACCTACACAAACTACGCATGGAAATTTGGCTTAGGAAAGTCTAACGTGCAATTTTTCACCAGATGAAGCATGGTTGCCCCCTTGCTGAATTGGTTCTTCTTCTTCTCCTTCCCTTTCTTCTTCTTCTCAGCCACCTGGTTACTAGCATCACTACTTTCGCCAAGCGAAGAGGAATAAGGGGAGGGAGAAACAAATGAAGAAGAAGGTGAAGGGTCAACTTTAGTATCAATTTGAGGCTAATTCGATTGCGAAGGAATGATGACATTTTGAACCACAGAGGTTGAAAACAACCATACTGGTAGGCCAATGGTAATCCCTGAGAGGCACAATGTGGCCATGTAGGGAGCACCAATATTTCCCCAAGAGGAAAACGGATTAGGATTCCCGTCAAAAGGGATTCCTTGATTGGTGGATTCCGGATTTTTTGCTATATATCTCAACCTAAGATCAACTAAGGAACATGGATGTTATTCTATTTTCAATTAATTTTAATGACGCCTTGACACAACTTTTATTTTTCAGTTTTTAAGAATCGAGAAAAAGATAAAGATCACTCTAGTCTCCTTCGATTTTTAATGAGCCTGAAGTGGCAAGTGGCCATATGGACCTTTTCTTTTAAAGAGTCGAAAAGGAACAAAAGTGACTACTCTGGAAAATCTAGATAGAGGGAATTGTTCACATTTGCCTCCTGGGACAAGCACGACCAACATTACCGCTCATGTGCTACCGAGTGGGGATGGAGAGACGATGAAAATCGGCCACCCTACAAACGACCCAAGGCTATTGTTCAGGCAAACCCAAAAAAAAAACTCAATTACCAACCCACCTTTCACACGAAAAGAAAACTTGTCACTTGTATCATTTGGATGGGCATGATGGGACCAGGACAAGCCAGGGAGCCACACCACAACAACCCATACAACTCCAAGAAATTAGAGAGGAGAAGGGGAATTGTTCACATATGCCTCCCAGGATGAGCATTGCCAACATTACTGCTCATGTGATACTGAGTGGGGATGGGGAGAAGATGAAAATCAGCTACCCTACAAATGACCCAAGGCCATCATTCAGGAAAACCTAAAAAAATAACTCAATTACCAACCCACCTTTCACACGGAAAGAAAACTTGTCACTTTTATCATTTGGATGGGCACACAGGACCAAGAAGAGGCTAGGAGCCACACCACAATACCCATACAACTCCACGAAATTGGAGAGCAGAACGGGAATTTTTCACATATACCTCCTAGGATGACCATGGCCAACATTACCACTCATGTTCTACCGAGTGGGGATGGAGAGAAGATGAAAATCGGCCACCCTAGAAATGACCAAAGGCCATCTCTTCAAGAAAACTCAACAAAACAACTCAATTACCAACCCACCTTTCACACGAAAAGAAAACCTATCACTTGTATCATTTGGATGGGCACGAGGGGCCAGGAAAAACCCGGGAGCCACACCACAATAGCCCATACAACTCCAAGAACTTGGACAAAAGAAGGGGAATTGTTCACATATGCCTCCTGAGACGCACATGGCCAACATTATCGCTCATGTGTTATCGAGTGGGGATGGAGAGCAGATGAAAATCGGCCACCCTACGAATGACCCAAGGTCATCCCTCAGTCAAACCCAAAACAATAACTCAATTACCAACCCACCTTTCACATGAAAGGAAAACCTATCGCTTGTATCATTTGGATGGGAACGAGGGACCAGGACGAGCCCAGGAGCCACACCACAAAAACCCATACAACTCCAAGAACTTGGAGAGAAGAAGGGGAATTGTTCACATATGCCTCCGAGGAAGAACATGGCCAACATTACTGCTCATGTGATACCAAGTGGGTATGGAGAGAAGATGAAAATCAGCCACCCTACAAATGGCCCAAGGCCATTCTTTAGGCAAACTCGAAAAAACAACTCAATTACCAACCCACCTTTCACACAGAAATAAAACCTGTCACTTGTATCATTTGTATGGGCATGAGGGGACTAGGATGAGCCAGGGAGCCACACCACAACAACCCATACAACTCCAAGAACTTAGAGAGCAGAAGGGGAATTGTTCACATATGCCTCCCGGGATGAGCATGGCCAACATTACCGCTCATGTGCTACCGAGTGGGAATGCAGAGAGGATGAAAATTTGCCACCCTACAAATGACCCAAGGCCATCGTTCAGGCAAGCCCAAAAAGACAACTCAATTACCAACCCAACTTTCACACAGAAAGCAAACTTGTCACTTGTATCATTTGGATGGGCACGAGGGACCAAGACGAGCCTAGTAGCCACACCACAATAACCCATACAACTCCAAGAACTTGGAGAGCATAAGGGGAATTGTTCACATATGCCTCCCAGGACGAGCATGGCCAACATTACCGCTCATGTGCTACCCATTGGGGATGGAGAGACAATTAAAATTGGGCACCCTACAAATGACCCAAGGCCATTCTTCAGACAAACCCAAAAGACCAGCTCAATTACCTACCCACCTTTCACACGAAAAGAAAACCTATCACTTGTATCATTTGGATGGGCACGAGGGACCAGGATGAGCGCAGGAGCCACACCACAACAACCCATACAACTCTAAGAGGTTGGAGAGTAGAAGGGGAATTGTTCACATATGCCTCCTGGGACGAGCATGGCCAACATTACTGCTCATGTGCTACTGAGTGGGGATGGAGAGAAGATAAAAATCAGCCACCCTACAAATGACCCAAGGCCATTCTTCAAGAAAACCTAAAAAAACAACTCAATTACCAACCCACCTTTCACACGAAAAGAAAACCTATCACTTGTATCATTTGGACGGGCACGAGGGACCAGGACGAGCCTATGAGCCACAACACAACATACCATACAACTCCAAGAACTTGGAGAGTAGAAGGGTAATTGTTCACATATGCCTCCCGGGAGGAGCATGGCCAACATTACTGCTCATGTGCTACCGAGTGAGGATGGAGAGAAGATGAAAATCGACCACCCTACAAATGACCCAAGGCCATTCTTCAAGAAAACCCAAAGAAACAGCTCAATTACCAACCCACCTTTCACGCGAAAAGCTGACCCAGGGACCAAGATGAGCATGGCCATCATTACCTCTCATGTGCTGCTGAGTGGGGATGGAGAGTAGATGAGAATTAACCACCCTACAAATGACCCAAGGCCATCCTTCAGGCAAAACTGAACAAACATCTCAATTACCAGCCCACTTTTCACATGAAAAGAAAGACTACGCCCAAACGAGTTTACATGGGTGCCCTCATATGACCCGACCCGACCCAACTAAACGGGTTTTCATGGGTGCCCTCACACAACATGACATGACCCAACCTGACTCGACCCGACCAGACCGAGTTTACATGGGCACCCACACATGACCGAAATGAAGGCACAAGGGAGAGCCAGGAAAATGAGCTACATGAACGTGCACAAAGACCACCCTGGGTCACAACTTAGCAATTTTGATGCGAGCTCATGTGCCCGGGCGTGCCCTCACACTGAACGCCCTGACCAAATGAGTTTACGGCGGCTCCCTCAAATGACCTACCCGAACGAGTTTACACGAACGCTCTCAAATGACCCGCCCGAACGAGTTTACACGGGCGCCCTCAAACGACCCACCCTATCATGCCCCTATAGTGGTAGTACTCTTCCAACCGCACTATAGCAAGGTGCAGCACCACCAACCACTTTCTTTTCACCAATACTTATGATTGTGGACTACGCCTAACATTCGTACTTAGTTTATTTTTCATTACCAAGTATTAGTTATCCTTTATACACGATGAAAACCATAACCATTTATCATAACAACATTAACATATAGAAATTCACAACAGTATAAAGGGAGGGGCAACTCCCCGATGTGAGTCTGTCTGTATATCTATATATATATATATATATATATATATATATATATATATATATATATATATATATATATATATATATATATATATATATATATATATATATATATATATATATATATCTATTTCATGTATAAGTAAAATCTTGGAGGAAACCCCAAATTTACACTCTGCCAATTTTTCAACTTTCGGTAAACTCGGTTGCCCAGCTCGTTGGCACACTTGAACGGTCGCCACAGATTCTTCCCAACTCTTCGTTCACCCCTGAACATGTTTGCTCATCTCGTCGTGCTATTTTCCCAACTTGGGCACCCACCCGTGTCACCGTGCACACCTACCTGGCACGTTCACACATCAGTCGCTATTTTTAACACCCCGTCGCACTTCTTCACCTAGCTCACTCTCCATTCATTCAACAAACACCCTCACCATGTTACCCTACATGACATTATTGTTTCGCGCAACTGTTCCTTCATTCGGCGGGCGCACACGCACCCGTGTTGCCACTCGCCCAAACTCTCATTCATAGTTTCGACCTCCCTTCATTCAGTGGGCCGCACGTAGCATCACCTACAAAAACTCCCATTTACGATCTCTAGTTCAAGCACCTTTTGCTTGGCTGACACCCTCATCGTGTCGTCCTACACTAACCACCAACCGGTCGTTTAGCTTGTTCGGTGGAAACCCTCACCGAGTTGCCCAGCACGCTTGTCGTTCACCCCTGCACGAATGCCCTACTAGGTTTACCCTTCGTTCAGCTCTGCATGAATGCCCTACCTGGTTCACCCGTTGTTTAGCTCTGCACGAACGCCCTACCTGGTTCACTCATCATTCAGCCCTGCACGAATGCCCTATCTAGTTCGCCCATTGTGCGGGCACATCCGCATGGCCTACTCTTCCACAAAACTGCAAAAGGCTTGCTCACACTTCACACCTCTCACTTGAATGTTCACTCCAAGTGTGATGATCCTCCACCACAATGCATCCTCCTATTTTTATGCACGCTCCCTCCACCATTTGGGCATCCAGTTGACCTTCATTCCACATCCGTTCGTAAGATTAGAGCACAATTTTGGTGAGGCCAATGGCTTATAAACACCTTAGTCATTGTCTCTCAAGGTACATACCCACCCAGGTGTTCCCTGCGTATGATCTTCTAGGACAATTCTTGTCTTGTGTTCCGAGCCCTCAAAGAATATTGCTCCTCTTGCCTACTCTTGTCTTGGATTCCCTACACATCCTCAAAGAGCATCAAATGCCAAATTATTACCCAATCCTCCCATTCTTTCTTGCCAAGTGAAGACACGAATTTTATGTCTATCTCTTCCCTTTGATTAAGGAAGACATGCCCAAGTTTCCTCTGGTAAGGAACTTTCCAAAGCTCCCTTGTAGTTTGGAACTTGTTAGAACTCCCTCTTAGCTAGGGACTTGTCCATTCATCAACAAATTCTTCTTCGTGGGTCCTTCAGCTACTTGATCTCCTTCTTTCCTTCAATTTCATGAAGTCTTTGTTTGAACTTCTTCTTGGTAGGGTACTAGCCATCAATCACTTTCCCTCTTGGTTTGTCATGTCATTGCTCCCTTCATGGAAAGTGGCCTTCTTGATATATATCAGGTTCTTTTTGTCATCTAGCTACTCCTTTTTCATCTTGTCTATCCTTCATAATACTTATCACATGGATGCTTAGTTGTACTTGCTTGTTCCCATACTTTGATTTAGTGGCCCTTCATGACTTCATCATGATATTTCTTCAACATCAAATGGTGCTTTTGTTGGATGGCCTCTTCATCATGACATATTTGTAGAGTTGAATCAGTTATCTGCACCTTACTATCTCCAAGGCCTTCATAGGTGTCAAGGGTCCTTTGATATTTTTCTTCCTTTGTCAGAGTTTCCATGCCTTCTTTCGAGAGATGTTGAGGAATCTTGTCAAATGGTTATTCTTTGTGACCGCGATGTTGTTCACATGCTTGATCTCTTTCTTCATTTTCTTCTTCTTGGATTGATTAGTCAACCACCTTATACTCCTTATGAGAGCACTTCTTCATGTTGACCTTTACTCCATTGTAGTACATGCCTTCGAGCATATCGTTGGCGAAAGAGATCCTTTTATTCTTGATCATGATTCTAGAACTTTTTCCATGACACAATATATATGATGACATGACTTAAACTTTGATGCATACATACCTCATCTTGATTATGCTTTTATCATCTCGGCTTTATTTGATAGTTCTCCTTGATTGGTGTAGCCTTTCTTGCTTCATCTGCTCTTGCCTGTATATCATCCTTTCTTGAATCCCATCAATGGGACTCCCAATGAAACATCTACCCCCTTATGTACAAACCTTATTTTGAAGATTCTATTAGAGGATCTTGAAAACCCTTACCTTGCAAATGTTTCTTCCTTTGATGATGGAGGCCTTCTAAGTATTTTGATCATGATCAATCATTTTTTCATTGTGGATGAGACCCTATAATAGTTATGCTCCTTCTATGTGAATATCTTGAGCTATATCTACACTATGCTCCTATATTATAGAAGATATCTTTAACCATGCAATCTGTTCTATTTCTATATGCTCCTATACTACTCAAAACTTTAAAAGAAGACGTTAAGCAAAGAGGTTGAATTAGTCATAGGAGGACCTTCCTTCTTTTACTTCTTGTCATCTTCTTTCACTTCTTGAGTTACATGAGCTTCTTCCCTTTTTCTCTTGTTGTTGTTATCCTTCTTAAGTTTAGGACAATCCCTTTTGTAGCGTCCATATTCTTGGCATCCAAATCATTGGACTTTGGACATGTAGTGGTCCCAACCAATTTTTTACTATCCTTGAAAAAAGACATTGAGGTATACTCAGAAGGGGACATATACTTAATTGATAAAGTTTTAGATGTAGTGAACTTGATTTCTTCTTGAAGACTTGATGGCTTGCCTTCCTTAGATCTTGATGTTCTTCAAGTTGCTTTCTTCAAATGGACTTGCTTGATGACTTGACTCATAGTGCCTTTCATTTTTCAATATGGTGTAGCTTGATGTAGGTCCCTCTTTGATTTGTTCTTCTTGTAGGAGCCTTTATACAAGGCATTTCTTCTTGACTTGTAGTCTTCCATGATGGATGATAGACAGTAGACCTTCTTGTTCTTGACGTGATTGAGACTTCTTGGCTTGATGCTTCAACCTTGCAGATGTTCTTGAGATTCCCTTTCCTTAATGTGTCACCTTAGCTCCGATACCACGTTGAAGAATCTGGGGCAATGGGGTATATCAGGATTCTTCTAGACTTGATAACAATTTGTGAAGCTCTTTTACAATTTATCTTGTTATCTTAATCTTCTTCTCTTCTTATTAATGCATGTGTGTTTACTTCATCAAACTGGTGCCAAACACATAAGAACAAGAACACAAAATGTTGGCTCTCTGCCAGTGTTACAGGGAAAAGTGTCTATTTAGAACTGCTCTATCCCACTAAGGTGTGACAACTGCCTTAGAAACAAACAGTGAAAAGCTACTTATGTTTTTCCTTTATGAATTATAGATAGAGAGGAATAGAAAGACCAACCTCTGTCTTGCGCTAATCCTTTGATTCGATCCCTCTCTTCTTTGATAGTCCCCAGCTACCTGCTCCCTTGCACGCCCAGCTTCACAAAGTACCTGTAAGATCACAGAAGCATAACCCTATACAAAGACATGGATCTATATTCATAAACAATTTAGGATCAGATTTAAATTAACCATACAAATGTAACAAGTATCAATGCTACAAAAGCATGGAGGAAAATTCAAATAGCTTTTATTGATAAACAAGAAAACATCCAGGAGGAGTTACAACCAGTTGTTCCGACCCAGCATCAACCTCCCAGCAAAGAAGCCCCTCTTCACCTCAAGAAAAGCGTAGATCACCCAACAATCTGATGTTTGTCTCTAGAAACCAACAACAATTCCTTAGAGTATGCAAAATTCCAGCCCCTTGGATCTCTGGGATGAGGGATCCATATATAGATATCTGTAAGGAGAATGAGTCAGCTTGTGATTTGATTAGTTTCTTCTCTCTGTCAGTTCTTGCTTCCACTTGGAGACTGAGGGCCTCTTACTCATCCTTGGTCGAATTCAATGAGGCAAGTGTCACAGGAGAAGGTTCTGGAAGCTTCCATTGCCTCTCCACCTCGCGGATTGACACTTCCATTTGTCATTTCTCGCCCATCGCACCCCACAAAAGGGACTTTTAAAATGCAACGCACCCTCACAGTGTATTTGGGTGAGATGCAACGCACCTAGCCAGTGGAGCAACTGCAATGATCCTGTTTTGACCAATTTTGAGTAGTTTTTCATGGAGAACTTCTGGGAGAAGCTGTAATCTGTTTACCTTGTTCCTTTATGGGTTAGAACAACACTTTTAGGGACTTAGGAGCCCTTGCTTTATGGACATTTCATGGTTTGTGTTGTAGGGCACAAAAATGTCTATAACAGATAGGGAAAAACCTCTCTCTCTCTCTCAGAGAGGAAAACCCTCTCTTAAATTTATTTTATTGAAGCTTTTGCCAGGGAAAAACCTCTCTCTCTTAGAGAGGAAAAACCTTTCTTAAATTTCTTTTATTGAAGCTTCTTATTGGTCATTGCAAAGCCCTAGACCCTTGACAAGAATATCCTCCAAGCATAAGTCAAGTCCTTCCTCCTCTCTGCACTTAGTTTCTTCGGCACTTCGTTCCCCGACACTATGTTGTTCTTTCAACTTTTGATAGTCCTTGGTGGACTAGATCTAAAAGAGACTCCAACCTTTGATCCTTAGCGAGATCCTTTACCAATGAAGAAACCTTCATTCTCTTGACCAACCGAGCCTGTTTCTTAATGTGAGCTTGCAGACTCGATGTACACCAAGTTTACTGCACCTGGGGTGATTTCCATCGCGACAATACATGGAAACCCCAAATTTCCCGAACTTGGGAGGCTTTCGACAAGGTGAGACATGGAATCCCCAAGTTCCCGCAATTTGGCGACTTTTGTCGAGGAGGGACTGGGAGACCCCATGTCATGCTCCTATCCTAGTGGTAGTATTTCAACCACACATAACCGGGTGCGGCACCGCTGTACATTTCCTTTAATCAATACTTGAGTACACAGTCTGCACCTACTTCACCATTCAGTCAATTTTCCAATAAGTGTTATTAATAATGCAACAAAAATAACTTACCATCAATTTATCTTCTTTAATTATTCTTTCAACCCATCATGTTGTGTGTTCATGTTGCACTGCCCGTGGCCTACACGACACAACTCCACACCTGAACTACGAACCTGTCCACCCGACTTTTCGTTCTGCAGTGTCCAAACTCTGCCTGTCGTTGCGGTCCATAGTGAGGATGCATGGGCCACACGCAGTGCGGCCTGCCTACCCGGTTAGTAACCCGCCTCGGTCTTCCTATTCACACTACCAAGTCTGACCTGCCTACTGTAATCTACCCATCATTGTGGCCCTCTTACCCGCGTCCTTCTCTTCCTTATGTTTTCGCCCAACTCCTTCCTTCGCACTTGTTCTGCGATGTGGAAGTTTGAGTTCGACGTCCCTTCGTCAAACACCATCCTCCTTACTTATACACATCCTTTCGCCCAAGGGCAGTGTCTCCCGGGGATAACAAGAGTCGGCTCCATCAACATGCATGCCCAGCTAACCTGCCACATAACCTCGACACACACCATTCCAATGAACTGCCGCATCCCTTCATGTGCATCAACGCACCCATGGGTCGACTCCAACACTTAGTCGATTACACCTGTCATCGCACATTTCACACTTGCCCACGTCCTAACACGTTTGCACATGGTCACCTCTTTCATCAGGGCACCCAACAAGGGTCGCCCGTACACCTTACGTTGGTGACTCACCCATCATGCACATATCAAGGGGTGTGCACCTTGCCCAACATGGCATGCCCACTATGAGTGTGCCCATCACCATTGTGCATAAGAAAATGTCATGCCAAGTCTTCGCATATAACCGAATTCTCACACGAGTCGCATATAACTGAACACGGGTGCCTGTAATATGGGCTCAATATTTCAACTCTCTTGGGTGCTCCCGACTCGAATACTTGACACCTGAGGCCCCCTCGCCCTGTATGTGGTAGAGGTTTCTGGCGCGATGGGACATGGAAACCCTAGATTTCTCACACTTGGGAAGCTGTCGTCATGGTGGGGCAGGGAAACCCTGCTTTCCCTACACCTTGACAGCTCCCGTCACAACGAGCCATGGAAACCCCAATTTCTAGAGACAAACCAAGCAATCGATTTCCACCCTGCTATGAAATGGAAACCCTGAGTTTGCAAGACTTGGGCGTTTCTTCATCGTTCCGAAACATGGAAACCATGAGTTCCATAAAATTGGGTGATTTCGGTCATGTTGCAACATGGAAACCCAAGTTCCCCGCACCAAGGCCGTAGTTTACGCCTGGGGGGGAGATTGAGACCCCAGAGGTTCCCAGAATTAGCCGGTTTCCCTCATGCCATGAAATAGAAGCCCCTAGGTTTCACAGGCTTGGACGTTTCTCTGTCATTTTATGGTATGGAAACCCGAGTTCCCTGCACTGAGGTCACGGTTTCTATTGTGATGGGACATAGAAGACCCCGAGTTTCCCATAATTGGGTGGTTCTTCTCATGCCACGGAATGGAAAGCCCCATGTTTGGTAGACTTGGGCTGTCGTTCCCTGTCACGCGATGAAATGGAAACCTGAAGCTCCCCAAACTTGGCCAGTCATTCCCTATCGTGTGATGACATGGAAACCCGAAGCTCCCCAAACTTGGGTAGTAGTTTTAGCCACAGCGTGAGCGACATGGGAACCCCACGTTTCCCAGACTTGGGTAGAAATTTTTTTCGTGACCCAAAATGGAAACCTCATGTGTCCACTAACTCGGGTAGTAGTTTCCATCGCACCACGCAATCGACACCCCGAGTTCCCCAGACTTTGGTGGCTTTTCGTCACCCCACGACATGGAAATCTGAAGTTCCATAGACTCTCTGGTGATTTAGGGTGTGCCACAACATGGAAACCCCAGGTTTCCCAGACTTGGGTGGTTTCTGTCAGTGGTTTTGGCTGCACCGCGACATGGAAATCGCGAGTTCCCCAGACTTGTGTAGCGGTTTCGAAACACCCCAAGTTCCCTAGATTTGTGAGCTGGTTTACATCACCATGGAAACCCCAAGTTCCCTGCATTGGGGCATTGTTGAAAACCTTGCGTTTGCATCGTGCCGTAAAATGTGGAAACTCGCGGTTCCATCAAGGGCAGGACATGGAAACCCCAAGTTTCCCTAGACATGGGCGTTGCTGGTTTCGACCATGGCATGATATGGAATCCCTAGGTTTCCCAGGCTCGGGCGCCAGGGTGCGACATGGAAACCCCAAGTTTCCCTAGGCTTGGATGCCACTGGTTTCGGTCGTGGCGTGACATGGAAACCCCAAGTTTCCCAGGCTTGGGTGCCAGGGCACGACATAGAAACCCCAAGTTTTCGCAGGCTTGGTCGCCACCAGTTTTGGTTGTGGCACAACATGGAAACCCCAAGTTTCCCCAGGTTTAGGTGCTGGGGTGCGACTTGGAAACCCCAAATTTTGGGCACGAAATGGAAACCCCAAATTTTTTGTACCGAGTGGAAGCCCCAAAATTTAGGCGCTGGGTGGAAAACCCAAATTTCTAGTGTGACATGGAAACCCAAAAAAATTTTGCACCAGGCAGAAGCCCCATATTTTAGGCACTGGGTGGAAACCTGAAATTTTGGGCGCGACATGGAAAACCCAATTTTTTTTGCACCAGGCAAAAGCCCAAAATTTTAGGTGCCAGGTAGAAACCCCAAATTTTTGGCACCAAGACGCGGCATGGACACCCCTATTTTTCCCATGCTTGGCCGCTGGGGTGTGGCATGGAAATCCCAATTTTTCCCATGCTTGAGAACCTTTTTCGTCGCAACTTGGAAACCCTAAATTTTGGGCACCAAGGCACGACATGGAAACCCCAAAATTTTGGGTGCCGGAGTGCGACATGGAAATCCCAATTTTCCCGGGCTTCAACGCCTTTTCCATCTCGACATGGAAACCCCAAATTTCCCACCCCCAAGTAATAAAAAATTATCGTATGGAGGAAGAGGCAAAGGCGCGAGAGCGGGACAGTTGTCCATATTTGTTTGTGACAAGAGCAAAGCTCTGAATCAAGGTGACCAAGGGCTGAATCTTAATAGATCGTGGCAGCAAGGCCACTCTGCCACTTACAATACCCCGTCACATATTTAAGTCGTCTATAAAGGATTATTCTCAATGACCGTTTGGAATTGAACTTCAAAGCTTCCTCTACTAAGATGCTTCATGGTCGTGGATTCCAGATGACATGGGCCCCTGTGGGTGAGAAAGCAACGCCCCTACTGCAGGTCGAGATACAATCAAAGAGTGACATGCACTGCTTCTAGCATGGATTTTGACTTAAGGGTGTTCAGTCATAATCCAACACACATTAGCTTCGCGCCACTGGCTTTTCAACCAAGCACGATGACCAATTCTGTGAATCAACAGTTCCTCTCGTACTAAGTTGAATTACTATTGCAATGCAGTTCATCAGTAGGGTAAAACTAACCTGTCTCACGATGGTCTAAACCCAGCTCACGTTCCCTATTGGTGGGTGAACAATCCAACACTTGATGAATTCTACTTCACAATGATAGGAAGAGACGACATCGAAGGATCAAAAAGCAACGTTGCTATGAATGCTTGGCTGCCATAAGCCAGTTATCCCTGTGGTAACTTTTCTGACACCTCTAGCTTCAAATTTCAAAAATCTAAACGATTGATAGGCCATGCTTTCACGGTTTGTATTCATACTGAAAAACAAAATCAAATGAGATTTTACCCTTTTGTTCCACACGATATTTCTATTCTCGTTGAGCTCATCTTAGGACACCTGCATTATCTTTTAACAGATGTGCCGCCCCAGCCAAACTCCCCACCTAACAATGTCTTCCACCTTGATCAACCTGTCGAAACATGAATTAAGGCTAAAAATAGGGGCAGTGCCCCATCTCTACACCACAGAATAAGTAAAATAACGTTAAAAGTAGTGGTATTTCACTTGCGCTGAAAACAACTCCCACTTATTCTACACCTCTCAAGTCAATTCACAAAATCGCAGACCCCTAGGCCCAACCCTTAGAGCCAATCCTTTTCCTGAAGTTACGGATTTGTTTTGCCGACTTCCCTTACCTACATTGTTATATTGACCAGAGGTTGTTCACCTTGGAGACCTGATGTGGTTATGAGTACGACCGGACATGAACGGTACTCGGTCCTCCATATTTTAAAAGGTCGTCGAGGGCATACCAGACACTGCAAGACGTGCAGTGCTCTTCCAGCTGTTGGACCCTATCTCCAGGTGAACCAATTCTAGGGTGGGCAAGATGTTAAAAAGAAAAGATAAATCTTCTCAGGGCCCCCGACAACGTCTCCGAATTTCCTAACATTTTTTCCCGCTGCCATGTCCCTATTTGGGAATATTAACCCTATTCCATTTCGATGCTTGTGCATAGTGCACCCTTGATATAAGGCTTCCCCATCTCTTAGGATCGACTAACCCATGTCCAGGTGTTGTTCGCATGGAACCTTTCCCCACTTCAATCTTCAAAGTTCTCATTTGAATATTTAATACTACCACCAAGATCTGCACTAGGGGCCAATCCACCCAAGCTCATGCCCGAGGTTCCTCAATGACCTCCACATCATCCTACTCATTAGAGCCAGACAATTGCTTTGATGGTCGATTTAGCGCCATCAATTTTCGGGGCTAGTTGATTCGGAAGGTGAGTTGTTACACACTCCTCAACGGATTTCAACTTCCATCACCACCATCCTGCTATCTTAATCAACCAACACCCGTTGTGGGATCTAGGTTAGCGCGCAATTCAGCACCGTAACTCATCTTTCAGTTCATCCCGCATCGCCAATTCTACTTACCAAAAATGGCCCACTTGGAGCTTTGGATTCCATGGCGCGACTCAATGGAGAAGCCGCATCGTCTTACCTATTTAAATTTTGAGATTAGGTCGAGGGCCTTACACCCTCGATGCCTCTATTCATTTGCTTTACTAGATAAAACTCATTCGTGAGCTCTAGCTATTCTGAGGGAAACTTTAGAGGAAACCAACTACTAGATGGTTCGATTAGTCTTTCGCCCCTATACGCAAGTCAGATGAATGATTTGCATGTCAGTATCGCTACGAGCCTCCACCAGATTTTCCTCTGGCTTCGCCCTACTCAAGCATAGTTCGCCATCTTTTGGGTCCCAACAGGTGTGCTCGTAGTCAAACCCTTTGTATAATCTCAAGGTCGATCAATGATGCACCCCCCCAGAGAGGGGATCTTTCCCGTCAGCTTCCTTACGCCTCGCAGGTTTTCAAACACACTGACTCGCACACATGTTAGACTCCTTGGTCTGTGTTTCAAGACGGGTCAAATGGAAACCATGCCAACCAACACCATGAGCGTACAAGTTCACATGGGCCACCACAAGGGCACAAGCTTCATTCCTAGACCACCGCAATGGCAAACCGATAGGTAGTAATCCACCCAAACTTGTGACAATGTAGTAGCTTGTGTTGGTTTGCACCTCATGTTGAGTGGCAGACCAGCTTGATCTATTCCACATCCGATCGAGACACATCGACAACCTCCATTTGCTTCCCTCCTAGCAATTTCAAGCACTGTTTAACTCTCTTTTCAAAGTCCTTTTCATCTTTCCCTCGCGGTACTTGTTTTCTATCAGTCTCTTTCTCGTATTTAGCCTTGGATGGAATTTACCACCCAATTAGGGTTGCATTCCCAAACAACCCAAATCACCGACAACACCTCGTGATGCGACAGGGTCTCGGCCTAATGGGGCTGTCACCCTCTTAGATGCCCCCTTCCAAGGGACTTGGCCCAGGTTCGCCACTGAGGACACTTCTACAAACTACAATTCAGGTGATGCTGCCACTCGATTTTCATGATGGGGTCTTCTCGATTCACTCACTGCTACTAGGGGAATCCTTGTAAGTTTCTTTTCCTCTGCTTAATTATATCCTTAAACTCAGCAGGTGTTCTCGTTGAGCTGAGGTTGCAAAGTTGGATTTAAATCGCCCTACCTGATGGGAGGACAAGAGAGAGAAAAGTAAGTTTGAGCGATGCTACACAAAGCCCGCATTAGCTAACGTCGACTGCGCATCCAAGCGGACAATATCACCACTCGCTGACGCATGCCACGAAACATCGCTTGAGGTATTTCAGCCAACCGCACCACATTGGGCACAGACGACCAGCTCCGCTACTCCCTAACATATTTTAGGGAGCGCATTTGAATGGGATACGATGCCCAGATAGATGTGATGTTGACCGAGGCCTCAGGCACAAATTATGTTCAAAAACTCGATGATTCACAGGATTCTACAATTCACACTAAGTATCACATTTCGCTACATTCTTCATCATAACAAGAGCCGAGATATCCATTTCCGAGAGTCATTTCCACGTATTATCGAAAAATCTGCCACAACACTGAATAGGGGAACCCCCCACAACAAATGTAAGGCTAAGGGCCAAAAGGAGTAAAGGAAGAAAAACGCATGGAAGAAAGAGAAATAAAGGTGTCTACACCCCTCACAGGAGGAGGCTCAAACAGAGAACAATTTCCCCGAGCCCCACGCCCTCACAAAAAGGGGGGAAATGCATGGAACAACAATCGAGAAGGACTAGGGTGGCCACCCCGAGAGCTTGCACTGCTTTTAATCCTTCCCGAACACCAATCCACAACAATTCCCCCTTTTCTCCATAAAGCTAGGGACCGAAAGGAAGAAGGGAAGAAAACAACGTGAAAGAAATAGAGATCAAACGTGGCTACTGGCTCACAAGGGGAGGCTCAAACAAAGCACAAACCTCCCAAGCCCTGTGCCTTCACAAAAAGGGGGGAATTGAAGGGGACGACAATCAAGAAGGACTAGGGTGGCCACCTCGGGAGCTCACACTATGTTTTTTCCTTCCCAAACACCAATCCACAACAATCCCACCTTTTCTTCGTAATGCTAGGGGCCAGAAGGAAGAAGGGAAGAAAACAACATGAAAGAAAGGGATATCAACTATGGCTACCAACTCAAAAGGGGATTCTTCAAATAGAGAACAAGCTTCCCCAACCCCGTGCCTTGGAAAAAAGGGAGGAATTGCAAGGGACGACGTTCGAGAAGGACTAGGGTGGCCACCCTGGGAGCTCACACTGTGTTTCATCCTTCCCGAACACTAATCCACGACAATCCCACCTTTTCTCCGTAAAGCTAGGGTCCAAAAGGAAGTGTTGTGGAGGTAAATCCTCTCTGCAGACAGAGACGATCCCTACTAGCCCAGACTGGGTCTAGCAACAATTAAACAATGCTATCACACAAGTTCCTAATTGCAAATTAAAAGTGTATGGTGAGAACCTACTTGGATTCCAATGCTAATATTCATAGAAGAGATGTCGTTCTTGTTCCTTTGCCTCAGTCGGTCACGATCCCCACGATCTTTGTGATTGGACACCTGCACATGCAAAGTAAAACACAAATACAAGCATCAAATCCAATAGATACAATTATATATCAGTCAGAAAAGATATAACTCAACATCAAACATAGGACAATGAGAGTGGAACCACAATGATATTCATCTATTATTGATAAATAGCAAAGAAGAATACAACCATAGTTCTGACGTCAAATCCTCCTTTGGCTGGGTAGTCAGCTACACAAGTCTTGCAAAGCTTGTTGGGATGGGAAACAAGCCTCTCTCTCTTGGGTGACAGGAATCTCCTCACTTAGATTTGGCCTTATGGGTGCAAAGAAGGCTCTTACAGCTTCAAACTATTTAACTCCTGGAATTCTCTATCACTATGCTGGAACTAGCTTGCTTAAGGCATCGAGACAAGCTTTTATAGATAGATAGGAAAGAGATAGGATCAACCACATTATTCATGGGATTGGCTTTATCACTAAGAAGCTTCCATGAAAGGTGGCAAACCACTTCCCTTCTATGGAGATTCGAAGCCAAACCATCCTAGCTCAACACAGATTCAGTTGGTGAATGGGTTAAGGAGAACCTTCAGAAGCTTGTTTGTTAAAAACTTTACTCAATTCGGTTGGCGTGAGTGCGACTCTGAGACAGAGCGCCAATGGCGCGCCCTCTTTAGAGGATTTCCCCCATTGGTGCGAGCAGTACACTATGGAACCACGCCAATGCAAAAATAGGTCTTTTTATAGGTATTCTGCAGGAGATGTCTTCAGGGCATATGAAGCTCATACTTAGAGGAATATGATGCAAGTGGTTTCAGGTCATGTCACTTCTCACAGGTCCCGAAATGAGTCCTCCAGTATGTGGGAGAGGGTTAATAGGGACGGTGACAAACGGTGACAAATTTCTATGTAACAGATGCCCCCTAAAGCATGAGGCCCGAGGGAGAGAGAGGGGTGAAATGCTTTACAAGAACATGCGTAACTGAAAATACAGCCGCTGGAGAACCTCCGAAAAGAAGTACAACTGATATCTCAAGTACATGATATATGTGGTATGGGCACAACCATCCATAATAGAGTACACAATAATCTAGATCCAAGGTATGGGCGCAGCCATCCAGCGAGGATCGATAAATAGACTCAGGCATGGTCGCAGCCATCCAGTGAATGAGTCATGTAATGATCATAATAAGCCACAAATCGCAGCCTGGATTCCAACAAACAAAATTCAGGGTCTTGCGCTCTATCTCGACCCAAACAGAGTACAAGTTCAGGCATGTGAATACATGAGTTGAAGTCGAACATGCATGAACATCATTTGATTACCAGTCAATGATGAAAACTGTTAACAGACACGAGAGGTACCACCAATAATGACAATGGTCTTCAAGGTACTATAGGTACAATACATGGTGTGTGAATTAATGAGCTGGTGTCGAACACCTGCAGAATCATTCGATCGGAGGCCAATGATGAAAACCTCGCGTTGAACACGAAGAACCTGCCATTGAGACATGTAGGCTCCAAGGCACCGGAAGGGAGTCTCTAGATCAGCTTCCTGGATAATGAGCTGAAGTCGATAGGAAGTGACCTTGATCAAAGGTGGGCCATAGTGTTTCCCACATCATTGACACAAGACAAAGGAAGAATGTTGTGGTGAATCAGAATTATGCAAGGTATCAGAGGGAGGTTGTAATTCTGCAGAGGTCAACTTCTCTTGAACATATCGGCGGCACGATAGTGGACTTGGCAGTATTTGACATCAAATGAGCAGAGGTCATGGTGACAAAGCAATGAGCAGATGAGAGGTCAAATAGGATCACCCAAACCCACGGAGGCAAGCAAAAAAACAAGATGAGATGTCCCCACCCAGACACGAATGCAGGCAAGTGCCATGTTCAAGAGCGACATACTACCGACGCAATAATGATTATGATTCCATTTTCCCCACCATTTCTGGCGAGTACCCCGATTATTTTTTGATGACAAGCTTGATGGGGATAGCATATGCTTGTAAGGCGTCATTACGATAGAATCCGATGTCATTAAGTTTTAATGAGCCTGACAAAGGAAGAAATCAGCGTCTTTTCCTGTTTAGAGAGTCTGAAAAGACAACAAAAAAGTGAACTCCACGGGGGTCTTTTTCATAAAGTTGTGTCTCTTGAGCCCGAAAAAGTATAAAGCAATGCTCGAAAGAACCGCCCGATCATTATGATCGAGGAGTACTTTTCATATGTAGTGACATCGATCTGAAAAAGTAAAAAAGCGATTGATATCACGTCGTTTCGTGACCATTAACGAACTTGAAATGACAAGGTTCTGACGATCTTTTCATTTTTGACACAGTCGGAAAAGAGTTTAAAGATGACCACCTCTTATTTACATTTAATGAGTCAAGAGGGATAACTCAGCGATCTTTTCATGTTTAGCGAGTCAGAAAAGAGCTGAAAGATGACTCCACAGTGACTTTTTCGTGTATTTACCGAGTCTGAAAAAGTATAAAATACAACTCATTTCACCATCGAAGTTGCGTAAAAGACCTGTCGCTGCACAAGAAGCAAGCGTAAAATCCATTTTCGACCAAAAATATATTAAAATATTCAACAAACAACTTTTTAAACCTAAGTACAAGTAAAAAAGGTGATAAATATGGTGAAAATGGTAAAAAATAGAATTACTTTTACTTTTTACCTCATGAATAGTAGTGGTCCATTTGGGGAGTAAACTTCGGACAGTGACTACGGCCAATCCATGCAACCATTCAGGATTTCATCGGTTCCAGGTAAGAGACGCTTCCCTTAGCTCCATTTCCATACCTCTTTTATGCATTTTGTTGCCTAATTGAGCCTCTGCAAGGAGGATTTTAAATTTTAGGGCCGCGCCCCATTGGCACGGGTATCTGACACGGACCCGCGCTAATGGGGTGATTTGCCTAAAGGGGCCGTGCCATTGGCGCGACTATTTTAGAAACAGTCGTGCCAACCGCGCAACCTAATTTTTACGGGGAATTTTCCAATTGCATTTGAAATTTGTCTGGTTTGTAAGCTTACCAGTGTTCTAATAATGATTTATTCATCCTTGTGGGTGCAAGAAACAAGCAAAAATGGTGGTGGAATGGAAAGAACAGGAACATGATGCCATAGATGCCTTGGCTATAGAGGAAAAGGGATGCATGAACGCTTTAAAAGACTGTGGTCTCAAGAAATTCTTCCTCACATCTTATCTACGAGCTCAGCCCGAGTTATTGCAGTTCATAGTTGATGCTTGGGATGTTGATGACCAAGTATTTCGCTTACGGGACCAAACCTTAGAGCTGGACGTGTCTGATGTGTATTTCATTACTGGACTGTCACAGAGAGGGGAAAGTCCTATCTTGACCGGAAGTAGACCTTCCAGGGAGAAGATGGGTGAGGTGATGGGCCGAGTGTGTCCAAGGGCACAATTTGGGAAAAACAGTGCTAAGGTGGATATTGCCACCGTTCGGGACTTGGTTCTCAAGGTGATACTGTTCACCATCACTCGTGCAGCCGGGGTACAGGCGCCCCATGAGGCGAGCAAGAATCATCTGCTACTAGCGACAAAATGCCTTAGCCCCACCATTTTTTACTGGGCTATAGTGGTGACCACCAATATCAAAAGGCAACATACAAAGTGTAAGCGAGAAGGAGTGAAACAGTTCGGGTATGGCTCAATTGTGGTGTCGTTCTGCTTGGAAGGATTACCCCTCTTTCAGATTCAGGGAGCTATAGTGGCTGATCCATTGCCACGAGAGCCTAGGATGGCTCGCTGGGCAGCACTGATGCCCAGAGGAGGAGGGGGCCAGCAGATGTCCTGGCGGCCCGAGTTCTTCATATGGCTCCGTCATCAGCTGATCGTAGTGGAGGATTGGCCATACGTGGGGAATAATTTCATCGGGGATCCAGACCTCCCACTGCCAGAGGGAGAGGAGTGAGACGAGGAGTTGGGTATGATCTCATTGTTTTTTTTATGTTTTATGTATTTTTCATTTTTTTCAATACATGCATGTTCTGATGACAGTTGTATATATATGCAGATGTTGGCCCAGAGGGGCCAACCAGCTTGTCTCCTATAGCGTGGGGGGTCCAGCCCACAGCTGATCCTCAAGCAGCGGGTGCCATGGGGGAAGAGCTGGTGCAGAATCTCGAGGGACTCACCCGAGGGATTCCGGGTTACGCTAGACTGGCGGACGTCCCTTTTGCATACCAGAGGCACACAGTGGGGGTGCCAACTCGCATTCATCGTCTGTTGAGACGATTGGTGCGCGCGATGACGTGCTATCATGAGCACCACCACGATTAGACTCCTAGGCTTCTTTTATGCATACTTTTGAGGGAGATGTCATCCCGGGATGTATCAGAATAAACATGTATTATTTTTTGAACTATGTAATGCATGCGGTGCAAACATTACGACACACAAATATATATACATATGCTTATGGTTTATTATTGTGCTTTTATGTGCTTGCTTGTATAATGTTTTGATTATAAATTAGGCAAATTTCTATCTAATACATGATTAGCCAATGCATTAGATAATGTGTTTAATCGTCGTGGAATATGCTGATATGTGATGAAGTCAAAATTCCTTTCTAACAATTTGACACGTAAGTACAACCTTAAAATGTGACGGTCTCTAATGGAATATCGCCCATTGAGCTGATGGATGACAAATTGAGAGTCTAGGTTAACAACCAATGTACGAATACCGAGATTAATTGCCTCGGCTAATAATTCAATAACAACACTATATTCAACAACATTGTTTGTAATACAGCCTAAACTCACACCTTGAAGATCTATCAATGCACCGTGAGGATCGTAGATCACCCACGCCGCAGAGGACAAATTGCGAGTGCTGCGGTAGGCACCATCAGCGAAACCAACATAAGGTGCACTTGACATCTGCACAAGAAGCAAAAACACAATAAGGGGCAATCACGCCTTCACACCAAGCCAAAAACATGAAAACACACACACACACACATGTATAAATCGAAGTGCATGGAATCATGCGTAGTACTTTTTCAAGTACATCCCATTGCGGGGCTTATCAAGAGGATTACCTTCGTAGTCAACTATCTCATATGCCCCTTTCTGCAACACTTTCTTTACAATATAAGGGCCTAGTGACATGGGCTCGAATTTGCCTGCCCCCAACTTGTCATTTTCTTGGTCGTATAGCAGGACTAGATCTCCCTCAACAAAGGAACGAGGATGGATGGTATGGTCAAAGTGAGTTTTGACTCTCTTCTTTTGATCTTCGATAGCTAGAGAGGCTAGGCGACGGGTCTCATCCAGCCGTTCTAGGTAAATAAGTCATTCCTCTACCGGAGTAGTGTTGGGAAGCAACTAAACGGTTATTTTTAACGAAGGAATTTCACATTCTATAGGAAGGGTAGCCTCCAATCCGTAAACTAGTTGAAATGGATTGAAACCAGTGGCGTCCTTCACAGAGGTTTGGTAGGCCCACAAGGCCAGAAACAACATCAGATGCCAATTAGACTTATGCATGTCAATAATTCGTTGAAGCATCGTAACCAAAATCTTGTTAACGGCTTCAACCTGACTATTGGACTGAGGATAGTATGGGGTAGAACTATCATGTCGTAAGCCTAGTTGGGTTGTTAGTTTGGTCATCATGTGATTACAGAAATGCTTTCCGTGATCCGTGATGATGGCCTGCGGAACTCTAAACCGTGTAATAACATGATTGAACAAAAACTGCACTGCTGTGTGACCGTCTTCGGTAAATGTGGGCATCGCCTCGGCCCATTTTGTAAAGTAACCGACAGCAACGATGATAAACCCATGCCCTCGGCCGAGCGAGGCTTACAGGTCATATAATCAATGCCCCATTTTGCAAAAGGGCCAATGGTGACTACAGGGTGCAGTGGAGCTGGTGGCGCACGCATCTTCCGTTGGTATATCTGGCACGCATGACACGATCGGATGGCAAGAATGCAATCCTTAAAGATGGAGGGCCAGAAATAACCAGCGCGAAGGATTTTTTGAGTTGTGGCATATCTGGACATGTGACCACCACAGGCGCCAGAGTGGCAGTCATTCAGGACTCTCTCAGCTTCCTCAAGGGTTAGACATCGGCGGAGGATGGAGTCAACGCCGAGATGGGGATCCTGGCACTTATATTATCCCTCAACGACTTGTAGCATGAGGGTACCGGAGAAGTGGCTAGAATAGGAGTGTCGATATTCGACAAAACGGGTGTCTCACTCACTCTAGGAGATGTCTCATCCATGTGAGAGGTAGACATTGGAGACGAAACACCAGGAGGGGTAAAAGGAATATTGTCCTCTTCAGGCTCCCAAATAGGGTTCCAATGAATTTCGTAATCCTCGTCGTCCGGAGCACGAGAGTTGATCGGTTGGATACTCGGGATAATAGGAAGAGTATCACTCACAACCGATACCTCAGGAGCAACGGAAAACGGAGACCCTTGATCACTTAGAACGGGAGACGGGATCGATGGTTCAGCCAGGATGACAAACTTCAAACAAAACCTAAGGGAATCTAACGATAAAGGACCCTACTCAAACTAACGCACAAAAGATCTAACCAGGTAATGTTAATCGCGGCCAAATAAATTTTAAGACGCAAGGACACAACTTGACCTTTTCATGTTTTAAGAGTCGAGAAAAGGCCAAAAAGGTGACTCTAGTCTCCTTCGAATATTTAGTGAGCCTGAAGTGACAAATGCTCAGATGAGCCTTTTCGTTTAAGGAGTCTGAAAAGGACCAAAAGTGACTACTCTGGAGAACTAGGCAAAAGGGTTTACCAAACAAATCCGTAAAACTGCATATACACCTTGGCAGTCATATGAAAACCAAGGACTTCTCGTACGGCAGTCAATCTTCCCGAATGTTGTGTTCGGTGCATTATGGCTTGTAATGCGGCAGACACGACTTCCTGTGGATAAAGGATGATAACCTAGTGGGGTCTCCCCTATATACTCGACAATACGTGGGAGCTCAAGTCCGTGCTAGACCATTATCGAGTCACAAAAGGAGGAATCATCCAACCGTAATGTGAAACAACAGTGACTAGGTTTAACGACGCTAGAGCACGTCTCTAGCCTAGACCTCTAAACAGTGAGCGTTATGTTCCAATGCGTTTTTAAGTTCATTCAGTTCATTTTATGGTTGATCTTTGATTAGGTTTCGATTTCCAAGTCCTACCGTATGTAATCTCTCACAATTCCCTAAATGCAAGCACATGCCAAAGAATATCATTTCGTTCGATGAACACTAACTACGAGAGAGTTGAGAATTTTTCAAAAGAACAAAATGACCACAAACAATCAAGAACCACTCTAATGCAGCTAATGGCAATAAACGAAACTTTTTTTTTTTTTAAAGTCACTAATCAATGAAAAGCTATAATTCCCATTAACTAATTCAACGCAAAAGAGACTGTTTGTTTTCTTTTCAATGGCAAAGTGCACTAAACAAATTTTGAGAGATAATAACACCGAGTAAAAGAGACAAATTTCACTCAATGAGAACGCAATCAAATCCCCAAAACACCAAGACAGTCCTTCAAAACAAGAAGAAAACACAAAGACCTCTATGAGCTATGTGATCTAAGCCCAAATGAAGCCAAGCGAAATCCAAGCAAATCACTTGAATAACAATAAAAAGCTTTGAGAACTACTGAGCAAATGCAAAAGAATAATCACAAAGTCAACTGGACGATCAAAGGACCTAAGACTCCTATGGAAGCCTCGATGCAGAAAGCCACTAGATGCCCTAGGGTTGAAATGTGAAATTGATGGAAAGAGGCAAACACCCGAAGGATGAAGGTCGAAAACCAGTCAAACAAGGATCAAACACACTCCAGTAACTGAAAAAGACGTGGCAAGATACAAATCCAAGCTCAAAGGGTTTGAAAACAAGCAAACTGGAAAAGTTGACAGGTCTGGCATGACTGTCAGGTAGCCACTCGCGCTTTTAAGGGATTGGTGTGGGTTGTCTTTGAGCAACATGTGCCAATTGGCACGACTATCAGGCAAAAAAAGCACGCTAATCATTCTTGCTAGGTCAAAAATAAGACAAGCAGTCTAGGGCTTGGTTAATAGTATCTAGGTAGACCAGTAAGCAAGAGACAGTAAGAAATCCAACCTAGAAAGCTATCTAAGTAATCAAACGAGAGAACCAAAGAGACAAGACTCCCCAGCAGAGTCGCCAATTTTTTTTGGAGGTAAATCCTCTCTGCGGACAGAGACGATCCCTACTAGCCCAGACCGGGTCTAGCAACAATCAAACAATGCTATCACGCAAGTTCCTAATTGCAAATTAAAAGTGGATGGTGAGAACCTACTTGGATTCCAATGCTAATATTCGTAGAAGAGACGTCGCTCTCGTTCCTTTGCCTCAGTCAGTCACGATCCCTACGATCTTCGTGATTAGACACTTGCACATGCAAAGTACAACACAAATACAAGCATAAAATCCAATAGATGTAATTATATATCAGTTAGAAAAGATATAAATCAACATCAAACATAGGACAATGAGAGTGGAACCATAATGATAGTCATCTATTATTGATAAATAAAAAAGAAGAATACAACTATAGTTCTGACGTCAAATCCTCCTTTGGCTGGGTAGTCAGCTACACAAGTCTTGCAAAGCTTGTTGGGATGGGAAACAAGCCTCTCTCTCTTGGGTGACAGGAATCTCCTCACTTAGATTTTGCCTTATGGGTGCAAAGAAGGCTCTTTCAGCTTCAAACTCTTGAACTCCTAGAATTCTCTATTACTATGTTGGAACTAACTTGCTCAAGGCATAGAGACAAGCTTTTATAGATAGAGAGGAAAGAGATAGGATCAACCACATTATTCATGGGATTGGCTTTATCACTAAGAAGCTTCCATGAAAGTTGGCAAACCACTTCCCTTCTATGGAGATTCAAAGCCAAACCATCCTAGCTCAACACAGATTCAGTTGGTGAATGAGTTAAGGAGAACCTTCGGAAGCTTGTTTGTTAGAAACTTTACTCAATTCGGTTGGCGCGAGTGTGACTCTAAGACAGAGCACCAATGGCGCGCCCTCTTTAGAGGATTTCCCCCATTGGCGCGAGCAGTACACTGTGGAACCGCGCTAATGCAAAAATATGTCTTTTTATAGGTATTCTGCAGGAGATGTCTTCAGGGCATATGAAGCTCATACTTAGAGGAATATGATGCAAGTGGTTTCAGGTCATGTCACTTCTCACAGGTCCTGGAATGAGTCCTCGAGTATGCGGGAGAGGGGTAACAGGGACGGTGACAAACGATGACAAATTACTATGTAACAGGAAGAAGGGAGGAAAACAAAATGAAAGAAAGAGAGATATCAAACGTGTTTACAAGCTCACAATGGGAGGCTCAAATAGAGAACAAGCATCCCCAACCCTGTGCCTTCGCAAAAAGGGGGGAACTGCAGGGGACGACGATCGAGAAGGACTAGGGTGGCAACCCCCAAAACGCGCACTGCTTTTTGTCCTTCCTGAACACCAATCCACAACAATCTCACCTTTTCTCTATAAAGCTAGGGGTAAAAAGAAAGAAGGGGATTAAACAACATGAAATCAAGAGATTTCAAACGTGGATACTTGCTGACAAGGGGAGGCTCAAACAGAGAACAAGCTTCCCAAAGCCCGTGCCTTCACAAAAAGGGGGGAACTGTAGGGGACGACAATCGAGAAGTACTAGGGTGGGCACCCCGAGAACTCGCACTACTTTTCGTCCTTCTCGAACACAAATCCACAACAATCCCACCTCTTCTCCATTAAGCTAGGGGCAATAGGAATAAGGGAGGAAAACAATACCAAAGAAACAAAGATCCCAAGAAAAGAGAGAAGCTTAACAACACGTCAAGTAGATGTCTGCTAACCAAAAAGAAATCAAACATGACACCCAATCAAAAGCCATCCCACCTCTTCACACCCTCCCACATACATTAAGGCACAACACCCTTTATAGGTTATAACATAAAAAACAACAATCAAAAAACCAAGCAAATAAATCACAACCTAAAATTGACCACTAGAAAAGACAAGGGACATGATGAGACCAGTGTCTGGAGCATGTTACTGAGAGGTAAGCAACCCCCCAAAGTGACACAAGGCTTCAAACGGAAAATATACTGATAATAACAAACCCACCCTGCTATTGCACCCCTCCATGTACAAAACACACAACAACCTTTCCAGCGAGAAAGTCGACGAGGGTCAGAAATCAAACTTTAAAGAGGAGTTGTCATGGGTCGACACTCAATGCTGAAGAAATCAATGGGCCACAAATACATTGATGGTGCAAGGCCACTAAAGAGAGGGACATTCGGAAAGTGCACACCATTAAACAAAGAAATGACCAAGTCCCACAAAAAAACCACAATCCAAAGGGAGGAACAAAGACACAACCCGTTACTTCTTTTTTCCTTAGAAGGGGAGTGGCTCATGATAGGACAAGGAATTCCCTCGACAACAAAGGCATGAGATAAGATTGCCACCCTCATGTCCATTGGTGGGGAAAACTATGATCTCGATGGAGCTCAAACAGAGGGAGTGGTTTTTCATTACCTGGACACCCAACCCTTCCGCAAGGGCATATCGAGGAACGATCGGGAGGACTAGGGTGGCCAGGCCAATTGGTTGAACTGCTCTTCATCCATCCCATATTGACCTCACTTCGACAATTTCCTCTCATGGAAGCTTTGAGCTACCAGGCAAGCACGCAACCACTCTCTCGACCCAACCACCAACAAAAACGCTCACCTAAGCAACACATCAACCACCGCCACCTTTTTGAGAGAACCAACTATGGAAACCTACACCCTTGGCCCATGCCTTCCAACAAACAAAATACTAAACACCACTGCTACAAATGAGTCTAAATTTATCCATCATATTTCCCAAGCACCTCAACTGCAGCAACCATGCCCGACTGAATAGATCATCGGAAGGGATCCCAAGAAACATGCTTCCGAACCCCCTATAGAAACACATTGGTGGAAATAAAAACAAAGGATTGGTGGGACAAGCACAAGCATGTCTTGTAAGCACACACACAAAAAAACAAGCGTTACCTCAAGACAAGTAACTAACAATGTTCCTGCCAAACACCAAACCCACTCCCCTAGAGACACACCACATGGTCCCATATTACAATCGAAACCCAACCAACCCAAACCAAGAAAGAAAACCCCTGCTATCAATGATGCTACCGAAGGTTCACCTACGGTAACCTTGTTACGACTTCTCCTTCCTCTAAATGATAAGTTTCAATGAACTCCTCACGACGTCGACGGTGACGAACCACCATCATCGACGTAATCCGAACACTTCACCAGATCATTCAATTGGTAGGAGCGATGGGCGATGTGTACAAAGGGTAGGGACGTAGTAAACACGAATTTTTGACACGCGCTTACTAGGAATTCCTCATTGAAGACCAATAATTGCAATGGTCTATCCCCATCATGATGAAATTTGAGAAGATTTCCCGACCCCCTTGAACCAGGAAGAAAAACTCATTGGCTGCATCAGTGTAGCACGTGTGTGGCCCAAAACATCTAAGGGCATCACAGACTTGTAACTACCTCAAACTTCCATCGCTGAGGTCTCAGAAGGTGCTGGTGGAGTCCTTAGAGCAACATCCACCGATCCTTGGTCGGCATCATTTATGGTTGAGACTAGGACGGTATCTGATCGTCTTGAAGCCCCCAACTTTCATTCTTGATTAATGAAAACATCCTTGGAAAATGCTTTTGCAGTGGTCCATCTTTCATAAATCCAAGAATTTCACCTCTGACAATGAAATACGAATGCCCCCGACAATCTCTATTAATCATTACTCCGGTCTCGAAGGCCAACACAATAGGACCAGACTCCTATCATGTTATTCCATGCTAATGTATTCAGAGCATAAGCTTGCTTTGAGCACTCTAACTTTTTCAAAGTAACAACATTGAAGCCACAACCAAGCTAGTTAATGCCAGGAGCATGCCACTAACAAAAGGGATGGAAGGGCAGGTGCACACCGAGTAGGCAGACCGACCTTTACAACCCAAGATCCAACTATGAGCTTTTTAACTGCAACAACTTAAATATATGCTATTGGAGATGGAATTACCACGGCTTCTGGCACCAGACTTGCCCTCCAATGGATCCTCGTTAAGGGATTTAGATTGTACTCATTCCAATTACCAGACTTGATAAGCCCAGTATTGTTATTTCACTACCTCCCCATGTAAAGATTGGGTAATTTTCACGCCTGCTGCCTTCCTTGGATGTGGTAGCCGTTTCTCAGGTTCCCTCTCTGAAATCAAACCCTAATTCTCTGTCACCTATCACCACCATGGTAGGCCTCTATCCTACCATCGAGAGTTGATAGGGCAGAAATTTGAATGAAGCATCACCAGCACAAGGGGTTTGTGATCTGTTGAGTTATCATGATTCACCTGAGAAGTGGGTAAGCCCGCGCTGACCTTTTATCTATAAAATGCATCCATTCCAAAGAGTTGGGACTTGGTGCATGTAATAGCTCTAGAATTACTACAGTTATCTGAGTAGTATGGTACCATCAAGAAAACTACAACTGACTAAATGAGCCATCCACAGTTTCACAGTCTAAATTAGTTCATACTTAGACATGCATGGCTTAATCTTTGAGACAAGCATATGACTACTGGTAGGATCAACCAGGTAGCACCCTCCCACTTCAAAGGGAATTCTGGGTACTCTCTTATGAAGATCCAACCTGAACACCCATCAAGTCAAAGAGATATCAAAATATCATGTAAAATTTTTATGCCTTGCACCTCTTGCATCCCAAGAAGGAAGCACACGCAACATGACAAGGACATGGTGAACAAATGGGTAGACCTACCAAGCCACAATGCACCAAGGCCACTTCATACTTTACAACCATACCCCAACCAACAAGAAAACGAGTGATAACTCACCCACTCCCTTAGGAATGCCTCCAAAAGCGTCCACGCCCTGCGCTGAGGCCACCTAGGAGTCCACCTGGGTAGTAGCAATGATGGACCTCGATCTCCCGATCGGCTGCGGTAGCCTCGATGCAAAGGAAATAAATGGAGAATGACCAACCACGTAACCTCTATATTATAAATGAACCCCAACCCTCCCTACCCCACACTGAAACCACCTAGGAATCCACCCGGACAGCAGGAATGATGGACCTTGATCTCCTGATTGCCTGCGGTAGCCTCGATGAGAAGGAAAAGGAAGGAAATAAGAAGAGGATGACTAACCGCAAATATTATCATAGAGAGGCCATACAAACCTCCCTGCCCCACACCTATGCCACCTAGGAGTCCACCCAGACAGTAGCAATAATGGACCTCGATTAGATGATCGCCTAGGGTAGCCTCGACACAAAGGCAAGGGAAGGAAACAATACAAGCCAAACCGAGCTTGCAACCTCCCTTAGAAATGCCTCCCTTCCCCACACAGAGGCCACCTAGGAGTCCACCCGGACAACAAAAATGATGGGCCTTGACGCATGATCACCTGTGATAGCCTCAATGCAAAGGAAACAGAAGGAAATAAAACAAGACCAATTGAGCCCACAACCTCTCTTAGAAATGCCCCCCGACCCTCCCCGCCCCACACCAAGGCCACCTAGGAGTCCACCTAGATAGTAGCAACAATGGACCTTGATCACTTGACCACCTGCAGCCACCACGATGCGATGACAGAGGAAGGAGATAAATGAAAATTAAGAGGCTCACTACACAATACAAGAACATATCCAAACAAGAGGAGGGATCGGGCAGCTCTGTACCCCACGCACCCTACGTATAGGAAACCTAGGAGATTTCCCACAGCTTTACCAACTGGACAATGAATAATTTTCACCTACGACCACCTCCACGCAGAAGAGGGAGGTTGAAGTGTTCCATCTCAAAATCCTTCTTGCAGATAGCCCCAACTATCGACGTAGTAAGCCTCCTTCCCATTGGACCATGAGCGCATACACAATTGAAACAACAAATGCCCATAAACGTTATGATTTAACATTTCCAACCACAAAATCCTGCCACACATGTGCTATGCAAGGAAAAAGTTGACCACTTGATCAAAGATATGGGCCAACACATCTATCAAAACCTCAAAGCCAACACAACCACGGATGATGTGCACATTGAAAGGAATGCCAACCCTTAACATTACAATAAAGATAAGAGTGCTTCACATCGCCCAATGGAAAAAGCAAGCAAGACGGAGGGTAGATGGTTTACAAACAAAACCCTTCCACATTCCTCTTAAATGTATGCATCTCAACCAACAATGCCCACACAGAAAGAGTACAAGTAGAAGAAACTGACACCATAAATAGTCGAACAATGAAGAGGCTAGCCGTCACATGGAGCCACACGACAACAACCCATACAACTCTGAGAACTTAGAGAAAAAGGGGAATTGTTCACGTATGCCTTTCGGGATAAGCATGGCCAACATTATCGCTCATGTGCTCCTGAGTGGGTATGGAGAGAAGATGAAAATCGGCCACCCTACAAATGACCCAAGGCCATTCTTGAGGTAAACCCGAAAAACCAACTCAATTACTAACACACCTTTCACACGAAAAGCAAAACCCTCCCCACCAAATAGGGAGGAGGTGAACAATATAATGAGGAGCCAATTTCAATGGAGCCACACATGGCTACCCAGCCTAATCAAAATTTTCTATTCGCAACAACGGAGGGACATAATAGTGACATAGGCATGATGGAGTTTTGGGGTTTCCATATGACCACAAAAATTAAGGCTCACAGGAGCGCCGAGCAAAATTTAACATTTTTATCATTTGGATGGGAAAGAGGGACGGGGATGAGCATGGGCAACAGTACCGCTCTTGTGCTACCTAGTGGGGATGGAGAGAAGATGAAAATCGGCCACCCTACAAATGACCCAAGGCCATCGTTCAGGAAAACCTGACAAAACAACTCAATTACCAACCCACCTTTCACACAGAAAGAAAAGTTATCACTTGTATCATTTGGACAGGCATGAGGGACCACAACGAGCTAGGGAGCCACACCACAACAACCCATACAACTCCAAGAATGTAGAGAGCAAAAAGGGAATTGTTCACATATTCCTCTCAGGACGAGCATGGCCAACATTACTGCTCATGTGCTACCGAGTGGGGATGGAGAGAAGATGAAAATCGACTACCCTACAAACGACCCAAGGCCATCGTTTAGGCAAACCCAAAAAAATAACTCAATTAGCAACCCACCTTTCACACAAAATGAAAACCTGTCACTTGTATCATTTGGATGGGCACGATGGGAACAGGACGAGCTAGGGAGCCACACCACAACAACCCATACAACTCCAAGAACTTAGAGAGCAGAAGGGGAATTGTTCACATATGCCTCCCAGGATGAGCATGGCCAACATTACCACTCATGTACTACTAAGTGGGGATGGAGAGACAATGAAAATCAGCCTCCCTACAAATGACCCAAGTCCATCATTCGCGAAAGCCTGAAAAACAACTCAATTACCAACCCACATTTCACATGGAAAGAAAACTTGTCACTTGTATCATTTGGATCAGCATAAGGGACCAAGACGAGCTCAAGAGCCACACCACAATAGCCCATACAACTCCAAGGACTTGGAGAGAAGAAGGGGAATTATTCACATATGCCTCTCGGGACAAGCATGGCCAACATTACCGCTCATGTGCCACCGAGTGGGGATGGAGAGAAGATGAAAATCAACCACCCTACAAATGACCCAAGGCCATCTCTTTAGGAAAACCTGAAAAAAACAACTCAATTACCAACCCACCTTTCACACGAAAATAAAACCTATCACTTGTATCATTAGGATGGGCACGAGGAACTAAGACGAGCTCGGGAGCCACACCACAATAGCCCATACAACTCCAAGAAATTGGAGAGCAGAAGGGGAATTGTTCACATATGCCTCCCAGGACAAGCATGGCCAACATTACCACTCATGCGCTGCCGAGTGGAGATGGAGAGAAGATGAAAATCGGCCACCCTACAAATGACCCAAGGTAATCCTTCAGGCAAACCTAAAAAAACCACTCAATTACCAACGCACTTTTCACACGAAAATAAAGCCTATCACTTGTATCATTTGGATGGGCATGAGGGACCAGGACAAGCCTGGGAGCCACACCAAAACAACCCATGCAACTCCAAAAACTTGGATAGTAGAAGGGGAATTGTTCACATATGCCTCTCGGGACGAGCATGGGAAACATTACCGCTCATGTGCTACCGAGTGGGGATGGAGAGAAGATGAAAATTGGCCACCCTAAAAATGACCCAAGGCCATTCTTCAGGCAAAACTGAAAAAAAAAAACTCAACTACCAACCCACCTTCCACACAAAAATAAAACCTATCACTTGTATCATTTGGATGGGCATGAGGGGACTAGGACGAGCCGGGGAGACACACCACAACAACCCATAAAATGCCAAGAACTTAGAGAGCAGAAGGGGAATTATTCACATATGCCTCCTAGGATAAGCATGGCTAACATTACCTCTCATGTGTTACCGAGTGGGGATGGAGAGAAGATTGAAATCGGCCACCCTACATATGAACCAAGGCCATCATTCATGCAAGCCCAAAAAAACAACTCAATTACCAACCCACCTTTCACACGGAGAGAAAACTTGTCACTCGTATCATTTGGATGGGCACGAGGGACCAAGATGAGCCCGAGAGCCACACCACAATAGCCCATACAACTCCAAGAACTTGGAGAGCAAGAGGGGAATTGTTCACATATGCCTCCTGGGACGAGCATGGCCAACATTACCGCTCATGTGCTACCGAGTGGGGATGGAGAGAAGATGAAAAGCAGCCACCCTACAAATGACACAAGGCCATTCTTTAGGCAAACCCAAAAAAATAACTCAATTACCAACCCACCTTTCACACAAAAAGAAAACCTATCACTTGTATCATTTGGATGGGCACGAGGGACCAGGATGAGCCCGAGAGCCACACCACAACAACCCATACAACTCCAAGAACTTGGAGAGCAGAAGGGGAATTGTTCACATATGCCTCCTAGGACGAGCATGGCCAACATTACCACTCATGTGCTACTGAGTGGGGATGGAGAGAAGATGAAAATCGACCACCCTACAAATGACCCAAGGCCATTCTTCAGGAAAACCTGAAAAAACAACTCAATTACCAACCCACCTTTCACAGAAAATGAAAACCTATCACTTGTATCATTTGGATGGGCACGAGGGACCAAGATGAGCCCAGGAGCCACACCACAACAACCCATACAACTCCAAGAACTTGGAGAGCAGAATGGGAATTGTTCACATATGCCTCCTGGGATGAGCATGGCCAACATTACCGCTCATGTGCTACTAAGTGGGGATGGAGAGAAGATGAAAATCGGCCACCATACAGTTGAACCAAGGCCATCCTTTAGGCAAACATAAAAAAAAAACTCAATTAACAACCCACCTTTCACACGAAAAGCTGACCCACTGACCAAGACGAGCATGGCCAACATTACCACTCATGTGCTACCAAGTGGAGATGCAGAGTAGATGCGAATCAACCACCCTAAAAATGATCCAAGGCCATCCTTTAGGAAAACCTGAACAAACATCTCAATTACGAGCCCACTTTTCACACGAAAAGCAAGAACGCACCCGAACGAATTTACATGGGCACCCTCGCACGACCTGACCTAACCCAACTGAACATGTTTTCATGGGTGCCCTCACACGACACGATGCGACCTGACCTTACCAAGTTTACATGGGTGCCCACACACAACCGAAATGGAGGCACAAGGGAGAGCTGGGAAAACGAGCTACACGAACGTGCACAAAGCCCACCCTGGTTAACAACTTAGCAATTTTGATACGGCCTCGTGTGCCCGGGCATGCACTCACACTGAATGACCTGTCCAAACAAGTTTACATGGGCACCCTTAAATGAGCTGCCCAAACGAGTTTACACAAATGCCCTCAAAAGACCCGCCCGAACGAGTTTACACGGACTCCCTCAAACTAGTTCCCTTGTCACACCCCTACACTAGTGGTACTCTTCCAACCACACTATAGTGAGGTGTGGCACCACCAACCACTTTATTTTCACCAATACTTATGATCATGGACTACGCCTAACATTCGTACTTATTTTATTTTTCATTACCAAGTATTAGTTATCCTTTATACACAATGAAAACCATAACGATTCATCATAACATCATTAACATATAGAAATGCACAACAGTATAAAGGGAGGGCAACTACCTGATGTGAGTCTACCCATATATCAATATATATAAATTTCATGTATAATTTAAATCTTGGAGGAAACCCCAAATTTACACTTAGCCAATTTTTCAACTTTCGGCAAACTCAATTACCTAGCTCGTTGGCACACCTGAACAGTCACCGCACATTCTGCCCAACTCTTCATTCACCCCTGAACATGTTCATTCAGCTCGTCGTGCTGTTTTCCCAACTTGGGCGCCCACCCGTGTCACCGTGCACACCTACTCGGCACGTCCCCACATCAGTCACCTTTGTTCACAACCTGTCGCACTTCTTCACTCGGCTTGCTCCGTTCATTCAGCAAATGCCCTCACCATGTTACCTTGCCCAACATTATTGTTTATCCCAACCATTCCTTCGTTCAGCAAGTGCACATGCACCCATGTCACCACTCGCCCGAACTCTTGTTCATGGTTTCAACCTCCCTTCGTTCGGTTGACCTACACAAACTCCCATTCATTACCTTTGGTTCAACCACCTTTCATTTGGCTGACGCCCTCACCATGTCATCCTGCATGAACCACCAATCAGTTGTTCAGCTCGTTCGACAGATGCCCTCACTGAGTCCCCTGGCATGCCCGTCATTTAGCCCAGCACGAATGCCCTACCCAGTTCACTTGTCATTCAGCTCTGCACGAACGCCCTACCTGGTTCACCCGTTGTTGAGCTCTGCACGAACGGCCTACCCGGTTCGCCCGTCGTTCAGCCCTACACAAATGCCCTATCCAGTTCAGCCATCATGCGAGCACATCTGCATAGCCTACTCTTCCACAGAACCACCGAGGGCTTGCTCGCACTTTGCACTTCTCACTTGAATGTTTGCTCCAAGTGTGATGATCCTCCACCACAACTCGTCATCCTATTTGTATGCCTTCTCACTCCACCATTTGGGCATCTAGCTGACCTTCATTCCACATTCGTCCATAAGCCGATTCATGTTTTATCACCATTAACCCACCCATTTACAATGTTCATCCACCCATCATGTGTTGGTTTGCGCATTGGGTCACCCGCTTGTCGGGTCGCCCGGGACCACCCACACGATATAAACATACCATGCTCAAACTTCATCGCATTTGCTCCGTTTTGCTTCGTGTGACCTGCGGCTTGACTCGCTCTTCTGCCAACCACAGCTCCTGGGTGTTACATCTCCCCCACTTGAAATCATTGTCATCCTCGGCAATCTCTCCATACCAAGACATATACTCCATCGGTATGTCATACATCGAAAAGTTTCCTCAATCCATGATCATCAACCACCTCGTCACAATCTCCACATGCTGCTACCATCGTGGAAGGCTAGACCCTCCATCTCAAGCTACATGCCTACTGCAACATATGGTGTCGACCTCATCATGTATCGTCATCATGTGAACTGCTTCCATGATACTCCAACATAATGCTAACATATCTCTATACATTAACATCCCTCATGACTCAAACTAGTTGGGTGATGAGTGCAACTATCACGCTCAAATCATAAGAATGCACATCCTCATGCCATTACCATCCATTTCTTAGAACATCCTACCACATCATCAACTCGATCAAGAATCCATCTCCATATAATTGTAAGCCATGCTCAGGTCCATGAGGTAGTTCATCTCGTCTGCAACATGCTATCCATGTGCTACCCATGATCATAGATCAATCAACTCCCATGTGTCAAAAGTGGTCAAGTCTCAGCTCAACCCATGCCCAAGTGTTGCCACCAAGGCATCGTCATCGTTGTAACTCCATCACTCCAAAGTGTATCATATCGATCCTCCACATCAAGTCACTCTTTCAAGCACACCCATACATGTACTCAAAAGTATGCACCCCAACCTGCATCAAAGTTCCTGACCTCAGCTCCTCAATGCATCAGATCCTCTAAGTCCACCATATATGAAGTCCTCAAAAGTCACAACCTCATGTCATCATGAGCTCCATGAGTCATCTCCAACCAACATCCCCAACAAGCATATAAGTCTTGACCCAAATGTATCTGCAATATTCCGCAGCTCTCCATGTAGTAGGAATGCTCCATAGTCTGCTCACAAATTCAACCAAGTCTATGGCCTTGTTGTACAAAAGTGCACAACCTCTCCATCGGCTCATAAATAAAACATCCCCATGTCACACTAGCAAATCCACGTGCATAACATCCCTGCCTTAGCACTCCTCATTAGATGCCCATAAGTGACACCTCTACAAGTGCTCCTGCATAATGTCCCTCCATAAGACTGCCATGCTCCATGTCTCCAACCTGATTTCCATGACTCAAGTTTCCCATGTTGTCCAACTAAGTAGACCCATCACAACAATCGGTTAGCCCCATCCAAGCCTGCAAATTCCAGTCTTGTGAACTTGGTCACCCAACCATGTAATCATCACATGAGTCTCTTCCACCATGGCTCCCCCACTAAAGGTTCCACCAAGACTTCCTCTTGGTCTCAGCCATGAGAATTCCACCCAAGTATTACCATACTCAAGTGTGTGCCCTTCTCTAATATGTCCATGAGTCATACCAGACACTTAGCTAATTCTCCATGTGGCTAAAGCATGACCCATTCTTCTGCAACGATCATCATGTTCCTCCCTTGTCACGAGCCTTCGTACCTTCTATCGTAAGGTCAAAAACAACCCCAACAAGTCTTGCAACAATGAATGGTCCTTGCTTCTCCATACACGGTCTCATCATAGACATCCATGTTAAGATCCCCCCTTGCATCGACAAACTGATTTTGATCTTCCCTGCATATGGTTCATCTACCAAATGCTCAACTGAAACACAAGTATAAGTAGTACTTACTTCATCATGAGGCTCCTCCATGTGAGTATCCTCATCCACCCATGTCTGCAAACTACACGATCCTGGTTCAACTTGATCAATCTCAAGTTCATCCTCCATCGTTGTCACATATACAACATCCTCAACTATCATGGCTTCCTCTTCTTTCTCATCGCAATTTGCAACTTCATCCTACTCCATGGTCCAAACAATTCGAAGAAGTTCGTCTTCAACATTCCTTTCCAAGAATTCAAGTTTATCTCAAATCCGTGTGTTCTCTTCTTTCATCCACCTCAACCTGTATAAGGTCAGCAAGAGCTTCCCTTCACATTCTTCCAAACCTGCCATGCCTTATCGTTCAGCTTGGCCCAAGCACAAAGCTTCACCTCTGCTAAACCTGTCACGAAGTGTTCACACTTCTTATCCTGATCATTAGCTCTGATAGCACCTGTCACACCCCTACACTGGCGGTACTCTTCCAATCGCACTATAGCGAGGTGTGGCACCACTGACCACTTTCTTTTTACCAATACTTATGATCGTGGACTACGCCTAACATTCTTACTTAGTTTATTTTTGGTTACCAAGTATTAGTTATACTTTATACATGATGAAAACCATAACCATTCATCATAATAGCATTAACATATAGAAATTCACAATAGTATAAAGGGAGGGTAAATCCTCGATGTGAGTCTGCCCATATATCAATATATATAAATTTCAAGTATAAGTTAAATCTTGGAGGAAACCCCAAATTTACACTTAGCCAATTTTTCAACTTTCGGAAAACTCGGTTGCCCAGCTCATCGGCATGCCTGAATGGTCACTGCACGTTCTGCCCAACTCTTCATTCGCCCCTGAACATGTTTTTTCATCTTGTCATACTATTTGCCCAACTTGGGCGCCCACCTGTGTCACCATGCACACCTACCCGACACGTTCACACATCAGTTGCGTTTGTTCACAACTCGTCGCACTTCTTCACCCGGCTCGCTCTCTATTCGTTCAACAAATTCCCTCACCATGTTACCCTACCTGACATTATCATTTAGCACAATCGTTCCTTCATTCAGCGGGTGCACATGCACCCGTGTCATCACTTGCCTGAACTATTTTTCATAGTTTTGACCTCCCTTTGTTCGGTGGGCCGCATGTAGTTCTGCCTACACAAACTCCCATTCACGACCTCCTGTTCAACCACCTTTTGTTCGGTTGATGCCCTCACTATGTGGTCTTGCACAAACCACCAACCGGCCATTTAGCTCATCCAACAGACGCCCTCACTGAGTCGCCTGGCACGCCCGTTGTTCAGCCCTGCATGAACGCCCTACCCAGTTCACCTATCATTCAGTTGTGCATGAATTCCCTACCTGGTTCACTCCTTGTTCAACTCTGCATGAACGCCCTACCCGTTTCGCCCGCCATTCAGCCCTGCATGAACACCCTATTTGATTCACTCATTGTGCGGGTACATCTGCATAGCCTACTCTTCCACAGAATCGCCGAAGGCTTGCTCGCACTTCGCACTTCTCACTTGAATGTTCACTCCAAGTGTGATGATCCTCCACCACAACTCATCCTCCTATTTGTATGCCCACTCGCTCCACCGTTTGGGCATCCAGCCAACCTTCATTCCACATCCGTCCGTAGGCCTATTCATGTTTTATCACTGTTAGCCCACCTATTTACAACGTTCCACTTCCCATCATGTGTCGGTTCGCTCGTCAGCTCGCCTGCTTGTCAAGCTGCTCGGGACCACCCACACGATATAAACATACCACACGCAAACTTCATCACATTTGCTCCGTTTCACTTTGTGCAACCTGTAACTTGACTCGCTCATCCACGCCCTCACCTAGTGTGCCCTCTCCCATCTTCCAACCGAAACTCGTGGGCATTACATGCCCAAACAAGTTAACATGGGCACCCTCAAACGACCCGCTCGAACAAGTTTCCACAGCCACCCTGTTATTGTGAAATCTAGTGTCTATTCAGAACTGCTAGTCCCACTAAGACAAATAGCTATCTTAGAAACAAACAAACTAAAGTTACTTGTATTTTCCTTTACGAGAGATAGATGAGAATGAAGCAGAGAGTACCAAACTCAGTCTTTCACTTGGCTCCTTGTGCGTTTCCTTTCCCCTTTGACAGAATCTCGCCACTACTCCCTTACTTGTCCCACTTCAAAGAGCACCTGTAGAATCACAGCAACATAATACCATTAAAGCATAGAGATGTATCACTGTAAACAAGATAGGATCAGATATATATTTACCATACAAATGCATATATCAACACAATATTCAGAGATACACAAGAATATGGAGGAAAACTCAAATAGCTTTATTGATAGGTTAAAAGTAGTAGAATAGAGGATTACAACCACTTGGTCTGACCCAGCGCCATCCTCCCAGCTTGAAAGCCCTCTTCACCTCAGACAAAGCAAGATCACCCAACAATGTATTCAAAAAGAAACCAACAACACTTCTTTGCAAATTACCAAATTCCAACCTCTGGATCTCTGGGATGAGGGATCCATATATAGATATTTGCAGGGGGGTGAGTCAGCTTTTGGGATTTTGATTAGTGTCAACTCTCTAATAGTTCTTGGTTCCACTTGGAGATTTCATGATCTCTTACTCATCCTTGGGTGAATTCAGGGAGGCAAGTGTCAAATGAGCAGCTTCTAGAAGATTCTCATGGTTTCCACCTAGCAAATGACGTGCCATTTGTCTGCTCTCACTCATTGTACCTACATAAGGGATTTCCAGTATGCATTGCACTTTTTTCATGTGGTAGGTGATATGCATCGCACCCTTAGCACTGGGCAGTCTATATGGTCCTGCTTTGACCAGTTTTGAGTAGTTTTTCATGGAGAAATTCTGGGAGATGATGTAATCTGCTGACTTTGCTCCTTTAGGGTATGAAACAACACTTTTAGGGACTTAGAAGCACTTGGTTTATGGACATATGTGATTGGGGTTGCAGTGCCCAAATATGTCTATAATAGTTGCCCCCTAAAGCATGAGGTCGTAAATCTTTTGATGTCAGGTGAAATGATTTATAATGAGGATCCAAGGTTTTTCAAACTGGAAGGTGACCTGTAATAAGATACAATACAATACATTATCTTCATAATATTTTCATGATCTGGCTGAGGCGGGCATTCCCATGCTCAACTTGATAAATTCATTTTCATGTACATAGGAAAGACAACCGTCTGTGTGCAAACTGATGATTCTGGTAGAGCCATCATCCCTTAGTTTGGATGATTATCTGTGCAACAATGATGTACATTTGATGTCTTTATTTTCTTGAATATATCCCAGCTCGGATTGATGAAACTAGATCTGGGGTCTCCAAAATGCGTTCAATCTTCGCCCGAAAGTACAAGTATATCCATGTGAAAAGGTGTTCTGATGTCGAACATGGAAGGACATCGCCTGATTACCAGCCAATGATGTAAGTTGTTAACAGACGCGAGAGGAATCACCAATGATGATGATGACCCTCACAGTACTGTAGTACAATTCACGTGGTGTGAATACATGAGTCGATGTCGAACACCAAGCAAAATCTTTCTGTCGAAGGCCATTAATGTAAACTTGTCGCTGGAAGTGAGAAACTTGCCATTGAGGCATGCAAGCTTCAAAGTATTGAAAGGGTTGTTCCTAGGTAAACTTCTTGGATAATGAGCTGATGTCGATAGGAAGTGACCCATCATAGGAGGGAATTGATTGGTCCCACATATATGACATGGAATGGAGCAAATGATTTTGTAGAGGTGAAAATGGTCTGATGATATAAGGTTCATGGTGGCAGTCATGAAATAATGAAGAGTGAAGGTATTGCAGCAGATGAGACACAAGCTGGGTAGGTGAGTTCTATGAGCAACTTCTCTTGAACATATCGGCAACACTGAAATAGATTGGTAGCGTTAACCCAAAAAGTGGATGGTACGATGGACCAATGGTGATGTGACTGTTGAACGGAATAACCCAACCCGACTCAATCATGGTGATGGAGTGAATATGTCATGTTCAAGAGCGACCTGCTACCAATAAAGTTTCTTCAAGTTTTCTTCCTAATTTTCCCCAGTCATTTCTGACCAGTACATCTTTATTTTTGCAAAACTTGAGGAGAATAACATATGCTTGTTCTATAATTTTCCCTTCGGGCAAACCCATCGCTATGTTTTAATGAGCATAGCGACAGTGAAACTTGCTCTTGTCTGAATGGACATGCTTGTCGCTATTGTTTTAACGTGTTAATGACAAGGATAACTCAGTCCTTTTCAATTTTAGAGAATCTGAAAAGAGATAGAAAGGAAACTCCAATATTCCCTTTTTTTGTAGTATAATCCCTTAAGTCTGAAAAAGTATAAAACAATGCGAAAGGGATGACTTTTTGATAGTTTTAACGAGCTGAACAAGACAAACGCTTGATATTTTTGTGTAATAATCCCTCACATTCAAAAATATTAAATTCTAGAGGATGGATGGCACTCCCAATCACTTTAACAAGCTGGAGAGGCCAATTTCTCGGCAATATTTTCATATTTTACGAGTCAGATGAAAAGAGCTTAAAGGAGACTCAATTTTTGAGGAACGAGTGATATTTCGGGTACCAGCTGGTTCCAGGTGAGGGTTGGAACTTTCCAATCACGATAGTGTTAAGAAGATGGCTAACAGAATAACTCGTCGTATCTGTTCCTCAAAAGGGGTAAACAATCAAATGGAGGCAAATGATCAGCTAGAACAGAGTGGATGTGATAGTAAGAACACGACCAAGGCTCAAAAGCTGATGATAATGCGTTCACAATGGTTATTTACCGGAAGTGGGTTCATTTTTTAATGAGCTTAAACTTTGGTGGAACATATGCTTATTGCTAGGTTTAATTTTTAACGAGCTTGAACTTCGCATAAAACTGCTCGTGCCAGTCGCATAATAAGGATGTCTCATCGATAGGTTCATTTTTTAGGGAGCTTATACGATTCGAAATTATGCTCCGACTCCTTTTATTACGTAAGCTAGGAATGACCAATCCTACGAGTTTAAAGGGTTAAGAATAAAAAAAACTAGAAAAATAGATGGTCACTTTTCACTTTCATGCAAAAAGGTTTGCATGCCCCTAGGTATAGCGAAGTAGAGTTTCCAGATTACCCTTCAATTCACAGACAAAACACTTGCTCTTTCAGGAAATGCATACCCAAGTTACCCTTCAATTTGGAGACAGAACACTTGCTCTGTGGGGAAAGGCATACCTTCTAACGGAGGTATCTTATTCTAGTCTAATCGTATTTTCCTAAACGGACGGGTGTGTCAGACTAGTCATATATCCTCTGTGGAAACCTACCCTATACCTAAAGTTTTCCTGTCGAAGCAGACCAGGGTGCATTCCCCCTGGGTTTCAGTCACAACCACCGAATCACTCGCGTTTGTCAAGTGGACGGACTGGAGATTGATGAGACATTCCTTGCACAAAAAGACTTGTTAGGTATGGCATTTGACTATTAGTTATGTGTGAACCAGGGAATGAAAGCTAGTCTACAAGCTGGACCACTCTTCCTTCACGCGGAAAGCACATCACTTGAAAGAGTGAGGAAACAATAGCTCTGATGCTATAAATGTAGTCATGCCCAAGGAGAATATTGTAATCTAAAGGTCCTTGCACTACTATCACATTCAGATAAATGGTTTTCCTTCTCAAAGTGATAGGAAAATTTGGAAGGATCCCTAATGGTCGACTAGTTCCTTTGTCGAAGCCTGTCAGATATCACATCTCAGGCAAAAGCGATGGCGAACCAAGCGCTTTCCAAGCAGTTGAGGAAAGGATACTCACAGAAGCCCCTTCATCTATGATGGTACCAACCATGACCATTTTGTAAGTTTGCACTATGATTTGCAATGGTACATTAGATGGTAAACAGGGTCTGCCTAGTAGATTCCAATCGAAGGAGACAAATAGGTTTCTTGGAGGCTGGACCGAATAAACAGCTAGATACATCTCTGACGAACTTCCTTCCTGCGGTAAACGAATGGGTAGATTTCCCCTATGTTCATCGAAGTCTATGTTTACGAAAAGAATTTGAACAGTGCCGTTCTCATTCTCTTTGGTGACTATATCATCTGAAGGTGAATCCTCTGAAGATAAGATGGGGTCGACTGTTGTCTCGAGCTGTTGACTTTGGTCTGATGTGGACTTAGAGGGTTTATCTTCAATGATAGGCACTTTGATTGAAAACAAAGGTGTGTCAATCGGATTTTCAACCAGAAATGGACTTGGCAAGAGTTTCTTGTATCCAGGAGGGAGTCGCTGCGGTGATGCAGGACGGTTATCCAAGACTCTTTTAGCTTCATCTAGGAAGGGACAACGGTGGAGGGCATGATCGCCTTCACATAGTCTGCAAGGAAATTTAGATTTTCCTTTCTGTCTGGTGACTTCGTTTTCACTGGTTGATGGTGTACTCTGAACATGATCGTCAAAGGTTGATGACACCAGATTGTGCAAGGGGGGAGACCAGTCCCTTAAGATCCGTGGGATGTAAGGACAATCTCGATGATAGTGGCCCCCTTTGAGATGACACATGGAGATTTAGGTTTGGATGGTGCAGTGTGTGTATTTTCGCTAGACAATGTATGGTTGCCCCTTTTTGCCATTGGCTCCTTCTTCTTATTCTCCTTCCCTTTCTTCTTCTTCTCAGTTACTTGGTTTTTAGTTTTACTATCTTCACCAAGCGAAGAGGAAGAAGGAGAGGGAGCAAAAATTGAAGTAGAAGGTCGTGAGGTAACTTTAGTATCATCTAGTTGTTGATTTGATTGCTCAGGAATCATGGTGCTTTGAACGATATAGGTCACGAAAAGCCATACCTGCAGGCCAATTGTCAGTCCTGGAAGGGACAATGTGGCCATATGAGGTGCACCAACATCTCCCCAAGAGGAGAAAGGACTAGGACTTTCCCCAAGTTGAAATCCTTGGTTGGTGGACTCCATTTTCTCAACCTAAGATCAACGAGGGAACAATGATTTTATTCCGTTTAAAATAAATTTTAGACACTTTGACACAACTTACTTTTTCAATTTTTAGGAGTCGAGAAAAAGCTAAAGATGACTCTAGTCGCCTTCGATTTTTAATGAGCCTGAAGTGACAAGTGCTCAGATGGACCTTTTCATTTAAGGAGTTTGAAAAGGAATGAAAGGGACTTCTCTAGAAATCTAGATAGAGGGATTACCAAACCAATCGCAAAACTGTAGAATAATTTTTACGGTATGGCAGTTAATCTTCGCGAATGTTGTGCTCAGTGCATTGCGATCGATAGGGCGGCAGACATGACTTCCTAACGATAAAGGATATAGCCTATTGTGGTCTCCCAATATATACTCGACGGTACGTGGGAGCACAAGTATGTACTAGCACTTGTCGTCTCAAAGAGGAGGAATCACCCAACCTATGATGAAAGCGACAGTTACCAGGCTTTACGACGCCAGAATACGTCTCTAGCCTAGACTTCTAGATGTTGTGCGTTAGGTTCCAAAGCATTTTTATGTTCATTGAATTTATTTTATATTTTATCTTTCTTAAGAAGTTTGCCTTTAAGGTTCACTGCGTGATGTAGATATAAAAGTCCTAAATATGCAATCTAAGATGATAAACAGTTGTTTTACTCTCCTTTTTGCAATGAAAATCCTAGTTACTAAGGAAAGAGTAACGAAATCCTTTCAACATAGAGCAGAGAGCACACACTAGATGCATTGTCCTAAATCAAAATCAACAAGCAGTCTAAATGCAAATGCACATGCATGTATTTGTTTTCTGCTTTCTTAATGTGTGAATGACAAAAAGAATGTTTGGTAAAAATCTAAATTATATCTTCTTTCAAAGCGACAATACTAACGATTTTCTTTTCAAAAAATGAAAGGGAGACAAGATGACACTTTGCGATTTTGAATTGAAAACTACTTTCGACACTTGAAATACTATTAATTCAGGTCAAATACAAGAGTAACAGTGTAATAGACTATCAAAAATAGAAGGATTCTTTTCTTTGATTGAAAACGACACTTGCGACACTTTCAAATCAAAAGACAACAGTTCTATTTAGCTACTATTTTGTGAATGAGAACTGTGAATGGCGAAAAATACATAAAAACATTCACAAATCTTTGTACAATGGAGGTTGGATGATGCAAAGAAAAGGGGTTTCAATAGTGGTCTACTGATCACAGACATCAAAACTCCTGAATAAAGCTAAAGAGAGTGAAGAAAAACCAAAATCTCGAGGCAGAAATAGTCTTATCTGATCTTCACACCTGTAACACAGGGAAATAGGGATGCATCTCACCTACGGCACACGGGAGGTGGGAGGCATCCAGATTGCCAAGAAGAGAAGGTGTGATGGTCCAGGGATGATACTTTAACTTGGTTTTTGGTCATAGTTTGCAGCTTAGTTCAGGGATTTAGGCCGAGCTAATGATAGTCAGTAAATACAAAGTATAGGGGCTGATCTAATGAGGTTACTTGAGCTACCTCTAGGGCACTTAGGATGTTTGCAAGTCAATTGTCCAGTTCATAAGCAAACCCGGAGATTGACTGAAGCAACATTGATCTACTTTGCACTTGGATAGAAAATGAAGTTCAAAGGCTAGCTGGCTTAACTTCAGGCTCCGTCTATGGTTTATGAATCAAACAAATAGAGACAAGCAATCAAACTAATCACTCCCCAACAGAGTCGCCATTTTGTTACCAGGAAATCTAGTGTCTATTCAGAACTGCTAGACCCACTAAGATGGGTAGCTATCTTAGAAACAAACAAACTAAAGTTACTTGTATTTTCCTCTACGAGAGATAGATGAGAAAGAAGTAGAGAGTACCAACCTCAGTCTTTCGCTTGGCTCCTTGCTTGTTTCCTTTCCTCTTTGATAGAATCTCGCCACTGCTCCCTTACTTGTCTCGCTTCATAGAGAACCTGTAGAATCATAGCAACATAATACCATCAAGGCATAGAGATCTATCACTATAAACAATATAGGATCAGATATATATATTGACCATACAAATGCGTATATCGACACAATATTCAGAAATACACAAGAATATGGAGGAAAACTCAAATAGCTTTATTGATAAAAGTAGTAGAAGGGAGGATTACAACCACTTGGTCTGACCTAGCGCCATCCTTCCAGCTTGAAAGCCCTCTTCACCTCATAAAAAGCAAGATCACCCAACAATGTCTTCAAAGAGAAACCAACAACACTTCTTTGCAAATTACGAAATTCCAACCTCTGGATCTCTGGGATGAGGGATCCATATATAGATATTTGCAGGGGGTGAGTCAGCTTTTGTGATTTTTATTAGTGTCATCTCTCTAATAGTTCTTGGTTCCACTTGGATATTTCATGATCTCTTACTCATCCTTGGGCAAATTCAGGGAGGCAAGTGTCAAATGAGCAGCTTCTAGAAGATTCTTAGGGTTTCCACATAGCAAACTACTTGTGCCATTTGTCTACTCTCACTCATCACACCCTACAGAAGGGCTTTCCAGTACGCATCACACTTTTTGCATGTGGCAGGTGAGATGCATCACACCCTTAGCACTAGGCAGTTTGTATGGTCCTACTTTGACCAGTTCTGAGTAGTTTTTATGGAGAACTTCTGGGAGATGATGTAATCAACTGACGTTGCTCCTTTAGGGTATGAAACAACACTTTTAGGGGCTTAGAAGGCATTGGTTTATGGACATATGTGATTGGGGTTGCAGTGCCCAAATATGTCTATAACATGCCCACAAACGACCCGCCTGAATGAGTTTACACGGGCACCGTCAAATGACCGGCCCGAATAAGTTTACATGGATGCCCACACACGACCGAAATGAAGGCACAACGTAGAATCGGGTAAATGAGCTACACAAACATGCACAAAGCTCACCCTAGGTCACAACATTGCTTTTTTGATACGGGCTCATGTGCTTGGGCACGCCCTCACACTGAACGACCTGACCGAACGAGTTTACATGAATGCCCTCGCCTGACCCGCCTGACCCACCTGAATGAGTTTACACAGACGCTGTCACTTGACCCACCTTAACAAGTTTACATGGACGCCCTCTCCTGACCCACCTAAACGAGTTTACACGGATGCCCTTAAACGACCTGCCCGAACGACCTGCCCAAAGGAGTTTACACGACAACCCTTAAACGACCAGCCTAAATGAGTTGACATGGATGCCCTCAAATGAACTACCTGAATAAGTTTACATGGGTGCCCACACGACCGTAACAAAGGCACAAGAGAGAGCCAAGCAAACGAGCTGCATGAACGTGCACAAAGCCCACCCCGGGTCACAACTTAGCATTTTTTATATGAGCTCATGTGTGCGGGCACGCCCTCACATTGAACGACCAAACCGAACGAGTTTACACGGGCACCCTCAGTCGACCCACCCGAATGAGTTTACATGGAAACCCTTGCCCGACTCGCATAAACGACCCGCCCAATTGAGTTTACATGGATGCCCTCAAATGACCCACTCAAACGACTCCCCCGAACGAGTTGACACGGATGCCCTCAAACGACCTGCCCGAACGCGTTTACATGGGCGCCCACACGATCGAAACCAAGGTACAAGGGAGAGTCAGGAAAATGAGCTGCACGAAATTGCACAAAGCCCACCGTAGGTGACAACTTAGTAGTTTTGATACTGGCTTGTGTGCCCAGTTACACCCTCAAACTGAATGCTCCAACCGAATGAGTTTACATAGACACCCTCGCCCGACCCGCCCAATCGAGTTTACACGGACGCCCTCGCCCAACCCGCCCAAATGAGTTTACACGGACGCCCTCAAATGAACCGCCCAAACGACATGCCCAAATGAGTTGACATGAACACCCTCAAACGACCCACCCAAACGAGTTAACATGGGAACCCACACGACCAAAATAAAGGCAGAAGGGAGAGCCAGGAAAACAAGCTACATGAACGTGCACAAAGCCCACCCTGGGTCACAACTCAGCATTTTTGATATGGGCTCGTGTGCCAAGGCATGCCCTCACACTGAACGACCCGATCGAACAAGTTTACATAGACACCCTCGCCTGACCCGCCCGAACAAGTTTACACGGACGATCTCGCTCGACCCACCCGAACTACTTGCTCGAAAGAGTTTACACAGATGCCCTCAAATGACCCGCCTGAACAAGTTGACATGAACACCCTCAAATGACCCACCCAAATGAGTTTACATGGGAAGCCACACGACTAAAATGAAGGGACAAGGGAGAGTCGGGAAAACGAGCTGCACGAATGTGCACAAAGCCCACCCCAGGTCACAACTTAGCATTTTTTATATGGGCTCGCATGCCTGGGAGTGCCCTTACACTAAATGACCCAATCGAATGAGTTTACATGGACACCCTCGCCTGAAAAAGTTTACACAGACGTCGTCGCCCGACCCACCCAAATGAATTTACACAGACACCCTCAAACGACTCGCCCGAACGAATTGAAACGGACGCCCTCAAATGACCTGCCCGAACGAATTGCCTGAACAAGTTGACATGGATGCCCTCAAACAACCCACCCGAATGAATTGACACAGACGCCCTAAGATGACCCACCCAAATGAGTTAACATGGGCGCCCACACGACCGAAATGAAGGCACAACGAAGAGCCTAGAAAATGCTTTGAACGAATGTGCATAAAGCCCACCCCGGGTCAAAACTTAGCATTTTTGATACGGTCTTGTGTGCCCAGGCACACCCTCACACTGAATGATTTGACCGAATGAGTTTGCATGGACACCCTCACCTGACCCGCCCGAACGAGTTTACACGAATGCCCTCACCTGACCCGCCCGAACGATTTTACATTGATGCCCTTACCTGACCCGCCTGAATGAGTTTACATGGACGCCATCAAATGACCTGCTTGAATGACCCACCCAAACGAGTTGACATGGACACCCTCAAATGACTCGCTCGAATGAGTTTACATGGGCACCCACATAACTGAAATGAAGGGACAAGGGAGAGTTGGGAAAACAAGCTACATGAATGTGCACAAAGCCCACCCCAAGTCAGAACTTAGCATTTTTGAAATGGGCTCGTCTGCCCGGGTGCGCCCTCACACTCAACGACCCAACCGAACAAGTTTACACGGACGCCGTCGCCCGACCCGACCAAACGAGTTTACATGGACACCCTTGCCTGACCCGCCTGAACGAGTTTACATGGACGCCCTCACCTAACGCGCCCAAATGAGATTACACGGACACATTCAAATGACCCGCCCAAATGACTTGTTTGAATGAGTTTACACGAATGACCTCAAACGACCCACCCGAATGAGTTTACATGGGTGCCCACACGACGGAAACGAAGGGAAAAGGGAGAGTTGGGCAAACGATCTGCACAAATGTGCACAAAACCCACCCCGGGTCACAACTTCACATTTTTGATACAGGCTCATGTGCTTGGGCGTGCCCTCACACTAAATGACCCAATTGAATGAGTTTATATGAACACCCTCACCTGACCTGCCGGAACGAGTTTACATGGATGCCCTCAAATGACTCGCTCGAATGACCCGCCTGAAAGAGTTTACACGGACGCCCTCAAACAACCCACCTAAATAAGTTTACATGGGTGCCCACACGACCGAAATGAAGTGACAAGGGAGAGCTGGGCAAACAAGCTGCACAAACGTGCACAAATCCCACCCTGGCTCACAACTTAGCATTTTTGATACAGGCTCGTGTGCCTGGGTGCACCCTCACAATGAACGACCCAATCGAATGAGTTTACATGGACACCCTCGCCCGACCCACTTGAACGAGTTTACATGGACACCCTTGCCCGACCTGCCTAAACAACCTACTCGAACGAGTTTACATGGACACCCTTGAATGACCTGCCGGAACGACCCGCCTGAATGAGTTGACACGAATGCCCTCAAATGACCCACCCGAACGAGTTTACATGGGTGCTCACATGAATGAAACGAAGGGACAAGGGAGAGCCGGGAAAAGGAGCTGCATGAACGTACACAAAGCCCATCCCAGGTCACAACTTAGCATTTTTTATATAGGTTCGTGTGCCTGAGCACGACCTCACACTGAACGACCCGACCTAACGAGTTTACATAGACACCCTTGCCCGACCCACCCAAACAAGTTTACACAGATGCCCTCGCCTGACCCGCCCGAACGAGTTTACATGAACACCCTTTCCTGACCTAAACAACCCACCCTAAAAAATTTACACAGACGCCCTCAGACAACCCACCCGAACGAGTTTACACGGACGCCCTCAAACGACCCGCTCAAACGAGTTTACATGGATTCCCTCAAATGACCCACCAAAATGACCCACCCGAACAAGTTGACACAGACGCCCTCAAACAACCCTCCCAAACATGTTTACATAGGCACCCACATGACTGAAAGGAAGGGACAAGGGAGAGTTAGGCAAACGAGCTGCACAAATGTGCACAAAGCCCACCCCGGCTCAAAACTTAGCATTTTTTATACAGGCTCGTGTGCCTGGGTGCACCCTCACAATGAACAACCCAATCGAATGAGTTTACATGGACACCCTCACCCAACCCACTCGAACGAGTTTACATGGACACCCTCGCCTGACCTGCCTAAACAACCTGCCCGAACGCGTTTACACGGACACCCTCGAATGACCTACCGGAACGACCCGCCTGAATGAGTTGACACGACCGCCCTCAAATGACCCACCCGAACAAGTTTACATGGGCGCTCACATGACCAAAACGAAGGGACAAGGGAGAGCTGGGAAGAGGAGCTACACGAATGTGCACAAAGCCCATCCCGGGTCACAACTTAGCATTTTTTATACAGGTTCGTGTGCCCGAGCACACCCTCACACTAAATGATCCGACCTAACAAGTTTACACAGACACCCTTGCCCGACCCGCCCGAACAAGTTTACATGGACGCCCTTGCCCAACCTGCCTAAACGAGTTTACACGAACACCCTTTCCTAACCCGAACAACCCACCCTAACGAATTTACACAGATGCCCTCAAACAACCCACCTGAACGAGTTTACATGGACGCCCTCAAATGACCCGCTCTAACGAGTTTACATGGATGCCCTCAAACGACCCACCCGAACGAGTTGACACGGACGCCCTCAAACAACCTGCCCAAACGTGTTTACATGGGCACCCACATGACCCAAAGGAAGGGACAAGGGAGAGTTAGGAAAACGAGCTACACGAAGGTGCACAAAGCCCACCCCAGGTCACAACTTAGTATTTTTTATACAGGCTCGTGTGCCCGTGCGTGCCCTCACACTGAACGACCCGACTGAATGAGTTTACATGGAAGCCCTCACCCGACCCACCTGAATGAGTTTACATAGACACCCTAGCCCAACTCGCTTGAATGAGTTTACATGGATGCCCTCAAACAATCTGCCCAAACGACCCGCCCAAATGACTTTAGCTAGACACCCTCAAATGACCCGCCCAAATGAGTTTACATAGATGCCCTCAAATGACTTGCGTAAATGAGTTTACATGAGTTCCCACACGACTGAAATGAAGGCAGAAGGGAGAGTTGGGAAAATGCGTTGCACAAACGTGCACAAAGCCCACCCCGGGTCATAAATTAGCATTTTTTATATAGGCTCGTGTGCCTGGGCATGCCCTCACACTAAATGACCCTCCCGAATGAGTTTACATGAACACCCTCGCCCGACCTGTCCGAACAAGTTTACATGGACGCCCTCGCATGACCTGCCCGAACGCCCTCAAACGACCCACCTGAATGAGTTCACACGGATGCCCTCAAACGACCTGCCTGAACGAACTGCCCAAACGAGTTGACACAGACACCCTCAAATGACCCGCCCGAATGATTTTACACAGACACCCTGAAGTGGCTCGCCCAAATGAGTTTAAACGAACTCCCTCAAATGACCTGCCCGAATGAGTTTACACGGACACCCTCATATTACCCGCCTGAACGAGTTTACATGGACGCCCTCAAGCGACCCACCCAAACGAGTTTACATGGGTGCCCACACTACCAAAACGAAGGCACAAGGGAGAGTGGGGAAAACGAGTTGCATGAACATGCAGAAAGCCCACCCTAGGTCACAACTTAGCATTTTTATACGGGCTCGTGTGGCCAAGTGCCCCCTCACACTGAATGACACGACTAAACGAGTTTATGTAGGCACCCCAAACGACCTTACCGGACGATTTTACATGGCAAATGACCCACCTGAACAAGTTTACATGGAAAACGACTTGCCCAAACAAGTTTACATGGCCGCCCTTAAATGACCCGCCCGAATGAGTTTACACGACCTCCCTCAAACGACTTACCCGAACGAGTTTACACGGGCACCCTCAAATGACCCGCCCGAATGAGTTTACACGGCCACCCTTAAATGACCTGCCTGAATGAGCTTACACGGGCACCCTCAAACGACCCACCTGAACGATTTTACACGCCTGTTCTCTAATGACCCGCCCGAACAAGTTTACATGGCAAACGAGCTTCCCGAACTAGTTTACATGGGCACCCTGAAATGACCCGCCTGAACGAGTTTACATGGCAAACGACCCGCTCGAACAAGATTACATGGCAAACAACCCTCAAATGACCCACCCAAATGATTTTACATGGAAAACCACCCTCTTGAACGAGTTTACATGGGTTCCCTCAATCAACCTGCTCGAATGATTTTACATGGAAATCGACTCACCCGCACAAGTTTACATGGGTGCCCTCAAACAACCCACTTGAACAAGTTTACATAGCAAATTACCTGCCTGAATGAGTTTACATGGGAAAAAGACCCACCCAAATGAGTTTACATGGGCAAATGATTAGACCGAATGAGTTTACATGGCAAACAACCCACCCGAATGAGTTTACATGGGCTCCAACACACAACCGAAACAGAGGCACAAGGGAGAGTCGGGAAAACGAGCCACATGAATGTGCACAAAGCCCAGCCCCAGTCACAACTTAGCATTTTTGATACAGCCACATGTGCCCTGGGCACCCTCACACGACACAACACGACCTGACCCAACACGACTCGCCCCAATGCATTTGCAAGGGCACCCACACACGACACGTCCCGACCTACCTGAACAAAATTTGGGGTTTCCATGGGTGCACGACCCGAATGAAATTTGGGGTTTCCCTAGGCACACGACCCAAATGAAGGCATGAGAGAGCATCGAGAAAATGGGCCACACGAACGTACAAAAGGCACACAGGCGGTCACGACTTAGCATTTTTGGCATGACCATGTGTGCCCGGGTACCCACACACAGCACGACATGACCTGATCAGCCCTGGCCGAGTCAACCCGACCTACCCAAACCCGTTTGCATGGGCACCCACACATGACATGACATGACATGACCCGAACCGAACAAAATTTAGGGTTTCCATGGGTGCACAACCCGAATGAAATTTGGGGTTTCCATTGGTGCACGACTCGAACAAAGGCACAAGGGAGCATCGGGAAAACGGGTCGCACGAACATGTAGAAGGCACACATGGGGTTAGGACTTAGCATTTTTGGCACTGCCACGCATTCCCGAGCACCCACGCATGGTTCGACCCGACCCACTTGAACAAAATTTGGGGTTTCCATGGGTGCACAACCCGACCGAAGGCACGAGGGAGAGCTAGGAAAACAGGTCGCACGAACGTGCAGAAGGCACAGAAGCAGTCATGTTTTCGTATTTTTTACATGGCCACATGTTCCCGAGCACCCACACATGGCACGACACGACCTGACCTGACTCGCATAAACGCATTTTCATAGGCATCCACACACAACACGACCTGACCTGACTCGCATAAACGCATTTGCATAGGCATCCACACACAACACGACCTGACCTGCCCAAATGAAATTTTGGGTTTCCATGTATGCATGGCTCGAACAAAATTTGGGGTTTCTATGGGTGCATGACCAGAATGAAGGAATGAGGGAGTGTCAGGAAAACGGGCTACACGAAAGTGTAAAAGACACACGGGTGGTGATGACTTAGAATTTTTGGCACGGCCACATGTGCTCGGGCTCCCACACACGCCACGGCACTGCCCAACCTGCCCTAGGAAAGCTGACCCGACCCGCCTGAATGAAAATTGGGGTTTCCATGGGTGCATGACCCAAACAAAGGCACAAGGGAGCGTTGGGCAAATGGGCCGCATGAACATGCAAAAGACACATGAGCGGTCATGACTTAGTATTTTCGGCATGGCCACGTGTGCCCGGGCACCCACAAACGGCACGACCCAGCCCTCCTGAATGAAATTTGGGGTTTGAATGGGTGCATGACCCAAACGAAGCCACAAGGGTAGGAATATATTTGACTCTAATACATAAATATACCTGGTGTAACATGCCCTTAAGGTCTTCAACGTTTTCTTTTGACTCTTCGACTCACCTATAACACTTTAACATGTGCTAGGCCCATTTCAATGAGCAAGAAACTCAATGATAAATAATATATATATATATATATATATATATATATATATATATATATATATATATTCTTTTCTTGAATAAATAAAAATATCCAAAGTACATTTATGAAGACCAAACACAATTATAATTTCTTCAACACCCCCTCTTAAATAGGGAGGTATTCATAAATAATTACTAGGTGTTTGGCTATTTTTCAATATTGAATAATTCACATAAGAGAAACCGGATTGGGAACCCATTTGTTATAGCACCATATTAACCAACATTGTTCATAGCAAGGCCTTGAATAACAGCTTTATCTCTCATAAGATCAGAGCACAATGTTGGCAAGGCCAATGGCTTATAAACACCTTAGTCATTGTCTCTCAAGGTACATACCCACCCAAGTGTTCCCTGACTATGACCTTCTAGGAAAATTCTTGTCATGGGTTCCCAGACCTCAAAGAATATCGCTTCTCTTGCCTACTCTTGTCTTGGATGCCCTACACATCCTCAAAGAGCATAATATGCCAGATGATCACCCAATCCTCCCATTATTTCTTGCTAAGTGAAGACAAGAATGTTGTGTCTATCTCTTCCCCTTGATTGAGGAATACATGCCCAAGTTTCTTCTGATGAGGAACATGCCCAAGCTCCTTTGTAGTTGGGAACTTGTTAGAACTCCCTCTTGGCTAGGGACTTGTCCATTCATCAACAACATCTTCTTTGTAGGTCCTTCAGTTGCTTGATCTCCTTCTTTCCTTCGATGTCATGAAGTCTTTGTTTTAACTTCTTTTTGGCAGGGTACTGGCCATTGATCACTTTCCCTCCTGGTTTGTCATGTCATTGCTCCCTTCATGGAAAGTAGCCTTCTTGATATATATCAAGTCATTTTTCTCATCTAGCTACTTCTTTTTTATCTTGTCTATCCTTCATAATACTTATCACATGGATGCTTATTTGTACTTGCTTGTTCCCATACTTTGATTTAGTGGCCCTTCATGACTTCATCGTGATATTGCTTCAACATCAAATGGTGCTTTTGTTGGATGGCCTCTTCATCATGACATATTTGTAGATTTGAATCGATTATCTAAACCTTACTATCTCCAAGGCCTTCATAGGTGTCAAGGTTCCTTTGATCTTTTCCTTCCTTTATCAGAGTTGCCATGCCTTCTTTCTGGAGATGTTAAGGAATCTTTTCAAATAGTTATTCTTTGTGACCATGATGTTCTTCACATGCTTGATCTCTTTCTTCATTTGCTTCTTCTTGGATTGATTAGTCAACCACCTTATACTCCTTATGAGAGCACTTCTTCATGTTGACCTTTACTCCATTGTAGTACATGCCTCTGAGCATATCATTGGTGAAAGAGATCCTTTTATTCTTGATCATGATTCTAGAACTTTTCCCATGACCCAATATATATGATGACATGACTTAAACTTTGATGCATACATACCTCATCTTGATTATGATTTTATCATCTCGGCTTTATTTGATAGTTCTCCTTGATTAGTGTAGCCTTTCTTGCTTCATCTGCTCTTGCCTGTATATCATCCTTGAATCCCATAAATGGGATGCCCAATGAGACATCTACCCCCTTATGTATGACCCTTATTTTGAAGATTCTATGAGAGGATCTTGAAGACCCTTACCTTGCAAATGTTTCTTCCTTTGATGATGGAGGCCTTCTAAGAATTTTGATCATGATCAATTAGTTTTTCATTGTGGATGAGACCCTATAATAGGTATGCTCCTTCTATGTGAATATCTTGAGTATATCTACACCATGCTCCTATATTCTAGAATATATCTTTAACCATGCAATCTGTTCCATTTCTATATGATCCTATAATACTCAAAGCTCTGAAACAAGACTTTAAGCAAAGAGCTTGACTTAGTCATAGGAGGATCTTCCTTGTTTTTCTTCTTGTCATCTTCTTTCACTTCTTGAGTTACATGAGCTTCTTCCCTTTTTCTCTTGTTGTTGTTGTCCTTCTTAAGTTTAGGACAATCCCTTTCGTAGCGTCCATATTCTTGGCATCCAAATCATTGGACTTTGGACATGTAGTGGTCCCAACCAATTTTTTACTTTCCTTGAAAAAAGACATTGAGGTATACTCAGAAGGGGACATATACTTACTTGATAGAGTTTGAGTTGTAGTGAACTTGCTTTCTTCTCAAAGACTTGATGGCTTGCCTTCCTTAGATCTTGATGTTCTTCAAGTTTCTTTCTTCAAATGGACTTGCTTGATGACTTGAATCGTAGTGCCTCTCATTTTTCAAAATGGTGTAGCTTGATGTAGGTCCCTCTTTGATTTTTTCTTCTTGTAGGTGCCTTTATATAGGGCGTTTCTTCTTGCTTTGTAGTCTTCCATGATGAATGATAGTTGGTAGACCTTCTTGTCCTTGATGTTATTGAGACTTCTTGGCTTGATGCTTCAACTTTGCGGATGTTCTTGAGATTCGCTTTCCTTGATTGGTCACCTTAGCTTCGATACCGCGTTGAATAATTTGGGGCAATGGGGTATAGTGGGATTCTTCTAGAATTGATAACAATTTGTGAAGCTCTTTTACCATTTATCTTATTATCTTAATCTTCTTCTCTTCTTATTAATGCATGTGTTTACTTCATCAAACGGGTTCCAAAAACATAAGAACAATAACACAAGATGTCGGCTCTCTGCCAGCGTAAAACCTCTCTCTCTTAGAGAGGAAAACCCTTTCGTAAATTTCTGTAATTGAAGCTTCTTATTAGTCATTATGAAGCCCTAGACCCTTGACAAGAATATCCTCCAAACACAAGTCAAGTTCTTCCTCCTCTCTGCACTTTGTTTCTTCAGCACTTTGTTCCCTGGTACTATGTCCTTATTGCAACTTTTGATAGTCCTTGGTGGACTAGCTCTAGAAGAGACTCCAACCTTTGATCCATAGTGAGATCCTTTACCAATGAAGAAACTTTCATTCTCTTTACCAATTAAGCCTTTGTCTTGATGTGAGGTTGCAGACTCGATGTACACCAAGTTTACTACACCTGGGGTAATTTCCATCACAACGAGACATGGAAACCCCAAATTTCCTGCACTTTGGAGGCTTTTGACAAGGCGGGACATGGAATCCCTGGGTTCCCCACAATTCGGCGACTTTTGTCAAAGAGGGACTGGGAGACCCATGTCACGCTTCTATCCTAGTGGTAGTATTTCAACCACACATAAGCAAGTGCGGCATCGCTATACTTTTTCCTTTTACCAATACTTGAGTACACGGTATGTGCCTACTTCAACGCTCAGTCAATTTTCCAATAAGTGTTCTTAACAATGCAACAAAAATAACTTACCATCAATTTATCTTCTTCAATTATTCTTTCAACTCATCATGTTGTGTGGTCATGCTGCACTGCCCATGGCCTGCACAACACAATTCCACACCTGAATTGCGAACCTGTTCGCTCAACTTTCCATTCTGTGGTGCCCAAACTCTACCCATCGGTGCGGTCCATAGTGAGGGTGCATGGCCCACATGCAATGCAGCTTGCCTGTCCGTTCGGTAACCCGCCCCGCTCTGCCTATCCGCACTACCAAGTCTGACCCACCTAATGTAATCTACTCGTTGTTGCGGCCCTCTTACCCACGTCCTTCTCTTCCTTCTATTTTTCCCAACTCCTTCCTTCGCACTTGTTCTGTGATGTGGAAGTCTAAGTTCAATGTCCCTTCATCGAACGCCATCCTCCTTACTTATACGCATCCTTTTGCCTAAGGGCCATGTCTCTCGGGGATAACAAGGGTCGAATCCATCAACATGCATGCCTGACCAACCTGCCACATTACCTTGACACACCCCATTCCAACGAACCACCGTGTCCCTTTGTGTGCATCGTTGCACCCATGGGTTGGCTCCAACACTTAGCCGATTACACCCGTCGCTGCATGTCGTAGACCTGCCCGCGTCCAAACTCATCCGCACATGGTCACCTCTTTCATCTGGGCACCCAACAAGGGTTCCCCAGGTTCCTTCCACCGATGACTCACCCATCATGCTCGTATCAAGGGGCGTGCGCCTTGCCCAACACGGTGCGCCCGCTATGAGTGCGCCCATCACCATCGCGCATAAGGGAATACCATCCCAAGTCTTTGCATATAACTGAATGCTCACCTCTATCGCATATAACCAAATGCATGCGCCTGTACTACAGTTTCGTCTTTTGACTCTCTCGGTGCTCTTGACTTGAATACCTAACACTCCAGGTCCCCCCCCATACATGGTAGAGGTTCCCTGCACCGAGGTTGGAGTTTCTATCATGGTGGGACATGGAAGACCCCGAGTTTCCCATAATTGGGTGGTTTCCATCATGCCATGGAATGGAAAGCCTCGTCTTTGGTAGACTTGTTAGGGCGTTCCCTATCGCACAATGACATGGAAACTTGAAGCTCTCCAAACTTGGGTGGTCGTTCCCTGTCATGCGATGAAATGGAAACCTGAAGCTCCCCAAACTTGAGTGATAGTTTTAGCTGTGATGCGAGAAACATGGGAACCCCGCGTTTCCCAGACTTGGGTAGAAATTTTTGTTGTGACGCGAAATGGAAAACCTGTGTGTCCACTGACTTGGGTAGTAGTTTCCATCACACTACGAGATGAACAACCTGAGTTCCTAGACTTTGGCAGCTTTTCGTCGCCCCACGACATGGAAATCCAAAGTTCCATAGACTATCGGGCAATTTAGGGTGTGCCGCAACATGGAAACCCCAGGTTTCCCAGACTTGGGTGGTTTCCATCGGTGGTTCTAGCTGCGCTTTTCAACCAAGCGCGATGACCAATTGTGTGAATCAATGGTTCCTCTCGTACTAAGTTGAATTACTATTGCGGTGTGGTTCATCAGTAAGGTAAAACTAACCTATCTCACGATGGTCTAAACCCAGCTCACGTTTCATATTTGTGGGTGAAAAATCCAACACTTGGTGAATTCTGCTTCATAATGATAGGAAGAGCCAACATTGAAGTATCAAAAAGCAATGTCACTATGAACGCTTGGCTACCACAAGCTAGTTATCCCTGTGGTAAATTTTCTGACACCTCTAGCTTCAAATTCTAAAAATCTAAAGGATCAATAGGCCACGCTTTCATGGTTTGTATTCATTCTGAAAATGAAAATCAAATGAGCTTTTACCCTTTTGTTCTACACAAGATTCCTATTCTTGTTGAGCTCATCTTAGGAAACCTGCGTTATCTTTTAACAGATGTGCCGCCCTAGCCAAACTCCCCACCCGACAATGTCTTCCTCCATGATCGACCTGCCGAAACGTGCCTTAAGGCCAAAAACAAGGGCACTGCCTTGTCTCCGCCCCAGTAATAAGTAAAATAACGTTAAAAGTAGTGGTATTTCACTTGTGCTAAAAATGGCTCCCACTTATTCAATACCTCTCAAGTCATTTCACAAAGTCAGACTAGAGTCAAGCTCAACAGGGTCTCCTTTCCTTGTTGATTCTACCAAGCCCATTCCCTTGGTTTTGGTTTCACTAGATAGTAGATAGGGATAGTGGGAATCTCATTAATCCATTCATGCATGTCACTAATTAGATGATGAGGCATTTGGCTACCTTAAGAGAGTCATAGTTACTCCCGCCGTTTACCTTTGCTTGGTTGAATTTCTTCACTTTGACATTCAGAGCACTGGGAAAAAATCACATCTCATCAGTATCTGTAGGGACCATCGCAATGCTTTGTTTTAATTAAACAGTCAGATTCCCCTTGTCCGTACTAGTTTTGAGTCGATTGTTCGATGCATAGGGAGAATTCCCCGGCAGGGGGCATTCTACTCCATAGCCCAATCGACATGCGACTACCTACCCTCATCGTGAGGGCATTTCGGGCAGACTTCCAACAGCCCATGAGTTTAGGGTGCAGACCCATAGGCCTAGCCCTCAGAGCCAATCCTTTTCCTAAAGTTACGGATCCGTTTTGCTGACTTCCCCTACCTACATTGTTCTATTGACCAGAGGTTGTTCACCTTGGAGACCTGATGTGGTTATGAGTATGACTGGGCATGAATGGTACTCAGTCCTCTAGATTTTCAAGGGAAGCCAAGGGTGCACTAGACACCACAAGACATGCGGTGCTCTTCCAGTTGTTGGACCCTATTTCTAGGTGAATCGATTCCAGGGTGGGCAAGCTGTTAAAAAGTAAAGATAACTCTTCTCGGGGCCCTCGACGACGTCTCCGGATTTCCTAACATTTCTACCCGCCGCCACGTACTCGTTCAAGAATATTAACTTGATTCCACTTCAATTCTCGTGGAGAGTGCACCCTTGATACAAGTCTTCCCCATCTCTTAGGATCGACCAACCCATGTCCAAGTGTTGCTCACATGGAACCTTTCCCCACTTCAGTCTTCGAAGTTCTCATTTGAATATTTGCTACTACCACCAAGATCTGCACCGAGGGTCGATCCACCCAATCTCACACCCAAGGTTTCTCAATGACCCCATCGTCCTCCTACTCATTGGAGCCAAGAAATTGCTCCGACAGTCGAGTATAGGTTGCATGCTTCAGTACCATCCATTTTCGGGACTAGTTGATTCAGCAAGTGAGTTGTTACACACTCCTTAGCAGATTTCGACTTCCATGACCACCGTCCTGCTATCTTAATCAACCAACACACTTTGTTCGATCTAGGTTAGCACACAATTCGACAACGTAACTCAACTTTCGGTCCACCCCGCATCGCTAGTTGTGCTTACCAAAAATGGCCCACTTGGAGCTCTCGATTCCATGGTGGGGCTCAATGGAGTAGTCGCACCCTCTTACCTATTTAAAGTTTTAGAATAGGTAGAGGGCGTTACACCCTCGATGCCCCTAATCATTTTCTTTACTTGATAAAACTCGCTCGTGATCTCTAGCTATCCTGAGGGAAACTTCGGAGGAAACTAGCTACTAGATGGTTCGATTAGTCTTTTGCCCCTATACCCAAGACAGAAAAATGATTTGCATGTAAGTATCGCTACGAGCCTGTTATAGACATTTTTGTGCCTTACAGCTATAAGCATGGAATGTCCATAATCCAAGGGATCCAAAGTCCCTAAAGATGTTGTTACAGCTCCTAAAGGAACAAGGTCAACCAATGACAACTTCTCCCAGAAGTTCTCCACCAAAAACCACTGAGAACTAGTCAAATCAGGATCAATTCAGAAGCTCCACTAGCTGCATGCGTTCCAAAGCACCCAAATACACTGGCTAGGTGTGTTGCAACGCACTTGAATGCACTGCCCAGGTGCGTTGAGCAGGAAATGACAAGTGGCAGAGTCATTCAACGAGGTGGAAAGACCATGGAAGCTTCCAGAATCTTCTCCAATGACACTTGCCTCACTGAATTCGAACAAGTGATGAGTAAGAGGCTCTCAGTCTCCAAGTGGAAACAAGAACTGACAGAGAGAAGCCATAAGTCAAAACATAAGCTGACTCATCCTCTCTGCTTACATCTATATATGGATCCCTCATCCTAGAGATCCAGAGGCTGGAATTTTGTACTTTGCAGAGAATTGTTGTTGGTTTGAGATTGAGATTAGTACATTGGGTGATTTATGCTTTGTTGGAGGAGAGGAAGGGATTCCTTTGCTGGGAGGTAGATGCTGGATCGGGACTCACTTGGTTGTATCTCCTCTTGGACTTTCTTATCATATCAATAAAATTATTTGAGTTTCTCCTACATGCTGTGTATCAATGATGTTTTTTTATATTTGCATGTTTAGCTTAATCTGATCCTGAGCTTTTTATGAATGTATATCTATATCTTCGTGTAGTTTCTCTCTCTTGTGATCTTGCAGGAATTCGATGAAGCTGGGACAGTAAGGGAGCAGGGAGCTGGGAGCTATTGAAGAGAGGAGCGATTGGATCAAAAAACTAGCGAAAGACACAGGTTAGTTACATCCTTTCTCCTCATTTACATTCCATAAAGAAGAATACTCAAGTAGTTTTCCTTGTTTGTTGCTAAGGCACTATCACACCTTAGAGTGGGATAGGGGCATTCTGAATAGATACTTTTCCCAACAAAAAATTGGCGACTCCACTGGGGATCATATCTAGTTAGTTTATTTGTGTTTCTATTGTTGTTCTTCTCATAAACTTAGGAGTGGCGAATCGAACTGCATTTTCCATTTACAAATGCAAAGTAGAGATCTGCCACTCTAGTCCACTCACTGGGCCTGTTTATGATCTGAACAAGTTGATCCACAAATTCTCTAACTGCCCTTTGTGATAGCTCTTAGTCCTCCTTTAAATCATCCTTCTAATTGTACCTTATTGATAGCTTTTTGTTGGCATTATGGCTAAAGTGTTGTCCTTGATGGCAACCCATTCAGGTGATAGATCACAGTACTTCAAGTCAGCAGCAGAGATTGATGATCAGCTATCAAATATTGAAGAAAATAAGGGGTACGCAGGTACACCTTGCATAAGGTGTGTACACGCAGGTCAGTGTTACATAAAGTGTGTACATACCCGTAGTTATCCCATTCAGGAGGTGCGTACCCCCAGTGCACACATTTCAAGGCAAAGAAATTCACATGTGGGGTTTTCTTATGTTTTACTCTTGGTATTTAGCCGATGGTATTGTGTTATTATGGTGTCGGCTCGTGGTATTGATCCATGTTTTAAGGAAGAGCTTTCCTATATAAAGCAAAGGAGATCATTTGGCTTGAGCATGTTTTTGGTTGAATATCTTATGAGGGCTAGATCTGGTCTAGATCTAAAGAAGGCGAATCCACTGATGGACCGAGATCTCTTCGGCGCATGTTCAGATCTGTAGATCTGACTGTCTGGGTTATTTCTGAAGTCTTGAAATCATCTATGCCCGAAGGTACGCAGGTATAGTGAGAGAAAAGTGCGTACATACGCAGGAACGAAGCGTTTCAGGTGCGCCGGTACACAGGCACAGAAGGGTTTCAGGTGCGCCGGTACGCAGGCACAGAAGGGTTTCAGGTGCACCGGTACGCAAGCAGAGAACGGTTGCAGGTGCGCCGGTACGCAGGCACAGAAGGGTTTCAGGTGCGCCGGTATGCAGGCACACAAGGGTTGCAGGTGCGCCGGTACGCAGGCACAGAAGGGTTGCAGGTGCGGAGGTCCGCAGGCAGTTCAATGGACTCAGAGCGAGGTACGCAAGCTAGCAATTGAGCAGGGTGCGTACATAAGTAGGCTAGCAGTTGAGCAGGGTGCGTATTGTAAGTAGGCAAGCAGTTGAGCAGGGTGAGTACAGTAAGCAGGCCAGCAGTTGAGCAGGGTGCTTACGTAAGCAGGCGAGCAGTTGAGTAGGGTGCTTACTTCTCTTAAGATCTTTGTTTATCATTGTTGTGTTCTGGGTTTGGTCCTATTATCGTTGATCTGGTTACTACAGTTGATTGGGTGATTCTCTTATACTTGATGATTATTTGATGCTTATGGATCCAGTTTGAAAATTTATGAAAAGTGGTCCTTGTAAGAAAAGAAGTAGGGGGTTGTAGCTCCCTTCCAGGAGAGACTGGAAAACGAGAGAGAGAGTTGTAGCTCTCTGCAGGTTGCAGCCTGCGTACTGGTAAAGGACTGCACCAGTACAAAACCATTGTAAAAGGAGTTTCTAATTTGAAAGAAGATAGAGACATATTGGAGCAGGTGGTTTTCACCCACATTGGGTTTCCACCTTACATCTTGTGTTCTTTGGTGTGACTATCTATTTTCTTTTGTTCATGCTCATTATTTTATGGTACTGACATGCAAAAATAATTCAAAGAACAAATAAAGAAGATTTATTAAAAGAATTAGATAATACTGATTCACCCCTCCTCTCAGTATTATTTCCAACAATTGGTATCAGAGCAGGTCCTTCAGAGAAGCTTGATCGCTTGAAGGTAGATCGTTCATCATGAGCAACTACGAGAGAGAAGCATCAATCAGGCCACCGGTTTTTGATGGGACAAACTTCAATTATTGGAAGGTAAGAGTTACTGCCTATCTTCAATCTCTTGGTATAGAAGTTTGGGACATTGTAGAGACAGGATACGATTTTCCTTCAGCTACTCCTACAGATGCAGCCGAGAAAAAGAAGTATGAAACAAATGCGAAAGCAGTCAGTACTCTATTAGGATGTATATCTAAATCATAATTCATGAAAGTAATGCACTATAAATCTGCAAAAGAGATATGGGACAAAATTGTCACGAGCTATGAAGGAGATGAACAGGTAAAGCGTGCTAAACTTCAAACTCTCAGAATTCAGTATGAGACTCTCAAAATGTATAATGATGAAAGTGTGGCTAACTATTTTCTTCGGGTAGATGAGGTTGTTAACTGTATGAAAAATTTGGGTGAAGAAATAAAAGAGGCTATTGTAGTTGAAAAGGTTCTAAGATCATTGTCCCCCAAGTTTGAATCTAAAGTATCTGCAATAGAAGAAAAGGAAAATTTATGAATTCTTACTATGTCTCAGCTACATGGAATTCTAACTGCTTATGAAATGAGAAAGGGAGGTCCATCAGACAGAAGAGAAGCTGCTTTCAAGGCATCAGGCAAAGGAGATTATTATGAAGCGAGCCATGTCCCAGAAGAAGAGGAAGAAGAATCAAATTTTGTCAGAAATCTTCAAAGGGGTTTTGGAAGGTTCAGAGGTAAGTTACATTTTAAATGCTTTGCTTGTGGAAGAGTAGGTCATTATGCTGCAAAATGTCCTTATAAGGATAAAGGAAAGGAACCTGTTAGATGGAACAAGAAACAGAATCCAAATAAGAAAAGCTACTACACTCATGAAGATAGTGATGGTCTATCAAACAGTGATGAAGATGAACAAGGTAATGAATATAAGTTGTTAATGGCATTTGAAGATGATGATTATATGGATGCTATAAATGTGGATAAACTTTATGATGAAATTACTAGACTCAAGAGATGTATAGAAGAAAAGAACATGATCATTGATACTCTACAATTTCAAATTGATGAAAAGGAAAAACATCTTGAAAAATTAGAAGGTGAAATTGTTGGTCTTAGAAAAGAGATTGAGAAAACAAAAGCTATTAATCTCAAGTTTGTCAAAGGATCTGAAACTTTGGATGAGATTATCAATGTGCAGTGGTCTCCACTAAACAAGACAGGTTTGGGCTATCATGGAGAAACTTCTCAAGCATCCACCTCAAAAAGTTATCTTGATGCAACAAGAAGAAATGAGCAAAAGCACAATGAAGATCATCAGGTAAAGCAGGGACGAACTACAAATAGAAACTATCAGGGGCAATCCATCTTAAGGGTGAACAAAAGCTACAACCAGCCACAAGTAAAATCTTCTCAATTTGGTTCAAGAATAGATGACAATAGAAATTACAATCAATTGGCTGGTAGATTCGATAACCGCAGAAGTTTCTTCAATGGACAATGCTTTTCTTGCCATAAATTTGGTCACAAAGCAGCTCAATGTGTTGCATATAAAACGATCATGACTAGGGAAGCTCAAAAACAAAGAAGTATGGCGGGGATTACAAAAGGGACCTATAACAACTTTTCGGTTCTTGAAAATGAAGTTGAATGTTCTATTTGCAATAACTTTGGTCATGAAGACTCTGAATGCAGGAGCAGGTTTCAGCAGAAAAAGGAACAAGCCTCAAGCACCAAAACATGGAGAATAGAGGAACCTCAAACAGAAAGATGTGGGATAGCATTTTATGCAGAAGGACAGGAAAATCTATGGTACATTGACAGTGGATGTTCGAAGCATATGACAGGTGATAAAGAAAAACTTGAGTCTTACTCTACTCTAGAAAAGGGAAAGAAAGTCTCTTTTGGAAATGATACTCCTGCAACTATAAAAGGAAAAGGCATTGCTCAGTTAAAAGAAAAGGTCAAGGCTGGAAATGTTTTGTATGTCGATGGATTGAAGCATAATCTTCTAAGTGTCAGCCAGATGTGTGATCAAAGAACCGAGGTTATATTCAGATCAAATGGATGTCTTGTTCATGATCTTGATACAGGTAAAACAATGATCAAAGGAAAAGGAACTCCAAATAATCTGTACATATTTGAAGAAGGAAAACAACAATGCTATCTGAGCAAGGATGATGAGCACTGGTTATGGCATCGGAGGTTGGGACATCTAAGCTTTTCACAAATAAGGAAAGCATGCAAATATCAGGCAGTTCACGATCTTCCAGATATCAAAATTCCTGACAACACCATATGCAAATCATGTCAGTTTGGAAAACAAACCAGAACTAACTTTCCAGAGAAAGAAGGATCAACTAGCATGCCTCTTGAGCTAGTACATACAGATACATGCGGTCCTTTCAGGAAAAGAACACCTCGAGGAGAAGAATACTTGATATTATTCATTGACGATTTCTCCAGGTTTGTCTGGTTAGGACTTATGAAGCACAAAGATGAAGCGTTCGAAAAATTCAAATCCTTCAAAGCCTTGGTTGAAAATGAATCAGGTCACAAAATTAAGTGCCTCAGATCCGACAGAGTCGGGGAATTTACTTCAAATGAATTTTTCGATTTCTATGAAGAACATGGGATAAGAAGAGAATTCTCTACAGCAAGAACTCCTCAGCAAAATGGAGTTGTGGAAAGAATGAACAGAACAGTCCAACAAATGGCTCGTGCTATGCTTGATGAGTCAGGAACTCCCGCAACTTTCTGGGGTGAAGCTGCACATGCTGCAGTTGTTATTCTCAACAAAACAAATGTCCGGGTGAACAACACTCAAACTCCTCATGAGCTCTGGAGTGGTAGGACTCCTTCAGTAAAGCACTTCAAAATCTTTGGGAGCAAATGCTATATCAAGAATACTGATGAGCAGCTTGGCAAACTTGAACCTAGAGCAGATGAAGGCATTCTTCTTGGTTACACTCCACATAGCAAAGCATACAAATGCTACAATAAAAGACTTGGCAGAATTGTTGACAGCATTGATGTAGTGGTTGATGAGAAGGGATACATTCCTAGGCAAGTACATCATGAAGACATCGAAGAAGATGAAGGCTACCCCCAATGACAGAATGATGAAGAAGAAGAACCTCAAGAAGAACCAGAGGAGCAAACAAGAATAGAAGAAAAGACTCCATCCAGATATGTTCAGAAGAATCATCCAGAATCTCAGATTATGGGGCAGAAAGAAGCAGGTGTACAAACAAGAAGAACAGTTGCAGAAGCTTCATGCTATTTGGCATTACTCTCTTCTACTGAACCACAAAATGTGAAAGAGGCATGAGAAGATGAATTTTGGGTGAAAGCAATGGATGAAGAACTTGAGCAGATCGAAAAGAACAACACTTGGGAGCTGGTTCCTAGACCAAAAGATAAGAATGTTATCGCAACAAAATGGGTCTTCAAAAATAAATTGAATGAAAATGGAGAAGTAATTAGAAACAAAGCCAGACTTGTTTGTAAAGGGTATGTGCAGCAAGAAGGAATAGACTTTGAAGAAACCTTTGCTCCTGTTGCAAGACTTGAGGCCATCCGAATGTTCCTTGCTCTCTCAAGTTTTCAAAACTTCAAAGTATTTCAAATGGACGTGAAATCAGCCTTTCTGAATGGAGACTTGGAAGAAGAAGTGTACATTGAACAGCGAGAAGGGTTCATTCTTGGAAATGATCCAAATCTTGTATGCAGATTGAAGAAGGCTCTCTATGGTCTCAAACAAGCTCCAAGGGCTTGGTACTACCGTTTGGACAAATATCTTCATCAACAAGGCTTTTCAAAAGGATCAACAAATAGCAATCTTTATATAAAAGTTGAAAATGACAAATTGCTAATACTTGTTGTGTATGTAGATGACATTATTTTTGGGAGCAATGAAGAAGCTATGAGTCAAAGTTTTGCCTTGGTCATGCAGAAAGAATTTGAAATGTCCTTGCTAGGAGAACTGATATATTTCCTTGGTTTGAAAATCCAACAAAAAGAAGGAGGAATCTTTTTATCTCAAACCAAGTATCTCAAACAGATTTTGAAGAAATATGGTATGGAAGATGCAAAACCAGTATGTACACCCATGGTCACAGGATGTAGCCTCAGTGCAAATGATGAATCTGCAGCAGTACATCAACCAACCTACAGATCTATGATTGGAAGTTTACTTTATTTGACAGGTACCCGACCGGACATCATGCATGCAGTTGGAATAGTTGGAAGATTTCAGGCAAATCCGAAGGAGACTCATCTTCAGGCAGTGAAGAGAATTTTCAAATATCTTCAAGGGACTCAAAATTATGGCTTATGGTATCCTAGAGATACAGATCTTACACTTCATGCTTATACAGATGCAGATTGGGTTGGAAGCGTGGATGACAGGAAAAGCACAAGTGGTGGTGCGTTCTTTATGGGTTCCAGACTGGTATCTTGGTTCAGCAAGAAACATAGTTCAATTGCCTTGTCTATAGCTGAAGCAGAATATGTTGCTGCTGCATCTTGTTGCACCCAACTCCTTTGGATGATGTAGACTTTGCAGGATTTTCAAATCACTTGTACACCACCAATCCCCATCTTATGTGATAACACAAGTGCAATCAGCATCTCAAAGAATCCTGTTATGCATTCAAAAACCAAGCACATACCAATCAAGTACCATTTTCTCCGAGAACAAATGCTTGAACAGAAGGTCAAGTTGGAGTATGTTCCTTCTAAGGAACAAGTTGCTGATATTCTCACCAAACCATTGCCCAGGGACACTTTTGAATACCTCAGGAAAAAGCTGGGGGTTGTTGATGCATCATCTTGTTGCTGAACCTCTTCTGATTGATGGTACAGGCTCAGGGGGAGCATCTAATGCATTGTTGGCATTATGGAGGATGTGCAAAAGGAGATCTTGGAAGTAGCTGCAATATGTCTCTATCTCTTTCATGGTGGATTATGGTTCTTTGTTGCAGATCTGGTTCATATTCAGGGGGAGCATGTTCTTAGGGGGAGCATAACCCTTTGCCCTTGATGTCAAAGGGGGAGAATGAAGCTGAAGTCTTGACATTGCCATCAAGTCCAAAGGGGGAGATTATTGGCATTATGGCTAAAGTGTTGTCCTTGATGGCAACCCATTCAGGTGATAGATCACAGTACTTCAAGTCAGCAGCAGAGATTGATGATCAGCTATCAAATATTGAAGAAAATAAGGGGTACGCAGGTACACCTTGCATAAGGTGCGTACACGCAGGTCAGTGTTACATAAAGTGTGTACATACCCGCAGTTATCCCATTCAGGAGGTGCGTACCCCTAGTGCACACATTTCAAGGCAAAGAAATTCACATGTGGGGTTTTCTTATGTTTTACTCTTGGTATTTGGCTGACGGTATTGTGTTATTATGGTGTCGGCTCGTGGTATTGATCCATGTTTTAAGGAAGAGCTTTCCTATATAAAGCAAAGGAGATCATTTGGCTTGAGCATGTTTTTGGTTGAATATCTTATGAGGGCTAGATCTGGTCTAGATCTAAAGAAGGCGAATCTACTGATGGACCGAGATCTCTTCGGCGCATGTTCAGATCTGTAGATCTGACTGTCTGGGTTATTTCTGAAGTCTTGAAATCATCTATGCCCGAAGGTACGTAGGTACAGTGAGAGAAAAGTGCATACATACGCATGAACGAAGCGTTTCAGGTGCACCGGTACGCAGTCACGGAAGGGTTTCAGGTGCGCCGGTACGCAGGCACAGAAGGGTTTCAGGTGCGCTGGTACGCAGGCAAAGAACGGTTGCAGGTGCGCCGGTACGCAGGTACAGAAGGGTTTCAGGTGCGCCGGTACGCAGGCATAGAAGGGTTGCAGGTGCGCCGGTACGCAGGCACAGAAGGGTTGCAGGTGCGGAGGTCCGCAGGCATTTCAATGGACTCAGAGCGAGGTACGCAGGCTAGCAGTTGAGCAGGGTGCGTACATAAGCAGGCTAGCAGTTGAGCAGGGTGCGTACTGTAAGCAGGCAAGCAGTTGAGCAGGGTGAGTACAATAAGCAGGCCAGCAGTTGAGCAGGGTGCTTACGTAAGCAGGCGAGCAGTTGAGCAGGGTGCTTACTTCTATTAAGATCTTTATTTATCATTGTTGTGTTCTGGGTTTGGTCCTATTATCGTTAATCTGAATACTACAGTTGATTGGGTGATTCTCTTATACTTGATGATTATTTGATGCTTATGGATCCAGTTTGAAAATTTATGAAAAGTGGTCCTTATAAGAAAAGAAGTAGGGGGTTGTAGCTCCCTTCCACGAGAGACTGGAAAACGAGAGAGAGAGTTGTAGCTCTCTACAGGTTGCAGCCTACGTACTGGTAAAGGACTGCACCAGTACAAAACCATTGTAAAAGGAGTTTCTAATTTGAAAGAAGATAGAGACATATTGCAGCAGGTGGTTTTAACCCACATTGGGTTTCCACCTTACATCTTGTGTTCTTTGGTGTGACTATCTGTTTTCTTTTGTTCATGCTCATTATTTTATGGTACTGACATGCAAAAATAATTCAAAGAACAAATAAAGAAGATTTATTAAAAGAATTAGATAATACTGATTCACCCCCCCTCTCAGTATTATTTCCAACACTTTTATCCGGCCAAAAACCTCAGATCAAACTGCAAACCGTGACCCAGAACCCAGAGACAATTCTTGTTTCTGCTTCAGCGCAGGCTCTGTGAAGAGACTCTGCATTTTAATGCAGGTCCCGAGAGGGCTACCTGCGCTGCAGTTCAGTTTCTCTGTGCAACAGGTGCGTTGATCAGCCTTTGCCTTGTGCAGCTGTGGTTCTTTGCATCCTTGTGTTCAGTTTTATCTCTGTTTTGTAGTTTGTTATCAGTGTGTGTACCTATCTGAAAACCCCTTTTCTATGCCTTAATTCCGCCTCAGTTGTATAAAATAAACTGTATTTGTTTTTTGTGTATTTGTTACATCATTTGCAGTTTCCCATTACAAAAGTAAACTAGTCATACTGTCGCCCTTAGATCTAGACTTGTCATAAGTGTCGTTTTGATCTTAGGAGTAAGTTTGTTTGTTGTTGACAGTTGATTGCGCTTTCAATTTTGTCTTTTGGTTTGAATTTGTGAATTTCTAGTGTCGAAACAAGTGTTTACTTCAAAATCATAAAGTGTCGTAATCGTCCTTTTGATTTCAAAAAGAAACTTGTTTGTGTTTTCACTTGAAATCGAATTCAAATTTGTACAACAGCTTTCTTTTTAGGCATCAATATTAAGGAAGTGAAAACAAATACATGCATTTGTGCATTTTCATATTGATAGTTTGTATGGTTTGATTTAAGAAAAGTGCATTTACAGTGTGCTCTTTGCTCTTTGAGAAAAGATTGTGTCTTTCTTTTCCCCTTGTAGCTAGGATTTTCATTGTTGAAAAGAGATAAAAGCTTGCTTATCATCTTTAGACTGCATTTAGGAATTATATCTACATCTCTTGGTGATCCAAAAAGGCAAACTTCTAAGAAAGATCAACCTAAAATAAATTGAATGAACTTAACAACGCTTTGTAACTTAACGCACAACATAGAGGTCTAGGCTAGAGACGTGTTCCGGTGTCGTAAAACCTGGTGACTGTTGGTCTCGCTGATGGTTGGGTGATTCCTCCTGAGAGACGATAAGCGCCAGTACGGATTGTGCTCCCACGTACCGTCGAGTATATATTGGGAGGCCCCTATAGGCATAAAACCTTTATCCATAGGAAGCTGTGTCGGCCGCCCTACTGATCGCAATGCACTGAACACAGCATTCGGGAAGATTGACCGCCCGTACCTTAAAAAGTATTCTGCAGTTTTGCGATTGGTTTGGCACACCCTCTACCTAGAACTACAGAGCAGTCCCTTTCATTCCTTTTCAGACTCCTTAACAGAAAAGGTCCATCTGAGCACTTTTCACTTCAGTCTCATTAAAAATCGAAGGAGACTAGAGTCATCTTTTTCTTTTTCTCGACTCTTAAAAACTGAAAAAGCAAGTTGTGTCTAAAGCGTCTAAAATTCATTTAATTCGGAAACACATTTCCCCTTTTGTATTTTAGTTGATCGAGTAATCCGCAATCGTGGAAGAAAGTCAATTGAAACCCCGTCGTTCGCGGAGGCTTACGAGTCAACCGTCTTTGTCTCCAGAATCGAAAATAGTACAGACAAGGCAAACTCGTTTAACCGGTTCCAAATCTCCTATTAAAGTTAGAACAAGTGTTCCAACAACATCCGAGATTCTGGTTACTCCAAACATTTCTGGAAACCCTACCTCTACAGAAGAAGTTCAACATCCACAGGGGGACAGTGATACTAATCCTAGTCTGAGAGCAAACACTTGTGTTACTGAACCAGTTCCATCTGCAACCAGTTCGGAGAGTCTTGCTCCTCAAACATCTGTCGCTGTTGATTCAACCCCTTCTTAGGCACCAGAAATATTTTATGGACCTGATGGTCTTCCCCTTCCACCTGGTTTGATTGCGATAGAGGAAATTGTATAAGATCCGAAAGAAAGTACTCCAACACATTTTGGAGTCGGGGTCACTCTATTTCCTTCGACATTAGAAGTTAGTCTACCACTAGTGGAAGTTTCTGTAGAATCGCTAGGTAATCTTTTGGATAGACTCAAAATGTCTGAACAACCATCAACATATAGGACTGTGTCGACTGACACAGCGACAGCAGAACTCCCTGCCGTCACTCCAACAATGTTTGCCGGCGTACCATCTGTCCCAACTAGCTCACAACCGCTAGAAGGAGTCCATCCAGGGACTATTTCGACAGTATGGTCCGTTCCTTTTTGTTCCTCCAGAATAATATACGGCAACTCTTATGTTGAGACTCGCCAAATTGATCCATTTGGAGGTCAATTTGGGCAATCCAGTCCCCAAGGGCAGACAATCCCTTTGAGTTCCGGATTGCCACCATATGGGGGGCAGTATGCCCTTTCATTACCCCCTCAGGGAGGATATCCATACGGGAGTTCACAACAGTATTCAGGTTATACTGGAGTTACATCAAGTGGTTGGGTACCTATACTACCCCAACAACCAAGAGTTGTGTATTCTATGCAACAATGTGTACCTATGTCGAACATCCCGACTACACCAGCTATTGTGACAGTGTCACAAGTTCAAACGCTGCCTATTGTATGTCAACCTCAGATTTCTCAGGTTGTAATGCAACAGCCCCTTGACCCTGTGACTCAACCACAATCACCGACTGGTGGGGCGACACAGGTCCAAACGGGTATAATTACCACGCACCTTGGTCCAACGGTTAGTATAGCGCAACAGAACATGGCTTCACAACCATGGCTGGTGCAATATCAACAACCACAATTCCAACAAGTATACCAAGGTACTGAGCAGCAGATCTTTGCGAACAGTGGACAGCCGTACATTCAAAACGGTCAAAATCAACCACTTTACAATGGTCATGTCCACCAACCGTATCAGTCGTACCAGCATCAACTGCATTATGCTGGTATGCAAAGGCCAACTGCTCAGGAAATTCCATCATATCCTGGGTATGCTTCACCTAACCTGAATCAACAATTACCATTTGTGGCAAATTTAGAGTTACCTGATTTACACCGGTTAAAAAACGATCCAATTGCTTACGCCCCTTGGTGGCCAGCGATCCCTCATGAACTTCCATCAGATATTCCTAAATTTAATGGAAATCCAGGTGAAGATCCATCGAATCACGTGATGACATTTCATCTATGGTGTTCATCAAACACCCTAAACGATGATTCAATAAGGCTTCGCCCTTTTCAGAGGACGTTAATGGGTCTAGCGGCAAAATGGTATATTGAATTGCCTAGAGCTTCGTTCGACAACTTCAGTACCTTAGCCACGACTTTCTTAACCCATTTTCAATTACCGATAAGGTATGAAACGGGAACGGAAATCCTAACCAACTTCAAACAGACAACGGCCACTCACATATCTCATCATATACATGAGTGGCGACGTCGTCGTAGGATGGTAAAAACGTACGTTCCTGATCATCTATTAACTGAATGGTTTATCAAGTCATTACTTCCTGCTATAATGGAAGATGTGGCAAAGGGGGGAGTCGTAACGGAAGAGCAAGTCATCGCTCGTGCGCAATATCTAGACTTGGTCTATACTCAGTCTGGCACGCTCTACGACAAAATACCTGACGCCCCTAGACCGGAATTCTCAATTCCTCCTCCTCCTAAATCAAATAATGACTATCAAGCCATCGATGGCATGATTGGCGCGATAGACAAGAAATCGACAAAGGCTACATCTAAAAAGGCCCGTAAGATTTCCAGTCAAAATGCAAATGAGGAACTTCTTGCCTCGGAACTAAATTTCGTGTCGACTGACAAGGGAAAACAACTGAAGCAACTAGGGGGCAAGAAGAAAAAGAAAGGGAGAAAAAGGAAACCCCCTGTGGGGTGTCATATATGCGATGAGGATCATTGGACGAGAGATTGTCCACATATAGCTGAAGTTAAGAAACTCTTTAAGAGTTCAAAAACCTCAGCAGTATTGACTGATCCATTTCCAAACCCGGGAACCAAACTAGTTGCTAATCAAAATGCTTCCCGATCCCAAGTGCTTATGTTTTCCATCTCAAAGCAGCAAAATGATGCTTTGGCAAGGAATAAAGATTACGGGAATCCACAGTTGTCGAATAACAAGGCTAATGAACAAACTAGTAGCTCGACAACAACTTTGACCAAAGTTGTGCCACCCATCATTCCTGAACAAATGATAAAGTCGCCAAAGGGAGTAGTGCACGAATCGACATTTAATCCTCGTGAAAAAATAGCACAAAATTATAATATAATAGAGGACCTGGCCCAATCGTCGTCCGCTATGTCGACACTTGAGGTACCACAAAATTTCCTCTCCCAAGAGCAAGCTTTATTATCAGCAATAGGTGGGATTGACCCAATGGATTCCAATCTTGTGGCCTTTAATCATAAAGGATATGACCCTCAGTTACCAGCTCAACTAGCTTTCCTTATTCAAGTGAAAGCCCTCAACAAAACTATTCATCGAACAATTATTGATGAGGGGGCATCTACATGTATTATGTCGATGAGTTGTTGGAAAACTTTAGGATCTCCAACCTTGTCGTGGTCTGCGATGACGTTAAAAGCATTTGACGGAAGGACATATACCCCATATGGTGTCCTAAATAACTTGAAAGTTGAACTAGGAGGGAAAACAGTAGAAATAGATGTTGAATTCATAGATGGGAATCTTGATTACAACATCCTACTAGGAAGACCATGGATATATGCCATGGCAGCTGTTGTGTCGACCTATTTCAGAAAGATTGCATTTCCCTTTCAAGGAGGGATTACAATCGTCGATCAGCAAAACTTCCTCCCCAATGGTTCTCAAGTTACTGGAAGCATTCCAATGATCCATGGAAGCAATCATTCGCTCCAAAATATCAGAGTAGGTCTCCTAAAAGACCCTGCCTTAATGGGTACTTTTACCCTACCGCCTCCGAGTAATTTGGTGGAAGTGGCCACAGTGGAATATGAAACCTTCTATATCTAATGGATTTGGACTCCGAGGACGGTTCTTATCTCGTGTCAACCTCGTTAAAAAATGAAACAAGGAGTCATGAGGATAGTTCTTTTAATGTGTCAACCTCATTAAAAAAATGAAACAATCCCTTTTCCAAATCCCAAAGGTAAGCCTTCATTCCAACCACCGAGTTGAATGCAATGAAGCTTGGGGGGCATGCACCTCGTTTTGCGTTATTATGCTGGGGGCATACAAACTTATCATTGAGCAGTGTTACCGCAAGGTTCAAGCTCGTTAAAAAATAAACCCGCACCGAGCAAATGTTTCCACCCGCGTTTAAGCTCGTTAAAAAATTAACTATCCCCTGGTAAATAACCACCGTGAATGTAACATTTCAGCCATTAAAGCCTTGGTCGTGTTTGCACCGTCACCTCCACTTTTCCATTGGCCGATCATTCACCTCCATTTGATTGTTTACCCATTTTGAGGAACAGCTGCGAAGAGTGATATCACTAGCCATCCTTGTGACACTACCATGACTGGAAAATTCCAAACCTTACCTGGAATCAGCTGCTACCTTTTTATCACTCGTTCCTCAAAAGACGAGTCTTCTTTAAGCTCTTTTCAACTGACTCGTAAAATATGAAAAGATTGCTGATTTTTGGCCTTCCAGCTCGTTAAAGCGACCGGAAGTGCTATCCCTCCTCTAGATTTTAATCTTTTTGGACCTGAGGGATTATTGCACAAAAAGATCGAGCGCTTGTTTTGTTCGGCTCGTTAAAACTATCGAAAATTCATCCCTTCTGTATTGTTTTATACTTTTTCGGACTTAAGGGATTAGATGACGAAAAAGGAATTTCGTAGTTACCTCTACGTACCTTTTTAGACTCTCTAAAAATGAAAAGGACCGAGTTATCTTTGTCGTTAAACTCGTTAAAAACATTAATAGCGACAAACTTGTCTTTAGACGAGAACGAGTTTCACTATTGCTAGGCTCGTTAAAACATAGCGATGGGTTTGCCCGAAGGGCAAATTATAGAACAAGCATATGTTATCCTCCTCAAGCTTGACAAAAATAAAGAGGTACTGGTCAGCAATGACTGGGGAAAAATTGGGAAGAAACTCAAAGAATCTTTATTGATAGCAAGTTGCTCTTGAACATGACACTTCCACTCCGTCCTGAGTCGGGTTGGGTTGTTTCATTCACGGTCACATCACCATGGTCTCGCCATACCATCCACATTTGGGGTAAATGCTACCGATCCATCACATAAGTGTCGCCGACATGTTCAAGAGAAGTCATCGAGAGAAGTCACCTGTGTCCCATCCACTGCGATACATTATACTTCATTCTTTCATGACTGCCACCCTGAACCATGTATCATCAGATTGTTTTCACCTCCATCAAAAATCATTTGCTCCGTTCCGTGTCATTGATGTGGGATTCATCAAGGCCCTCCTTTGACGGATCGCTTCTTGTCGACATCAGCTCATTATCCAAGAAGTTGATCTAGGAACACCCCATTCAGTACTTTGAAGCTTGCATGCCTCAATGGCAAGTTTCTCACTTCCGGCGACAGGTATATATCAATGACCTTCGACCGAAAGATTTTGCGTGGTGTTCGACGCCAAGTCCTTTATTCACACCACGTGGATTGTACTGTAGTATCTTGAGGGTCATCATCCTTATCGGTGAATCCTCTCGCGCTTGTTAACAATTTACATCATTGACTAGTAATCAAGCGATGTCTTTCCATGTTCGACTTCAAAACATTTTTCACATGGATCGACTTGTACTTCGAGTGAAGATCGGACGAGATTGAAGACCCTGGATCTAGTTTCATCCATCCGGGCTGCGATATATATTCAGGGAAAATAAAGACATTCACATGTACAACACTGCAGAACAGGTAATCATCCTACCAAAAGGATGATGATTTCATTAGAATCATCAGTCTACCATCAGACGATTGTCTGTCCTATGTACATAAAAATGAATTTATAAAGCTGAGCATGGGAATGCCCGCCTCAGCTAGATCATGAAAACAGTATGAAAAATAATGTATTGTATTGTATCTTATTACAGGTCTCCTCCCAACATTGAATGAACTTCGGATCCTCCTAGTAAAGCATTTCACCCGATAAACAGCCTCATACTTCAGGGGGCAACTGTTATAGACATTTTTGTGCCTTACAGCTATAAGCATGGAATGTCCATAATCCAAGGGATCCAAAGTCCCTAAAGATGTTGTTACAGCTCCTAAAGGAACAAGGTCAACCAATGACAGCTTCTCCCAGAAGTTCTCCACCAAAAACCACTCAGAACTAGTCAAATCAGGATCAATTCAGAAGCTCCACTAGCTGCCTGCGTTGCAAAACACCCAAATACACTGGCTAGGTGCGTTGCAATGCACTTGAATGCACTACCCAGGTGCGTTGAGCGGGAAATGACAAGTGGCAGAGTCATTCAACGAGGTGGAAATACCATGGAAGCTTCCAGAATCTTCTCCAATGACACTTTCCTCACTGAATTCAACCAAGTGATGAGTAAGAGGCTCTCAGTCTCCAAGTGGAAACAAGAACTGACAGAGAGAAGCCACAAGTCAAAATATAAGCTGACTCATCCTCTCTGCTTACATCTATATATGGATCCCTCATCCTAGAGATCCAGAGGCTGGAATTTTGTAATTTGCAGAGAATTGTTGTTGGTTTGAGATTGAGATTAGTACATTGGGTGATTTATGCTTTGTTGGAGGAGAGGAAGGGATTCCTTTGCTGGGAGGTAGATGCTGGATCGGGACTCACTTGGTTGTATCTCCTCTTGGACTTTCTTATCATATCAATAAAATTATTTGAGTTTCTCCTACATGTTGTGTATCAATGATGTTTTGTTATATTTGCATGTTTAGCTTAATCTGATCCTGAGCTTTTTATGAATGTATATCTATATCTTCATGTAGTTTCTCTCTCTTGTGATCTTGCAGGAATTCGATGAAGCTGGGCCGGTAAGGGAGCAGGGAGCTGGGAGCTATTGAAGAGAGGAGCGATTGGATCAACAAACTAGCGAAAGACACAGGTTAGTTACATCCTTTCTCCTCATTTACATTCCATAAAGAAGAATACTCAAGTAGTTTTCCTTGTTTGTTGCTAAGGCACTATCACACCTTAGAGTGGGATAGGGGTGTTCTGAATAGATACTTTTCCCAAAAACAGAGCCTCCACCAGAGTTTCCTCTGGCTTCGCCTTGCTCAGGCATATTTCACCATCTTTCAGGTCCCAACATGTGTGCTTGCACTTGAACCCTTCGCATAAGTTCAATGTCGGTTGATGATTCACCCTCCCAGAGAGGGGATCTCGCCCGTCAGCTTCCTTGTGCCTTGTAGGTTTCCAAACCTTCCAACTCGCACACATGTTAGACTCCTTGGTTCATGTTTCAAGACAGGTCAAATGGAAAGCCAACCAACCAACACCACGAGCGCACACGTGCACACAGCCCGCCACAAGGGCGCATGCTGCATTCCTTGACAACCACAGTAGAAAATCGATAGGTAGTAATCCACCCGTGCTTGTGACGATGCAGTAGCTCATGTTGGTTTGCACCTCAAGTCGAGTGGCAGACCAGCCTGAGCCATTCCACATCCGACCGAGATGCATCGACAGGCTCCATCTGCTTCCGTCCTGGCAATTTCAAGCACTCTTTAACTCTCTTTTCAAATTCATTTTCATCTTTCCCTCACGGTACTTGTTTTCTATCTATCTCTCGCCCGTATTTAGCATTGGATGGAATTTACACCCAATTAGGGTTGCATTCCCAAACAACCTGACTCGCCAATAATGCCTCATGATGCGGTAGGGTCTCGGCTCGACGGGGCTGTCACCCTCTTAGGCACCCCCTTCCAAGGGACTTGGCGTAGGTGCGTCGCTAAGGAAACTTATACAGACTATAATTCAGGTGATGCTGCCGCTCGATTTTCATGCTGGGCTATTCCCAGTTCACTCGCCACTACTAGGGGAATCCTTGTAAGTTTCTTTTCCTCTACTTAATTATATGCTTAAACTCAGCGGGTGTTTTTTCCTGAGCTGAGGTCACAAAGTTGGAGCTAAATATGCCCTGCCCGATGGGAGGACAAGAGAGAGAAAAGCATGTTCGAGTGATGCCACACAAATACCCCATCAACTAATGTTGTCTACCCATCCAACGGAACAAGATGCTCACTGACACACGCCATGAAACATCACTTGAGGTATTTCAGCCAACTGCACCGCATTGGACATGGATGACCAACTCTGTTGCTCCCTAACATATTGCAGGGAGCACGTTTGAATGGGATGTGACACCTAGACAGACGTTCCCTCGACCAAGGCCTTCGGCGCAAATTGCATTCAAAAACTCGATGATTCACAGGATTTTTCAATTCACACTAAGTATCACATTTCGCTATGTTCTTCATTGTAACAAGAGCTGAGATATCCATTGCCGAGAGTCGTTTTCACGTATTACCAAAAAATTAGCCACAACACTAAATAAGGGCACCCCCCACAACAAATGTTAGGCTAAGGGCCAAAAGGATGAAAGGAAGAAAAACACATGAAAGAAAGAGAAATAAAGGCGTCTAACCCCCTCACAGGAGGAGGCTAAAATAGAGAACTATCTCCCCGAGCTCCATGCCCTTGCAAAATGGGGGTAAATGCATGGAACAACAATCGAGAAGGACTAGGGTGGCCACTCTAGGAGCTTGCACTACTTTTAATCCTTCCCGAACACTAATCCACAACAATTCCCCTTTTCTATGTAAAGCTAGGGACCAAAAGGAGGAAGGGAGGAAAACAAGGTGAAAGAAATAAAGATCAAACATGGCTACCGGCTCACAAGGGGAGGCCCAAACAAAGCACAAGCCTCCCAAGCCCCATGCCTTCGCAAAAAGGGAGGAATTTAAGGGGACGATGATCGAGAAGGACTAGGGTGGCCACCTTGGGAGCTTGCACTGCGTTTTGTCCTTCCTAAACACCAATCCACAACAATCCCACCTTTTCTCCATAAAGCTAGGGTCCAAATAGAAGAAGGGAAGAAAATAACATGAAAGAAAGGGATATCAACTGTGGCTTCCAGCTCACAAGGCAAGGCTTCAAATAGATAACAAGCTTCCCCAACCCTGTGCCTTCGGAAAAAGGGGGGAACTGTAGGGGATGACGATCTAGAAGGACTAGGGTGGCCACCCTCGGAGCTCACACTGTGTTTCATCCTTCTCGAACACCAATCCACAACAATCCCACATTTTCTCTTAAAATCTAGGGGGGAAAAGGAAGAATGGAAGAAAACAACATGAAATAAAGAGAGATATCAAATGTGTCTACTAGCTCACAAGGGGAGGCTCAAATAGAGAACAAGCTTCCCCAATCTCGTGCCTTCGCAAAAAGGGGGGAAATTGCAGGGGACGACAATCGATAAGGACTAGGGTGGCCACCCCCAGAACTCGCACTGCTTTTCATCCTTCCTGCACACCAATCCACAACAATCCCACCTTTTCTCCGTAAATCTAGGGGCTAAAAGCAATAAGGAAAGAAAACAAAATGAAAGCAAGAGATATCAAATGTGGCTACTGGCTCACTAGGGGAGGCTCAAATAGAGAACAAGCTTCCCAAACCCCATTCCTTTTCAAAAACGGGTGAACTGCAGGGGACGATGATCGAGAAGGACGAGGGTGGCCACCCTGAGAATTCACACTACCTTTTTTCCTTCCTGAACACCAATCCACAACAATCCCAACTCTTCTCCATAAAGCTAGGGGAAAAAGGAAGAAGGGAATAAAACAACACCAAAGAAACAAAGATCCCAAGAAAAGAGAGAAGCTCAACAACACGCCAAGTATATGTCCACTAACCAAAAATAAATCAAACAAGGAACCCAATAAAAAAGCATCCCACCTGTTCACACCCTCCCACATACATTACGGCACAACACCCTTTCTAGCTTACAACATAACAAACAACAATCAAACAACCAAGAAAATAACTCACAACATAAACTTTACCACTAGAAAAGACAAGGGCCACGATGAGACCAGTGCTTAGAGCACGTTACTGAGAGGTAAACAACCCCCCAGCCCAACACAAGGCTTCAAACGACAAATAAACTACTAATAACAAACCCACCCCACTATTTCACCCCTCCGTGTACAAAACACCCAACAACCCTTCCAGCGAGAAAGTCAACAGAGGTCAAGAATAAAAATCCAAAGAGGAGTTGTCACGGGCCGACACCCAATGCTAGAGAAAGCCACATGCCACAATTACATTGATGGTGCAAGGCCACTAAATGGAGGGACGTCCATAAAGCACACACAACGAAACAAAGAAATGACCATGTCCCACAAAAAACGGATAATCCAAAGGGAGGAACAAAGACACAACCCACTACTTCTTGTTTCCTTAGAAGGGGATTGGCTCACGAGAGGACGAGGAATTCCCTTGAAAGTAAAGGTACAAGGTAAGATTTCCACCCTCATGCCCATTAGCAGGGAAAATTGCGATCTCAATGGAGCTCAGACCGAGGGAGGGATTTTTCATTACCTAGACACCTAACCCTTCCTCGAGAGCATATCAAGGAATGGTCGGGAGGACTAGGGTGGCTAGCCCAATGGGTTGAAGTTCTCTTCATCCATACCATACTAACCCCACCCCAACAATTTCCCCTCATGAAAGGTTTGAGCTACCAGGCATGTGTGCAAGCACTTCCTCAACCCAACCACCAGCAAAAAAAATCACCCAAGTAACACATCAACCATCACCACCTTTTCGAGAGAACCAACTATGGAATCCCACACCCTTGGCCCATGCCTTCCAAGGAACAAAAGACCAAGAAACACCACTATGAATGAGTCTAAATTTATACATTGTATTTCCCAAGCACCTCAACTACAACAACCATGTCCAGTCGGACAAATCACCGGAAGGGCTCCCAAGAAACAAGCTTCTGAACCCCCTACAGAAACACATTGGGGGAAAGAAAAATAAAGGATGGGTGGGAGAAGCACAAGCATGGCTTGCAAGTACAAACACAAAAAAACAAGCATTACCTCAAGACAAGCAACCAACAATGTTCCAGCCAAACACCAGATCCACTCCCGTAGAGACACACCACACAGTCCCACATTGCAATCGAAACCCAACCAACCCGAACCAAAAAAGAAAACCCCTGCTATAAATGATCCTACCATAGGTTCACATAAGGTAACCTTGTTTCGACTTCTCCTTCCTTTAAATGATAAGGTTTAATGAACTTCTCACGACGTCGATGGTGGTGAACCACCATCGTCGATGCAATCCAAACACTTCACCAGATCATTCAATCAGTAAGAGTGACAGGCGATGTGTACAAAGGGAAAAGATGTAGTCAATACGAGTTGATGACATGCACTTACTAGGAATTCCACATTGAATACCAATAATTGCAATGGTTTATCCCCATCACGATGCAATTTGAAAATATTTCCTGATCCTCTCGAACCAATAATAAAAGCTCGTTGGCTACATCAGCGTAGCACGCGTGCAGCCAAGAACATCTAAGGGCATCATAGACCTATTATTGCCTCAAAATTTCATGGCCTAAATGACCATAGTCCCTCTAAGAAGCTGGTCGCAAAGGGGAACCTTTGCATAGCTAGTTAGCAAGTTGAGGTCTTGTTCTTTATCAGAATTAACTAGACAAATCGCTCCACCAAATAAGAACGGCCATGCACCACCACCCATAGAATCAAGAAAGAGCTCTCAATATGTCAATCCTTACTATGTCTGGACATGGTAAGTTTCCCCGTGTTGACTCAAATTAAGCTGCAGGATCCACTCCTAGTGGTGCCCTTCCATCAATTCCTTTAAGTTTCAAACTTGCAACCATACTCCCCCTGGAACCCAAACACTCTAATTTCTCAAAAGGTACTGGCGGAGTCCTTAGAGCAACATCCACCGATCCCTAGTTAGCATCGTTTATGGTTGAGACTAGGACGGTGTCTAATCGTCTTCGAGCCCCCAAATTTTGTTCTTCATTAATGAAAACATCCTTGGAAAATGATTTCGCAGTGGTCCATCTTTCATAAATCTAAGAATTTCAGCTCTGACAATGAAATACGAATGCCCCTAAGAGTCCCTATTAATCATTACTCCAGTCCCAAAGGCAAACACAATAGGACTAGAATCCTATCACGTTATTCCATCCTAATGTATTGAGAGCATAAGCTTGCTTTGAGCACTCTAATTTTTTCAAAGTAACAACGTCAGAGCTGCAACCTAGCCAATTAAGGCTAGAAGCATGCCACTGACAAAAGGGACAGAAGGGTAGGTGCACACAAATTAGGTAGGCCGACCCTTATGATCCAAGATCCAACTATAAGCTTTTTAACTACAACAACTTAAATATACACTATTGGAGCTAGAATTACTACGGCTGCTGGCGCCAAACTTTCCCTCCAATGGATCCTCGTTAGGGGATTTAGATTTACTCATTCCAATTACCAGACTCAATGAGCCTAGTATTGTTATTTATTGTCACTATCTCCCCATGTCAGGGTTGGGTAGTTTGCATGCCTGCTGCCTTCCTTGGATGTGGTAGCCGTTTCTCAGGCTTCCTCTCTGGAGTCGAACCCTAATTCTCCGTCACCCATCACCACCATGGTAGGCCTCTATCCTACTATCGAAAGTTGATAGGGAAAACATTTGAATAAAGCATCACTAGCACAAGGGTTGTGCGATCCGTAAAGTTATCATGATTCACCGGAGAAGCGAGCAAGCCCTCGCCAGACTTTTATCTAAAAAATGCATCCCTTCCAAAGATTCAGGACTTGGTGCATGTATTAGCTCTAGAATTACTATGGTTATTTGAGTAGTATGGTACCATAAAAAAAAACTATAACTGATTTAATGATCCATCCATAGTTTCACAGTCTGAATTAGTTCATACTTAGACATGCATGGCTTAATCATTGAGACAAGCATATGACTACTGGCAGGATCAACCAGGTAGCACCCTCCCACTTCAAAGGGCAGTCTGGGTGCTCTCTTACCAAGAGCCAACCTGAACATCCATCAAGTCAAAGAGATATCAAAATATCACATAAAACTTTTATGCCTTGCACCTCTTACATCCCAAGAAGGAAGTACACGCAACATGCCAAGGACATGGTGAACAAATGGGTAGACCTACCGATCCACAATGCACCAAGGCTACTATGGAGTTTGCAACCACAGCCCAACCAGCAATAAAACAAGCGATCACTCACCCACTCCCTTAGAAATGCCTCCAAAAGCCTCCACGCCCCGCACCGAGGTCACCTAGGAGTCCACTCGGACAACAAAAATGATGGAACTTGATCGAAATATCACCTTTGGTAGCCTCAATACAAAGGAAATGGAAGGAAATAAAATAAGACCAATCAATCCCACAACCTCTCTTAGAAATTCCCCCCAGCCCACCCCGCCCCACACCGAGGCCGCCTAGGAATCCACCCGGACAGTAACAATGATGTACCACGATCACTTAACCACCTGCGGCAACCATTATGTGAAAGAAAAGGAAGGAAATAAATGCAAATTACAAGAGGCTCGCTACACAATACGAGAACATATCCAAACAGGAGTAGGGATTAGAAAGCTCTGCACACCACACACCTCATGTACAGGCAACCTAGGAGACTACCCATAGCTTTACCAATTGAACAATGAATAATTTTCAACTGCGGCCACCTCCACGCAGAGGAGGGAGGTCGAAGTGTTCCACCACGAAATCCTTCTTGCAGGTAGCCCCCACCATTGATGTAGCAAGCCTCCTCCCCATTGGACCATGAGCGCATACACAATTGAATCAACAAATGCCCATAAACGTTGTGACTTAACATTTCCAACCACAAAAGCCTGCCACGCATGCGAGATGCAAAGAAAAATCTGACCACTCGATCAAACATATGGGCCAACACATATATCAAAACCTCAAAGCCAACGCAAACACGGATGATGTGCACTTTGAAAGGAATGCCAACCCTTAAATTTACAATAAGGAGAAGAGTGCCTCACATCGCCCAACGGAAAAAGCAAGCAAGAGGGAGGGTAGGTGGTTTACAACCAAAACCATTCCATGTTCCTCTTAAATGTATGCATCTCAACTGAAAATGCCAACTCAGAAAGAGTACAAGCACAAGAAACCAGTACCACACACAGCCAAACAATGAAGAGGCTAGCCATCACAGGGAGCCACAACACAACAGCCCATACAACTTCGAGAACTTAGAGCAAAAGGGGAATTGTTCACATATGCCTCCTGGGACAAGCATGGCCAACATTATCGCTCATGTGATACTAAGTGGGTATGGAGTGAAGATGAAAATCGGCCACCCTACAAATGAGCCAAGGCCATTCTTGAGGAAAAACCAAAAAACCAACTCAATTACCAACCCACCTTCCACACGAAAATAAAAACCCTTCCCACCAAATAGGGAGGAGTTGAAAAATATAATGGAGAGACAATTTCAATGGAGCCACACATGGTTGCCCAGCCCAATCAAAATTTTCCATTCACAACAACCAAGGGGCATGATAGCAACATAGGCACGATAGAGTTTTGGATTTTCCATCTGGGACCACAACAACAAAGGCTCAAAGGAGTGCCAAGAAAACTTTAACATTTTTATCGTTCAGATGGGCAAGAGGGACGGGGATGAGCATGTCCAACATTACCACTCATGTGCTACCGAGTGGGGATGGGGAGAAGATTAAAATCATCCACCCTACAAATCACCCAAGGCCATCGTTCAGGCAAACCCGACAAAACAACTCAATTACCAACCCACCTTTCACACGAAAAGAAAACCTATCACTTGTATCATTTAGACAGGCACGAGGGACAAGGACAAGTTAGGGAGACACACCAAAACAACCCATATAACTCCAAGAACTTAGAGAGCAAAAGGGGAATTGTTCACATATGCCTCCCGGGATGAGCATGGCCAACATTACCGCTCATGTGCTACCAAGTGGGGATGGAGAGAAGATGAAAATTGGCCACGCTACAAATGAACCAAGGCCATCATTCAGGAAAACCAAAAAAAACAACTCAATTACCAACCCACCTTTCACACGAAAAGAAAACATGTCACTTGTATCATTTGGATGGGTACAAGGGGACCAGGCCGAGCCAGGGAGCGACACCACAACAACCCATAAAACTCCAAGAACTTAGAGAGCAGAAGGGGTATTGTTCACATATGCCTCTTAGGATGAGCATGGCCAATATTACCTCTCATGTGCTACCGAGTGGGGATGGAGAGATGATGAAAATCGGCCACCATACAAACGGCCCAAGGCCATCATTCAGGCAAACCCAAGAAAACAACTCAATTGCCAACGCACCTTTCACACAAAAGGAAAACCTGTCACCTATATCATTTGGATGGGCACGAGGGGACCACGAAGAGCTAGGGAGCCACACCACAATAACCCATACAACTCTAAGAACTTATAGAGTAGAATGGGAATCGTTCACATATGCCTCTCGGGACGAGCATGGCCAACATTATCACTCATGTGCTACTGAGTGGGGATGCAGAAAAGATGAAAATCGGCCACCCTACAGATGACCCAAGGCCATCGTTTAGGCAAGCTCGAAAAAACAACTCAACTACCTGCAACCCACCTTTCACACGAAGAGAAAACTTGTTACTTGTATCATTTGGATGGGGAAGAGGGACCAAGACGAGCCCAAGAGCCACACCACAACAACCCATACTGTTACACAGTAATTTGTCATTGTCTTCATATGAGTCTTCCTACTGTGTCATGAGTTCAAATCATCCATGCTCATGCTCTCTAATATTTCCAAATGACCCACTTTGCCAAAGTTTTTCCATCATCGCAACAGTTGTAAAAATAAACGTGCTGATGAGCGCTCCAAAACAGACCGAATGCGCTGCCAGCGCGGAAACACACGTGATTCCCGCGCTGGTCGAATTCCATGAGACAGCACGTATGTTATTTATATCGGATCGCGCTGATATGACCTCCTTTGTTATTCAGTAGCGATGTCAGCACTCCAGTGCAGTTATGAATCCGCACTGATCCAGTCTGGGTGAGTTTTTTCTAACAGCCGGCCTTCTGGATGACTCCAGACCTGGTTGTTGGCCTTGTAAATGTCTCCCTCCCTTCTCTGCCATGTCTGTTTTATCATTTGAGCCACCTTCCTTGGAGATAAGCTCATCCTCCCACCATTCATGGAGACTCCTTCTCCTATTTAAGCCTCCACCATTGCCATGAGCTCCTAGTTTTGAATTCATAGTGCTTGGAGTGGTGCTGCTAGTGTGTGAGCTTGATAGGTAGCTGGTGTGACAAGTGTGGGATTGCTAGAGAGCTTAAGGAAGGTTGTGAATTGTTTCTTTCTTGTGTAAACTTGTGTGAGAGAGAGCTTTTGTCTTGGGAGATCTACTTTCAAGGGTGAATGCTTGAGAGACTCGCTGGCCGGACCCTCTTGAGAAGGATTTGATGTCAGAACTATGGTTGTATTCTTCTTTGTTTATTAATAATAGACGACTATCATTATGGTTCCACTCTTATTGTCTTTATGATGGTATTTGATTTATATCCTTTCTGACTGATATATAGTTACATCTACTGGATTTTATGCTTGTGTTTGTATCATTCTTTGCATGTGCAGGTGTCCATGCACGAGGATCGTGAGGATTGTGACTAGCCGGGGCAAAGGAACGGGAGCATCAACTCTTCGACAAGTATTAGCATTGGAATCTAGGTATGCCTTCATCATTGGTCTTTTATTTTTAATTAAGAACCTATGTGTTAGCATTGTTTGATTGTTGCTAGACCTTGTTTGGACTAGTAGGGATCGCCTCTGTCCGCAGAGGGGATTTAACTCCACAACAATTTCGCGACTCCGCTGGGGATCCATTTTTACCTTGTTGTTTTATTTGTAAACTTTAGATGGAGCCTGAAGAACGACCAGATAGCCTTCGAAACGCTATTGCTCCGCATTAGCGAAGTAGATCAAAGCCACTTCAATCCATCTCTGGTTTGGTTTATGAATTGAATAGCTTGGAGCTCGCTTTTGTCCTTTTGTGTTCATTTTTTCCTTGAGTTTGATTTTTTTCTCTCTTTTCAAAGTTTGGGGATTAGTTCTCTGTTTTTGGATTTCCTGGTTCAATCTGGAAGGTGCCTTGATTGTTTAAAGACTGATTGTCTTGGTTTGGGAGTTTTTGGCTTGAGTGTGCCCGTTTTTTAGCTTCAGCGCGGTTTATAATAAAACAGTCGCGCTACCATCACATAGCCTTTTCTGTGACTTCTTGATCATCGCGTTAATACACCGAACAGTCGCGACAATTCTAAAAATCGGACCATCGCGGGTAAGTCGTGTACTTCTGCGCTGACATCGCTTTGTTGCTACGCGTGGTTTATTGTCAGTGCATTGTTGCTGTGTATCACCTGCGCTGATTCCTGTAGAATTGAATTTCTTCAATTCTGCCTCCTGAGCCTATTGGTCTTGCTATCCCCTGCTGTTTGCACTTGGTTTATGACTTGATTTTCATTCTCTGAAGATTGAAACACTTTCTTGTGAGTCTTGTTGAGCGAATCTTGCATTATGTGTCTTGTGACCTAGTTTTGTCATTCCAATTTTGTTGGATCAACTTTGCTTGGTTACTCATTTACAAAGGTTCGTTTACTGCTTGCTTGTGGTTTTGTGAAACCTTCCTCTTTTCTTGCTTTTGCTTGGTTGTTTAGGTGATTGTTATTGAACCAGTCTTCACATTGTTTCGATTACTTCTCACTACCCGGACACGGATCACAGTTGTTTGGGGTCTACGGTTCTTTTCACATTTGCTTGTTATTATTTCTCAAAAGTTTGTTTAACGCACTTTTCCATCAAAAAAAAGAAAATCTCTTTTGCTTTGTATTAGTTAATGAGAACTAGAAGCTTTTCGTTTTGTTTATGATTAGTGATCTTAAAGAAAAGTTTGTGAATTTCCATTAGCTGCATTATAGAAGTTGTTTTTTGTTTTGTGATCATTTCGTTTGTGTGAAAGCCTTCTAACTCTCTCATAATTAGCGTTCATCGAATGGAATGACATATTTCGGCATATAGTTTGCATCTAGGCATTTTTTGAGAGATTTCATACGGTGGGGCCTGAAAACCGAAACCTAATTCAAGATCAACCGTAAAATGAACTAAATGAACTTAAAAATGCATTGGAACATAACGCTCACTGTTTATAGGTCTAGGCTAGAGACGTGCTCCGGCGTTGTTAAACCTAGTCACTTTTGTTTCACTTAAGGTTGGGTGATTCCTCCTTCCGTGACGCAACAAGTGGTCTAGCACGGACTTGAGCTCCCACGTACCATCAAGTATATGGGGAGACCCCAATAGGTTATCATCCTTTATCCACAGGAAGCCATGTCTGACGCCTTACAAGTCGTAATGCACCGAACACAGCATTCGGGAAGATTGACTGTCGTACGGGAAGTCCTTGGTTTTCATATGACTGCCAAGGTGTATATGCAGTTTTACGGATTTGTTTGGTAAACCTTTTTGCCTAGCTCTCCAGAGTAGTCACTTTTGATCCTTTTAAGACTCCTTAAATGAAAAGGCTCATCTAAGCATTTTTCACTTCGGGCTCACTAAAAATTTGAAGGAGACTAGAGTCATCTTTTTGTCCTTTTCTCGACTCTTAAAAAATGAAAAGGTTAAGTTGTGTCCTTGCATCTTAAAATTTATTTAGCCGCGATTAACATTACCTGGTTAGATCTTATGTGCGTTAGTTTGAGTAGGGTCCTTTCTCGTTAGACTCCCTTAGGTTTTGTTTTGAAGTTTTCCATCCTGGCTGAATCATCAATCCCGTCTCCCGTTCCATGTGATCAAGGGTCTCCGTCTTCTGTTGCTCCTGAGGTACCGGTTGTGAGCAATACTCTCCCTGTCATCCCGAGTATCCAACTGATAAACTCTCATGCCCCAGACGACAAGGATTATGAAATTCATTGGAACCCCATTTGGGAGCCTGACGAAGATGATATTCCTTTTACCCCTCCTGGTGTTTCGACCCCAATGTCTACCTCTCACATGGATGAAACATCTCCTAGAGTGAGTGAGACACCTGTTTTGTCGAGTATCGAAACTCCTATCCTGGCCACTTCTCCGATACCCTCACGCTATAAGTCGTTGAGGGATAATGTGGGTACTAGGATCCCTGCTTCCAGTACCATGTGGGACCTCCGCATCACTCCCACTACGGGATCTTTTGTTTCACAAGTTCACAGTACACCCGTCACTTCAATTCCAACGAATCCAGATGTTTGTGTAGCACATTCAACTCCAGTTGTTAGTGTTGTTACGACATCTTCAGCTGTGACTACTGGTGCTGGTCCGCCTCACGGTCAAGTGAGTAGTGGCCAGCCGACACATACACCCAAATTTGTTCATCCTGCACAAAGTGCACCACCCTCTTCTGGTCCCGTTCTAGGAGGGGGGTCGTATGATCAGTATATGCAAGCTGTTTAGGATCCAAACACGCAAGGTCCATTTTATTACTACGATTCTACTTGTCAGTTCCTTTATCTTTCCAGACCCTTTCCTACTCAACCTGTTGTTGAGGTCTCGGTACCATTATCCATTGCTTGGGGTGCCACCACTTACCATGGGGGCCAAGCAATGCCTGCACAGCTTCAGGGACTGCCTAACCAAGGCCAGCCCTCTTACGCGCAAACCCCCCAAGGGCAGCAATATTACGACCAGTCTTACCCAGGGCAACCTGGGGGCCCATAAGGACAACCCTATCAGGGACAACCTTCAGCCGCTGGTGGTCCATCTTTCACTTATCTGACTCAACCTTCTGGTAATCCAGGGCAACCTGGTATCCAGCAAGGTTACCCGTCTAGACAACCAGGAGAACCTTACATCCAACAAGGTCAACCTGGTGTCTAGCAAGGTTATCCCTCTGGATAAGCAGGACAAACTTATATTCAACAAGGACAACCGACAATCCAGCAGGGGTACCCTTCTAGGCAGGGAGGTCAGCTTTACTTACAGCAGGGCCAACCCACTGCCCAGCCTAGTCATCCTTCTGGACAAGCTGGTCAACCTCAAGGTCAACCGGCCGTCCAGCCCGCTCAACCATCTGTTCCGCAAGGGAAACCCTCGGTTGCACAAGGATAACCTAGTACCTAGCAAGCTCGTCCTTCTAGGCAAACGGGTCCGTCCCAAACCTAACCAGGACAACCTTTCGGCCAGATGGTCCAAGCTCAACCTGTTCAAGGACATCCTTCTAGGCCCCAGACTCAAATTGGTCTTCAAATGCAAGGTGGGTTGCAATCCCAACCTTCTTACCAAGTGCAGCTTGGTCACCAGGCTCAGTATGGAACCCAACAACCATATAGTTACCAGCAACCCCAGGGGCAAAATCAGTTAGCCCCTTATAAAAATTATCAACAAATGTAGGTCAACCCTTATCAGAATTATCAGCAACAGTATGTTGCGCCTGCAAGTCAAGTTGCTAATCCATGGGGTGCTGGGGGGCAGATCCAGAGTCAACTGTTTGCTTATGGATAGAACCCCTATGTACAGAATCCCTATGGGCAGAACCCTTATGGGCCGGGCCTGTCCGGACAAAGTCCATGGGGGCAACCGCCAATTTTGCAACTCCTCATCGGGGCTCCTGTAGCAAAGTTGAATCAAAGAGGTTAGTTACCTCAAGGATCTTTCCCCTCCTCCTTGGGATGATCACTCCACATCGCCCCACCTCCTACTTGGAGGTATGGCTGCATGTGATCTCTCTGCCCACCTGGCTCGAAGTTTCCCCCTACTGGAGGTCTCTGCATGAGTAAATGTCTCTACTCGAGCTTCTCTCAGCTTCTCCTGTTGTGGCTGCTCCACAACCTCTTGAAGTTGATGCACCAATCGTGGCTCCTCCACAATCGTCTGAGACTTCTTTTGGCACTGAATGTTGAGAGGTAATATACTCTCCCTCTCAACCACCAAGTCTCCATCAGTTGCCTTGCTACTCAAGGCTTTGCATGTATCTTGAACCTTAAGAGCATATAGGTTCTTGACTCGTGAACTGATCTGCTTCACCTGTCTAGTGATGATTTTTCTAAGGAAAACCTTTCCCTTACTGAAGACTACATCATACCCTCTATCTTCCAGCATCACGATCAACACCAAGTTTCTCTTCAGTCCTGGTACATACTTGACATCGATCAAGGTAAGGCAAGCTCCATGCTCCCTCTGAAAAATAACCATGCCTACACCTGTGACACTATACTTTTCATGATTACCCATCGCTATGAGTATCTGGAGATATTTCTCCTCCAAACTATTGAACAAAATCTTTTCGCTAGTCATGTGGAAAGAATCTCCACTGTCAAGAAACCAACCATTTCTCACCATGGATGAAAGCATGCATGTGAAGAGTGCAAAATCCAACTCGAACTATGAGGCAAGTGCCTCACCCTCAGATCCTTCCCTGAATCACTTCTTGGATTTCCTCTGTGGACAATTTGTAACAAAATGGCCCACCTCATGACAATGAAAGCATCACACTTTCAATTTGTCAAACTTCTTCCCACCATGGGAAGAACTAGACTCAAAAAGAGAAACCTTCTCCTTCCCCTTCTTCACCTTACTCGCTAAGGCATAGTTTTCTTCATTTTCCATGGATGAAGAACCATCTCTAGTGCTTCTTCTTATCTCCTCCTGCATCAAATCTGACCAAAGTCATTCCCAATTGGCAGTTTCTCTCTTCCATTAACTGAGTCCTGGTAGCTATGCCAGCTCTTAGGAAGACCGAGGAGTACAAGACTCACCATGTCATCATCAGCTGTCACGATCCCTACACTTCCAAGCTCATCCCTGCATGAGGTGAGCTTGTTTAGAAACAGAGAGATCATGTCATCCTTTTCAAACTTGATCTTTCGAAGTTTGTCCTTCAGTGCCAGCTTCCTCTAATCACTCCTATTCTGATAAAGATCTTTCAATGTTTTCCACATCGAAAACGGTGTCTCCTTCCCATGGAGGCTCGAGACAATGTGATCTCGAACTCCCTCCAGAAGGATTCTCCTTGCTCTAGCCACACACTTCTTCCATTTTGCCAGTTGAGTAACATCAGTCGACTTCAGGACTTCTTGATCAATGAAGTCCTTTAGACCGTTATCCTCTAGTATTCCTTCCATGTGATCCTTCCAGGTATAATTCGAACTACCATCAAGGGCATATTCGAGTCTCAAACCATAGAACGCCATAGGTGAAATAGAGATGTGATAAGAACTCGATTTCTATATTCAGGAATCACAAACTTCAACTTCTCCCTTCTTGTATACTGTTCTTCATTGATCACCTATCCTCTGGTACCATGTAGAATTTTCTCTACAATTCATCTAGCTCACTGATATCATGTATAAATTTCACCTGCAGATCAAATTGATATATGCAATGTACTAAAGCATAATACTAGATCTACATCTACCATAAACTTTGCGAAAGCTTAATTGAACATGAGCAACATCAAGCATGAACAGATATAACTAAGAATGAAAAGTAATCAACCATAAGATAGAAGATATAACCTGGGGAAAGCACCAGCCTAAAACCCCATCTCTGTATTATCAATCAAGTGGAAATCCTCAACAACATACAGAAAGAATCAGCTCAAAAAATATCTTGCTCTCTCTGTACTCTGATGATAAAGCTCATGGACTACCTAGGTTTGAATATATAGGCTACAGAAGTCCTCAAAGCTCCTATTTCCTTGAGCAATTTTGATTGGGGTCCAATGTCATAACATGTGTGAATTGGCCACATCATACCTGTTGTAACCTCAGGTCCAACTACGCAATCCATAAGGAATAATATTCCTTCTGCGTGCAAAGAATATTCACAAGGAATATCCCAACAACTGATAGCACAATATCCCTCCATCTGATCTCAATTGGGTCTCTGTCTGAACTAACATGCATGAGTTATCCATGGGTGAATCTTTAGTTATCTGAAAATACCAATTGTTACATGCATGCAAACATTAACAAACTGAATCTCATTAATTTAACAACTTGTTAAATTAATCTAACTGGACTTGACTGAGTTAACTGAGCCAACTAATTACAACTCTTAATTACAACGCATCCTCATCCTTTAACTAATGGTTAAATCCCTCAATCAAAGAAGAAACTATTGCATGTCCTCACATACATTTCAAGTTCATAATTCCTTAACTAATTAACTCAAACTGAATTAATTAATTAATTTACAAACTGCTGTTAATATCAAATTCGAATTTTACTTCCTATTTCTAGTCCAGGGACTGACTAAAATAGGAATCCACACTGAACTGCTAAAAATAGAACTTATATTTTTAGAACTTCCATTTTTCATTCCCTATTTCCCAATCCAGCACTGGTAACCAAACTGTTATTTTTTGCAGTGCTATTTTTAGCATTTCTTGTTGCCATTTTTCAACACCCAGGAATGTGCTTATTCGCTTATCGTCTGATCATTGAGTTCACTAATGTATAAATATAGTAATTGAGGACATTATGGAAGCCTATGGTGTAGGGTTGAGTAGAGACTGGTCCAGCGAGCTATGGGGGTATTTTTCTATGGACTGGTCACATTTATAGTTTATGTACTAGGGAAGAAATAATCAGATCTTGGTGAACTTAGAGCGATACATGAAATGCGTTGTTATTCCCTTCGATGGTAAGAATGAACCAATGGCTTTCATGGATCTCGTCTTTGGAAACTGCTTCTTGGAAAATAATTTGGGGTGTTATCTCGCTCAGCCATCCCTAGTTCCACTAGGCACACATTTGGAGCTCCCTCATGGTCTAACTAGTGAAAATGACATTTGTACAATTAGTAGTAACAATAATAATAGTACTAGCATACCACGGAGTCCTTGTACATATGATATTTGGAAAGTTTATATTTATGGTTCCAAAACACAAGAGGGCTCTAAAGATGGTTTCGTTTTAGTAGACTAGTGACAGAGGAAACATCTGACATCTAACCTCTTGGAATTTTATTGCATGAACAACACCGCAGAATATGAAGCACTCATCTTGGGTTTGCAAAGAGCCATCAACCTCAATGTTGTAGTTCTCAAAGTAGTAGGTGACTCATAAATTGTTGTACGACAGGTACATGGCAGGGAAAATTTTAGGGGCTGATATTCGCAGGTAGGATAATTTTCCATGCTTTTTCCAAAATAAAGATCCGTTAATTTCTGTTTTTTGTAAAAATGATTCACCCAAAGTTTATAGTATAAAATTATTTTACTTTAAAAATCACCAAAATTTTATATGTAGACTATATAAAATTATTAGAAGTTTGAATATTTTTACTAAAATATCTCCAAACATTTTATAAATTTCATATTATGGACTTGTGATATTCGCTAAGGTTCCTAAACTTAAAAAAAAAAATCATGCTTAAAATTTTTCCAGGTATGTGATACCATACATTGTGTGTCACCTCCTGGTTGGAACCCTGGTACTACCTCTTTTCCACGGCCACAAATATCCGTCAATCCTCAGTTACCTTTCTTAGCGACATTGGAACTGCCAGATGTGTCCAAATTGACTAATGATCCCATTCTTCATAATCCATATTGGCCACCAGTTCCAACCAAGATACCTGGTAAAGCTGGCAAGGACCCTCAAGCCCATGTCATGACCTATCACCTTTGGTGCTCATCCAACTCGTGGCTTGATGATTCCATCCGGCTCCGCCTCTTCCAAAGGACTCTCACTGACTCGGCTGCTAAGTGGTATATTGAGTTGAATCACAGATCCTTTCAAGATTTCAACTCGTTGGCTATGGCATTCCTAACTCATTTTTCAGTTACCCATTCGGTATGAGACAGGGACGCATCTCCTTACATCTCTCAAACAGGACACGGCCATGCATATATATGATCTTATACATGAATGGAGATGGCGTCATCATTTGATCAAGTTCTGGATTCCTGATCAGCTCCTAACCGATTGGTTTACAACCTCCTTCGTCCCTACGATCGCGCGAGACATTGCTATGGGAGCTTGTGTAACTGAAGAGCAAGCTATCACGCATGCTCAGTATCTCGACTTAGTTTATTATGAGTTAGGTACTTTATATGATTATTTTTCAGATGCCCCGAGACCCGGAACATCCAAAGCTCCGCCAAATCCATCTGTTGATGGTGTTATTGGCTCTGTAAACACATCTTCAAAGAAATCATCCGCGAACCCTGGGAAGAAAAAACCGAATAATCCTAGCGAAAAAACTTCTCAGGGTCAATCTAATTCTGGAAACACTTCCGAGGTTAACACCGTCCAGTCCACCATGGCGAATAAATCCGAACAGCCTAGACAGGACTCCCATAAACCTCCACCTGAGGAAGGAGCCAAACGTAAACCTAAGTATCCTTGTCTTATCTGTGACGAGGATCACTATACTAAAGACTGCCCCAGGTGGTCCGAAGTTAGTCAATTGTTAAAAGGTGCTCCTGGGACTCCTGCTGTGCTTAAAGAACCATTCCCTTCACAGCAAACTCAAATGGTGGCAGATCCATCGCAACCCTCTTCTTCATTTGGCTCTCAAGTATTTATGGTTGGGACGATTCCCGTCCACATCACTACTCGAGCAAAAGAATATCTGTCACATGCCAGGAAAGAGCCTGAGGTCTCCTCCAGTGCTCCTCCGTCCAGTACTGGTCCACTCCATATCAAGGGACCTAGCACTGAGATGCTTATCCAACGCCCTCCAAAAGGTGTACTCCGAAAGTCTTCTTACAACCCTAATGCCCGTGCTGCCCAACACTACAGCATCGTTGAGGACTTAGCTCAAGCTCCATCTACTGTGTCCACCTTAGAAGTGCTCCAGAGCTGCCCCTCCCAGAGGAAGTCCTTGCTATCGGCCATCGGTGGCATAGACCCGACTGACTCGGATCTGATTTCTTTTGACCTCGAGGGCCATACACCGAGACTACCTCACCAAATCACTTTCCTCGTACAGGTCATTATCAACACTAAAACGATTCATCGTACAATCATTGATGAAGGTGCTTCAACTTGCATCATGTCTGTTGCCTGTTGGAAAGCTATTGGTTCTCCGCTGCTGAGCCAGTCTCCTACAACATTGGAAGCCTTCGATGGAAGAGAGTCTCATCCTTATGGTATTCTCCAAATATTGCCCATCTCTTTGGAAGGGAAAACGGTCGAAGTGGAGGTCAAAGTTGTCGATGCTAATCTTACCTACAACCTCCTCCTCGAACGTAGCTGGACATACGCCATGCAAGTCGTGGCCTCCTCTCTTTTTCGTGTCATTCGTTTCCCTCATCAGGGGAAGATTGTCACCATGTACCAGCTCTCCTTCTTCGCCTCCTCTTCTGAAGGCAACGTGCCTTTCGTGGAGCATACCTCCAAATCAAGTGAGAGTGTGGGAGCCGGAATCTTTAAAGATCTCGCCCTGATGGGTGTCTTTTCCCTCCCACCTCCTAATCTCACCTCTATTAATATGATTTCCATGCGCTCTAATCCGTGGGTCCTCCCTCCCGCTAATCAGATAGAATCTTGGGGTGATATGATGCCGTTGAGTCCTGCCAAGCTCAACTACGTTGAAATCGTTGCTGCATCGGCTCCCCCTCCCGAACCTGCTCCTCGAGCAACGTTCCCGACTCGTATGTTCATTCCCCTTGGCTTGGATATGACGCTACTTCGGATCCATTAAAGGAAATCTTTCCCTCCGATGAAGCCATTATTGAGACTATGTCTCTTGAGGAACCTCCTTGGTCTGATCATCACCACTGTTCCTCGTTCCTCCCTGCCCATCAGGAAATGATCACTTGTCTCAAGCGGTTTGCTTCTTGTATCCCATTTCAGCCCCTTCAAACACCTATTCAAGTTTATCAAGTGTCCTCTAAAAGCAATATGGGAAACATTACGCAAACCCAACCCATCGACATCACTGTGAAACCAGGGATTGTCGAGCATATTCACATTGGAGTCACTTGTACTCCGGAGGAAATTCAGCTCTAGAGAGCTTAAGGAAGGTTGTGAAGTGTTTCTTTCTTGTGTAAACTTGTGTGAGAGAGAGCTTTTGTCTTGGGAGATCTACTTTCAAGGGTGAATGCTTGAGAGACTTGCTGGCCGGACCCTCTTGAGAAGGATTTGACGTTAGAACTATGGTTGTATTCTTCTTTGTTTATTAATAATAGACGACTATCATTATGGTTCCACTCTTATTGTCTTTATGATGGTATTTGAGTTATATCCTTTCTGACTGATATATAGTTACATCTACTAGATTTTATGCTTGTGTTTGTATCGTTCTTTGCATGTGCATGTGTCCGTACACAAGGATCGTGAGGATTGTGACCAGCTGGGGCAAAAGAACGGGAGCATCAACTCTTCTACAAGTATTAGCATTGGAATCCAGGTAGGCCTTCATCATTGGTCTTTTATTTGTAATTAGGAACCTGCATGTTAGCGTTGTTTGATTGTTGCTAGACCTTGTTTGGACTAGTAGAGATCGCCTTTGTCCAGGGGGCATGGGTTTATTATCATTGTCGTCGATTACTTTACAAAATGGGCTGAGGTGATGCCCACATTAACGGAATACGGTCACACAGCGGCGCAGTTTTTTTTCAACCAAGTTATTACGTGGTTCAGAGTTCCGCAAGCCATTGTCACGGATCATAGGAAGCATTTCCGTAATCACATGATGACCGAACTAACAACCCAACTAGGCTTATGACATGATAGTTCGACCCCGTACTATCCTTAGTCCAATGGCCAGGTTGAAGCCGTTAACAAGATTTTGGTTACGATGCTTCAACGTACTGTTGACATGCATAAGTATAATTGGCATCTGATGTTGTTTCCTGCCTTGTGGGCATATCGAACCTCTATGAAGGATGCCACCGGTTTCACTCCATTTCAACTAGTTTATGGACTAGAGGCTACCCTTCCTATAGAATGCGAAATCCCTTCGTTAAAAATAGCTGTCGAGTTGCTTCCCAACACTACTCCGGTAGAGGAATGGCTTCTTTACCTAGAACGGTTGGACGAAACCTGCCGCCTAGCCTCTCTAGCTATCGAAGCACAAAAGAAGAGAGTCAAAACTCACTTCGACCATACCATCCATCCTCGTTCCTTTGTTAAGGGAGATCTAGTCCTGCTATACGAACAAGCAAATGACAAGCTGGGGGCATGCAAACTCGAGCACATGTGGCTAGGCCCTTATATTGTAAAGAAAGTGTTGCAGAAGGGGGCATATGAGCTAGTTGACTACGAAGGTAATCCTCTTGATAAGCCCCGCAATGGGCTGTACTTGAAAAAGTACTATGCATGATTCCATGCACTTCGATTTATACATGCGTGTGTTTTAGCAAGTGTGTGTGTGTGTGTTTTCATGTTTTTGGCTTAGTGTGAAAGCGTGATTGCCCCTTATTTTGTCTTTTGCTTCTTGTGCAGATGTCAGGTGCACCTTATGTTGGTTTCACTGATGGTGCCTGCCGCAGCACTTGCAATTTGTCCTCTGCGGCGTGGGTGATCTACGATCCTCACGGTGAGTTGATAGATCTTCAAGGTGTGTGTTTAGGCTGTACTATAAACAATGTCGCCGAATATAGTGTTGTGATTGAATTATTAGCCGAGGCAATTCATCTCAATATTCGTACATTGGTTGTTAACCTAGACTCTCAACTTGTCATCCATCAGCTCATGGGTGGTATTCCATAAGAGACCGCCACATTTTAAGGTTGTATTTACGTGTTAAATTGTTAGAAAGGAATTTTGATTTTATCACATATCATCATATTCCACGACAATTAAACACATTATCTGATGCATTGGCTAATCATGTATTAGATAGACATTTGCGTAATTTATAATCAAAAAATCATACAAGCAAGCATGTAAAAGCACAATAATAAACCATAGGAATATGTATATATATATATATATATATATATATATATATATATATATATATATATATATATATATATATATATATATATATATATATATATATATATATATATGTGTGGTGCACCAAGGCACTCAAAAATAAGTGTGCATGTCTAGATAGGGCCTGTGTTCTCCATACATCCGAGACACATGTCTCTCAAAAAACCACCAGTAGGAAATAAAGACCTAGATATCTATTGTGGTGGGTTATGCTCTCTATAATCCACAGCCGCTCGTGCCACCCGCCTCAAAAGGCGGTGCATCCTAGGTTCTACTCCCACTGTATGGATCTGAGATGCTATGGGGACCTCCTCTATCCCCTGGTAATCTGGAATCCCTGATAGCAAGCCCTCGAGGTTCCATATCACGGTCTCCATCGTATCGACTCCCGAAAGAGCCAGGGCCAGAGCTCCAATGCCCTATGCATCCCTCCACGCCTATGGGGCCAAGCCAAGGGGTCTCGTCAGTCCTACATCTGCTTACCATAGCATTCATCGTTAAGGCATGTACATAAAAACTCAAAAACATCACAAAAATAAAAAATCAAAAAATGAGATCAAGTGTCTTACCACCGTCATCCCACTGCTCTCCGGTAGGCAGCGGCATGTCTGGGTCTCCACGGAAGTCTAGGCCAGCATATGGCCAGTCCTCCAAAAAAATAGTCTGCCCATCCAGCCACTCTCGGAAGTATACTCTCCATGCCACTGGTCCACCGCCACCTCCTCGTGGCATGACATGGCCCCATCGTGTGGCCCTCGTCTCTCGAGGGCCTCTAGGTGGGTCCATAACCATATCCTGCAGCTGCAATGCCGGTACCTGCTCCAGCATGAGCGGGACTAAAATCGACCAGTAGCCAAACTGCTTCGACTCACCACGATGGCAGTTGGTCAACTGTCTTTTCATACTGGTTGTTACTGCCACTGCCCAGTTGAATATGGTAGGATTCAAGCATCTGAGAGCCAATCGAAGATGGGCCTTCGAGGCCTTGTGATTGGCCAAAGAGCCCGCTGCCCGAGTGACCATGAAGAGTATAGTTCGAAGCATGATGTCCTCCATCGTAGGAATAGCTACTTTCCCGCTCCACGTCTTGCGTGCCTATGGGCACACCTGGGCCATCAACATGTCCAGAGTATCACCGCCGGGTCGCTGCCCCTCCAGAATAGGCATCTCACCTCGACGTGATAACCCGGTCAAAAAATAGATATCTGTATAGTCAAACTCAATGTCTCGGCCTCGGATCACAAACTTCCCATCAGTGGGATTCCAGGCTCTGATCAAGAATTCAAGAAGGTCAGGCTGTGCTCGCAGGCATGGAGTTAGAAAGAATTTGAACAACCCGCACGCCTGCAATGCATTTCGGCACCCAGAATCGGCAAATGCTGCTATGTCCTCGTTCTCATGAGCTTTCTCCTGCCAAACAAATGCCATTTTACCCTGCATGACCAAAAAAATTCATTAGGGCCCTGTCCATAAAGTTTCATACGTTCAATTTGTCAAAAAACGTGTTGCGCGGCGTCAGCACGACTGTTTTTAAAACAGTCGCGCTGATCATGGAGCCCTTTGATATTTTTTCTAGGTCAGGGCGGAAGTACATCACTCTCCCGCGCTGATCCGGGAGTGGTCAGTGTAAGTTTTTTTCGATCAGCGCGGACCCGATAAGGAAATCCGCGCTGACCGAGAGCGGAACGAGTTTCAAAAAATCTGCCCAAACCATCACTTCCCACCATTAAAATGCAGCTAAAACACTTCAAAATGGAGCGTAAAGGAAGATAAACCTACCTGGAACAGATTGCAGGATGGTTGATGCACGTACAAAGTGGAATTCGGCTCGTCAACCTCACAGCTCCAAGTTGTTCTCCAAAGCTCCAAATGGTAACAATGGTAAAAAATTTTGTTTACCCCCCTATTTATGGTAAAATTTCATAATTAAATATTATTTTTTATAAATGTGGGATTTTTTGATGATTTTTACCATGTGCTTGGTTCCAATATAGTTTTACTATGTTTTTATGCATGTGGTCCATATTATTTTGAACAGGTTTACGCATGCGGTGTTCCTTGTGTAGATTCTCATGCCGGTGGAATTACGACGGTTCTATACACGCTTGGTCTCGAAATGTCGTCTTTAAGCTCTTTTTCAACGTGAAATAAGAAAATATAGCTGAGTCCCCCTCTCGACTCGTTAAAAGAAGCAAGAGGCGGTCACCTTTAAAGCTCTTTTTCCGACCGTTTAAACTTAAAAAGATTGTCGGGTTTTTGTCGTTTCGAACTCGTTATTGGCTCCAAAACGACGTACTTCTGACCTCTTTTCTACTTTTTCAGGTTGAAGTCACTACTTACGAAAAGTACTCCTCAATCATACTGGTCGGGTGGTTCTTTCGAGCATCGTTTTATACTTTTTCGGGCTCGGGAGACACAACTTTACGAAAAAGGACCCCCCTGGAGTTCACTTTTCTGCTGTCTTTTCAGACTCTCTAAACAGGAAAAGGCACCGAGTTCTTCCTTTGTCGGACTTTTTAAAAATTAATGACATCGGATTCTATCGAAATGACACCTTCCAAGCATATGCTATCCCCGTCAAGCTTTTCATCAAAAAATAATCGGGGTACTCGCCAGAAATGGTGGGGAAAATGGAACCATAATCATTGTTGTGTCAGTAGTATGTCGCTCTTGAACATGGCACTTGTCTGCATTCATGTCTGGGTGGGAACCTCTCATCTTGTTTTACACTGGCCTCCATGGGTTTGGGTTATCCTGTTTGACCTTTCATCTGCCCATTGCCTTGTTGCCATGACCCTTGATCATTTGAATGTCAATACTGCCAAGTCCACTGTCATGCCGCCGATATGTTCAAGAGAATTTGACCTCTGCAAGAATAACTTAACCTCCCTCTGATACCTCATGCAAAATATATTATCCTTCTCTGTCTCGTGTCAATGATGTGGGAAACATTATGGCCCACCTTCGGTCAAGGTCACTTCCTGTCGACTTCAGCTCATAATCCAGGAAGTTGACCTAGAGACTCCCTTCAGGTGCCTTGGAGCCTGCATGCCTCAAAGGAAAGTTCTTCATGTTCGACGCGAGGTTTTCATCATTGGCCTCCAATCGAATGATTCTACGGGTGTTCAATGCCAGCTCATTGATTCACACGCCGTAGATTGTACCTATAGTACCTTGAGGACCATTGTCATTATTGGTGGTACCTCTCACGTCTGTTAACGGTTTTCATCATTGACTAGTAATCAGACGATGTTCTTGCATGCTCGACTTCAACTCCTATATTCACATGCTTGGAATTGTACTTTGTTCGGGTCGAGATGGAGCGCAAGACCCTGGGTTTTGTCTATTGAAATCCAGGCTGCGATTTTGTGGATGCTTATGATCATTACATGACTCATTGATGGATGGTTGCGCCCATACATGAGTCTTCATGGATGGCTGCGACCATACCTTTATTATCATCATGGTCCCATTAGCTGGGTGGCTGCGTCCATACCACAGACCTCCTTCGTATGTCTTTTGGATGGCTGTGCCCATGCCAAGACTACATGTACTGGTTATCAGAGATATTAATTGTACTCGCATGCAGGTCCTTCCTGGTGGTGTTCCAGTTCAGTCGGTTTCATAAAGCATTTCACCCCTCCCACTCTCTCAGGCTTCATGCTTTAGGGGGCATCTGTTACACAGTAATTTGTCACTCTCTTCCTATCAGTCTTCCTACTGTGTCATGGGTTCAAATAATCCATGCTCATGCTCTCTAATGTTGCCAAATGACCCACTTTGCCAAAGTTTTGCCATCATCATGACTGTTGTAAAAATAAACACGCTGATGAGCGCTCCAAAACAGACCGAATGCGGTGCCAGCGCAGAAGCACACGTGATTCCCACACTGGTCGAATTCCATGAGGCAGCGCATCTGTTATTTATATCGGATCGCGCTGATATGACTTCCTTTGTTATTCAACAGCGATGTCAACGCTCCAGTGCAGTTATGAACCCGCGCTGATCCAGTCTGGGTGAGTTTGTTCTAACAGCCGACCTTCCGGATGACTCCAGACCTGGTTGTTGGCCTTGTAAATGTCGCCCTCCCTTCTCTGGCATGTTTGTTTCGTCATTTGAGCCACCTTCCTTGGAGATAAGCTCATCCTCTCACCATTCATGGAGACTCCTCCTATTTAAGCCTCCACCATTGCCATGAGCTGCTAGTTTTGAATTCATAGTGCTTGGAGTGTTGCTACTAGTGTGTGAGCTTGATAGGTAGCTGGTGTGACAAGTGTGGGATTGCTAGAGAGCTTAAGGAAGGTTGTGAAGTGTTTCTTTCTTGTGTAAAATTGTGTGAGAGAGAGCTTTTGTCTTGGGAGATCTACTTTCAAGGGTGAATGCTTGAGAGACTTGCTGGCCAGACCCTCTTGAGAAGGATTTGACGTCAGAACTATGGTTGAATTCTTCTTTGTTTATTAATAATAGATGACTATCATTATGGTTCCACTCTTATTGTATTTATGATGGTATTTGAGTTATATCCTTTCTAACTAATATATAGTTATATCTACTGGATTTTATGCTTGTGTTTGTATCGTTCTTTGCATGTGCAGGTGTCCGTGCACGAGGATCGTGAGGATTGTGACCAGCCGGGGCAAAAGAATGGGAGCATCAACTCTTCTACAAGTATTAGCATTGGAATCCAGGTAGGCCTTCATCATTGGTCTTTTATTTGTAATTAGGAACCTGTGTGTTAGCGTTGTTTGATTGTTGCTAGACCTTGTTTGGACTAGTAGGGATCGCCTCTGTCCGCAGAGGGGATTTACCTCTACAACACATACAATTCCAAGAATTTGGGGAGTAGAAGGGTAATTGTTAACATATGCCTCCTAGGACGAGCATGGCCAACATTATCGCTCATGTGTTACCGAGTGGGGATGGAGAGAAGATGAAAATCGGCCACCCTAAAAATGACCCAAGGCCATCTCTTTAGGAAAACCGAAAAAAACAACTCAATTACCAACCCACCTTTCACATGAAAATAAAACCTATCACTTGTATCATTTGGATGGGCATGAGGGACCAGGACAAGCCCGGAGCTAGACCGCAATAGCCCATACAACTCCAAGAACTTGGAGAGCAGAAGGGGAATTGTTCATATATGCCTCCTGGGATAAGCATGGCCAACATTACCGCTCATGTGCTACCGAGTGGGGATGGAGAGAAGATGAAAATCAGCCACCCTACGAATGTCCCAAGGCCATCCTTCAGGAAAACCCAAAAAACAATAGATTTACCAACCCACCTTTCACACGAAAATAAAACCTATCACTTGTGTCATTTGGATGGGCACGAGGGCCCAAGACGAGCCCAGGAGCCACACCACAACAACCCATACAACTCCAAGAACTTGGAGAGCAGAAGGGAAATTTTTTACGTATGCCTCCCGGGACAAGCATGGCCAACATTACGCTCATGTGCTATCGAGTGGGGATGGAGAGAAGATTAAAATCGGCCACCCTACAAATGACCCAAGGCCATTCTTCAAGAAAACCTGAAAAAACAACTCAATTACCAACCCACCTTTCACAAGGAAAGCAAACTTGTCACTTATATCATTTGGATGGGCACGAGGGATCAAGATGAGCCGGGGAGCCACACCACAACAACCCATAAAACTCCAAGAGCTTGGAGAGAAAAAGGGGAATTGTTAACATATGGCTCCCGAGATGAGCATGGCAAACATTACTGCTCATGTGTTACCGAGTGGGGATGGAGAGAAAATGAAAATTGTCCACCCTACAAATGACCCAAGGCCATTCTTCAGGCAAACTCAAAAAAACAACTCAATTACCAACCCACATTTCACACGAAAAGAAAACCTATCATTTGGATGGGCACGAGGGGCCAGGACGAGCCTGGGAGCCACACCACAACAGCCCATACAACTCCAATAACTTGGAGAGAAGAAGGGAAAGTGTTCACATATGCCTCCCAGGAAGAGCATGGCCAACATTACCGCTCATGTGCTACCGAGTGGGGATGGAGAGAAAATGAAAATCGACCACCCTACAAATGACCCAAGGCCATTCTTCAGGCAAACCCAAAAAAACAACTGAATTACCAACCCACCTTTCACATGAAAAGAGAACCTTATCATGTGTATCAATTGGATGGGCACGAGGGACTAGGATGAACCTGGGAGCCACACCACAACAACCCATACAACTCCAAGAACTTAGAGAGCAGAAGGGGAATTGTTCACATATGCCTCCCAGGATGAGCATGGTCAACATTACCGCTCATGTGCTACTATGTGGGGATGGAGAGAAGATGAAAATCGGCCACCCTACAAATGACCCAAGGCCATTCTTCAGGCAAACCCGAAAGAACAACTCAATTACCAACCCACCTTTCACACGAAAAGCTGACCCAGGGACCAAGATGAGCATGGCCAACATTACCGCTCATGTGCTACCGAGTGTGATGGAGAGTAGATGAGAACCATCCACCTTACAAATGACCCAACGCCATCCTTCAGGAAAAACCAAACAAACATCTCAATTACGAGCCCACTTTTAACATGAAAAGCAAGATTGTTCCCGAACGAGTTTACATGGGCACCCTCACATGACCTGACCCGACCCAACCGAATGAATTTTCATGGGTGCCCTCACACGACATGAAATGACTTGACTCAACCCGACCTGACCGAGTTTACATGGGTGCCCACACACGACCAAAACGAAGGCACAAGGGAGAGCCAGGAAAATGTGCTACACGAACATGCACAAAGCCCACCTCGGGTCACAACTTAGAAATTTTGATACGGGCTCGTGTGCCTGGGCTTGCCCTCACACTGAACAACCTGACCAAATGAGTTTACACAGGTGCCCTCAAATGACCCACCCGAACAAGTTTACACGAATGCACTCAAACAACTTGCCCCAACAGGTTTACATGGGCACCCTCAAATGATCTGTCCGAATGTGTTAACATGGGCACCCTCAAACGACCCACCCGAACAAGTTTACAGGGCCACCCACAAATGACCTGCTCGAAAGATTTTACATGAAATCCCTCAAATGACCCGCCTGAATGAGTTTACACGAGCACCCTCAAATGACCAGCTCGAACAAGTTTACATGGACGCCCACACACAATCGAAACGAAGGCACACGTTAGAGTCAGGCAAATGAGCTGAATGAACGTGCACAAAGCTCACCCCATGTCACAACTTAGAATTTTTTATACGGGCTCGTGTGCTCGAGTGCGCCATCACACTGAACGACCCTACCAAACAAGTTTACACGAACACCCTCACCCAACCTGCTTGACCCACCTGAATGAGTTTACATGGATGCCCTCTCCCAACCCGCCCGAACGAGTTTACATGGATGCCCTCGCCTGACCCACCTGAATGAGTTTACACAGACTCCCTCACCTGAACCATCTGAATGAGTTTACACAGATGCCCTCAAATTACTCACACAAATGAGTTGAAACGGATGCCCTCAAACGACCCGCCCGAATGAGTTTACATGGCCACCGACATGACCGAAACGAAGGCACAAGGGAGAGTCAGGCAAACGAGCTGCATGAACGTGCACACAGCCCACCCTGGGTCACAACTTAGCATTTTTGATATGGGCTCATGTGCACGGGTGTGTCCTCACACTAAACAACTCAACCGAATGAGTTTACACGGAGACCCTCACCCAACCCGCCCGAGCGAGTTTACATGGATGCGCTTGCCCGACCCGCCTGAATGACCCGCTCAAACGAGTTTACATGGATGCCCTGAAATGAGCTGCCCAAACGACCTTCCCGAATGAGTTTACATGGGTGCCCACACGACTAAAACGAAGGGACAAGGGAGAGCCAAGCAAACGAGCTGCATGAACGTGCACAAAGCCCACGTCAGGTCACAACCTAGCATTTTTGATATGGGCTCGTGTGCATGGGCGTGCCCTCACACTGAACGACCCAACCAAATGAGTTTACATGACACCCTCACCCGACCCGCCCAAACAAGTTTACATGGATGCCCTCGCCTGACCCGCCCGAACGACCTTGTGGAGTACGGAAGAAGGTATGTTTTTATTGATTATTTTGTCATCTTTTCCTTAGAACTCGTAACATCTTTGCATCATGAACTAGGTAGATAATTGGAAATCACGACAAATCTATAAGATTTATATGCAACATGAAAACACTAATAATTGCCATTTATTATGCAGGAAAAGGGAAAAACTAAATATTGTCGCTCCAAAGAAAAAGACTGGGCCAAGCTAACCACTGTCCCTTTGGCGGGGAACCATATGCAAACAAGACAATCTAAATTAAAACATCTCAGCCAAGGAAAGGAAAAGGACATATCGAATCAGTGCAAGAAAATGACCAGATAACTGTAGATTAACAGCTTGGTGAATCCCTCGGGATCCTTTGATCCTGAGGGATCGCTGCTTTAACTATTTTCGCATCCTTGATATCTCTGCTTCGACTGTTATAATAGGGGCAACACTGCTAGCCCAAAAAACGGTTAATTCTAATGTAACTTTGCTCTGTATTTGAAACTTTGATCATCGACTCTCATTGAGAAGTGATCCACTGTAACTCTGTTTTAATGCTTTAATATAAATATGGTTGTTGTTACATCTTTGATCCTGGAATAATTTCAAGCGGTGTGTCCTGGAGGCTAAGGGCACAGCCCTAGTGGAACACTTGCTCCTGTATCATTATCTTTATTTGTGTGTGGTTTTTGTTATCATCTTTGATCGGTAATCTAGTGTGTTTTGTTATTTTATATCACAACTCTGTTATATTTACAATATCGTTCTCTGCAATAGGAAGGTCGTATTGTTCATCTTGACTTTATAACATATTACTATTCCTTTAAGTCATTATTGTAACCTTACTGTTATATACAGAATGTTGTTTCTGTTCCATTACAGAGTAACTGTGCTGTAACATTTATCAAATGGTATTACCAGATTCATCTAAAGATTACATTTAATTGCGGTTGTTGATTCAATTGATATTGTTGTTCCATTACAAATTACAATTGTTATCCTTATAACTAAGATTGATATCTGTATTACCAAGATCAGATTACCGTCTTTCTCAATACTAAGGTGTGCCGTGTGTTAAATTTATTGTGCATCTACATTTGGTTCTAAAGCACTGTCCTATATTCCATTACTAATCAGTTGATGTTCTATTCCAGTGTGCTGTCCAATTTATCCTTTAAGTAAGAGATTGCCATCTGATTTCTGTAAGATACGATTGCTGCATTTGTTCCTACAGATTAAGGTGTTGCTGTGCATCAGACTTAGTTGATGTTACATTTTCTAGTTGTTGTTCCATTTCCTGTTATTTGTGTTATTATTGTTTTGGTGTGCAGAATGATTTGAAACTGTAGTGGGCATTGCAATTTGTTGTCTAGTCCCCAGATTGACGATTTGTTCCTTGATTACCTTTAGTTACATCTGTTTACAAAGTGATGAGTTATTGTTACTGGACCCTTGACTGATAAATTACTTAGTTTTCTGAGTGCATGATTTAGTTTTTAAAGTATTTTACTGTAAGTAGATCTTGTTTCAAGCATCCATTTACTCTTGTATTTTCTTGAGCTATACTACTACCATTACTCTGACAAATGATCGCCTCAAACTGAGTACACTCTTTTAGATAACAAATCATTCCTGGATTGACAAGTTAATGTGAGGTAATTATTGGTGAAAAAGACACTTTTTATGGCTCGAAATTTTGGCGTCGTTGTCGAGGAAGAGTGTAGCCATTTGTTTCTTTTCCAGAGTAGTGTAAGAACCTGTTAGGAAAGAACTGGGTTTTAAAAACAGAAGGTAAGAACCTGCCTGTGGAGTATATAATAGCCTTGCTCCCCTGCCCGCTTTCCTATAGATTTGTTGGTGTTTTGTTTGGGTAGAACCTAATAGTTGATTTGTGTGCATGACTAAGTAGAAAAAGCAAGAAAAGAATCCCAAACCTCTACCCAAGCCTGATAAAGCTAAGGGGCTGGTGATCCTTGGCCGATCGACCTCTATAGACAAAATCCTTAAGAAAGCAGAATCTCAGCCTTTAGTAGGACCTAGAATAGTTACTTCTAGATAGCATACTAGTTCCCTTCAAGCCACAGGATCACCATCTGTAGCCTTGCTGAGGTGCATAGTCAAGCTGAAGAGCAATATTTTCAAGAAATTGAAAATTCTAGCCTAAAATCATTGCAGGAAGGTAACCTTAGCAATCTCTGTGAAGGAAGAGGAGAAACAGGAGAAGTTGAAGAACCAAAATCTCCTCTTAGGGTAATTCAGCCATTAAGCAGCCCAGATAAAGGAAGTGCTGCAAAAATCATTTATAAAAAAGTTGAAGAAATTCAAGAACCTGAATCCCCCCAGACATTAGGCACTCTCATCATCCCAGATAAATGAAGTGCTATCAAGGCCATTCTCATTAGAGCCATTCCCCCTCGACAACCTAGGAATACCCTCCTAGATAGCCTAGAAGGCTATTGGCATATATTTGACCAAATGGCCCAAAATCAGCCAAACACCCAAACCTCTACACTGCAATACCCCATTGTGGATACTGTAGCTAATGCACCTATGAAAGCAATTCCTCTTTAGCATATCCCTACATTCCATGGCCTTACATTAGAAGATCTAAATGCATTCCTGTTTGAATTCGATATTCTGTGTAGAGGATATGACTATACCACTGATCCCCAGAAGCTGAAATTATTTCCCTCTACATTAAAAGGGGCTGCTTTAAGATGGTTTATGGGATTAGGTGGTGGTGTTATAAATAATTGGGATCAAATGAAAGAGTCTTTTCTAAAAAAATATCAAGACTATTGCAGGTCTCGAGAGTTAAAAGATGAAATATTTCAGATGGTAACTAAACCAAATGAAACATTAGAAGAGTATGTTGAATGTTTCCAGTATAATCTTCAAAGATCTCCTTATGCATCATTACCCTTACCTGCTAATGTATTAAAAACAACATTAATTAGGGGAATGAAGGAACAATGGATTGAGACATTAAACATTATGGGGAAAGGAGATATTTATCAGGAAAATTTTGCTGACATTATTGATTTATGTATTAGAAGCCTGAGAGGTAGCACAAGGCTAAAACTAGCAGAGAATGATCAGTTTGTAAGAGATAATAGAATTTCAGCAGAAGGAGTAACTCATGGAGAAATTGGAAATTTATTAGAAAATTTTAAAACTGACATATTGGGGACACTGACAGCACAACGTGATATTATGTAGGCTAAACAAAAGCAAGAAGAAGTAGAACAGAATTTGGCAATCTTCTGTCCCAGATGCAGAAAGAAACACACCCACAAGGAGTGTCCATTAGATGCAGTTCAATTTTGCACCATTTGTACAAAATAACACTCCACAGAGCGCTGCCCCTCACTTCCTAGATTGAAAGAAGTATACAAGGAAGCAGAAGAAGAGCTAGAATAAGTGTATCTACTTAATCAACACCGTCAATGGCAGCCACGACAAATAGGTATGTTTTTAGACCCAGCTTCTTCTTTCCAGCCTCCACAAGATCATGCTCAACAATATAATACAATGTGGCAAAATCAACCTCCCTTCCCGAATTGGTCACAACAATCATTCCCTTAATCATCTCCATGGCTGAATCAAGCAAGCCAACCCAATTGGCCAAATTTTCCCTATACCCCACCATATTGGCAAAACAATGTTTATCCTCCAAAATGGACCCCTCCTAATTCACATAGTCAAACTTGGTAGACAAACTGGCAAAGACCGATGAATCAGCCAATAGGAACTATCCTGCTCACTCAACCTACACTGCCAGCCCTACAACAAAACCCCTAGTCTAACTTAAGGCCGAAACTCCTAGCCCAACCCAACCCCAATCCGAATAACAGACCGGTCCATTCCATTCAAATAATTGAAACACCAGAGATAGGAACCGATTTAAGGGAGTGTAATGACCTTCAATTAAGATCTGGGTGTATCATTGAAACAGGGGAGATAAAACAGTTCAAGTTGAAAATCAGTTACCTGTAGAACAACCATTACAAGAAGAGGACGTGGCCAGAAAAAAAATTCATGATCCAGCAACCACATCCTCTCCTCCATTCCCAGAATGCTTAATTATACCTCGAACTACACAATATCCTTATTTTGACATTCTGGGAGAATTACGGAACCTGTACATAAAAATCCCACTCCTCCAAGCCATTCAAGACATCCCGATATATGCAAAGACTATCAAAGAACTATGTATAAAGAAACCAAGGAGGACAATAACAAATAACCCAAAAGTCCAAGTAGTTGACACTTTATCTAACTTATTATCAGGAAAAGAAACACCCATTAAATACGAAGACCCAAGAAATCCAATAGTAACCATACAAATCTATGGTCAAACCTTCTCAAATGCGTTAGTTGATCTAGGAGTTGTAATTAATATCTTAACAACCACTACTTGTCAAAAACTGGGCATTACATCAGTAGAACTGACCTCCACTTTATTAGAACTGGCTGATCGATCTGTAGTTAGGCCAGAGGGCACACTACATGATGTTATGGTATCTGTTGACTCTTGGGAGTATCCAGCTGATTTGCTGATAATAAACCCCAAAAACCTACTTGATGGACATCCATTGATCTTAGGCAGGCCTTGGCTCGCAACTTCCGATGCTTATATTGGCTGCCAACAAGGAAATATGACTATTACTAGGGTGGAAAATATTAAGAATCTAGCTTTATACCCCCAGCGCAGCCAAGTGTCACAATAATAAAAGCTAACAAGCATCCTGTATCATAGCTCACTGAAAATATTAGATCTCCATTAACCATACAAGAGGCCCTTGATTCAAAGACCAAATAGAAGATGATGCCATTAATAATTTCATTATCCAAGCTGAACCCAGATCCCACATACAATGTCACATGATAGAAGCAGCATTTGATAATGAATTAGAAGAGGACCCTCTTAAATATACACACGATAAAACAATACCTATTACTTCTGTTTCACATAGAAAAATTGTAGAAATTGAGCCAGGAAAGACTTTAAACATTAATTCCAACCTGACTTCCGAACAAGAAGAGAAGCTCATCCAATTATTGAGGAAATATAAAGAAGCATTTGCATGGGACTACCCTGATATGAAAGTAATTGATCCCCAGTTATGTACGCACCACATTCACATAGAAAAGGATGCGAGACCTATTCGCCAACCACAAAGGAGACTTAATCCTCATCTAAAAGACGTTGTAAAAGCTGAACTTCAAAAAATTTTAGATGTTAACTTCACCTACCCTATCTCCGATAGTAAATGGGTCTCTCCACTTATTGTGGTGCCAAAGAAGAATGGAAAGTGGAGGATTTTTGTAGGCTATAGAGAGTTAATCAAAGCAACAAAAAAAGACCACTTTCCCCTTCCATTCATCGATCAAGTATTAGATACTCTAGCAGGAAAGAAATTCTTTTCTTTCTTAGATGGCTTTAGTGGATACAATCAAATTCAGATTTCACCTGAAGACCAAAAAAAAACTACTTTTACTTTTCCTTAGGGAACATTTGCCTACAAAGTTCTACCTTTTGGCTTATGCAATGCCCCTGCCACATTTCAAAGAGCTATTCTCAGCATTTTTTCAGATCTAATAAATGAGGGGCTCGAAGTTCACATGGATGATTTTACACCATACGGAGATGATTTTGATCCAGCATTTGACACACTGGAAAAAGTCTTACAGTGCTGCATTGCCACCAGGCTTTGCTTAAGCCATGAAAAATGATATATGATGATAACTGAAGGACTTATTCTAGGCCATTATATCTCAGCAGCTAGCATACAAGTAGACCCAGCCAAAATTCAAATAATTTTGCTAATTCCCACTCCTACCACTCAAACAGAGGTACATAGTTTTCTCGGATTCTCTAGTTATTATAGAAGGTTTATAGAACAATTTTCACATATTGCTGCACCTCTATATGCACTGACAGGTAATGTTGACTTTCTTTGGACAGAAAAATGTGACTGTGCTTTTCAGGATCTGAAGAAGCGTGTGTCCACAGCTCCAATCCTTCAAGGACCAAATTGGGACCTGCCATTCCAAATATCATCAGATGCCTCAGATACAGCTATTGGAGCAGTCCTTGGGGAGGAAGAAGATAAAAAAAAATATGAAATTTATTATATTAGCAAGAATTTATCCTCTGCCGAATTGAATTATACTGTTATTGAAAAAGAATTTCTAGCTGTAATACATGTTGTCAATAAGTTCAGGCATTACATTACTGGATATCCTGTTATCTTGTATACAGATCACTTTGCCATAAAATATTTAGAAAATAAACCAATCACAAATGGTAGAATAACTAGATGGTTGATTTTATTGTAGGAATTTGATATTACAATCAAGGATAGACCGAGAAAAGAAAATCCTATAGCTAAATTTCTCTCACGAATGCCAAAACCAGTGGACGCAGCGGTAGTTGAAGATCAATTTCCAGATGAGAATTTGTTTGCTATCACTATTAAAACACCCTGGTACGCTGATGTTGAGAATTACTTAGCAGTAGGTAAATTACCAAAACATCTGACCCCCAATGAATGAAAACAGATTGTCCAGCGAAGTGCTCGATTTTCCTGGATTGGGGGCTACATGTTCCATATAGGAACAGATATGCATATTAGGAGATGTGTCTGGGAGGATGAAATTTTTGATATTTTTAAAGCTTGTCATGACAGACCATATGGCGGACACTTTTCCAATTGGAGAACGGGACACAAGGTGCTGCAAACAGGGTATTATTGGCCTACGGTCTTCAAAGATGCAAAGAAGTTCCTTCAAGCTTGTGACAGTTGTCAAAGGGCAGGACGCCCTGGTCAGTCCGAAGAAATGCCCCTGAACCCACAACTGGTTATTGAACCATTCGAGTGATGGGCACTTGATTTTGTTGGTCCAATTAACCCATCCTCGAACCAAAAAACATATATTCTAGTGGCAACAGAATATGTCACCAAATGGGTTGAAGCAGAAGCATTGCCGAGAGCTACAGAGGATTCTGTCATACAGTTCTTGTTTCATATATTTGTTCGATATGGGCTTCCAAGAGACATAATTATAGACGGTGGACCACAGTTTGTTGGTAACAATATTGCTGCAACACTTAAAAACTATCATATCCAGCATAAAATTACCACTCCATACCACCCATAGGCAAGTGGTCAAGTAGAAAGTAGCAACAAAATAATAGAAGCAATCTTGACAAAAACCATTGCGTCACATAGACGCGATTGGGCTGCAAGACTACTAGAAGCCTTGTGGGCGTACAGAACATCATGGATAAGCACTACTGGCTATTCACCATACCAATTGGTGTTTGGAAAGCAACCCATTTTCCCCATAGAATTTGAAATCCAAACACTGCGAACAACACAAGAAGTCGGCCTAGATCTAAACGTGGCACATATTAATATATTACAATAGATCAATGAACTAGATGAAATTAGGCTCTTTGCCCTTCAACACACTACATTAATCCAACAGCAGTGAGCTAAATGGCATGACGCTCTCATTAAGAAGAAAGTCTTACGCAAAGGAGATTGGGCACTCTTATACCATTCCAGGTTTCAGGATTTTCCCTGGAAGCTTCAGACTCGCTGGCTGGGGCCATATGAAATCCAGAAGGTACATGATAATGGCACCCTTACTCTAGTCACTACTGATGAATCTGGACATACCTTTACAGTAAATGGCCACCGAGTTCGATTATACCACAAACCACTTACTCAGGAATCTTTTTGCCAACAACTATAGGAGGACTCCGATATGAAAATGCTACAGGAGGAAGAGAAATCTTCCTCACTTGTGATTCATTAATTGATTCACCTGTTTTTAAACTTTGTACATAATTTCTTTGTTTTGTTAAATCAGTTTCTGTATATATTTTTGCATTTGCATTTTTTTTTCTGTTGTTCCTTTTTCAAAAGAAACAACATTGTCATTTTTGTTGTTCCTTTTCTGAAGGGACAACATTTGCATGCACTTTTGTCGTTATTGTTGTTCCCTTTTCAAAAGAACAACACCTTTTGTTTCAGCCGTTCCTTTTTAATTTTCATTTTGCTGTTCCTTTTCCAAAGGAACATCATTCGATTTTTTGTTTTGATTTCTGTTGTTCCTTTTCCAAAGGAACAACACTTTTTATTTTTTTTGTTCCTTTTCCAAAGGAACGACATTTGAGTTTTCTGTTGTTCATTTTCCAAAGGAACAACAATTTTGATTTTTGCTATTCCTTTTCCAAAGGAACAACATTTGATTTTTCTGTTGTTCCTTTTCCAAAGGAACAACATTTTTTATTTTTGTTGTTCCTTTCCAAAGGAATGACATTTGCGTTTTTGTTGTTCCTTTTCCAAAGGAACGACACTTTTTAGCACTTGCATTTTTGTTGTTCCTTTTCCAAAGGAATACACTTTTGGTTTTTTGCAGTTCCTTTTTCAAAGGAACGACATGTACGGTTTTTGCTGTTCCTTTTTCAAAGGAACATCACTTGTATTATTTTACCCTTCCTTTTTCAAACGACAACATTCTTGTATTCCTTTTACTTATGATACCTACTGTTCCTCTTGTTTCAGGTCTTTTGGAGCATAGCTATACACTCATGCAATGGATACAAAGCTAAAGGATACTGAAATCAGCAAATTATATAAAATCACTACTTTTGCAAGAAATTGTTGTGAATTGATAAAGAGGAATAAAGAAAGGACACAATTAACTTTGTTGTAATTATCCTACTAATACTAACATGATTGGTCATCTTTATCATGATGGTTCTTTTTAAATTCCCATAATATTATTTGATCATTATTAAGGAATAAGAACAAAGGGTTTATATTTTTCTATTGAGATGTTAAGACTTCTTCCACCATTCCTACTCTTAAGGAGGGCTGAACCACCCTTTGTGGATAGATAGGGAAGCATTTTATAAAAAAAGAGAAAAAGAAGAATGTTTTGAATTGTCAAATGCAGGAAAGGGGGTCTCATCAAGAGCCAACCTACCATGATCATAAGGAAGAAATTGAAGTGGCATTCCCACTATGGCCACCACACCAGGGATATGATCCAAGAGGCACATCAGAAAAAATAAAGAGTCCTTGGAACAGGAGGTCTCATCACAAGCCGGCCTGCCCACCTTTCACTCCTTCCTGGTGAATGGAATTATGATTTAACTGGTTACCAAGCCAGCATAATGACCTCCATTTTGGCACTGAACAACACTTCCTAGGCATACACAAAGGATCATGGTTCCATGGGTGAAACAAACAACTCTGCCAAGGTTATGGACACCTATCAGCAGAAGAGCTCTATTAATGGTATTGAAGTCACATTTCTTATACACCAATAGTAATCATTAATACCCTTCTCTATCTTATACCTTTGTAATCTGTCAAATAAGATTATGCATATCACTCCTGTGAACCATTAAACACATGAAAATCTATCATAACCAATCATGACGGAAAAGTAGATAATGATAGCATTACACTGGTTGTGCATGTCAGCTGTCCTATCCTCCCAGCCTTGCATCATGTAACCAAATTTTCTTATTTATTAAGTGATCCTATTATACACCTTGATTTTAGTAACCTGCTCCTTTTGTAAACATGGCATCTTGGCATACGCTGTTCCTTTATGACCCTGTACCAGGGCAAATTGGCTCGCTGCTCCTTCATTTGACGGTCGAGGATGACCTATCACATCGTGGGGGGGGGGGGGGATGACTTCATAATTTGCTGACATACGTGTCAGGATATTATTCAGCAAACTCTTACTTGGGAATAGCAAGGCTTAACATCATCTCGTTTTTCAATTTGAATGCCTTGTTGTTCCTAAGATATTTCCTTATCATAGTTTGCAACAATTAGTAAGATTTGAACAAGCCTTGCGATGTTGTTATTTTCTCTATGTTTCTAACAATTTGAACAGCCTTCTATTCCATTGTCGTCTCTGCATTTGTACAATGAGCTAAAAGCATGGGAGGAAGGTCAATTCAAAGAGAACCATAGGTATTGATAGTTTCTGACGCTGCACAAGAAATCCTGGCAAGGGCAGGATGGTTAGTCTATCTTAATCATTTCGAACGAGACCATGGAAATAGAATTCTTGCAGAACTTGCAAGAATATCACTCCACTATAAGGGGAAAACACATAACAGTCACCGATGACATAATTGCAGAGGTCTAGGGACTGCCAACCACTGGACCTATGTGGACTCTAAAGAAGGAGAGACTACAAAAGATCATGAAGATCTTCCAGGATGAAGGCCAGAACCTAACAGCCAGAGGAAAGGGAGTCCTACCAGCAGCATTAGGAGATCCATGGGTAGAATTGGAAAAGATCATCCAGAGCTACATCACCTGTGAAGGCAGGAAAGACATGGTAAGACCATGACACCTTAAACTCTTAGTTGTATTAAAAGAAAAATGATCTGTGAACCTACCTGCATTATTAAATTCATTACTTCATGATGTTGCCCGGAGCATGAAAAATTCACAACATGTAGAATAGGTAGTAAGTCACCATGGGCTGATACGACTAATAGTTATCCATAGTCTTACTCAACAACAGAGTAATTGGGAAGAGCTAATTGCTACGATAGATGGGGCGCCGACTCTGCCAGTCCCAAAACGCAAACATACTGCCGGTACACTGAATAGACCATCAAAACGGAGAAAATCAATTAGATTGGCACGGATTAGAGGGAGGTTGGAAATCCCCAAGGGAATACTAGCCAACCTGTGCAGATAGATGACTCAGGGGATGAGCAACCCCTGCCTTTGGAAGGAGAAGATAATGAGAAAGAATTGGGAGGAAATGAGGAAGGAGAAACAGAGGAAGAGACTGAACAGCCTGAGCAGGTGGAGGCAGAGACAGAACAATGTGAAGAGAGTCCATTGCAAAATCCATTGCAAGAGGACGAATTGGCCCAAATTCTAGCCAATATGGGTGAATATGGCCAACCTCTCAGCCCGTTAGGCCTCCAGATTGAGGAAGAACCAAAATAAGATTCTGCTCAGGATAAAAATGCACCCGAGGAATTACGTGATAAGGAAGAAAACAAAGAGAGTCATTATGTTCATGATGTAAGTATGATAGGAGAAGAAAATGATGAAGATATAGAAGGGGAACAATCCGCTCCCAGCCAAACTACACTGGAAGAATTGTGTGAAGAAGAAGGGGTGGACAAGGAAGTTGCACAGGAAATAACAGAGCCAGCTAAGGTTTCTACTCCTAAGCAACCTGAACAAAATCGCAAAGTAGCACCCCAAGAGGAAAACCAGGGAATTGGCCAAGATAATAGTCCAGGCCCGAGTAAACAGACAACTGTTCCTTCTAAGGAAACAGAAGAAGTTAAACAATTATGAAAAGAACAACAAATATTACTGAATGTGATAGCTCAACTTCGATAGCAAATCAGGGTTTTGAAAATGAGAAAGAGAGAAAAAAGGACTTCAAGGGTAAGACACGCAACCACTCCGATAAGAGCCCCCAAGAAAAAATTTCGGAGGACCCATGTTCAGACTATTGTTCAAAACCCTGTCGAAGAACAGTCTGTTGTTCAAATCGTTGTTGAAGAAAAGTCTGTTGTTCAAACTCCTGTTGAAATGAAAACTGCTGTTCAAAAGAAAAAGGAATAGCATTTCGATGTTGCCCATGTTGAAGTGCAAACAAATGATATATTGGCCTCTGAAAAAGAATTTCAGACAGAGGCACAGTCCTCTGAAGGAATACAGACTATAAACATGAGGTGACTTAATAAGAAGATTAAAGTAAATCTTCCACTGGCCACTACTGTGTGGGAAAGTGATCGAAGGACAATAACCCTACGAGAGGGTTTGATGCAAGCTCAGCAAGCAGTAGAAAAACTCAAAGAACAAACGGTTTCTTGAGAAAAGTATGAAGAATTAAAACAACAGCTAAGGAATGTCAATTTATCCAAAAGCCAGGCCTTTGAAGGATGGCGAAGGGAAGAGGGAAAAGTCGCAAAGGTAACTCATAGATTAGATGTAGTTATAAGATAGATGGATACCTTATGTCCTTTGTAAACTGACGTCCTAGCATGTAGAGCCCCTGCCAAGAATTATGCTTTTTTTTTAATGGAACGATATTTGCAATTGAAAATTAAGGTTGTCAAAGCAGGAGATTTTATAAATTGTTGTAAGAATTATGGAGTAAAGGTTCAAAGACTACTGTGTGAATTCTATCTGCATAACCTCGTATTAGATTAGGAGACAGAGCAGAACCCTGGACCTTTCATTGGGGATATCCAACTGTAGGCATTTATTTTGTTTGGAGTTAATCAAATCAAATGGCTTAAAGCCTATAATTCCTTCCAAAGACAAGAAAATGGATTAGACTTATGGGTAAGAGCTATGCCTAGAGATCCATTATAGTTATGGAACAAACACAAGAGCCTCATGAGGACTCCGGGCATGATTGACACATTAGGACCCATTCATACAACAATCAATTGGCAATGGATAGAATACTTCTTTACCATTAAGGACCTTGCCATTACAACTGCTAAATTTTGATATCAGACCTCTAATTCGAACATCCAACTCAGGGAACCATTTAATTACGAGAACTTTAAGTTAGACGTTGATCGCCTGAACCTCTATGGCGAAATTATCTTGAGGGCAGGGCCATCTTGGTTAGGATATAGGCTTCGGAGTTTGATTATTTGGCACCCTGCACCTGGATACCAAGCCCTGTATGAAATGCCTGAGGGTTAGACAGGCCATCTTTTTGAATGCCTAGTTAGGCATCATGGCTATAGACCACCACATGAGATCCCATCTCCAGCCTACTTACTCTCTCACTACCTTACGTGTCAACTACAATGTTTTCATGAGGGCATGAAAACGGGTAAGCAGGGGGGTGTGTGGAGTACGAAAGAAGGTATGTTTTTATTGATTATTTTTTCATCTTTTCCTTAGAACTCGCAACATCTTTGCATCATGAACTAGGTAGATAATGGGAAATCACGACAAATCTATAAGATTTATATGCAACATGAAAAAACTAATAATTTCCATTTCTTATGCAGGAAAAGGGAAAAACTAAAGATTGTCGCTCCAAAGAAAAAGACAGGGCCAAGCTAACCGTTGTCCCTTTGGCGGGGAACCATATGCAAACAAGACAATCAAAATTAAAACATCTCAGCCAAGGAAAGGAAAAGGAGATATCGACTTGGTGCAAGAAAACGACCAGATAACTGAGGATTAACAGCTTGGCGAATCCCTCAGGATCCTTTGATCCTAAGTGATCACTTCTTTAACCATTTTCACATCCTTGATATCTCCACTTCAATTGTTATAAGTAGGGGCAGCACTACTAGCCCGAAAAACGGCTAATTTTTATGTAACTTTGCTCTGTATTTGAAACTTTGATCATCGACTCTCATTGAGAAGTAATCCACTGTAACTCTATCTTAATGCTTTAATATAAATTTGGTTGTTGTTCCATCTTTAATCCTAGAATAATTTCAAGCGGTGTGTCCCTAGAGGCTAAGGGCCGGGCCCTGGTGGAACACTTGCTCCTGTATCATTATATTGAGTACGTGTGTGGTTTTCGTTATCATCTTTGATCGATAATCTAGTGTGTTTTGTTATTTTATATCACAACTCTGTTATATTTATAATATCGTTCTTTGCAACAGGAAGGTTGTATTGTTCATCCTAACTTTATAACGTATTGATGTTCCTTTAAGTCATTAAAGTAACCTTATTGTTCTTTACAGAATGCTGTCATTGTTCCATTACAGAGTAATTGTGCTGTAACATTTATAAATTGGTATCACTGGATTCATATAAAGATTACATTTAATTGCGATTGTTTATTCAACTGATATTGCTATTCCATTATGAATTATGATCGTTATCCTTACAACTAAGATTGATATATGTATTACCGATATTAGATTACTGTCTTTCTCAATACTAAGGTGTGTCATGTGCGTTATAGACATTTTTGGGCACTGCAAACCCAATCATAAATGTCCATAAACCAAGGGCTCTTAAGTCCATAAAAGTGTTTTTCCAACCCCTGAAAGAACAAGGTCAGCTGATTACATCATCTCCCAGAAGTTCTCCACGAAAACCTACTCAGAACTGGTCAAAACTGGACCATCTCACCTGATCCATGGTCAAAGTGCATTGCATCCCACCTAAATGCACACGGGAAGTGTGATGCATACTGAAAATCTCTTCTATCGGGTGCGATGGGCGAGAGTGGACAAATGGCAGGGTCAATCTATGAGGTGGAGGTCATGGAATCTTCCAAAAACTTCTCCTGTGACACTTGCCTCTCTGCATTCACCCAGGGATGAGTAAGAGATCATCTATCTCCAAGTGGAATCAATAACTATCAGAGAGAGGACACTAATCAAATCTCAGGAGGCTGGAATTTTGTATTTTGTAAGGAAGTGCTGTTGGTTTCTTGGTGTAACATCATACTGTTGGGTGATCTAAGCTTTTCATGAGGTGAAGAAGGGCTTTCTTACTGAGAGGATGACGCTGGGTCAGAATAATTGGTTGTAATCCTCTTTGCTATTCTTGATTATTAATAAAGCTATTCAAGTTTTCCTCCACATTCTTGTATGATTGATGATATATGCATTTGTTTGGTCAATATATATCTGGTCCTGTATTGTTTATGATAGTAGATCTCTGTTTTTGGATAGTATTATGTTGCTTTGATTCCACAGGTGCTCTTTGAAGCTGGGTAGATGAGGAAGCGAGTGGCAAATATATATCAGAAGGGAGAGGAATCAAGAAAGGAACCAAGCACAAGACATAGGTTGGTCTCCTTTATTCCCCTCTTATCTACTTCTCATAAAGGAAAACGAAAGTGGTTTTAGTTTGCTTGTTTCTGAGGTAGCTACTAGCCTTAGTGGGACTAGCAGCTCTGCATAGACACTAGATTTACCTATAACAAAATGGCGACTAGGGAGCGAATATATTGTTTGTTTGTCTATATTTGTTTTCTTTATAAACTTACAGACGGAGCCTGAAGTCAGCTAGCCTTCGAACTGCATTTGCTATGCAAGTGCAAAGTAGACCAATGTTGCTTCAGTCTATCTCCAGGTTTTGTTTATAAACTGAACAATCTATTTACAAGCTCTCTAATTGCCCTTGTGGTGGGTCTAGTAACCTCCTTAGATCTACCCCTGTGATCTATTTACTGATTACCACTTGCTCCGCCAAAATCCCTGAATTGTGTTGCAAACTGTGATCAAGAACTAGATCAAAAGTCTTGCACTGTACCATCACACCCTCTCTTCAAGGATATCAGTATGCATCACACTTCCCGTGTGTTGTAGGTGGGATGCATACTGGAATCCCTGTGTAACAGGTGTGCTAATCAGAAAGGGCTAATTTTGCCTTCAGACTTTGGTTTTTTCACTCTTTTTAGCTCTATTCAGGAGTTTTGCTGTCTGTAATCAGTATACCTATGTTGGAAACCCCCTTCCTTGCCATTATTCTGCCTCCATTGTGCAAAGAACTATAATTTTTTTTATGTATTATAAGCCATTTTCAGTTCTCTTTTACAAAGAAGTAGCGTAATTGAACTGTTGTTTCTTGATTTGAAAGTGTCGCAAGTGTCGTTTTCAGTCATAGAAGAGAATCTGATTATTCTTGACAGTCGATTACATTGTTACTCTTGTATTTGATTTGAATTAGTAGTTTTTCAAGTGTTGAAAGCAAGTTTTCCATTCCGAATCAGAAAGTGTCGTCATTGTCTTCATTTTGTCTTGAAAAGAAGCTTGTTAGTAATATCACTTTGAAAAATAATTCAGATTTGTGCTTAGCTTTCTTTTTATCATTCACACATTAAGGAGGCTGAAAACAAATACATGCATGTGCATTTGCATTTAGACTATTTGTTGGTTTGATTTAGGACAGTGCATATAGTGTGTGCTCTCTGTTCTATGTTGAAAGAATATCATCTCTCTTTCTTTAGTATCTAGGATTTTCATTGCAAAAGGAAGATTAAACGATTGTTTATCATCTTAAATTGCATTTTAGGAATTGTATATCTACATCACGCAGTGAACCTGAGAGGAAAATTTCTTAAGAAAGATCAACTATAAAATAAATTTAATGAATCTAAAAATGCTTTGGAACCTAATGCACAACATTTAGAAGTCTAGGCTAGAGACATATTCCAGCGTCGTAAAGCCTGGTAACTGTTGTTTTTATTGCTGGTTGGGTGATTCCTCCACTTTGAGATGATAAGTGCCAGTACGGACTTGTGCTCCCATGTACCATCGAGTATATATTGGGAGAAAACAATAGGCTTTATCATCTATCCATAGGAAGCCATGTCTGCCGCCCTATCGATCGCAATGCACTGAACACTGCATTCGGGAAGATTGACTGCCATACTGTAAAAAGTATTCTGTAATTTTGCGATTGGTTTGGTAATCCCTCTGTCTAGATTTCCAGAGTAGTCTCTTTCATTCCTTTTCAGACTCCTTAAAAGAAAAAGTCCATTTGAGCACTTGTCACTTCAAGCTCATTAAAAAATCGAAGGTGACTATAGTCATCTTTTGTTTTTTCTCGACTCTTAAAAATTGAAAAAAAAAATGTGTCAAAGCGTCTAAAATTTATTTTAATCGGAATAAACATCACCTTTCCTACGTTGGTCTTAGGTTGAGAAAAATGGAGTCCACCAACCAAGGATTTCCCCTTGGAGGAAATCCTAGTCCTTTCTCCTCTTGGGGAGATGTTGGTGCAACCCATATAGCCACATTGTCGCTTCCAGGATTGACAATCGGCCTGCCCGTATGGCTCTTCTCGACCTCTATCGTTCAGAACACCGTGATTCCTGAACAATCGAGTTAGCAACTAAATGATACTAGAGTTACCCCCTAACCTTCTACTTCATCCAATTCTCCCTCTCCTCCTTCCTCTTCGCTTGAAGAAACTGATAAAGCCAAAAATCAAGTAACTGAGAAGAAGAAGGAGCCAAAGGCGAAAAGGGGAAACTAGGCATCGTCTAGCAAAAACCCACACACTGCACCATCTAGGCCTAAATCGCCATGTGTCATTTGCAAAGGAGACTACTATCATCGAGATTGTCCTTGCATCCCTCGGATCTTTAGGGACTAGTCTCCTCGTTTTCACAATCCGGTGTCATCAACCTCTGACAATCATGTTGAGGATACACCGTCAACTAGTGAAAGTGAAGTCCCTGGACAAAAAGGAAAATGTAAATTTCCTTGTAAACTGTGTGAAGGTGATCACGCTGTCCACCATTGTCCCTTCTTAGACGAGGCTAAAAGAGTTTTGGACGACTGTCCAGTTTCACCGTTACGGCTTCCTCCTGGATATAAGAAACTCTTGCCGAGTCCGTCACTAGTTGAAAATCTGGCTGATATGCCATTGTGGTAAGCTAAAGCATCTATCATTAAAGATGAAACCTCTGAATCCACACCAGACGAAAGCCAAAAGGTCGAGGTGGTAGTTGACTCGATCTTGCCTTCAGAAGTTCCATCTTTAGATGATACAGTCACCAGAGAGAACAAGAACGACACCGTTCAAATTCTCTTTGTAAGCACAGACTCCGATGAACATGGGAGCAGTCTACATGTTCCTTTACTGCAGGAAGGAAGTTCGTAAGAGTCATATCCGGCCGTCTATTCGGTCCCACCTCCAAGCAACCTAGTTGTTTCCTTCGATTGGAATCTACTAGGCAAACCCCGTTTACCGGCTAGTGTACCATTTCGAATCATTGCTCAAATATATAAAATGGTCATGGCTGGTACCATCATAGATGAAGGGGCTTCTGTGAGTATCCTTTCCTCAACTGCTTGGAAAGCGCTTGGTTCGCCATCGCTTTTGCCTAAAATGAGAAATCTAACAGGCTTTGACAAAGGAACCAATCGACCGTTAGAGATCCTTCCCAATGTGCTGATAACATTGAGAAGGAAAATCGTTCACATGAATGTAATGGTAGTCCAAGGACCCTTATATTATAATCTACTCCTTGGACGTGACTATATTTATTGCATGGGAGCCATTGTCTCCTCACTCTTTAGAGTAATGTGTTTTCCGCATGAAGGAAGAGTGGTCAAGCTCGTAGACCAGCTTTCATTCCCCGGTTCACACATAGCAAATAGTCAAATACCATCCCTGAATGGTCTTTTCACGTAAGGAATGTCTCATAAATCCCTAGTTCATCCACCTAATGAGCGCGAGTGATTCAGAGGACATGACTGAAACCCAAGGGGCATGCACCCTAGTCTGTTTCGACAGGAAAACCTTGGGTATAGGGTAGGTTTCCGCGAAGGATATATGACCAGTTTATGAGATTAGACTAGAATAAGATTCCTTCTTCAGAGTTATGTGAGTGGAGCCAGTTGCACCACTCACCTTTGTTTATTTTGGTAGACATCGCCGAGGAAGTGTTTTGTCTGCAGTGCAGATAGAACAATCTTTGGTAACTTGGAAATTTTTCGCTATACCTGGGGGCATGCAAACCTTCTGGCATGCAAGCGAAGAGCGACCATTTATTTTTAAATTTGTAGGTCCTCTAACCCTTTAAACTCGTAGGATTGGTCATTTCCTAACTTGCATAAAGAAAGGATGCGGGGCAAAGCTTTAAAAAAATGCCATTTTAAATGAGACATCCTTATTATACGACTGGATCGAGCAGTTTTAACACGGAATTCAAGCTCGTTAGAAAATAAACATAAGCGATGAGTAAATGTTCCCCTGGAGTTTAAGCTCATTTAAAAATGAACCAATTTCCAGTAAATAACCATCGTGAATGAATTATCATCAACCTTTGAAACCTTGGTTGTGTTCTCATCATCACCTCCACTATGTATTGGCCGATCATTCACCTCCATTTGATTGTTTACCCTTTTTGAGGAACAACTGCGAAGAGTGATCCTGTTGGCCATCCTTGTGACACTGCCGTGATTGGAAAATTCCAAACCTTACCTATAATTAGTTGCTACCTGAATTTATCACTCGTTCCTTGAAGAACAAGTCTCCTTTAAGCTCTTTTCATCTGACTCGTAAAATATGAAAAGATTGCCGAGAAATTGGCCTCTCCAGCTTGTTAAAGTGACCGGAAGTGCTATCCCTACTTTAGATTTTAATCTTTTTGGACATGAGGGATTATTACACAAAAAGATCGAGTTCTTGTTTTGTTCGGCTCGTTAAAATGACCGAAAATCCATCCCTTTTGTATTATTTTATACTTTTTCGGACTTAAGGGATTATATGACGAAAAAGGATTATTGGATTTTTCTTTACGTCCCTTTTCAGAATCTCTAAAATTGGAAAGGATCAAGTTATCTTTGTTGTTAAACTCGTTAAAACCGAATAGCGACAAACTTTTCCATACAGACAAGAACGAGTTTCACTATCGCTAGGCTCGTTAAAACATAGCGATGGGTTTGCCCAAAGGGAAAATTATAGAACAAGCATATGTTATCCTCCTCAAGCTTGAAAAAAGTAAAGAGGTACTGGTCAGCAATGAATGGTGAAAAATTTGGAGAAAACTTGAAGAAACTTTATTGGTAGCAAGTCGCTCTTCAACATGACACTTCCACTCTGCATCCGAGTCGGGTTGGGTTGTTCCGTTCACTGGTCATATCACCATTGGTCCATACACCATCCATATTTGGGGTTAATGCTACCAATCCATCATGTCAGTGTCACCAATATGTTCAAGGGAAGTTGCTTAGAGAATTCACCTGTGTCTCATCCACTACAATACATTTACGCTCCATTCTTTCATGACCACCACCCTGAACCTTATGTCATTAGATCATTTTCACCTCCATTAAAATCATTTGCTCCGTTCCGTGTCATTGATGTGGGATTCACTAAGGCCCTCCTATGACAGATCACTTCTTGTCGATAATAGCTCATTATCCAGGAAGTCGATCTAGGAACAACCCTTTCAGTACTTTGAAGCTTGCATGCCTCAATGGCAAGTTTCTCACTTCCGGCGATAGGTTTACATCAATGGCCTTCGACCGAAAGATTTTGCGTGGTGTTCGACACCAAGTCCCTTATTCACACCACGTGAATTTTACTGTATTACCTTGAGGGTCATCATCATTATTAGTGATTCCTCTCGTGTCTATTAACATCTTACATCATTGGCTGGTAATCAGGCAATGTCTTTCCATGTTCGACTCCAGAACATCTCTCACAATGATCGACTTGTACTCTGAGTGAAGATCAAACGAGATTGAAGACCCCGAATCTAATTTCATCCATCTGGGTTGCAATATATATTTATGAAAATAAAGACATCAAATGTACATCATAGTTGCACAGATAATCATCCAACCTGAGGGATGATGGTTCTACTAGAATCATCAGTCTGCACACAGACGATTGTCTGTCTTATGTACATGAAAATGAACTTATAAAGCTGAGCATGGGAATGCCCGCCTCAGCTAGATCATGAAAATATTATAAAGATAATGTGTTGTATTGTATCTTATTACAGGTCACCTTACAGCTCGAAAAAACTTCGGATCCTCATGATAAAGCATTTCACCCGACATCAAAAGATTAATGACCTCATGCTTTAGGGGGAAACTGTTATAGACATTTTTGGGCACTGCAACCCCAATCATAAATGTCCATAAACCAAGGGCTCTTAAGTCCCTAAAAGTGTTGTTCCAACCCCTAAAAGAACAAGGTCAACTGATTACATCATCTCCCAGAAGTTCTCCATGAAAAACTACTCAGAACTGGTCAAAACTAGACCATCTCACCTGCTACATGGTCAAAGTGCACTACATCCCACCTAAATGCACACGAGAAGTGCGATGCATACTGAAAATCCCTTTTATGGGGCGCGATGGGTGAGAGTGGACAAATGGTAGGGTCAATTTGTGAGGTGGAGGATCATGGAATCTTCCAAAAACTTCTCCTGTGACACTTGCCTCTCTACATTTGCCCAGGGATGAATAAGAGATCATCAATCTCCAAGTGGAATCAAGAACTATCAGAGAGAGGACACTAATCAAATATCAGGAGGCTGGAATTTTGTATCTTGTAAGGAAGTGCTACTGGTTTCTTGGTGTAACATCATAGTGTTGGGTGATCTAAGCTTTTCATGAGGTGAAGAAGGGCTTTCTTGTTGAGAGGATGACACTGGGTCAGAACAACTGGTTGTAATCCTCTTTCCTATTCTTGATTATTAATAAAGCTATTCAAGTTTTCCTCCACATTCTTGTACGATTGATGATATATGCATTTGTGTGGTCAATATATATCTGGTCCTATATTTTTTATGTTAGTATATCTCTGTTCTTGGATAGTATTATGCTGCTTTGATTCCACAGGTGCTCTTTGAAGCTGGGTAGACGAGGAAGCGAGTGGCAAAGATCTATCAAAAGGGAGAGGAATCAAGCAAGGAACCAAGTGCAAGATAGAGGTTGGTCTCCTTTATTCCCCTCTTATCTACTCCTCATAAAGGAAAATGAAATTGGTTTTAGTTTGTTTGTTTCTAAGGTAGCTACCAGCCTTAGTGGGACTAGTAGCTCTGCATAGACACTAGATTTCCTGATAACAGTGTGTTAAGTCTATTGTGCATCTACATCTGGTTCTAAAGCACTATCCTATATTCCATTACTAATCAGTTGTCATTCCATTTCAATGTGATGCCCGATTTATCCTTTAAGTAAGAGATTTCCATCTGATTTTTGTAGGATATGATTGCTGCATTGGTTCCTGTAGATTAAGGTGTTGTTGTTCATCAGACTTAGTTGTTGTTACATTTTCTAGTTGTTGTTCCATTTCTTAGTTGTTGTTCCATTTGTTATTTGCATTATTGTTGCTTTGGTGTGCATAATGATCATAAAATATAGTGGGCGTTGGAATTTGTTGTCTAGTCCCTAGATTGATGATCTGTTCTTTGATTACCTTTAGCTACATCAGTTTACAAAGGGATGAGTTATTGTTACTGGACCCTTGACAGATAAATTACTTAGTTTTCCAAGTGCATGATTTAGTTTTTAAAGTATTTTTCTGTAAGTAGATATTGTTTCAAGCATCCGTTTACTCTTGTATTTTCTTGAGCTATACTACTAGCATTACTCTGACAAATGACCGCCTAAAACTAAGTACACTATTTGAGATAGAAAATCATTCCTGGATTGACAAGTTAATGTGAGGTAATTAGAGGTGAAAAAGACCCTTTCTACAACTCGACAGACCTGCCCGAACGAGTTTACACGGATGCCCTCAAATGACCCGCCTGAACAACACACCCAAACAAGTTGACACGGATGCCCTCAAATGGCCCACCCGAACGAGTTAACATGGGTGCCCACACGATCGAAACAAAGGCACAAGGGAGAGCGAGGCAAATGAGTGGCATGAACATGCACAAAGCCCACCCCGGGTCACAACTTAGCATTTTTTATACGGGCTTGTGTGCCCGGGTGCGCCCTCACACTGAATGACCCTACCGAATGAGTTTACATGGACACCCTCGCCCAACCCGCCTGAACGAGTTTACACAAACGCCCTCTATTGACCTGCCCGAACGAGTTTACACAGATGCCCTTGCCAGACCCACCCGAATGACCCACCCGAACGAGTTTACATTGACACCCTCAAACGACCTGCCCAAATGAGTTGACACAAATGCCCTCAAACGACATGTCTAAATGAGTTTACATGGGCACCCACACAACCAAAATGAAGAGACAAGGGAGAGCCAGGAAAATGAGCTGCATGAATGTACAAAAAGCCCACCCCGTGTCACAACTTATCATTTTTGATATAGGCTCGTGTGCCCCGGCACACCCTCACATTGAATGACACAACTGAATGAGTTTACACGGACACCCTTGCCTGACCCGCCTGAACGAGTTTACACGGATGCCCTTAAACGACCTGCTCGAACAACCCACCCAAACGAGTTGACACGGACACCCTCAAACGACCTACCCAAATGACCCACCCGAATGAGTTGACATAGATGCCCTCAAATGACTCACCCAAATGAGTTAACATGGGCACCCACACGACCGAAATGAAGGCACAAGGGAGAACTGGGAAAATGAGCTGCAAGAACATGCAAAAAGGCCAACCCGGGTTACAACTTAGCATTTTTGATATGGACTCATGTGCCCGGGCACGCCCTCACACTAAATGACCAGACCGAATGAGTTTACATGGACACCCTCACTCGACACGCTCGAAAGAGTTTACACAAACTCCCTTGCTCGACCCATCCGAATGACCTACCCAAAGGATTTTACACGGATGCCCTCAAATGACCCACCCAAACGACCTGCCCGAATGAGTTTACATGGACACCCTCAAAGGACCCACCCAAATGACCCGCCTGAACGAGTTGACATGGACGCCCTCAAACAACCTACCCAAATGAGTTTACATGGGCGTCCACACGATCGAAACGAAGGGACAAGGGAGAGATAGGAAAACAAGCTGCACGAACGTGCACAAAGCCCACCCCAGGTCACAAATTAGCATTTTTGATACAGGCTCATGTGCTCGGGTGCACCCTCACACTAAATGACTCGATTGAACAAGTTTACACAGATGTCCTTGCCCGACCCAACTAAACGAGCTTACACAGATGCCCTCGCCCGACCCGCTCGATCGAGTTTACATAGACGCCCTCACCCGACCCACCCAAATGAGTTTACATAGTTGCTCTAAAATGACTTGCCCAAACAAGTTAACAAGGATGCCCTCAAACGACTCGCCCGAACGAGTTTACATGGGTGCCCACATGACCAAAACGAAGGGACAAGGTAGAGTCGAGAAAACGAGTTACAAGAACATGCACAAAGCCCACTCCAGGTCACAACTTAGCATTTTTGATATGGGCTCATGTGCCTAGGCATGCCCTCAAACTGAATGACCTGACTGAACGAGTTTACATGGACACCCTCGCCTAACCCGCCCGAACGAGTTTACATGGACGCCTTCACCCGACCTGCCCGAATGACTTACTTGAACAAGTTTACACAGACGCTCTCAAACGACATGCCCGAATGAGTTGACATGGACACCCTCAAACGACCCACCCGAACGATTTTACATGGGCACCCACATGACCGAAATGAAGGGAGAAGGGAGAGCCGGGAAAATGAGTTTCACGAATGTGCACAAAGCCCACCCCAGGTCACAACTTAGCATTTTTTATACGGGCTCATGTGCCTGGGCATGCCCTCACACTAAACGACCTGACTGAACAAGTTTACATAGACACCCTCACCCGATCTTCCTGAACGAGTTTACACAACGCCCTCACCCAACCTGCCCAAACGAGTTTACATGAATTCCCTCACCCAACCCGAACAACCTGCCCTAACGAGTTTACATGGACGCCCTGAAATGACCTGCTCGAACGACTCGCCCGAACGTGTTTACGATGCCCACAAATGACCCGCCCGAACGAGTTTACACAGACACCCTCAAACGACCCGCCTGAACGAGTTGACACGGACTCCCTTAAATGACGCGCCTGAATTATTTTACATGGTCACCCACACAACCGAAACTTTAAGGCGCATGAGATACAAGGCGTTGGGGCACGCGGGTATTTGGACGACCTGTGTCTACTGAATGAAAGGGTGGTTGAATTGGAGGCATGAATGGGAGTTTGTGTAGGTGGTACTACATGCATCCCACCAAACAAAGGGAGGTCAATACTGTGAATGGGAGTTCGGGTGAGAGGCGACATGGGTGCTTGTGCACCCACCGAACAAAGGCATGATTAGGCTTAAAGATAATTTCAAGCAAGTTAACATGGTGAGGGCATCCACTGAATGAACAGTGAATGAGCCGAATGAAGAAGTGCAACGGGTTGTGAACGATGGAAACCAATGTGCAGACGTGCCGGGTAGGCATGCACGCTGACACGGGTGGGCGCCCATGTTGGGAAAACAGCACGACGAGCTGAATGAATGCTTTCAGGGGTGAACAAAGAGTTGGGTAGAATGTGCGGTGACCATTCAGAGGTATCGATGAGCTAGGAAATCAAGTTTTTTGATGAAGTTGTAAAATTGGCTAAGTGTGAATTTGGGGTTTCCTCCAAGATTTAACTTGTACATGAAATTTACACATATTTATATACGGGCAAACTCACATCGGGGGATTGCCCCTCCCTTTATACTATTGTGCATTTCTATACATTAATGTTGTTATGATGGATGTTCATGGTTTTCATCGTGTATAAAGGATAAACTAATACTTGGTAATGAAAAATAAACTAAGTATGAATGTTAGGCGTAGTCCATGACCGTGAGTATTGGTGAAAAGAAAAGGGTCGGTGGTGCCGCACCTCGCTATAGTGTGGTTGGAAGATTACCGCCAATGTAGGGGCATGACAAGTGGTATTAGAGCTGATGATTGGGTTGAGGATGAAGTGTTGATCCCACTGCACTATCATGACATGTGGTATCAAAGCTGGTGAACTGAATCAAGGAGCTGATTCTACAAGAAGGCCGAAGACTTGGTAGGAAGTTCAAGTTTTGCAGGTGACAGGTGGTATATCAGGGTCATTCAGGGTTTCAAGGAAAGTGGATAACCGAGATGGTGGAAGGACCTATGGCAGGTTAATCTATCCATGATGCAGGTGAAGCTTTCTGATACAAGCTATTGGAACAACTAAGCAGATGGAGTTTTGAATGGACTTTAATGAACGCCGAGAATATGAATATTCATGAAGGCTATGCAAAGATCAAAAAAGAATTTGAAGAACTCAAGGATCAATATGAGGATGTTACAGATGTGACAACGATGGAGGATGAACTTGAGATTGATCAAGTTGGACCATGATCATGTGGTTTACAGACATGGGTGGATGAGGAAACTCACATGGAGGGACCTCATGATGATGTAAGTACTATTGATATTTGTGTTTCATTTGAGGATTTGGTGGATGAAACATATGCAGGGAAGTGCAAAATAAATTTTCCTATGCAAGGGGGAATCTAGTCGCCTTCAATTTTTAATGAGCCTGAAGTGACAAGTGCTAGATGGACCTTTTCCATTAAGGAGTCTGAAAAAGAACGAAAGGGAGTGCTCTCAAAATCTAGGCAGAGGGATTACCAAACCAATCGCAAAACTGTAGAATACTTTTTACGGTACGACAGTCAATCTTCCTGAATGATGTGTTCAGTGCATTGTGATCGATAGGGCGGCAGAAACGGCTTCCTATGGATAAAGGATTAAGCCTATTGTGGTATCCCAAAATATACTCGACGATACGTGGGAGCACAAGTCCGTACTGGCACTTATCGTCTCAAAGTGGAGGAATCACCCAACCAACAGTGAGAACAACAGTTACCAGGCTTTACGACGCCAGAATACGCCTCTAGCCTAGACTTCTAGATGTTGTGCGTTAGGTTCCAAAGCGTTGTTAGATTCATTAAATTTATTTTATAGTTGATCTTGCTTAAGAAATTTTCCTTTCAGGTTCACCACGTGATGTAGATGTACAATTCCTAAAACGCAATGTAAGATGATAAACAATCTTTTATCTTCTTTTTGCAATGAAAATCCTAGCTACTAAGGAAAGAGAGATAGTATTCTTTCAACAACGAGCATAGAGCACACACTATATGCACTGTCCTAAATCAAACCAATCAAACAGTCTAAATTCAAATGCACATATATGTATTTGTTTTCAGCCTTCTTAATATGTGAATGATAAAAAGAAAGCTAATGCACAAATCTAAATTATTTTTCAAAGCAACAATTACTAACAAGTTTCTTTTCAAAATCAAAATGAAGACAATGACGACACTTTGCGATTTGGAAATTAAAACTTGCTTTCGACACTAGAAAAATTACTAATTCAGATCAAATACAATAGTAACAGGGTAATCGACTATCAAGAGCAATCAGACTCTCTTCTATGACTGAAAACGACACTTGCGACACTTTCAAAGCAAGAAACGACAGTACAATTACGTTACTTTTTTGCAAAGGAGAACTGAAAACGACTCAACAAATACACAAAAACATTTACAGTTCTTTGCACAATGGAGGCAGAATAACAGCAAGGAAAGGGTTTCAAACAGAGGTGTACTGACAACAGGCAACAAATTTTTTGAATAGATCTGAAAAGAGTGAACACAGAAACCAAAATTTAGGAACAATGCCTAGTCTGATCAGCACACCTGTAACACAGTGAATTTGAAATGCAGCGCACCTACTACACTCGGGAAGTGCACTGAATTTGAGATTCACAGAACAAAGAGTGCGTTGGGCCAGGGATGAGACTTTGCTTGGGTTTTGGGTCACAGTTTGCAGTTCAGTTCAGGGATTTTGTCCGAGCAAGTGGTAATCAGTAAATCAACAACAGGGGTAGATCTAAGGAGGTTACTAGAGCCACCACAAGGGCAATTAGAGAGCTTGTAAATCAATTGTTTAATTCATAAACAAAACCAGAGATTGACTGAAGCGACATTTATCTACTTTGCATTTGCATAGCAAATGCAGTTCGAAAGCTACCTGGCTCAACTTTAGGCTCTATCTGTAAGTTTATAAAGTAAACAAATGTAGATAGACAAACAACCTAGTCGCTCCCCAGCGGCGTCACCATTTTGTTACAGGGAAAAGTGTCTATGCAGAACTTCTAATCCCAATAAGGCAGGTAGCTACCTTAGAAACAAACAAAGTAAAACTACTTTCATTTTCCTTTATGAAAGATAGATGAGAGAAGAATAAAGGAGACCAACCTCTGTCTTGCGCTTGGTTCCTTGCTCGATTCCTCTCTCTTCTGATAGTCCTTTGCTACTTGCTTTCTCGTATACCTGGCTTCACAGAGTACCTGCAGAATCAAAGCATCATAACACTATACAAGAACATGGATCCATTATCATAAACCATCTAGGATCAGATGTAAATTTACCATACAAATGCATGAAACATAAATGACACAAGAGTTATGGAGGAAAACTTGAATAGCTTTATTGATAATCAAGAAAGAGCCAAGAGAGTTACAACCAGTTGTTCTGACCCAGCATCATCCTCTCAGCAAGTAAGCCCTTCTTCACCTCATGCAAAGCTTAGATCACCCAACACTATGATGTTGCCTCAAAAAACCAACAGCAATTCCTTACAAGATGCAAAATTCCAGCCTCTGGATCTCTGGGATGAGGGATCCATATATAGATGTCTGTAAGGGAGATGAGTCAGCTTGTGTTTTGATTAGTGTCTTCCCTCTGATAGTTCTTGATTCCACTTAGATATTGATGATCTCTTACTCATCCTTGGTTGAATTCAGAGAGGCAAGTGTCGCAAGAGAAGTTTCTGGAAGATTCCACGCTTCTCCACCTCGCAGATTGACACTGCCATTTGTCTCTTCTTGCCCATCGCACCCCATAGAAGGGATTTTTGAAATGTAACGCACCCACTGAGTGTACTTAGGTGAGATGCAACGCACTTTGTCTATGGAGCAGGTGAAATGATCCTATTTTGACCAGTTCTGAGTAGTTTTTGATGGAGAACTTCTGGGAGAAGCTGTAATCAGTTGAACTTGTTCCTTTAGGGGTTGGAACAACACTTTTAGGGACTTAGGAGCCCTTGGTTTATAGAAAGTGTTGTTGGGAAAAGTATCTATTCAGAATGCCCCTATCCCACTCTAAGGTGTGATAGTGCCTTAGCAAAAAACAAGGAAAAATACTTGATTATTCTTCTTTATGAAATGTAAATGAGGAGAAAGGATGTAACTAACCTGTGTCTTTCGCTAGTTTGTTGATCCAATCGCTCCTCTCTTCAATAGCTCCCAGCTCCCTGCTCCCTTACCGGCCCAGCTTCACCGAATTCCTGCAAGATCACAAGAGAGAGAAACTACATGAAGATATAGATATACATTCTTAAAAAGCTCAGGATCAGATTAAGCTAAACATGCAAATATAACAAAACATCGCTGAGATACAAGCATGTAGAAGAAACTCAAATAATTTTATTGATATGATAAGAAAGTCCAAGAGGAGATACAACCAAGTGAGTCCCGATCCAGCATCTACCTCCCAGCAAAGGAATCCCTTCCTCTCCTCCAACAAAGCATAAATCACCCAATGTACTAATCTCAATCTCAAACCAACAGCAATTCTCTGCAAAGTACAAAATTCCAGCCTCTGGATCTCTGGGATGAGGGATCCATATATAGATGTAAGCAGAGAGGATGAGTCAGCTTATGTTTTGACTTGTGGCTTCTCTCTGTCAGTTCTTGCTTCCACTTGGAGACTAAGAGCCTCTTACTCATCACTTGGTCGAATTCAGTGAGGCAAGTGTCATTGGAGAAGATTCTGGAAGCTTCCATGGTCTTTCCACCTCGTTGAATGACTCTGCCACTTGTCATTTCCCGCTCAACGCACCTGGGTAGTGCATTCAAGTGCATTGCAACGCACCTAGCCAGTGTATTTGGGTGCTTTGCAACGCAGGCAGCTAGTGGAGCTTCTGAATTGATCTTGATTTGACTAGTTCTGAGTGGTTTTTGGTGGAGAACTTCTGGGAGAAGCTGTCATTGGTTGACCTTGTTCCTTTAGGAGCTGTAACAACATCTTTAGGGACTTTGGATCCCTCGGATTATGGACATTTCATGCTTATAGCTGTAAGGCACAAAAATGTCTATAACAGTTGCCCCCTAAAGTATGAGGCCGTTTATCGGGTGAAATGCTTTATTAGGAGGATCCGAAGTTCTTTCAATGCTGGGAGGAGACCTGTAATAAGATACAATACAATACATTATTTTTCATACTTTTTTTCATGATCTAGCTGAGGCGGGCATTCCCATGCTCAGCTTTATAAATTCATTTTTATGTACATAGGACAGACAATCGTCTGATGGTAGACTGATGATTCTGATGAAATCATCATCCTTTTGGTAGGATGATTATCTGTTCTGCAGTGCTGTACATGTCAATGTCTTTATTTTTCCTGAATATATATCGCAGCCCGGATGGATGAAACTAGATCTGGGGTCTTCAATCTCGTCCGATCTTCACTCTAAGTAAAAGTCGATCCATGTGAGAAATGTTTTGAAGTTGAACATGGAAAGACATCGCTTGATTACCAGTCAATGATGTAAACTGTTAACAAGCGCGAGAGGAATCACCGATAATGATAATGACCCTCAAGGTACTGCAGTACAATTCACGTGGTGTGAATAAAGGACTTGGCGTCGAACACCACGCAAAATCTTTCGGTCGAAGGTCATTGATGTATACCTGTCGCCGGAAGTGAGAAACTTGCCATTGAGGCATGCAAGCTTCAAAGTACTGAAGGGGGTGTTCCTAGATCAACTTCTTGGATAATGAGATGATGTCGACAAGAAGAGATCTGTCAAAGGAGGGCCTTAATGTATCCCACATCAGTGACACGGAATGGAGCAAATGATTTTGATGGAGGTGAAAACGATCTGATGATATATGGTTCAGGGTGGCGGTCATGAAAGAATGAAGTATAATGTATGGTAGTGGATGGGACACGGTTGACTTCTCTGGATGACTTCTCTTGAACATATCGGCGACACTTATATGATGGATTGGTAGCATTTACCCCAAAGTTGGATGGTATGGCGAGACCATGGTGATGTGACCGGTGAATGAAACAACCCAACCCGACTTAGGCATGGAGTGGAAGTGTCATGTTCAAGAGCGACTTGCTACCAATAAAGGTTCTTTGAGTTTCTTCCCAATTTTTCCCCAGTCATTTCTGACCAGTACCTCTTTATTTTTATCAAGCTTGAGGAGGATAACATATGCTTTTTCTATAATTTGCCCTTCGGGCAAACCCATCGCTATGTTTTAATGAGCCTAGCGAAAGTGAAACTCGTTCTCGTCTAAAGACAAGTTTGTCGCTATCAATGTTTTTAACGAGTCTAACGACAAAGATAACTCGGTACTTTTCATTTTTAGAGAGTCTGAAAAGGTACGTAAAGTTAACTCCGGAAGTCCTTTTTCGTCATCTAATCCCTTAAGTCCGAAAAAGTATAAAACAATATAGAAGGGATGAATTTTCGATAGTTTTAACGAGCCAAACAAAACAAGCGCTCAATCTTTTTGTGCAATAATCCCTCAGGTCCAAAAAGATTAAAATCTAGAGAAGGGATAGCTCTTCTGGTCGCTTTAACAAGCTGGAAGGCCAAAACTCGGCAATCTTTTCATATTTTACGAGTCAGATGAAAAGAGCTTAAAGAAGATTCGTCTTTTGAGGAACGAGTGATAAAATGGGTAGCAGCTGATTCCAGGTGAGGGTTGGAATTTTCAAAGCACGGCAGTGTCACAAGGATGGCTAGTGAAATCACTCTTCGCAGCTGTTCCTCAAAATGGGTAAACAATCATATGGAGGTGAATGATCAACCAATGGAAAAGTGGAGGTGACGGTGCAAACACGACCAAGGCTTTAATGGCTGATAATGTTACATTCACGGTGGTTATTTACCAGAGGATAGTTCATTTTTTAATGAGCTTAAACGCGGGTTGAAACACTTGCTCGATCTTATGTTTATTTTTTAACGAGCATGAACTATGTGCTAAAACTGCTCGATTATCCAGTCGTATGATAAGAATGTCTCATGTAAGATGCCATTTTTTATGGAGCTTGCGCCTTACAAAGCTTTGCCCCGCATCCTTTCGTTATGCAAGTTCGGAAACGACTAATCCTACGAGTTTAAAGGGTTAGACGTCCTATAAATTTAAAAAATAAATAGCCGCCCCTTGCTTGCACTCCAAAAGGTTTGCATGCCCCCAGGTATAAAATATGATTTCAAGGTTACCTCTTCTTTAGTCTATTAAAACATTTGTTTTAATGAGAGAGGCCTACCTCTTTCAGGTTACCAAAGATTGTCTCATTTGCGCAGCAAACAAAACACTACTTCGGCGATGTCTACCGATATAGACAAAGGTGAATGACAACGAGCGCCAAACACATAACTTTGACAAAAGAATCTTGTTCTAGAACAACCCCTCTTCCAATCACGGACGAGGTACGGACTAGTCATATTCTCCCGCGAAAACCTACTCTATACCCAAAGTTTTCCTGCTGAAGCAGACCAGGACGCATGCCCCCTGGGTTCCAGTCATATCCTTCCAAATTACTTGCGCTCATCGGGAGGACGGACCGTGGGTTGAGACATTTCTTGCATGAAGAGACCATTTAGGGATGGTATATGACTATTTGCGATGCATGATCCGGGAAATGAAAGCTGGTCCACGAGCTTGACCACTCTTCCTTCGTGTGGAAAACACATTACTCTAAAGAGTGAGGAGACGATGGCTTCCATGCAATAAATATAGTCCCGTCCAAGGAGTAGGTTATAATCCAAGGGTCCTTGAACGACCATCACGTTCATTTGAACGGTCTTCCCTTTCAATGTTATGGGTACATTGGGGAGGATCCCTAAAGGTCGACTGGTTCCTTTATCAAAGCCTGTCAGATTTCTCATTTCAGGCAAAAGCGATGGCGAACCAAGCGCTTTCCAAGCAATAGAGGAAAGGATACTCACAGATGTCCCCTCATCAATGATGGTGCCAGCCATGACCATTATGTATATTTGGACGATAATTCTGAATGGTATGCATGCTGGCAAATAGGGTCTGCCTAGTTGGTTCCAGTCGAAGGATACAACTAGGTTGCTTGGTGGTGGGACCGAGTAGACGACTGGGTATCGCTCTGACGAACTTCCTTCCTGCGATAAAGGAATGGGTGGATTGCCCCCGTACTCGTTGGAGTCTGTGTTGATGAAGAGAATTTGGATGGTGTCATCTTTATCCTCTTCAGTGACTGTATCATTCGAAGATAAAACCTCTGAAGGCAAGATCGGGTCAACTGCCGCCTCGACCTTTTGACTTTCGTCGGGTATGGATTCAGCTGGTTCATCTTCAATGATCGGCGCTTCAGCTGACCACTTGAGTGGGCCAGCTGGATTTTCAACTAACGAAGGACTCGACAAGAGTTTTTTATATCTAGGAGGACGTCGTAACGGTGATACTGGATGATCATCCAAAACTCTTTTAGCTTCGTCTAAGAAGGGACAACAGTGGATGGCATGATCGCCTTCGCACAGTTTACAAGGAGATCTAGCTCTCCCTTTTTGTCCACGGACTTCACTTTCGCTAGTTGATGGTGTGCTTTCAACATGGCTATCAGAGGTTGACGCCACCGGATTGTGCAAACGGGGAGACCAGTCCCTTAGTATCCGAGGGATGTAGGGACAATCTCTGTGAAAGTGATCTCCCTTGCAAATGACACATGGCGATTTAGGCCTGGTTAGTGCAGTGTGTGGATTTTCATTAGACAACACTCGTTTGCCCCCAGTCGCTTTTGGCTCCTTCTTCTTCTTCTCTTTCTTCTTCTTTTCCTTCTTCTCCTTAGGAACTTGACTTTTGGCTTTGCCAGCCTCATCAAGCGAAGAGGAAGGAGGAGAGGAAGAATTAGAGGAAGTAGAAGGTTGGTGGGTAACTCTGGACTGGTCTAACTGCTGATTCGACTGTTCAGGAATAGTGGTGTTCTGAACGACATTGGTTGAGAAGAGCCAGACCGGCAAGTCGATTGTCAGTCCTGGAAGCGACAATGTGGCCATATGTGGTGCACCAACATCTCCCTAAGAGGAGAAGGGACTAGGATTTCCACCAAGGGGAATTCCTTGGTTGGTAGGCTCCATTTTCTCAACCTAAAGATCAACGCAGGAAAAAGGGTATGAATATTCCGTTTAAAATAAATTTTAACGATGCTTGGACACAACTTGCTTTTTCAATTTTAAATAGTCGAGAAAAAGCAAAAGATGACTCTAGTCTCCTTCGATTTTTAATGAGCCTGAAGTGACAAGTGCTCAGATGGACCTTTTCCGTTAATGAGTCTGAAAAGGAACGAAAGGGACTACTCTGGAGTTCTAGGTAGAGGGTGTGCCAAACAAATCGCAAAACCGCAGAATACTTTTTAAGGTACGGGCGATCAATCTTCATGAATGCTGTGTTTAGTGCATTGCGATCAGTAGGGCAGCCGACACGGCTTCCTATGGATAAAGGTTTTATGCCTATAGGGGTCTCCAAATATATACTCGATGGTACGTGGGAGCAAAATCCGTACTGGCACTTTTCGTCTCTTAGGAGGAATCACCCAACCATCAGTGAGGCCGAAAGTAACCAGGTTTTACGACGCCAGAAAACGTCTCTAGCCTAGACCTCTATGTTGTGCGTTAAGTTACAAAGCGTTGTTAAGTTCATTCAATTTATTTTAGGTTGATCTTTCTTAGAAGTTTGCCTTTTTGGATCACCACGAGATGTAGATACAATTCCTAAATGCAGTCTAAAGATGATAAGCAAGCTTTTATCTCTTTTCAACAATGAAAATCCTAGCTACAAGGGGAAAAGAAAGACACAATCTTTTCTCAAAGAGCATAGAGCACACTGTAAATGCACTTTTCCTAAATCAAACCATACAAACTATCAATATGAAAATGCACAAATGCATGTATTTGTTTTCCCTTTCTTAATATTGATGCCTAAAAAGAAAGCTGTTGTACAAATTTGAATTTGATTTCAAGTGAAAACACAAACAAGTTTCTTTTTGAAATCAAAAAGACGATTACGACACTTTATGATTTTGAAGTAAAAACTTGTTTTGACACTAGAAGTTCACAAATTCAAACCAAAAGACAAAATTAAAAGTGCAATCAACTGCCAACAACAAACAAATTTACTCCTAAGATCAAAACGACACTTACGACAGGTCTAGATCTAAGGGCGACAATATGACTAGTTTACTTTTGTAATGGGAAACTGCAAATGATGTAACAAATACACAAAAACAAATACAGTTTCTTTTATACAACTGAGGCGGAATTAAGGCAAAGAAAAGGGGTTTTCAGATAGGTACACACACTGATAACAGGCTGCAAAAAACAGAGATAAAACTGAACACAAGGATGCAAAGAACCACAGCTGCACAGGGCAAAGGCTGATCAGCGCACCTATTGCACAGAGAAACTGAATTGCAGCGCAGGTAGCCCTCTCGGGACCTGCATTGAAATACAGAGTCTCTTCAAAGAGCCTGCGCTGAAGCAGAAACGAGAATTGTCTCTGGGTTCTGGGTCACGGTTTGCAGTTTGATCTAAGGTTTTTGGCCGGATAAAGGCTATCAATAAGGTAAAATTAGGAGGGTGATTTAAAGGAGGACTAAGAGCTATCACAAAGGGCAGTTAGAGCATTTGTGGATCAGCTTGTTCAGATCATAAACAGGCCCAGTGAGTGGACTATAGTGGCAGATCTCTACTTTGCATTTGTAAATGGCAAATGCAGTTCGATTCGCCACTCCTAAGTTTATGAGAAGAACAATCATAGAAACACAAATAAACTAACTAGATACGATCCCCAGCGGAGTCGCCAATTTGTTGTTGGGAAAAGTATCTATTCAGAACGCCCCTATCCCACTCTAAGGTGTGATAGTACCTTAGCAACAAACAAGGAAAACTACTTGAGTATTCTTCTTTATGAAATGTAAATGAGGAGAAAGGATGTAACTAACCTGTGTCTTTCGCTAGTTTGTTGATCCAATCACTCCTCTCTTCAATAGCTCCCAACTCCCTGCTCCCTTACCGGCCCAGCTTCACCGAATTCCTGCAAGATCACAAGAGAGAGAAACTACACAAAGATATAGATATACATTCATAAAAAGCTCAGGATCAGATTAAGCTAAACATGCAAATATAACAAAACATCACTGAGATACAAGCATGTAGAAGAAACTCAAATAATTTTATTGATATGATAAGAAAGTCCAAGAGGAGATACAACCAAGTGAGTCCCGATCTAGCATCTACCTCCAAGCAAAGGAATCCCTTCCTCTCCTCCAACAAAGCATAAATCACCCAATGTACTAATCTCAATCTCAAACCAACAACAATTCTCTGCAAAGTACAAAATTCCAGCCTCTGGATCTCTAGGATGAGGGATCCATATATAGATGTAAGCAGAGAGGATGAGTCAGCTTATGTTTTGACTTGTGGCTTCTCTCTGTCAGTTCTTGCTTCCACTTGGAGACTGAGAGCCTCTTACTCATCACTTGGTCGAATTCAGTGAGGCAAGTGTCATTGGATAAGATTCTGGAAGCTTCCATGGTCTTTCCACCTCGTTGAATGACTCTGCCACTTGTCATTTCCCACTCAACGCACCTGGGTAGTGCATTCAAGTGCATTGCAACGCACCTAGCCAGTGTATTTGGGTGCTTTGCAATGCAGGCAGCTAGTGGAGCTTCTGAATTGATCCTGATTTAACTAGTTCTGAGTGGTTTTTGGTGGAGAACTTCTGGGAGAAGCTGTCATTGGTTGACCTTGTTCCTTTAGGAGCTGTAACAACATCTTTAGGGACTTTGGATCCCTTGGATTATGGACATTTCATGCTTATAGCTGTAAGGCACAAAAATGTCTATAACAGAAATTTTATGCTTGGGCTTGCAGTGCCCAAAAATGTCTATAACGGTTTGGTATCAAAGATTCTGAGCTACATTTGGTACTCAAATATCGCGGCTGCCTACATAGATACATCCAGGAAGATATGGAGTTCTTGAACGTCTCCTCACTCAACAAAACATACTGATACGCTGTCAAAATTGATCAAAAGTTCAAACAGAAGAAGTGAGACTTTGGATCCACAAACCCGAAGCCCAAAGGACAAAACCAAGGTGGGGTGACCCAAGACAACCCATCAAAGCTGCAAGAAAATAACAACATCACAAAGCCAAAAAAGGACACAGGAAATTGGTATGAGTTCCATAAGAGTCCCACTCATAACACAAGTGGGTGTGAGACCAAGAAGTTTTTGGTGGCCGAGCTGAAGGATTCTGAATTAGATGCATGTTCCGACCCTGAGCCAGAACCTGACAAGGGGAATGGCAAAGGGAAGTAGATCATTGATGTGGATCCCAGCGCCACTGTTGCCACTACCAAGATCCAGAAAAATGAGTCCGAAAATCCAAGGAAGGGGAGCATCTTTTCCACTCAAATATGTGGGTGAAGGGTTCGCCACTGCAATTCATTGTTGACACTGGCAACCAAAAGAACCTTGTTTTAGCAAAGGTTGTGAAGCGGTTGGGCCTACCAACTACACCACACCCGCAGCCGTACAGTATCAGGTGGCTTCATGAAGGACGAGATCTCAAAGTTCGCCAGCAGTGCCGCCTTCCCTACAGCATCAAGCCCTTCATAGACGAGGTATTGTGTGATGTTACACCTCTGGATGTTTGCAATGTACTATTACGCCAACCATACTTGTGGAGGTGACATGCTATGTATGAGTCAAGGCCTCGCATTATCATTATTTCTTTGGGTGATTCATTATACAGGATATCGGAGGTAGCCCCACCTACCGCCACCTCTTTGATCACTGCTAAGAAAGGTAGCAAGCTCATCTCCCAGACTAGGAAATTCATCTGTCTGGCTCACTCCCAAAGTAAGGGGAAGATCGTTGCTACATCCATGACCCCCGCAAAGGGTTCCTCCATGCAGGAGCAGCAGAAAAGGGATACGGTCATGATAGAACACAGGAACAACTTCTCATCACCCACAGGGGTACCACACATGTTTCAGGTAGGCAAAAAAGTTTGGTTACATCTGCAGAGACAACGCCTTTCTAGAACCCATCAGAAACTCAGACGAATCCGACATGGTCCTTACACCAGTACCAAGGCTATGGGAAACAATGCTTTGAAGCACAACATTCCTCCATTCCTTCGCTTGCACCGAGTGTTCAATGTGGACCATCATTGACCGTGCTTCCCAACATTTCTGGTCACATCAGAGATTATAGAATAGCTCACCAGAGACCTAGCTCAGCAGAAGCTTCCTCATCTCAGGGAGGAACTCAACGCAATGGGGACCATTGCTTCCTAAAGGGGGAGGAATGATCCAAGTGGATGTTGGTGGCCACCCACCTATCCCATTTGGACCCCCACAACTGTCTCTTTCAGCTTTTTCAGTTTCCTACATTATAGCATAGTTTACTATTTTTAGCAGTTTTTCGGGTCCTGAACTTAACGAGCCGTTTTAAGGCCCTAAACGACATTTTTTGGGAAATCTGGGGAAATCTGGGGCAACATGGGTCCATGGACTGATGTTGCCTCCCAAAGTAGTAGTGCTCAGATAGATCTTTCTAATGAGCTATTGTACGCGTCAAACAGAGATCGTATGCCAAAGTTACGACCCTGGGAAATTGATGTACCAATTTACCCAAACGGGGCCCACAATTTGGCATTTCATCTTCTAGGGTTAGGTTTTGGAATGTTAAGGGCTTTCCATTATTTATCAACAATAAATAGGCCTTCCAGCCTCATTGTAATACAGTTTAGAGGCATGTAGCCACCACATCTCTTCTTAGAGATAAGCTACCATCGCCCTAGCTGGTTTATTTCCATTTCTGGTTGTAAGCATATTTCAGTATTTTCCATTAATGAAATGAAGTATTATTTCCACTGCATCTTTGTGTATATGGTTATCTTTGTAATTTGTTGCATTCCTATTTAAATCTAGATCAGTCAGGCGAGGGCGTCGTGTAGAAAATTCATGTGAAGTCATCAGGCGAGGGCATCATTCAGAAAAGTTGTTCAAAGTCATTAGGCAAGGGCATTCATGTAGGGTTGTTCGAGGGAATTTGGGTAGGATCATTCAAGTTCATTCGAGGGCGACACAGGGCGTCCATTCGAACGGTCGTTCGTGGAGTCGTTCAAGGGCGTGGCAGGGCATCTGCCTGAACAACCCGAGTTGGTCGAATGGTGAATCAGGTGAACTCTTGAATGGATGGCACGACCCAACAGTGGACGAGTTGGGCATTCAGTGGAAGCGCCCAACGAGTTGGACAAGTTGAATGAAATGCATTCAGGTGAACGTGCAGAGGCAAATGATGAGTTGGGCAAGAGTCATGCGGCAACCATGTGGGCGTGTCGACGAGCTGGGCAACTGAGTTTGCCGATGAATGTAAAATTTGGATAAGTGTAAATTTGGGGTTTCCTTAAGATTTAACTTATATGTATATTGATATTGTGGGTAGACTCATTACACAGAGTTGCCCTCCCTTTATACTATTGTGCATTTATGTGTTAAAGTTGTTTATGGTGAATGTTAATGGTTTCATCCTTTCTTGAATCCCATAAATGGGACTCCCAATGAGACATATACCCCCTTATGTACGAACCTTATTTGAAGATTCTATCAGAGGATCTTGAAGACCCTTAGCTTGCAAATGTTTCTTCCTTTGATGATGGAGGCCTTCTAAGAATTTTTATCATGATCAATCATTTTTTCATTATGGATGAGACCCTATAATAGGTATGATCCTTCTATGTGAATATATTGAGCTATATCTACACCATGCTCCTATATTCTAGAAGATATCTTTAACCATGCAATTTGTTCTATTTCTATATGCTCCTATACTACTCAAAACTTTGAAAGAAGACTTTAAGCAAAGAGGTCGACTTAGTCATAGGAGGATCTTCCTTCTTTTACTTCTTGTCGTCTTCTTTCACTTCTTGAGTTACATGAGCTTCTTCCCTTTTTCTCTTGTTGTTGTTGTCCTTCTTAAGTTAAGGACAATCCATTTTGTAGTGTCCATATTCTTGGCATCCAAATCATTGGACTTTGGACATGTAGTGGTCCCAACAAATTTGTTACTTTCCTTTCAAAAAGACATTGAGGTATACTTAGAAGGGGACATATACTTACTTGATAGAGTTTGAGATGTAGTGAAATTGCTTTCTTCTTGAAGACTTGATGGCTTTCCTTCCTTAGATCTTGATGTTCTTCAAGTTGCTTTCTTCAAATGGACTTGCTTGATGAGTTGTCTCGTAGTGCCTTTCATTTTTCAAGATGGTGTAGCTTGATGTAGGTCCCTCTTTTATATGTTCTTCTTGTAGGTGCCTTTATACAAGGCGTTTCTTCTTGTTTTGTAGTCTTCCATGATGAATGATAGATGGTAGACCTTCTTGTCCTTGATGCGATTGAGACTTCTTGGCATGATGCTTCAACCTTGCGGATGTTCTTGAGATTCCCTTTCCTTGATGTGTCACCTTAGCTTCGATACCGCGTTGAAGAATCTGGGGCAATGGGGTATAGCAGGATTCTTCTAGAATTGATAACAATTTGTGAAGCTCTTTTAAAATTTATCTTGTTATCTTAAGCTTCTTCTCTTCTTATTAATGCATGTGTGTTTACTTCATCAAATTGGTGCCAAAAACATAAGAACGAGAACACAAGATGTTGGCTAGCTGCCAGGGAAAAACCTCTCTCTCTCAAAGAGGAAAACCCTTTCATAAATTTCTCTTATTGAAGCTTCTTATTAGTCATTGTGAAGCCCTAGACCCTTGACAAGAATATCCTCCAGGCACAAGTCAAGTCCTTCCTCCTCTCTGCACTTTGTTTCTTCAGCACTTCATTCCCCGGCACTGTGTCCTTCTTTCAACTTTTGATAGTCCTTGGTGGACTAGCTCTAGAAGAGACTCCAACTTTTGATCCTTAGCAAGATCCTTTACCAATGAAGAAACCTTCATTGAATTTACCAACCGAGCTTTTTTCTTGATGTGAGGTTGTAGACTTGATGTACACCAATTTTACTGCACCTGGGGTGATTTCCATCGTGACAAGACATGGAAACCCCAAATTTACCACAATTGGGAGGCTTTCAACAAGGTGGGACATGGAATCCCTGGGTTCCCTGAAATTTGGTGACTTTTGTTAAGGAGGGATTGGAAGACCCCATGTCATGATCCTATCCTAGTGGTAGTATTTCAACCACACATAAGCGGGTGCGACACCGTTGTACTTTTTCCTTTTACCAATACTTGAGTACACGGTCTGTGCCTACTTCAACACTTAGTCAATTTTCCAATAAGTTTTCTTAATAATGCAATGAAAATAACTTACCATCAATTTATCTTCTTCAATTATTCTTTCAACCTGTAGTGTCGTGTCGTCTTGTTGCATTGCCCGCTACTTGCATGATACAACTCCACACCTGAATTACAAACCTATCCACCCGACTTTCCATTCCGCGACGCCCAAACTCTGCCATTGGTGCGATCCATAGTGAGGGTGAATGGCCTGCATGCAGTGCAGCCTAGTCAGTAACCCACCCCGCTCTACCTGTCTGCACTACCAAGTGTGACCCGCCCACTGTAATCCACCTACCATTGCGGCCCTCTTACCCACGTCCTTCTCTTCTTTTTGTTTTCGCCCAACTCCTTCCTTCGCACTTGTTCTATGATGTGGAAGTCCAAGTTTGATGTCCCTTCATTGAACGCCATCCTCCTTACTTATACGCATCCTTTAGCCCAAGGGGCATGTCTCTCGAGGATAACAAGAGTCAGCTCCATCAACATGCATGCCCAGTCAACCTACCACATAACCTCGACACACCTAATTCCAACGAATTCTCATGTCCCTTTGTGTGCATTGTCGCACCCATGGGTCGGCTCCAACACTTATGCGATTACACCCATCGCCACACATCGCACACCTACCTGCATCCTAACTCGTTCGCACATGGTCACCTCTTTCATCTGGGCACCCAACAAGGATCACCCATGTGCCTTCTGCTGGTGACTTGCCCATCGTTCATGTATCAAGGGGCATGTGCCTTGCCCAACATAGTGTGCTTGCTATGAGTGTTCCCATCACCATCTCGCATAGGTGAATTCCATGCCAAGTCTTTCCATATAACCAAACGCTCACCCAAGTCGCATATAACCGAACACGGGCCCCCGTACTATGGGTTCAGTCTTTCGACTCTCTCGGGTGCTCCTGACTCGAATACCTGACACCCCTGCCCCCACCCCCACACGTGGTAGAGGTTTCTGATGCGATGGGACATGGAAACCCTAGATTTCATGCACTTGGGCAGCTGCCGTCATAGCAGGACATGGAAACCCCACTTTCCCCGCAATTGGACAGCTCCCATCGTAACAAGGCATGGAAACCCCAAGTTCCAAAGATAGACTAGGCAAGCAATTTCCACCCTACCACGAAATGGAAACCTCGGGTTCGCAAGACTTGGGAAATTCTTCATCATTCCACAACATCAAAACCATGAGTTCCATAAACTTGGACAATTTCGGTCGTGTTACGACATGGAAACCCAAGTTCCCCACACCGGGGCCGTTGTTTTCACCCGGGCAGGAGATAGAGACCCCAAAGGTTCCCAAAATTAGGTGGTTTCCCTCATTCCACAAAAAAAAAGCCCTCGAGTTCTATGGGCTTGGGTGGTTCTCTGTCATTCTGTGGCATGGAAACCTGAGTTCCCTGCACCAAGGTCGCAGTTTTTGTCGTGGCGGGACATGGAAGACCCCGAGTTTCCCATAATTGGGTAGTTTCCATCATGCCACGGAATGGAAAGCCCCGTGTTTGGTATAATTTGGTGTTCTTTCCCTATCGCACGATGACATGGAAACCTGAAGCTTCCCAGACTTGGGTGGCAATTTTAGCCACGGTACGAGAGACATGGGAACCCCCCGTTTCCTAGACTTGGGTAGCAATTTTTGTCATGACACGAAATGGAAACCCCATGTGTCCACTGACGTGGGTAGAATTTTCCATCACACCGCGAAATGGACACCCTGAGTTCCCCAAACTTTGGCAGCCTTTCGTTGCCCCACGACATGGAAATCTAAAGTTTCACAAACTCTCAGGTGATTCAAGGTGTGCCGTGACATGGAAACCCTAGGTTTCCCAAACTTGGGTGGTTTCTGTCAGTGGTTTCAGCCACGCCGCGACATGGAAACCGCAAGTTCCCCACTCTTGGACAGTGGTTTTGAAATACCCCAAGTTCCCCAGACTTGCGAGGTGGTTTGCATTGTCATGGGAACCCCAGTTCCCCGTGTTGGGGCATTGTTGAAAACCTCACGTTTCCATCAAGGGCGGGACATGAAACCCCCAAGTTTACCTAGACTTGGGTGCCACTGGTTTCGGTCGTGGTGCAACATGGAAACCCCAAGTTTCCGAGGCTCAAGCGCCACGGCGCGACATGGAAACCCCAATTTTTTTTGCACCAGGCGAAAGCCCCAAATTTTAGGTGTCGGGTGGAAACCCCAAATTTTGGGTGTGAAAAGGAAACCCCAATTTCTTTTGCGCCAGGTGGAAGCCTTAAATTTTAGCCACCGGGTGTTAACCCCAAATTTTGGGTGCTGGGGTGCAACATGGAAACCCCAATTTTTCCCATGCTTGGGTGAATTTTTCATTGCAATGTGGAAACCCAAAATTTTGGGCGCCAGGGCACGACAAGGAAACCCAAAAATTTTGGGCACTGGAGCGCAACATGGAAACCCTAATTTTCCCAGGCTTCAACACCTTTTCCGTCGCGGCATGGAAACCAAAAATTTCCCGCCCCCAAGCAATAAAAAATTATCATCTGGAGGAAGAGGCAAAGGCACGAGAGCTGGAGGGTTGTCTAGATTTATTTGTGACAAGAGCGAAGCTCTGAATCGAGGCGACCAAGGGCTGAATCTCAGTGGATCATGACAGTGAGGCCACTCTGCCGCTTACAATACCCTGTCACATATTTAAATCATCTGCAAAGGGTTCTTCTTAATGACCGTTTGGAATTGAACTTCTAAGCTGCCCCGACCGAGATGCTTCACGGCTGTAGTTTGCAAATGACACATGCTGCTAGGGGTGACAAAGTGATGCCCCTACTGCAGGTCGAGATACAGTCAAAGAGTGACATTCACTGCTTCTAGCGTTGATTCTGACTTAGAGGCATTCAGTCATAATCCGACACATGGTAGCTTCACGCCACTGGATTTTCAACCAAGCATGATGACCAATTGTGTGAATCAACGGTTCCTCTTGTACTAATTTGAATTACTATTGCGGTGCATTTCATCAGTAGGGTAAATCTAACCTATCTCATGATGGTCTAAACCTAGCTCGCGTTCCCTATTGGTGGGTGAACAATCCAACATTTGGTGAATTCTACTTCACGAGGATAGGAAGAGTTGACATCGAAGGATCAAAAAGCAACTTCGCTATGAACACTTGGCTGCCACAAGCCAATTATCCCTGTGGTAACTTTTCTGACACCTCTAGCTTCAAATTCTAAAAATCTAAAGGATCGATAGGCCATGCTTTCACGATTTGTATTCGTACTAAAAATCAAAATCAAATGAGATTTTACCCTTTTGTTCCACATGAGATTTTTGTTCTCGTTGAGCTCATCTTAGGACACCTGCATTATCTTTTAACAGATGTACTGCCCCAGCCAAACTCCCCACTTGACAATGTCTTCTGCCCAGATCAACCCGTCAAAACATGCCTTAAGGCGAAAAATAGGGGTAGTGCCCTGTCTCTGCCCCACGAAATAAGTAAAATAACATTAAAAGTAATGGTATTTCACTTGCACCGAAAACAGCTCCCACTTATTTTATACCTCTCAAGTCATTTCACAAAGTCGGACTAGAGTCAAGCTCAATAGGGTCTTCTTTCCCTGCTAATTTTGCCAAGCCCATTCCCTTGGTTGTGGTTTCGCTAGATAGTAGATAGAGATAGTGAGAATCTTGTTAATCCATTCAAGAATGTCACTAATTAGATGATGAGGCATTTGGCTACCCTAAGAGAGTCATAGTTACTCCTGCCATTTACTTGTGCTTGGTTGAATTTCATCACTTTGAAATTTAGAGCACTGGGCAGAAATCATATTGCATCAACATCTGCAGGGACCACCGCAATGCTTTGTTTTAATTAAACAGACGGATTCCCCTTGTCCGTATCAGTTCTAAGTCGACTGTTCAACGCCTAGGGAAAAGCCCCCGGCAAGGGGCATTCTACGCCCGTAGCCCAGTCGGCACGTGACTACCTACCCTCACCACGAGAGTAGCTCAGGCAGACTTCCGACAGCCCATGAGTTGAGGGCCCAGACCCCTAGGCCCAGCCCTTAGGGACAATCATTTTCCCAAAGTTATGAATCCATTTTGTCGACTTCCCTTACCTACATTGTTCTATTGATCAGAGGTTGTTCACCTTGGAGACTTGATGTGGTTATGAGTACAATGGGCATGAATGGTACTTGTAGATTTTCAATGACCACCAAGGGCGCACCAGACACCACAAGACGTGTGGTTCTCTTCTAGCTACTAGACCCTATCTCCAGGTGAACTGATTCTAGGGTAGGCAAGCTATTAAAAATAAAAGATAACTCTTCCTGGGGTCCTCGATGACGTCTCTTGATTTCCTAACATTGCCACCCGCCACCATGTCCCGGTTCAAGAATATTAACATGATTCCCTTTCGATGCTCATGTAGAGTGCACCCTTGATACAAGGCTTCCCCATCTCTTAGGATTGACTAACCCATGTCCAAGTGTTGTTCACATGGAAACTTTCCCCACTTCAGTCTTCAAAGTTCTCATTTGAATATTTTCTACTACCACCAAGATCTACATCTGGAGCCGATCCACCCAAGGTCATTCCCGATGTTTCTCAATGACCCCCACATCCTCCTACTCATCAAAGCCAGGCAATTGCTCTGACAGTCAAGTATAGGTTGCACACTTCAGTGCCATCCATTTTTTGGGCTAGTTGATTCAGTAGGTGAGTTGTTACACACTCCTTAGCAGATTTCAACTTCCATGACCACCATCCTACTGTCTTAATCAACCAACACCCTTTGTGGGATCTAGGTTAGCCTGAAATTCAACACCGTAACTTGACTTTCAGTTCATCCTGCATCTCCAATTCTGCTTACCAAAAACGGCCCACTTGGAGCTCTCGATTCCGCGGCGCGGCTCAATGGAGCAGTCACACCCTCTTACCTATTTAAGTTTGAGAATAGGTCGAGGGCCTTACACCCCCGATGCCTCTAATCATTTTCTTTACTCAATAAAACTCGCGTGCAAGCTCTAGCTATCTTGAGGGAAACTTCGGAGAAAACCAGCTACTAGATGGTTTGATTAGTCTTTCACCCCAATACTCAAGTTAGATGAATGATTTGGACGTCAATATCACTACGAGCCTCCACCAGAGTTTCCTCTGGCTTTGCCCTCCTCAGGCATAGTTCACCATCTTTCGGGTACCAACAGGTGTGCTCACACTCGAACCCTTCATATAAGCTCAAGGTCGGTCGACAATGCACCCCCCTAGAGAGGGGATCTCCCCCGTTAGCTTCCTTGCACCTCACAGGTTTTCAAACCCGCCAACTCACACACATGTTAGACTCCTTGGTCCGTGTTTCAAGACGGGTCAAATGGAAAGCCCACCAACCAACACCACTAGCACGCAGGTGCACATGGCTCGACACAAGGGGGGCACGCTTCATTCCTCGACCACCGCAATAGCAAACCGACAGGTAGTAATCCATCTGTGCTTGTGACAATGCAACAACCCATGTTGGTTTCCACCTGAAGTTGAGCCGCAGACTAGCCTGAGCCATTCCACATACGATCGAGATGCATCGACAACCTCCATTCGCTTGCCTCCCAGCAATTTCAAACACTCTTTAACTCTATTTTCAAATTCCTTTTCATCTTTCCCTCGTGGTACTTGTTCGCTATTGGTCTCTTGCCCGTATTTAGCCTTGGACAGAATTTACCACCCAATTAGGGCTACATTCCCAAACAACCCGAATCGCCGAAAATGCCTCATGATGCGATAGGGTCCTAGCCCGACAGGGCTATCACCCTCTTAGGCACCCCCTTCCAAGGGACTTGTCCTAGGTTTGCCGTTGAGGATGCTTCTATAGATTACAATTTAGGTGACGCTGCCGCCCAATTTTCATGCTATCCTCTTCCCAGTTCACTCTCTACTACTAGGGGAATCCTTGTAAATTTCTTTTCCTTTGCTTAATTATATGCTTAAACTCAGCAGGTGTTCTTGCCTAAGCTGAGGTCACAAATTTGGAGCTAAATCTACCCTACCCGATTGGAGGACAAGAGAGAGAAAAGAAAGTTTGAGCGATGCCACACAAAGCCCGCATTAGCTAACACTAACTGCCCATCTAAGAGGACAAGATCATCGCTCACAAATGCATGCCATGAAACATTTCTTGAGGTATTTCAGCCAACCACACTGCATTGGGCATGGACGACCAACTCTATTGATCTCTAACATATTGTAGGGAGCACGCTTGAATGGGATGCGATGCCCAGATAGACGTGCCCTCAACCGAGTCCTTGGGTGCAAATTCTGTTCAAAAACTAGATAATTCATGGGATTCTGCAATTCAAACTAAGTATCACATTTCGCTACGTTCTTCATCATAACAAGAGCCAAGATATCCGTTTCCAAGAGACATTTCCATATATTATTGAAAAATCTGCCACAACACTGAACAGGGGCAGCCCCCACAACAAATGTAAGGCTAAGGGCCAAAAGGAGGAAAGGAAGAAAAACACATGAAAGAAAGAGAAACAAAGGTGTCTAACCCCCTCATTGGAGGAGGCTCAAATAGTGAACAATCTCCCTGAGCCGCACGCCCTCGCAAAAAGGGGGAAATGCATGGAACATCAATCGAGAAGGACTAGGGTGGCCACCTTGGGAGCTCACACTGCTTTTAATCCTTCCCGAACACCAGTCCACAACAATTACCCCTTTTCTCTATAAAGCTAGCGACCGAAAGGAAGAAGGGAGGAAAACAAGGTGAAATAAATAGAGATCAAACGTGGCTACCGACTCACAAGGGGAGGCTCAAACAAAGCACAAGCCTCCTAAGCCACATGCCTTTGTAAAAATGGGGGAATTGAAGGGGATGACGATCAAGAAGGACTAGGGTGGCCACCCCGAGAGCTCGCACTACGTTTCATCCTTCCTGAACACCAATCCACAACAATCCCACCTTTTCTCTGTAAAGCTAGGGGCCAGAAGGAAGAAGGGAAGAAAACAACATGAAAGGAAGGGATATCAACCATGGAAACCAGTTCACAAGGGGAGGCTTCAAACAGAAAACAAGCTTCCCCAACCTTGTGCCTTGGCAAAAAGGGGGGAACTGCAAGGGACGATGATCAAGAAGGACTAAAGTGGCCACCATGGGAGCTCACACTGCATTTCATCCTTCCCAAACACTAATCCACAACAATCCCACCTTTTCTCTGTAAAGCTAGGGGCCAAAAGGAAGAAGGGAAGAAAACAACATGAAATAAAGAGAGATATTAAATGTGTCTAGCAGCTCACAAGGGAAGGCTCAAACAGAGAACAAGCTTCCCCAGCCCCGTGCCTTCACAAAAAGTGGGGAACTGCAGGGGATGACGATGGACAAGGACTAGGGTGGCCACCCCCAGAACTTGCACTGATTTTCGTCCTTCCTGAACACCAATCCACAACAATCCCACCTCTTCTCCATAAATCTAGGGGCCAAAAGAAAGAAGGGAAGGAAACAACATGAAAGCAAGAGATATCAAACATGGCTACCGGCTCACAAGGGGAGGTTCAAATAGATAACAAGCTTCCCAAACCCGTGCCTCGCAAAAAGGGGTGAACTGCAGGGGATGGTGATCGAGAAGGACTAGGGTGGCCACCCCGGGAACTCGCACTAATTTTCATCCTTCCCGAACACCAATCCACAACAATCCCACCTCTTCTCCATAAAGCTAGGGTCAAAAGGAAGAAGGATAGAAAGCAACACCAAAGAAACAAAGATCCCAAGAAAAGAGAGAAGCTCAACAACACGCTGAGTAGATGTCCACTAAACAAAAAGAAATCAAACAAGGCACCCAATCAAAAATAATCCCACCTCTTCACACCCTCCCACATACATTACGACACAACACCATTTCTAGCTTACAACATAACAAACAACAATCAAACAACCAAGAAAATAAAACACAACCTAAACTTGACCACTAGAAAATACAAGGGTTGTGATGAGACCAGTGTCTGGAGCACGTTACTGAGAGGTAAATAAGCCCCCAACCTAGTGCAAGGCTTCAAGCAAAAAATAGACTACTAATAACAAACCAACCCCACTATTGCACCCCTCCATGTACAAAACACCCAACAACCTTTCCAACGAGAAAGTCAATGGGGGTTAAGAATCAAACTCCAAAGAGGAGTTGTCATGGGTCAACACTCAGTGCTGGAGAAAGACATGAGCCAAAAATACACCGATGGTGCAAGGCCACTAAAGAGAGGGACGTCTACAAATCGCACACCACGAAACAAATAAAGGACCAAGTCCCACAAAAAACACACAATCCAAAGGAGGAACAAAGACACAACCCGCTACTTCATTTTTCCTTAGAAGGGGAGTGGCTCATGAGAGGATGAGGAATTCCCTCGATGGCAAAGGAACGAGATAAGATTGCCACCCTCATTCCCATTGGCAGGGAAAATTACGATCTCAATGAAGCTCAAATCGAGGGAGGGGTTTTTCATTACCTGGACACCCAACCCTTCCACGAGGGCATATCGAGGAATGGTCAGGAGGACTAGGGTGGCCATCCCAATGGGCTGAACCGCTCTTCATATATCCCATACTGACCCCACCCTAAAAATTTCCACTCACGGAAGGTTTGAGCTATCAAGCGCGTGCACAACAACTAAAGCTCACCCAAGCAACACATCAACCATCTCACCTTTTTGAGAGAACCAACTATGGAAGCCCACACCCTTAGCCCATGCCTTCCAATGAACAAAAGATCGAGCATCTCCCCTATGAATGAGTCTAAATTTATCCATCGTATTTCCCAATCGCCTCAACTGTAGCAACCATGCCCAATCGAACAGATCCTCAGAAGGGCTCCCAAGAAACAAGCTTCCAAACCCCCTACAAAAACACATTAGGGGAAAGAAAAAGAAAGGATGGGTGGGACAAGCACAAGCATGGCTTGCAATCACACACATGAAAAAGCAAGCATTACCTCAAGACAAGCAACCAAAAATGTTCTCGCCAAACACCAAACCCACTCCCCTAGAGACACACCACATAGTCCCACATTGCAATCGAAACCCAACCAACCCAAACCAAAAAAGGAAACCCCTACTATCAATGATCCTACCGCAGGTTCACCTATCGTAACCTTGTTACGACTTCTCCTTCCTCTAAATGATAAGGTTCAGTGAACTTCTCATGACTTCAATGATGGTGAACCACCATTGTCGACGCAATCCGAACACTTCACTAGATCATTCAATTAGTAGGAGTGACGGGCAGTGTGTACAAAGGGTAGGGATGTAGTCAACACAAGTTGGTTGCATCATTGTAGTGCGCGTGTGGCCCAGAACATCTAATGGCATCACAGACCTGTTATTGCCTCAAACTTCCATGGCCTAAATGGTCATAGTCCCTCTAAGAAGCTGGCCGTGAAGGGGAACCTCCGCGTAGCTAGTTAGCAGGTTGAGGTCTTGTTTGTTATCAAAATTAACCAGACAAATCGCTCCACCAACTAATAATGGCCATGCACCCCCACCCATAGAATCAAGAAAGAGCTCTCAATCTGTTAATCCTTACTATGTCTGGACCTGGTAAGTTTTCCCGTGTTGAGTCAAATTAAGTCGTAGGCTCCACTCCTGGTGGTGCCCTTCTATCTATTCCTTTAAGTTTTAGCCTTGTGACTATACTCCCCCTGGAACTCAAACACTTTGATTTATCAGAAGGTGCTGGCAGAGTCCTTAGAGCAACATCCGTCGGTCCTTGGTCAACATCGTTTATGGTTGAGACTAGGATGGTATCTAATTGTCTTCGAGCCCCAACTTTCATTCTTGATTAATGAAAACATCCTTGGAAAATGATTTTGTAGTGGTGTATCTTTCATAAATCCAAGAAATTCACCTCTAACAATGAAATACAAATGCCCCCAATAGTCCCTATTAATCATTACTCTGGTCCTGAAGCCAAAGACAATAGGACCAAACTCCTATCACGTTATTCCATGCTAATGTATCCAGAGAATAAGCTTGCTTTGAGCACTCTAATTTCCTCAAAGTAACAGTGTTGGAGCTGCAACCCAGCCAATTAAGGCCAGCAGCACGCCACCGACAAAAGGGATGGAAGAGTAGGTGCACACAGAGTAGGCGGACTGACCTTTACGGCCCAAGATCTAACTATGATCTTTTTAAGTGTAGCAACTTAAATATACGCTATTGGAGCTAGAATTACTGTGGTTGCAGGCACCAGACTTGCCCTCTAATGGATCCTCGTTAAGGGATTAAGATTGTACTCATTCCAATTACCAGACTCAATGAGCCCAATATTATTATTTATTGTCACTACCTCCCCATGTTAGGATTAGGTAATTTGTGCACCTTCTTCCTTCCTTGGATGTGGTAGCCGTTTCTTAGGCTACCTCTCCTGAATCGAACCCTATTTCTCCGTCACCCATCACCACCATGGTAGGCCTCTATCCTACCATCGAAAGTTGATAGGGAAGAGATTTGAATGAAGCATCGCCAGCACAAGGGTTGTGCAATCAGTCGAGTTATCATGATTCATCGGAAAAGCGGGCAAGCCCATGCCTGCCTTTTATCTAAAAAAGGCATCCTTTCCAAAGATTTGGGACCTGGTGCACCTATTAGCTCTAGGAATGTTACGGTTATTCGAGCAGTATGGTACCATCAAAAAACCTATAACTTATTTAATGAGCCATCTGCAGTTTCACAATCTGAATTAGTTCATACTTAGACATGCATGGCTTAATCTTTGAGACAAGCATATGACTACTGGCAGGATCAACCAGGTAGCACCCTCCCACTTCAAAGGGCATTCCGAGTGCTCTTTTACCAAGAGCCAACCTGAACACCCATTAAGTCAAAGAGATATCAAAATATCATGTAAAACTTTTATGCCTTGCACCTTTTGCATCCCAAGAAGGAAGCACATGCAACATTCCAAGGACATGGCGAAAAAATGGGTAGACCTGTCAAACCACAATGCACCAAGGCCACTTCGGAGTTTTCAAACACGCCCCAACCAAAAAGAAAATGTGTGATCACTCACCCAATCCCTTAGAAATGCCTCCAAAAGCCTCCACACCTAGCACCGAGGCCACCTAAGAGTCCACCCGGGTAGCAACAATGGTGGACTTCGATGTCCCAATCACCTACAACAGCCTTGATGCAAAGGAAAAGGAAGGAAAATGGAGAATGAACAACAATGAAACCTCTATATTATAAATGAGCCTAAACCCTCCCTGCCCCGCACTGAGGCCACCTAGGAATCCACATGGATAGTAGCAACAATGGACCTCGATCTCTTGATCACCTACAACAGCCTCGATGCAAAGGAAAAGGAAGGAAATAAAAAGAGGATGACCAACCGCAAATCCTATCATAGAGAGGCCGTACAAACCTCCCCGCCCCACATTAATGCCACCTAGGAGCCCACTAGGATAGCAACAATAGTGGACCTTGATCGTATGATCGCCTGCGGTAGCCTGGACACAAAGGCAAGGGAAGGAAATGATACAAGACAAACCGAGCCCGCAACCTCCCCTAGAAATGCCCCCCAACCCTCCCCTCCCTACATAGAGGCCACCTTGGAGTCCCCCCAGATATTAGTAACGAAGGACCTCAATCGCAGATCACCTATGGCAGTCTTAATGCAAAGGAAATAGAAGGAAATAAAACAAGACCAACCGATCCCACAACCTCTCTTAGAAATTCCCCCGACCCTCCCCACCCCACACTGAGGCCACCTAGGAGTCCACCCAGACAGCAGCAACGGTGGACCTCGATCACTTGACCACCTGCGGCAACCACAATGCGAAGGTAAAGGAAGGAAATAAATGTAAATAAAGAGGCTCGCTAGACAATACAAGAACATATCCAAATAGGAGGAGGGATCAGGCAGCTCCGCACCCCATGCACCCTATGTACAGGCAACCTAGGAGATTTCCCATAGTTTTACCAATTGGACAATGAATAATTTTCACCTATAGCCACCTCCATGCAAAGGAGGGAGGTCAAAGTGTTCTACCCCGAAATCCTTCTTCCAAATAGCCCCCACCATCGACGTAGCAAGCCTCCTCCCCATTGGACCACGAGCACATACATAATTGAAACAACAAATGCCCATAAACATTGTGATTTAACATTTCCAACCACAAAATCCTGCCACACATGCGAGATGCAAGGAAAAAACTAACCACTCAATCAAACATATGGGCCAAAACATCTATCAAAACCTCAAAGCTAACGCAACCATGGACGATGTGCACTTTGAAAGGAATGCCAACCCTTAACTTTACAATAAGGAGAATAGCGCCTCACATCGCCTGATAGAAAAAGCAACCAAGAGGGAGGGTAGGTGGTTTACAACCAAAAACATTCCACGTTCCTCTTAAATGTATGCATCTCAACTGACAATGCCAACAAAGAAATAGTACAAGCACAAGAAACCAACACTATAAACAACCAAACAATGAAGAGGCTAGTCGTCACAGGGAGACACACCACAACAACCCATACAACTCTGAGAACTTAGAGAAAAAGTGGAATTGTTCACATATGCCTCCCGGGACAAGAATGGCCAACATTACCACTCATGCACTACTGAGTGGGTATGGAGAGAAGATGAAAATCGGCCACCCTACAAACAACCCAAGGAAATTCTTGAGGCAAACCCGAAAAACCAACTCAATTAGCAACCCACCATTCACATGAAAAGAAAAACCCTTCCCACCAAATAGGGAGGAGGTTAAAAATATAACAAGGAGCCAATTTCAATGGAGCCACACATGGCTGTCCAGCCCAATCAAAATTTGCTATTCGCAACAACTGAGGGGCATGATAGCAACATAGGCATGATGGATTTTTGGGGTTTCCATCTGGGACCACAACAATGAAGGCTCAAAGGATTGTCCAGAAAACTTGAACATTTTTATTGTTCAAATGGGCAAGAGGGATGTGGATGAGCATCGTCAACATTACCACTCATGTGCTACCAAGTTGGGATGGAGAGAAGATGAAAATCGGCGACCCCACAAATGGCCCAAGGCCATTGTTCAGGAAAACCTGACAAAACAACTCAATTACCGACCCACCTTTCAAACGAAAAGAAAATCTATCACTTGTATCATTTGGACGGGCACGAGGGACTAGGAAAAGCCAGGGAGCCACACCACAACAACCCATACAACTCCAAGAACTTAGAGAGCAGAAGGGGAATTGTTCACATATGCCTCCTGAGATGAGCATGGCCAAGCTTACTGCTCATGTGCTACTGAGTGGAGATATGATCCTTTAATGGTTTGTGCGATGGCAGAGTAGAGGCAGGCAACATGGGCATCTTTGGATGTTGGAGCTAGTGGCAATTTGCAATGTCGTACGATGGTGTTGTCGAGGATGACAACCATTTAGAGTGGGGCAGTATGTCAAGCCCATGAGTTGAGCGTGCCGGACGGGCGCATTTAACCAATGGGTTGACAGGCATTTGCATGGGCGAATGACAAGCGAGGGCATCCAAGGACGTTTGCTTGAATGATCGTGTAAGGGAATCGGGCTGAACGACTGGGCAAGGCTGTTCAAGGGTGTTTTTCTGAATGACCATGCGAGGGCGTCAGGCTGAATGACCAGGCGAGGGCATCCGTGGGCTTTTATCTGAACGACCGTGTGAAGGCATCAGGTTGAAAAACTGGCAAGGGCATCCGAGGGCATTTGTTCGAATGACCAAACGAAGGAGACATGACGGTTGGGTCGGTTGGTGGCCGAGTTGACTCATTCGAAAATTAAAAAGAAGGAATCTGTGGTGGTTGGCCAAGCATGGAGTCACAATGATTCATGGAGGGTGAGCTATATATATGGGCGTGCTTTGGCATTAGCTAAGGCATCAAATCAAATGCATAGTTCAGAGAATCCAAGGGTGGAAGAAGGTGAAAGTGCGGAGGTTGGTTTGAAATTCGGGCGAAGGTGCAGGTGGACACGTGCAAGCCAAAGCACCTGAGCCGAAGTCGTTCGAAGGCATCGTTCAGGAGGTCATTCGAAGTCATGGTTCAAGGAGTTGTTCGAAAGCCGCATGCAAGAGGTCATTCAAAGTCATCATTTAGGAAAGTTGTTTGAACGTGTCTGTTTAGGAAAGTCGTTCGAAGGAATCCATTCAGAAAAGTCATTCGAAGGTGTCCATTCAAGAAATTGTGCGAAGGCGTCAGGTGAGGGTGTCGTGCATAAAGGTCACGTGAAGTCATCAAGGGAGGGTGTCATTCAAAAAATTCATTCGAAGTCATTGAACAAGGGTGTTCATGTAGGGCCATTCAAGGGCATTTGGGCAGGATCGTTCGAGGTCATTCGAGGGTGGCATAAGGCGTCCATTCGAACGATTGTTCAGGGAGTCGTTCGAGGGTGTGGCAGGGTGCCCACCTGAAAAAATTGAGTTGGTAAAACGGTGAATCGAGTGAAGTCTTGAACAGGTGGCACGACCCACCGGTGGACGATTTGGGCATTTGGTGGAAGCGCCTGAGGAGTTGGATGAGTTGAACAAAATGCATTCGGGTGAACATGCGAAGGCAAACAAGAATTTGGGAAAGTGTCATGCGGTGACCGTGTGGGCATGTCAACGAGCTGCGAAACTGAGTTTGCCGATGAATGTAAATTTGGATAAGTGTAAATTTGGGGCTTCCTCAAGATTTAACTTATATATCTATATATATATATATATATGATATTGTGGGCAAACTTATTACAAGGAGTTGCCCCTCCCTTTATACTATTGTGCATTTATGTGTTAATGTTGTCTATGGTGAATGTTAATGGTTTCACTCTATATAAAGGAAAACATAATACTTGGTAAAGAAGAAAATAAACTAAGTATCAAAAGTAGGCGTAGTCCACGATCGAGAGTATTGGTGAAAAGGAAGTGGTCGGTGGTGCCGCACCTCGCTATAGTGCGGTTGGAAGAGTACTTCCAGTGTAGGGGCGTTACAGAAATGAAGGCATAAGGGAGAGTGGAGAAAACTATCTACACGAACGTGCACAAAGCCCACCCCACGTGACAACTTAACATTTTTTATATGGGCTCATATGCTTGGCGTGCCCTCACACTAAACGCCCTGACCGAATGAGTTTACATGGACACCCTCGCCCGACCCACCTAAACGAGTTTACATGGACGCCCTTCCCTAACCCAACTGAACAAGTTTACACGGGCACCCTCAAGTGACCTACTCAAATGAGTTGACATGGACGCCCTCAAATGACGTACCCGAATGAGTTTACATGGGCACCCACATGACCGAAACGAAGGGACAAGGGAGAGCTGGGAAAATGAGTTGCACGAACATGCACAAAGCCCACCCTAGGTCACAACTTAACATTTTTGATACGGGCTCATGTGCTTAGGCATGCCCTCACACTGAATGAGCCAACTGAAAGAGTTTACACGGACACCCTTGCTCGACCCGCCCGAATTAGTTTACATGGATGCCCTCGCCCGACTCGACCGAACGAGTTTACACGGATGCCCTCAAATGACCTGCCCGAATGACTTGACACGGACACCCTCAAATCACCCACCCGAATGACCCACTTGAACAAGTTGACACAGACACCCTCAAACGACTCGCCCAAACGAGTTAACATGAAAGACCACACGATCGAAATGAAGGCACAAGGGAGAGCTGGACAAATGAGTTACATGAACATGCACAAAGCCCACCTCAGGTCACAACATTTTTGATACGGACTCGTGTGCCCAAGTGCGTCTTGACACTGAGCGACTCAACCGAACAAGTTTACATGGACATCCTCGCCCGACCCGCCCGAGTGAGTTTACACGGACACCCTCACCCGACCCGCCTGAACGAGTTTACACGAACGCCCTCAAATGACGTGCCCGAATGACCCGCCCAATGAGTTGACATGGACGCCCTTCAAACGACCCGCCTGTTGTTGGGAAAAGTATCCAATACGGAATGACCCTATCCCACACTAAGGGTGATAGTACCTCAACAACAATCAAAGCAAAGCTATTCGAGATTACTTCTTTATGAGATGTAAGAGAGAGGAGGAAGAGATCCACTAACCGATGTCTTCCGCTAATGATTGATCCAATCTTCTCTCTTTGTTGCTTGCTCCCAGCTCCTTGCTCTTTCACTGGCCCAGCTACACCAAGATCCTGCAAAATAACAAGAGAGGGAAACTACAAGAAGCATACATTCATAATTGATTCAAGGATTAGAATAAATCAAATACACAAGCATAACAATACACCATTGAGACACATGCATATAGAAGAACCTCAAATGCTTTATTAATGGAAGAAGTAAAGTTTAGGAAGTGATACAACCATAAAAGGCCCAATCCAGCATCACCTCCCAGCAGAAAGAAATCTCCTCTTCACCTCCTTCAAGCAAATCACCCAATAGTTCTATACTCAAACCAACAACACTTCCTTACATTCACAAGATTCCAGCCTCCTTAGACCTCATGAGAGAGATCTATATATAGGATTTTTGGAGAAAGGATGAGTCAGCTTGAGCTTGGCATGGAGCTGACTAGTGTCCTCTCCCACTTCAGTTATTCTTCAGTTCTTGAGTCCACTTGGAGGTTCTTGCTTCCACTTGGAGATCTAGACCCTCTTACTCATCATTAGGCGAATTCTCTGATCCAAGTGTCATTTTGGAAGCTTCCTGGGCATTGACACCTTGAGGAATGACTGTGCCACTTGGCCAAACTCACCCAGCGCAGGTAGCCTTCTTTGCAGTTGACATTTAGCACAGGTACACAGTGGAGCAGTTGACATTCAGCGCAGATGCTCAGTGGAGCAGTTGACATGATCCAGAATTAGCTTGTTTTTGAGTGTTTTCAGGTGGAGAACTGATATTCAGTGCTGTGGTTTGCTGACCTTTTTCCTCTAGGGGTAGGAACAACATGTTTAGGGACTTTGGATCCCTTAGATTATTGAAATTTCATGCTTCATGCTGTAAGGCACAAAAATGTCTATAACAGTTGCCCCCTAAAGTATGAGGTCGTTTATTGGGTGAAATGCTTTATCAGGAGGATCCGAAGTTCATTCAATCGCTGAGAGGTGACCTGTAATAAAATACAATACAATACATTATGATTCATTCTACTTTCATGATCTAGCTGAGGCGGGCATTCCCATGCTCAGCTTTATAAATTCATTTTGGTACATAGCACAGATGATCGTCTGATGATAGACTGATAATTCTCTGCTGAAATTATCATCCTTTGAGTAGGATGATCATCTGCTACAATGATGTACATGTCAAATGTCTTTATGTTTCCTGAATATATATCGCAGCCCGGATGGATGAAACTAGATCCGGGGTCTTCAAACTCGTTCGATCTTCACTCTAAGTACAAGTCGATCCATGTGAGAATTTGCGCTGAAGTCGAACATGGAAAGACATCGCTTGATTACCGGCCAATGACATAAACCGTTAACAAGCACGAGAGGAATCACCAATAATGATAATGACCCTCAAGGTACTGCAGTAAAATTCACGTGGTGTGAATATAGGACTTGGCGTTGAACACCACGCAAAATCTTCTGGTCGAAGGTCATTGAGGTATACCTGTCGCCGGAAGTGAGAAACTTGCCATTGAGGCATGCAAGCTTCAAAGTACTGAGGGGGTTGTTCCTAGATCAACTTCTTGGATAATGAGCTGAAGTCGACAAGAAGCGATCCGTCAAAGGAGGGCGTTAATGAATCCCACATCAGTGACACGGAACGGAGCTAATGATTTTAGTGGAGGTGAAACAATCTGTGACATATGATTCAGGGTGGCGATCATGGGTGGATGAAGGATAATGTATGGCAGTGGATGGGACACGGTTGACTCTTTCTGAACAACATCTCTTGAACATATAACGACACTGATGCGATGGATCGGTAGCATTACCCCAAATGTAGATGGTTTGGCGAGGACCATGGTGATGAGACCGGTGAATGAAACAACCCAACCCGATGTGATACGGAGGAAAAGTGTCATGTTCAAGAGCGACTTGCTACCATTAAAGCTTTGAGCTTCTCCCAATTTTTCCCCAGTCATTTCTGACCAGTACCTCTTTATTTTTGTCAAGCTTGAGGAGGATAACATATGCTTGTTCTATAACCTGCCCTTCGGGCAAGCCCATCGCTATGTTTTAACGAGCCTAGCGATAGGGAAACTCGTTCTCGTCTAAAGACAAGTTTGTCGCTATTTAATCATTTTAACGAGTCTAACGACAAGGAAAACTCGGTCCTTTTCATTTTTAGAGAGTCTGAAAAGGTACAGAAAGTTAACTCCAAAATTCCTTTTTCGTCATCTAATCCCTTAAGTCCGAAAAAGTATAAAACAATACAGAAGGGATGAGTTTTCGATAACTTTAACGAGCCGAATAAAACAAGCGCTCAACCTTTTTGTGTAATAATCCCTCAGGTCCAAAAAGATTAAAATCTAGAAGAGGGATAGCTCTTCCGGTCACTTTTAACAAGTTGGAAGGCCAAAACTCGGCAAACTTTTCATATTTTACGAGTCAGATGAAAAGAGCTCAAAGAAGACTCGTCTTTTGAGGAACGAGTGATAAACAGGGATAGCAGCAGATTCCAGGTACAGGTTGGAATTTTCCAATCATGGCAGTGTCACAAGGATGGCTAGGTGAAATCACTCTTCGCAGCTGTTCCTCAAAATGGGTAAACAATCATATGGGGATGAACGATCGGCCAAATGGAATGGAGGTGGCAGGTGCAAACACGACCAAGGCTTTTTATGGCTAATAAATTTACGATCACAATGGTTATTTACTGGAATAGGTTCATTTTTTAATGAGCTTAAACTCTGGAGGAAACCCTTGCTCAATCTTATGTTTATTTTTTAACGAGCATGAACTATGTGCTAAAACTGCTCGGATCTCGCTTTTCTATTTTTTAACGAGCATAAATTCCGCGGTAAAACTGCTCGATATACCAGTCATAAGATAAGAATGTCTCCTGTGAGATAGCTATTTTTTATGGAGCTTTATCTCACGAAGTTGTGCTCCTTCTCATCCTTTTTTTATGCAAGTTTGGAAACGGCTAATCCTACGAGTTTAAAGGGTTAGACCTACAGGTTTAAAGGGAGGACCTAAAAATTTAAAAAAATAAATAGTCGTCCCTTGCTTGCACTCCAAAAGGTTTGCATGCCCCTAGGTGTAAGGTATAATTTCAAGGCTGCCCCTACTTATCCGATAAAACATTTGTTTTAAAGGGTGAGGCTTACCTCTTTCTGGTTACCCAAAGATTGTTTTGTTAACACCATCAAACTAAAACATTTCCTCGGCACTGTCTACCGAAGTAGACAATGGTGAATGACCTTTGTCAAACAAGTAACCTTGACAAAAGAATCCTATTCTAGAACAACCCCTCTTCCATCCACGGACGGGGTACGGACTAGTCATATTCTCTCGCGGAAATTCTACCTTATACCCAGGGTTTCCTCTGCCCGAAGCAGACTAGGATGCATGCCCCCTGGGTTCCAGTCCCATCTTTCCGAATCACTCGCACTCATCGGGAAGGAGGACTGGGGGTGGAGACATTTCTTGATTGAATAGACCATTGAGGGTTGGTATGTGACTATTTGCGATGCGTGATCCCGGAAATGAAAGTTGGTCTACGAGCTTGACCATTCTTCCTTCGTGTGGAAAACACATTACTCTAAAGAGTGAGGAGACTATAGCTCCCATGCAATATATATAGTCTCATCCAAGGAGTAGGTTATAATCCAAGGGTCCTTGAATGACCATCACGTTCATTTGAACGTTCTTCCCTTTCAATGTAACAGGTACATTGGGGAGGATCCCTAATGGTCGACTGGTTCCTTTATCAAAACCCGAGAGATTTCTTATCTCAGGCAAAAGCGCTGGGGAACCCAGTGCTTTCCAAGCAATAGAGGAAAGGATACTCACAGATGCCCCTTCATCAATGATAGTGCCAACCATTACCATTCTATAAATTTGGACTATGATTCTGAATGGTATACTGGCTGGGAACCGGGGTCTACCTAGTTGGTTCCAATCAAAGGACACAACCAGGTTGCTTGGTGGTGGAACCGAATACACGGCCAGATATGACCCTGACGATGTTCCTTCCTGCGATAAAGGAATGGGCGCATTGCCCTGATGCTCATCAGAGTCTGTGTTGATGAAAAGAATCTGGATGGTGTCATCCTTATTCTCTTCAGTGAGGGTGTCATTTGAAGATGAATCTTCAGTGACGGTGTCATTTGAAGATGAAACCTTTGAAGGCAGAACCGGGTCAACTGCCGTTTCGACCTTTGGACTTTCGTCCGGTCTGGATTCAGTAGGTTCATTTTCAATGATTGACGCTTCAGCTGACCACTTGAGCGGGCCAGATGTATTTTCAACCAACGAAGGACTTGGCACGAGTTTTTTGTATCCAGGAGGAAGTCTCAACGGTGAAACCGGGCGATCTTCCAAAACTCTCTTCGCTTCGTCTAAGAAGGGACAACGGTGGATGGCGTGATCGCCTTCACACAGTCTGCAGGGGGATCTTTCTCCCCCTCTTTGTCTTGAACCTTCACTTTCGCTGGTTGATGGTAAGCATTCAACATGACTATCAGAGGTTGATGCTCCCGAATTGTGCAACCGAGGGGACCAGTCCCTTAGTATCCGAGGAATACAGGGACAATCTCTATGGAAGTGGTCTCCTTTACATATGACACATGGCGATTTAGGCCCGGTCTGTGCTGTGTGTGGATTTTTGTCAGATGTCTTTTGCTTGCCCCCAGTCGCCTTAGGCTCCTTCTTCTTCTTCTCTCTCTTCTTCTTCTCCTTCTTCTCCATGGGAGCTTGGCTTTTGCCGGCTCTACCTTGCGAAGATGAAGGATTGGAGGAAGAGTTATAGGAAGTAGAAGGCTGGTGGGCAGCTCTAGACTGATCTAACTGTTGACTCGACTGTTCAGGAACCATGGTGTTCTGAACTACATTGGTTGAGAATAGCCAAATTGGCAGGCCAATTGTCAGTCCTGGAAGCGACAATGTGGCCATGTGGGGCGCACCAACTTCTCCCCAAGAGGAGAAAGGACTAGGATTTCCATCATGTGGAATTCCTTGGTTGGGGCGTTCCATGTTCTCAACCTACAGATCAACGCAGGAATAGGAGGTGATTATGTTCCGTTTAAAATAAATTTTATAACGACGCTTTAGACACAACTTGCTTTTTCACTTTTTAAGAGTCGAGAAAAAGCTAAAGATGACTCTAGTCTCCTTCGATGTTTTAACGAGCCCGAAGTGACAAATGCTCGGATGGACTTTTTCAGTTATAGAGTTTGAAAAAGGCCAAAAGAAACTGCTCTGGAGTTCTAGGCAGAGGGTGTGCCAAACTTTTCGCAAAACCACAGAATACTTTTTACGGTACGAGTGGTCGATCTTCGTGAATGCTGTGTTCACTGCATTGCGATCAGTAGGGCGGCCGACACGGCTTCCTATGGATAAAGGATTTGTTCCTATAGGGGTCTCCCAATATATACGCGACGGTACGTGGGAGCACAAGTCCGTATTGATACTTATCGCTTCACCGTGGAGGAATCACCCAACCACTCAACGCTAAGATATCACGTTTAACGACACCGGAACACGTCTCTAGCTTAGACCTCTATGTGTTTGCGTTATGTTTCAATGCGTTGTTATGTAAATTCAATTTATTTTAAGGTTGATCTTGTTTAGCAGTTTGCCTTTATGGATCACCACGAGATGTATAGTAACACTCCTAAATGCAGTCTAAGATGATAAGCAAGCTTTTCAATCTTTCAACTTTGAAAATCTTAACTACTGAGGGAAAAGAAAGACATCATCTTTTCACATAGATCATAGAGCACACACTAATGCACTTTTTCCTAAATCGACATGCAAACCGTCATAATGCACATGCACAATGCAAGTATTTCTTTTCTCTTTCTTAATGTTGATGTAATACAAAAAGAAAGCTGTTGTATAATTTTGAATTCAATTTCAAGTGAAAGAAAACAAGCTTGTCCAAAATCAAAAGACACCTTAAGATTTACTTGTTTCGACACTAGAAATATATAAATTCAAACCATATGACGAAAGCAAAAGCTCAATCAGCTATGAACAGCAAACGAACTAACTCTTAAGATCAAAAGGACACTTTATCACAGGTCTAGATCTAAGAGGCCACAGCAAGACTAGTTCACTTTCGTTATGGGAAACTGCAAATGATACAAGAAATACACAAAGAACAAACACAGTTTCTTTATACAACCGAGGCGGAATAGTGGCAAGGAAAGTTGGTTTCAGATAAGTACATTGACTGGTAACAGGCTGCAAAAACAAGGATGAAAACAGGGCAATAAACAGGAGGGAACCCCAGTAGCACTAGGAAAAACTGGTTCAGCGCAGGTAGTACACTGGCAGTTTGACCTTCAGCGCAGGTAGCCCCTTCGAGAACTACGCTGAAATGCAGACTGCCTTCACAGTGCCTGCACTGAAGAGATAAACTTTCGTTTTTCTCAGTTTCCGGGTCACAGATTGCTCAAAAATCCACAGTTTTTGGCCAAATCAGAAGCTATCAGTCAAGTACACACTAAGGGTGAAAAGGAGGATGAAAAGCTATCACTAAGAGCTATTTAGAGTCCTTGTGGATCAGCTCTTCAAATCATAAACATGCCCAGAAACTGAGCTAGAGTAGTTTCCCTCTACTTTGCATTTGAAATCTCCAAATGCAGTTCGATTCGGTACTCCCTGTGTTTATGAAATGAATAGCAAAAACACAAACAACCAACAAGATATGATCCCCAGTGGAGTCGCCAATTTGTTGTTGGGAAAAGTATCCAATACGGAATGACCCTATCCCACTCTAAGGGTGATAGTAGCTCAGCAACAATCAAAGCAAAGCTATTCGAGATTACTTCTTTATGAGATGTAAGAGAGAGGAGGAAGAGATCCACTAACCGATGTCTTCCGCTAATGATTGATCCAATCTTCTCTCTTTGCTGCTTTCTCCCAGCTCCTTGCTCTTTCACTGGCCCAGCTACACCAAGATCCTGCAAAATAACAAGAGAGGGAAACTACAAGAAGCATACATTCATAATTGATTCAAGGATTAGAATAAATCAAATACACAAGCATAACAATACACCATTGAGACACATGCATATAGAAGAACCTCAAATGCTTTATTAATGGAAGAAGTAAAGTTCAGGAAGTGATACAACCATAAAAGGCCCAATCCAGCATCACCTCCCAGCAGAAAGAAATCTCCTCTTCACCTCCTTCAAGCAAATCACCCAATAGTTCTATACTCAAACCAACAACACTTCCTTACATTCACAAGATTCCAGCCTCCTTAGACCTCATGAGAGAGATCTATATATAGGATTTTTGGAGAAAGGATGAGTCAGCTTGAGCTTGGCATGGAGCTGACTAGTGTCCTCTCCCACTTCAGTTATTCTTCAGTTCTTGAGTCCACTTGGAGGTTCTTGCTTCCACTTGGAGATCTAGACCCTCTTACTCATCATTAGGCGAATTCTCTGATCCAAGTGTCATTTTGGAAGCTTCCTGGGCATTGACACCTTGAGGAATGACTGTGCCACTTGGCCAAACTCGCCCAGCACAGGTAGCCTTCTTTGCAGTTGACATTCAGCGCAGGTACACAGTGGAGCAGTTGACATTCAGCGCAGATGCTCAGTGGAGCAGTTGACATGATCTAGAATTAGCTTGTTTTTGAGTGTTTTCAGGTGGAGAACTGATATTCAGTGCTGTGGTTTGCTGACCTTGTTCCCCTAGGGGTAGGAACAACATGTTTAGGGACTTTGGATCCCTTAGATTATTGACATTTCATGCTTCATGCTGTAAGGCACAAAAATGTCTATAACACCACCTGAATGAGTTTACATGGGCACCCACACGTCTGAAACAAATGGACAAGGGAGAGTCAGGAAAATGAGCTGCACGAACGTGCACAAAGCCCACCCCGGGTCATAACTTAGCATTTTTGATATGGGATCGTGTTCTTGGGTCGCCCTCACACTAAACGACCCGACCGAATGAGTTTACATGGAACCCCTCACCTGATGCACTCAAACGAGTTTACACAGACACCATCTCCCGACCCACACGAATGTGTTTACACAAATGCCCTCGCTCGACCTGCCCGAACGAGTTTACATGGATGCTGTCAAATGACCAACCCAAATGACCCATGCAAATAAGTTGACATAGACGTCCTTTAACGACCTGCCCGAATGAGTTTACATGGGCGCCCAAACGACTGAAACGAAGGGACAAGGGAGAGCTAGGCAAATGAGCTGCACGAACGTGCACAAAGCCTACCCCGGGTCACAACTTAGCATTTTTGATACGGGCTCATGTGCCCGGGTGTGCCCTCACACTAAACTACCTGACCAAACAAGTTTACATAGACACCCTCTGTTGTGGAGGTAAATCCCCTCTGTGGACAGAGGCGATCCCTACTAGTCCAAAAAAGGTCTAGCAACAATCAAACAACGCTAACACGCAGGTCCCTAATTACAAATATAAGACCAATGATGAAGGCCTACCTAGATTCGAACGCTAGTACTTGTAGAAGAGTTGATGCTCCCATCCCTTTGCCTCAGCTGGTCACAATCCTCATGATCCTCGTGCACGGACACCTGCACATGCAAAGAATGATACAAACACAAGCATAAAATCCAGTAGATGTAACTATATATCAGTCAGAAAGGATATAACTCAAACATCATCATAAAGACAATAAGAGTGGAACCATAATGATAGTCGTCTATAATTAATAAACAAAGAAGAATACAACCATAGTTCTGACGTCAAATCCTTCTCAAGAGGGTCCAGCTAGCAAGTCTCTCAATCATTCACCCTTGAAGGTAGATCTCCCAAGACAAAAACTCTCTCTCACACAAGTTTACACAAGAAAGAAACACTTCACAACCTTCCTTAAACTCTCTAGCTATCCCACACTTGTCACACCAGCTACCTATCAAGCTCACACACTAGCAGTAACACTCCAAACACTATGAATTCCAAACTAGTTGCTCATGGCAATGGTAGAGGCTTAAATAGGAGAAGGAGTCTCCATGAATGGTGGGAGGATGAGCTTATCTCCAAGGAAGGTGGCTCAAATGATGAAACAGACATGCCAGAGAAGGGAGAGCGACATTTACAAGGCCAACAACCAGGTCTGGAGTCATCTAGAAGGCCGGCTATTAGAACAAACTTGCCCAAACTGGATCAGCGCAGGTTCATAACTGCACTGGAGCGTTGACATCACTGCTGAATAACAAAGAATGTCATATCAGCGCGATGAGATATAAATAACAGATGCGCTGTCTCATGAAATTCGACCAGCGCGGGAATCACGTGTACTTCGGCGCTGGCAGCGCATTAAGTCTGTTTTGGAGTGCTCATCAGCGCGTTTATTTTGACAAAAGTCGCGATGATAGCAAAAACTTTGGCAAAGTGGGTCATTTGACAACATTAGAGAGCATGAGCATGATTAATTTGGACTCATGACACAGTAGGAACACTGGTAGGAAGACAGTGACAAATTACTGTGTAACAGATGCCCCCTAAAGCATGAAGCCCAAGAGAGTGGGAGAGGTGAAATGTTTTAGGAAACTAGCTGAACTGGGACACCACCATGAAGAACCTGAACGTATGTACAACTGATATCTCTGATAATCAATTACATGTAGTCTAGGCATGGGCGCAGCCATCCAAAAGACATACGAAAGAGGCCTGTGGTATGGATGCAACCACCCAGCTAATGAGACTGTGATGATAGGAAAGGTATGGTCACAGCCATCCATGAAGACTCAGGTATGGGCACAGCCATCCATCAATGAGTCATGTAATGATCATGATAATCCACAAAACCGCAACCTAGATCTCAAGAGACAAAATCCAGGGTCTTGCGCTCCATCTCAACCCGAAAAAAGTACAAGTTCAAGCATGTGAATATGAGAGTTGAAGTCGAACATGCAAGAACATCGTCTGATTACTAGTCAATGATGAAAACTGTTAACAGACGCGAGAGGTACCACCAATAATGACAATGGTCCTCAAGGTACTATAGGTACAATCTATGCACGTGTGAATCAATGAGCTGGCGTCGAACACCCACAGAATCATTTTATCGAAGGCCAATGATGAAAACCTCATGTCGAACATGAAGAACCTGCCATTGAGGCATGCAGGCTCCAAGGCACCTGAAGGGAGTCTCTAAGTCAACTTCCTAGATAATGAGCTAAAGTCGACAGGAAGTGACCTTGATCGAAGGTGGGCCATAATGTTTCCCACATCATCGACACGAGACAGAGAAGGATAAGATATTTTGTGTGAGGTATCAGACGAAGGTTGAGTATTCTTGCAGAGGTCAACTTCTCTTGAACATATCGGCGGCACGACAGTGTACTTGACAGTATTTGACATTAGATGATCAAGGGTCATGGTGACAAGGCAATGAGCAGATGAGAGGTCAAACAGGATAACCCAAACCCACGGAGGCTAGCTTAAAATAGGATGAGAGGTTCCCACTCAGACACAAATGCAGACAAGTGCCACGTTCAAGAGCAACATACTGCCGACACGACAATGATTGTGATTCCATTTTCCCCACCATTTCTGGCGAGTACCCCGATTATTGTTTGATGACAAGCTTGACAGGGATAGCATATGCTTGGAAGGCGTCATTTTGATAGAATCTGATGTCATTAAGTCTTAATGAGTCTAACAAAGGAAGAACTCAGCGTCTTTTCCTGTTTAGAGAGACTGAAAAGACAGCAGAAAAGTGAACTCCAGGGGGGTCCTTTTTCGTAAAGTTGTGTCTCGCAAGCCCGAAAAAGTATAAAACAATGCTCGAAAGAAATGCCCAACCAATATGATCGAGGAGTACTTTTCGTAAGTAGTGACTTCGACCCGAAAAAGTAAAAAAGCGGTCAGAAGCACGTCGTTTTGGAGCCAATAACGAGTTCGAAACGACAAAAACCTGGCAATCTTTTTAAGTTCAAACGGTCGAAAAAAGAGCTTTAAAGGAAACCGCCTCTCGTTTCTTTTAACGAGTCGAGAGGGGGACTCGGCTATCTTTTCTTATTTCATGTCGAAAAAGAGCTTAAAGACAATGTTTCGGGACTAAGTGTGTATAGAACCATCGTAATTCCACCGGCATGAGAATCTGCACAAGGAACATCTCACGCGTAAACCTGTTCGAAATAATATGGCCCACATGCATAAAAACATAGTAAAACTATATTCGAACCAAGAACATGGTAAAAATCATCATAAAAATCCCACATTTATGAAAAATAATATTTAATTATGAAATTTTACCATAAATAGGGGGTAAATAAAGTTTTTACCATTGTTACCATTTGGAGCTTTGGAGAATGACTTGGAGCTGTGAGGTTGACGAGCCGAATTGTACTTCGTACGCGCATCAATCATCCTGCAATCTATTTCAGGTAGGTTTATCTCCATTTACGCTCTATTTTGAAGTGTTTTAGCTGCATTTTAACGGTGGGAAGTGATGGTTTAAGAGGATTTTTTGAAACTCGTTCTGCTCTCGGCCAGCGCGGATTTCCTTATCGGGTCCGCGCTGATCGAAAAAGACTTAAACTGACCACCCCCGGATCAGCGCAAAAGAGTGATGTACTCCTACACTGACCCAGAAAAAATATCAAAGGGCGCCATGATCAGCGCGACTATTTTAAAAACAGTCACGCTGACGCCGCGCAACAAGTTTTTTAACAAATTGAACGTATGAAACTTTATGGACAGGGCCCTAATGAATTTTTTTGATCATGCAGGGTAAAATGGCATTCGTTTGGTAGGAGCGAGCTCATGATAACGAGGACATAGCGGCATTTGCCGATGCTGGGTGCCGAAATGCAATGCGGGCGTGTGGGTTGCTCAAATTCTTCCTAACTCTGCGCCTGCGAGCACAGCCTGACCTTCTTGAATTCTTGATCAGAGCCTGGAATCCCACTGATGGGAAATTTGTGATCCGAGGCCGAGATATTGAGTTTGACTATACAGATATCTATTTTTTGACCGGGTTATCACGTCGAGGTGAGATGCCCATTCTAGAGGGACAGCGACCCGGTGGTGATACATTAGACATGTTGATGGCCCAGGTGTGCCCACAGGCACGCAAGTCGCGGAGCGGGAAAGTAGCTATTCCTACGGTGGAGGACATCGTCCTTCGAACTATACTCTTCATGGTGACTCGGGTAGCGGGCTCTTTGGCCAATCACGAGGCCTCGAAGGCCCATCTTCGATTGGCTCTCGAATGCTTGAATCCTACCATATTCAACTAGGCAGCGGTAGTAACAACCAGTATGAAAAGACAGCTGACCAACTGCCATCGTGGTGAGTCAAAGCAGTTTGGCTACGGGTCGATTTTAGTTCTGCTCATGCTGGAGTGGGTACCGGCATTGCAGCTACAGGATATGGTCGTGGATCCACCCAGAGGCCCTCGAGAGACGAGGACCACACGATGGGTCCATGTCATGCCACGAGGAGGTGGCGGTTGACCAGTGGCATGGGGAGTGTACTTCTGAGAATGGTTGGATAGGCAGACTATTTTTGTGGAGGACTGGCCATATGCTGGCGTAGACTTCCATGGAGACCCAGACATGCCGCTGCCCACTGGAGAGCAGTGGGACGATGGTGGTAAGCCACTTGATCTCATTTTTTTATTTTTTCATTTTTGTGATGTTTTTTTAATTTTTCATGTACATGTCCTAACGATGAATGCTATGGTATGTAGATGTAGGACTGACGAGACCCCTTGGCTTAGCGAGATGCACAGGGCATCAGAGCTCTGGCCCTGGCTCCTCCGGGAGTCGATACGATGGAGACCGTAATATGGAACCTCGAGGGCTTGCTGTCATGGATTCCAGATTACTAGGGGATAGAGGAGGTCCCCATAGAATCTTAGATCCATACAGTGGGAGTAGAACCTAGGATGCACCACCTTTTGAGGTGGGTGGCACGAGCCACTGCGGATTATAGGGAGCACAACCCACCATAGTAGATATCTAGGTCTTTGTTTCCCACTGGTGGTTTTTTGAGAGACATGTGTCTCGGATGTATGGAAAACATAGGCCTTATCTAGACATGCACACTTATTTTTGAGCGCCTTGGTGCTCCACAGGATATATATATATATATATATATATATATATATATATATATATATATATATATATATATATATATATATATATATCTATATATATATATATATATATATATATATATATTCCTATGGTTTATTATTGTGCTTTTATGTGCTTGCTTGTATGATGTTTTGATTATAAATTACACAAATGTCTATCTAATACATGATTAGCCAATGCATCAGATAATGTGTTTAATCGTCGTGGAATATGTTGATATGTGATAAAATCAAAATTGCTTTCTAACAATTTAACACGTAAATACAACCTTAAAATGTGACAGTCTCTGACGGAATAACGCCCATTGAGTTGATGGACGACAAGTTGAGAGTCCAGGTTAACAACCAATGTACAAATATTGAGATTAATTGCCTCGACTAATAATTCAATAACAACACTATATTCAGCGACATTGTTTGTAGTATGGCCTAAACACACACCTTGAAGATCTATCAACTCACCGTGAGGATCATAGATCACCCATGCCGCAGAGGAAAAATTATGAGTGCTGCGGCAGGCACCATCATCGAAACCAACATAATGTGCACCCGACATCTTCACAAGAAGCAAAAGACACAATAAGGGGCAATCACGCTTTCACACCAAGCCAAAAACATGAAAACACACACACACACACACTTGCTAAAACACACGCATGTATAAATCGAAGTGCATGGAATCATGCATAGTACTTTTTCAAGTACAGCCCATTGCGGGGCTTATTGAGAGGATTACCTTTGTATTCAACTAGCTCATATGCCGCCTTCTGCAAAATTTTCTTTACAATATAAGGGCCTAGCCACATGGGCTCAAGTTTTCCTGCCCCCAACTTGTCATTTTCTTGGTCGTATAGCAAGACTAGATCTCCCTCAACAAAGGAACGAGGATGGATGGTATGGTCGAAGTGAGTTTTAACTCTCTTCTTTTGAGCTTCGATAGCTAGAGAGGCTAGGCGACGGGTCTCGTCCAGCCGTTCTAGGTAAAGAAGCCATTCCTCTATCGGAGTAGTGTTGGGAAGCAACTCAACGGCTATTTTTAACGAAGGGATTTCACATTCTATAGGAAGGGTAGCCTCTAGTCCGTAAACTAGTTGAAATGGAGTGAAACCGGTGGCATCCTTCACAGAGGTTCGGTAGGCCCACAAGGAGGGAAACAACATCAGATGCCAATTAGACTTATGCATGTTAACAGTACGTTGAAGCATCATAACCAAAATCTTGTTAACGGCTTCAACTTGGCCGTTCGACTGAGGATAGTACAGAGTCGAACTATCATGTCGTAAGCCTAGTTGGGTTGTTAGTTTGATCATCATGTGATTACGAAAATGCTTTCCATGATCCGTGACGATGGCCTGCAGAACTCTGAACCACATAATAACATGGTTGAACAAAAACTGCGCCGCTGTGTGACCGTCTTCAATTAATGTGGGCATTGCCTGAGCCCATTTTGTAAAGTAATCGACAACAACGATAATAAACCCATGCCCCCTGGTTGAGCGAGGCTTATAGGTCGTATAATCAATGCCCCATTTTGCAAAAGGGCCAATGGTGACAACAGGGTGCAGCGGAGCTGGTGGCGCACGCATATTCCGCTGGTATATCTGGCACGCATGACACGAACGGACGGCAAGAATGCAATCCTTAAAAATGGAGGGCCAGAAATAACCAGCGCGAAGGATTTTTTGAGCTGTGACATATCCGGACATGTGACCACCACAGGCGCCAGAGTGGCAGTCATTCAGGACTCTCTCAGCTTCCTCAAGGATTAGACATCGGCGGAGGACGGAGTCAACGCCGAGATGGTACAGGGTGTCCCCGAAAATACGGTAGGGTTGAGACTGATGACAGATCTGCCACCGAGAATCTTTGGATATAGCGGGGTGGAAAGAGGACGTCTGCAAATATAAAATAATATCCCTGTACCAGGGGTCGAGGGTGCTGATCAGAAAAAGAGTTTCGTCCGGGATATGATCCTCTGAGTGAGGGGGTGCAGAAGGAGATGGAAAAGAGCAAAGTAACTCAACAAAGACCAGGGACTTCTTAGACTTGGCAGCAGTGAATTCCAAGTCAAACTCTTGGAGGATGACGATCCACTTTGAGTATTTGCCCCCCAGCAACTGACGTGACAAAATGTACATCATCGGGTTGCAATCAGAAATCACGGTCGTGGTGTGCAACAAGATATAATGTCGGAAACGTTGGACGACACAAACAAAAGCTAATGCCAACTTCTCGATGTAAGCGTATCGAGTTTCCATGTCTAAGAGGTTGCGGCTGAGGTAATATATGACGTGATCATTGTCATCATCGTCGTCTTGCACGAGAACCATGCCTATAGTGGTATCGGCGGTGGCAAGATACAGAGTATAATCACGATGGTAATTCGGAGGTCGCAATAATGGAGTAGAAACAAGGAGACCCTTGAGATGCTCGAAAGACTCTTGAGCGATAGCATCCCAATGAAAGGGTGTATCTCACTTCAATAACCATGTAAAACCTTTAACCACCTCAACATAGTTTGGAACGAATCGTCTTAGGAAATTTGCTTTGCCTTGCAAGCTCTGCAACTGCTGCAAAGAAGCAGGGGGAGGAAGATTCATAATAGCCTCAACTTTGAGGGGATCCAGATGGATGCCCTGTCGGGAGACGATAAACCCGAGTAGTCGACCTGATTCAACATAGAAGACACATTTATGAGGATTGAGCCTGATACGGTAGTGTCGATAGCGGAGAAAGATTTCACGAAGATGGGAAGGATGGTCCTGGCGTTTGACTGAATGAGCTGGAAGATCATCTAGATACGGTTGTACAATGTGACGGATGTCATGAAAAGCATAGGACATTGCACGTTGGAAAGTAGCACCGCCATTCTTCAAACCGAAAGGGAGCTTCTTGTAAGCAAAAGTGCCCCAAGGACAGATAGAAGTAGTCTTATGATGATCAGCGGGCGCAATATTGATCTGGTTATACCCAGAAAAACCGTCCATAAACGAATAGATTTCACTTCCTGCACACTCATCAATGAGCTGATCAATGAAGGGTGTGGGGAAGTTATCCATAGGACAGGCGCGCTTAATGTCACGGTAATCAATACAGACTCGAATGGTACCCTGCTTTTTGTTCACAGGGACTATATTAGAAGCCCAATCCGTAAGTGGAATGGGGTAAATGAAACCAGCCTTGAGAAGCTTTTCAACTTCTTCTTTATTGGCTGCAGCCTTTCAAGGGTGCACGGGGCGTAGACGTTGACGAACAGGCTTAGCACCCGGATACGTAGGTATCTCATGCACCACTATGTTAGGGTCAATGCCGGGCATTTTGTCGTAGGACCAAGCAAAGACATCCCAAAATTCGTGGAAAAGATCGGTGTAAAGCTGAATTTCCTCTAGAGTACAAGTGACTCCAATGTGAATATGCTCGACAATCCCTGGTTTCGCAGAGATGTCGATGGGTTGGGTTTGCGTGATGTTTCCCATATTGCCTTCAGAGGACACTTGATAAACTTGAATAGGTGTTTGAAGGGGCTGAAATGGGATACAGGAAGCAAACCATTCGAGACAGGCAATCATTTCCTGATGGGCAGGGAGGAACGAGGAACGGTGGTGATGATCAGACCAAGGAGGTTCCTCAAGAGACATGGTCTCTATAATGGCTTCATCGGAAGGAAATATTTCCTTTAATGGATCCGAAGTAGCGTCATCTCCAAGCCAAGGGGAATGAACGTACGAGTCGGGAACGCTGCTCGGAGGAGCAAGTTTGGTAGGGAGAGCCGATGCAACAATGATTTCAACGTAGTTGAGCTCGGCAAGACTCAACGACATCATATCACCTCAATATTCTATCTGATTAGCGGGAGGGAGGACCCACGGATCAGAGTGCATGGAAATCATATTAATAGGGACGAGATTAGGAGGTGGAAGGGAAAAGACACCCATCAGGGCGGGATCTTTAAAGAGTCCGGCTCCCACACTCTCACATGATTTGGAGGTATGCTCCACGAAAGGCACATTGCCTTCGGAAGAGGAGGCGAAGAAGGAGAGCTAGTCCATGGTGAAAATCTTCCCCTGATGAGGGAAACGAATGACACGAAAAAATGAGGAGGCCACGGCTTGCATGGCATATGTCCAGCTACGTCCGAGGAGGAGGTTGTAGGTAAGATTAGCATCGACAACTTTGACCTCCACTTCGACCGTTTTCCCTTCCAAAGAGATGGGCGATCGTTGGAGAATACCAGAAGGACGAGACTCTCTTCCGTCAAAGGCTTCCAATGTTGTAGGATACTGGCTCAGTGTCGGAGAACCAATAGCTTTCCAACAGGCAACAGACATGATGCAAGTCGAAGCACCTTCATCAATGACTGTACGATGAATCGTTTTAGTATTGATAATGACCAGTATGAGGAAAGCAATTTGGTGAGGCAGTCTCGGCGTATGGCCCTCGAGGTCAAAATAAATCAGATCCGAGTTAGCCGGGTCTATGCCACCGATGGCCAATAGCAAGGACTTCCTCTATGAGGGGTAGCTTTGGAGCACTTCTAGGGTGGACATAGCAGACGGAGCCTGAGCTAAGTCCTCAACGATGTTGTAGTGCTAGGCAGCACGAGCATTAGGGTTGTAAGAAGACTTCCGGAGTACACCTTTTGGAGGGGGTCGGATAGGCGTCTCAGTGCTAGGTCTCTCGATATGGAGTGGACCAGAACTAGATGGAGGAGCGCTAGAGGAGACCTCAGGCTCTTTCCCGACATGTGACAGATATTCTTTTGCTCGAGTAGTGATGTGGACGGGGATCGTCCCAGCCATAAATACTTGAGAGCCAAATGAAGAAGAGGGTTGTGATGGATCTGTCACCATTTGAGTTTGTTGTGAAGGGAAAGGTCCTTTAAGCATAGCAGGGGTCCCATGAGAACCTTTCAACAATCGACTAACTTCGGACCACCTGGGGCAGTCTTTATTATAGTGATCCTCGACACAGATAAGACAAGGATACTTAGGTTTACATTTGGCTCCTTCCTCGGGTGGAAGTTTAGGGGAGTCCTGTCTGGGCTGTTCGGATTTATTCTTGGCTTTCCCTTTCTTTTTCCCTTTCGAGGATTTATCCACCGTGGTGGACTGGACGACGTTAACCTCGGAAGTGTTTCCAGAATTAGATTGACCCTGAGAAGCATTTTCGCTAGGAGCATTCGGTTTTTGATTCCCAGGGTTCGCTGATGATTTCTTTGAAGATGTGTTTACAGAGCCAATAACACCGTCAACAGATGGCTTTGGCAGAGCTTTGGATGTTCCGGGTCTCGGGGCGTCTGGAAAATAATCATATAAAGTACCTGACTGAGAATAAACTAAGTCGAGGTACTGAGCACGCGCAATAGCTTGCTCTTCAGTTACACAAGCTCCCATAGCAATGTATCGTGCGATCGCAGGGACAAAGGAGGTTGTAAACCAATCGGTTAGGAGCTGATCAGGAATCCAGAACTTGATCAAACGACGACGCCATCTCCATTCATGTATATGATCGGATATATGCGTGGCCATGTCCTGTTTAAGAGACGTAAGGAGATGTGTCCCTGTCTCATACCGAATGGGCAACTGAAAGTGAGTTAGAAATGCCATTGCCAACGAGTTGAAATCTTGAAATGTTCCGCGATTCAACTCAATATACCACTTAGCGGCTGAGCCGGTGAGAGTCCTTTGGAAGAGGCGGAGCCGGATGGAATCATCAAGCTACGAGTTGGATGAGCACCAAAGATGATAGGTCATGACATGGGCTTGAGGGTCCTCACCAGCTTTGCCATCGATTTTCGGGCAATCGCCGAGTATCTTGGTCGGAACTGGTGGCCAATATGGATTATGAAGAATGGGATCATTTGTCAATTTGGACACATCTGGCAGTTCCAATGTCGCTAAGAAAGGTAACTAAGGATTGAAGGACATCTGTGGCCATGGAAAAGAGGTAGTACCAGGGTTCCAACCAGGTGGTGGTTGCCCCCATGGACTTTGTCCGGACGGGCCTGGCCCATAAGGATTCTACCCATAGGGATTCTATCCATAGGGCTTCTGTCCATAAGCAGACAGCTGACTCTGGATCTGCCCCCCATCACCCCATGGATTAGCAACTTGACTTGCATGCGCAACATACTATTGTTGATAATTCTGATAAGGGGACCTGCATTTGTTGATAATTTTGATAAGGGGCTAACTGAGTTTGCCCCTGGGGTTGCTGGTAACCATACGGTTGCTGAGCTCCATACTGAGCCTGGTAAACAGGCTGCGCTTGGTAAGAAGGTTGGGATTGCAACCCACCTTGCATCTGGAGACCAATTTGAGTCTGGGGCCCAAAAGGATGTCCTCGAACAGGTTGAGCTTGGACCATCTGGCCGGAAGGTTGTCCTGGTTGGGTTTGGGATGGACCTGTTTGCCCAGAAGGACGAGCTTGCTAGGTATTAGGTTGTCCTTGTGCAACCGAGGGTTGTCCTTATGGAACAGATGGTTGAGTGGGTTGGACGGCCGATTGACCTTGAGGTTGACCAACTTGTCCAGAAGGATGACTAGGCTAGGCAGTGGGTTGGCCCTGCTATACGTAAGGCTGACCCCCCTGCCCAGAAGGGTACCCCTACTGGACTGCCGGTTGTCCTTGTTGAATATAAGTTTGTCCTGCTTGTCCAGAGGGATAACCTTGTTGGACACCAGGTTGACCTTGTTGGATGTAAGGTTGTCCTAGTTGTCCAGACGGGTAACCTTGCTAGATACCAGGTTGTCCTGGATTACCAGAAGGTTGAGTCAGATAAGTGAAAGATGGACCACTAGCGGCTGAAGGTTGTCCCTGATAGGGTTGTCCTTGTGGGCCCCCAAGTTTCCCTGGGTTAGACTGGCCGTAATATTGCTGCCCTTGTGGGGTTTGCACATAAGACGACTGGCTTTGGTTAGGCGGTCCCTGAAGCTGTGCAGGCATTGCTTGGCCCCCATGGTAAGTGGTGGCGCCCCAAGCAACGGATAATGGTATCGAGACCTCAACAACAGGTTGAGTAGGCAAGGGTCTAGAAAGATAAAGGAACTCACCAATAGAATCGTAATAATAAAATGGACCTTGCGTGTTCGGATCCTAAACAACTTGCATATACTGATCATACGGCCCCCCTCCTGGGACGGGACCAGAAGAGGGTGGTGCACTTTGTGCAGGATGAACAACTTTGGGTGTATGTGTCGGCTGGCCACTACTCACTTGACCGTGAGGTGGACCAGCACCAGCAGTCACAGCTGAAGACGCCGTAACGGCACTAACAACCGGAGTTGAATGTGCTACACAAATAGTTAGATTCATTGGAACTGAAGTGACGGGTGTACTGTGAACTTGTGAAACAAAATATCCCGTAGTGGGAGTGATGTGGAGGTCCCACATGGTACTTGAAGCGGGGATCCTGGCATTCATATTATCCCTCAACGACTTATAGCGTGAGGGTACCGGAGAAGTGGCCAGGATAGGAGTTTCGATACTCGACAAAACGGGTGTCTCACTCACTCTAGGAGATGTCTCATCCATCTGAGAGGTATACATTAGAGACGAAACACCAGGAGGGGTAAAAGGAATATCGTCCTCGTCAAGCTCCCAAATGGGGTTCCAATGAATTTCGTAATCCTCATCGTTTGGAGCACGAGAGTTAATTTTGTTGGATACTCGGGATAACAGGAAGAGTATCACTCACAACCGGTACCTCAGGAGCAACAAAAGATGGAGACCCTTGATCACTTGGAACGGGAGACGGGATCGATGGTTCAACCAGGATGACAAACTTCAAAACAAACCTAAGGAAATCTAACGAGAAGGGACCCTACTCAAACTAACGCACACAAGATCTAACCAGGTAATGTTAATCGCGGCCAAATAAATTTTAAGATGCAAGGACACAACTTGACCTTTTCATTTTTTAAGAGTCGAGAAAAGGACAAAAAGATGACTCTAGTCTCCTTCGAATGTTTAATGAGCCCGAAGTGACAAATGCTCAGATGAGCCTTTTCGTTTAAGGAGTCTGAAAAGGATCAAAAGTAACTACTCTGGAGAGCTAGGAAAAAAGGTTTACCAAACAAATCCGTAAAACTGCATATACACCTTGGCAGTCATATGAAAACCAAGGACTTCCCGTACGGCAATCAATCTTCTCGAATGCTGTGTTTGGTGCGTTACGGCTTGTAAGGTGGCAGACACGGTTTCCTGTGGATAAAGGATGATAACCTAGTGGGGTCTCCCCATATACTCGATGGTACGTGGGAGCTCAAGTCCGTGCTAGACCACTTGTTGCGTAACGGAAGGAGGAATCACCCAACCTTAAGTGAAACAAAAGTGACTAGGTTTAACGACGCTGGAGCACGTCTCTAGCCTAGACCTCTAAACAGTGAGCGTTATGTTCCAATGTGTTTTTAAGTTCATTCAGTTCATTTTATGGTTGATCTTGAATTAGGTTTCGGTTTTCAGGCCCTACCGTATGAAATCTCTCAAAATTGCCTAAATGAAAACTATATGCCAAAATATGTCAATCCATTCGATGAATGCTAATTACGAGAGAGTTAGAAGGCTTTCACACAAACGAAATGATCACAAAACAACAAACAACTTCTCTAATGAAGCTAATGGAAATTCAAAAACTTTTCTTTAAGATCACTAATCATTAATCAAAACGAAAAGCTTCTAGTTCTCATTAACCAATACAAAGCAAAAGAGATTTTTTTGTTGATGGCAAAGTGCATTAAACAAACTTTTGATAAATAATAACAAACAAATGTGAAAAGAACCGGTTGACCCCAAACAACTATGATCCATGTCCGGGTAGTGAGAAGTAATCGAAACAATGTAAAGACTGGTTCAATAACAATCACCTAAACAACCAAGCAAAAGCGAGCAAAGAGGAAGGTTTCACAAAACGAAAAGCAAGCAGTAAACGAACCTTTGTAAGCGAGTAACCAAGCAAAGCTGATCCAAAGAAATTGGAATGACAAAACTAGGTCACAAGAAACAAAAAGCAAGATTCGCTCAACAAGACTTCACAAGAAAGTGCTTCAATCTTCAGACAATGAAAATCAAGTCATAAACCAGGTGAAAATAGCAGGGGATAGCAAAACCAACAGGCTCAGGAGGCAGAATTGAAGAAATTCAATTCTACAGGTATCAGCGTGAATGATACACAGCAACAATGCGCTGATCAGAAACCACGCGTAGCAACAAAGCGCTGTCAGCGCGGAAGTACATGGATTAACCGCGATGGTCCGATTTTTAGAACCGTCGTGACTTTTTGGTGTATTAACGCTATTATCAAGAGGTAACAGAAAGGGCTATGCGATGGCAGCGCAACTGTTTTATTATAAACCACGCTGAAGCTAAAAAATGGGCACAATCAAGCCAAAAACTCCCAAACCAAGGCAATCACTCTTTAAACAATCAAGGCACTTCCCAGACCGAACCAGGAAACCTAAAAACAGAGAACTAATCCCCAAACTTTGAGAAAAGAGAAAAAAAATCAAACCCAAGGGAAAAAAAATGAACACAAAAGGACAAAAGCCAGCTCCAAGCTGTTCAGTTCGTAAATCAAACCGGAGATGGACTGAAGTGGCTTCGATCTACTTCGCTAATGCAGAGAAATAGCATTTCGAAGGCTATGTGGCCGTGCTTCAGGCTCCGTCTAAAGTTTACAAATCAAACAACAAGGTAAAACAAATTCCCTAGTATGGTCGCCAAATTGTTGTGGAGGTAAATCCCCTCTGCAGACAGAGGTGATCCCTACTAGTCCAAACAAGGTCTAGAAACAATCAAACAACGCTAACACGTAGGTCCCTAATTACAAATAAAAGACCAATGATGAAGGCCTACCTGGATTCCAACGCTAATACTTGTAGAAGAGTTGATGCTCCTATCCCTGTCACACGGAATAAGTCGATCTTGCGAAAAGGATAAACCTTCCTAGAATCTAAAGAAGACCTAATGACAAGCAAACCAACCAGACACTATCTTTCTCTAAATATGCTTTAATAAACAATAGTAAACAAGTGTTTTTAGGGCCTACATTAGGTCCAACGCTAGCTTGTGGATGCCTTCGCTCCTTTGATTCAAATGAGCTCCTCTTCACGAATCTGCAAACACAAACAAGGAAAACAAATTAAATAGCACCTGAAAAGCCAATTGCATAAAACATATTTAACATGAAAGTCAAGGAGTCCATGAAACAAATAACATAAGATACTTGTTGAGAAAAATGAGTTTGATTTCATTAATTCAAAAGAAGAAGAACTTTACAACCTTTGCCTTGACGTTGTACAAGCTCCTCCCAGGGTCTAGCAAGAAGTCTCCTCTACTTTGACAAGTTTCACTCACTCCCCAATGAAACCAAAAAGGTATGTGATCTCTCCTCTTTAGGCTTAACTAGGAAGTCTTGATTTCACTAGCATTTACCCTAAAAAATGTTCAGCTTCTAACCTCTTTAGCAACCAGCCCAATGCCTGTATTTATAGTGCAATGGAGGGAGGTTACTAGGTCCTCCTTCAAAGGGATAAATCCCTCCTTCAAAGGGATAGCTCCTCTCATCAAGGGATTAGCTCCTTCTCTTTTAGGATGCATGAACCACCTCAGAGTGAACAATCCACGTCAAAATTCCTTCTAGAAACCTCTAGAATTAACCCAAAGTGAGTTTTTTAAGATAAAACTTGCGCCTTTTGACTTTCACAGGGGTCCGCACCTACACCGCTAGGGACAGAGCGGGCATGTACGCAGCTTTTGTACACAGAAAGTGCGGGACCGCAGGTGACTATGAGAGAAAGTGCAGAACTAGAGTTACATTGATTTTTAATGTCTTTCTCTCATTTCCAAAGCTTGATTCGAAGAGCTGAGGTCTGAGACTTGCTTAGGAGGACAGTACAAGTGATGATAGACCCATTTTGACTGCAAATAATCATGGTGACGATATTTTTGTGTAACAGTCCCTTTGCCCCGGCTGGTCACAATCCTCACGATCCTCGTGCATGGACACCTGCACATGAAAAGAACGATGCAAACACAAGCATAAAATCCAGTAGATGTAACTATATATCAGTCAGAAAGGATATAACTCAAACATCATCATAAAGATAATAAGAGTGGAACCATAATGATAGTCGTCTATTATTAATAAACAAAGAAGAATACAACCATAGTTATGACGTCAAATCCTTCTCAAGACGGTCCGGCCAACAAGTCTCTCAAGCATTCACCCTTGAAGGTAGATCTCCCAAGACAAAAACTCTCTCTCACACAAGTTTACACAAGAAAGAAACACTTCACAACCTTCCTTAAACTCTCTAGCTATCCCACACTTGTCACACCAGCTACCTATCAAGCTCACACACTAGCAGTAACACTCCTAACACTATGAATTCCAAACTAGCTGCTCATGGCAATGGTAGAGGCTTAAATAGGAGAAGGAGTCTCCTTGAATGGTGGGAGGATGAGCTTATCTCCAAGGAAGGTGGCTCAAATGACAAAACAGACATGCCAGAGAAGGGAGGGTGACATTTACAAGGCCAACAACCAGGTCTGGAGTCATTTGGAAGGCCGACTGTTAGAACAAACTCGCCCAAATTGGATCAGTGCAGGTTCATGACTGCACTGGAGCGCTGACATCACTGTTGAATAACAAAGAAATTCATATCAGCGCGATGAGATATAAATAACAGATGCGCTGTCTCATGAAATTCGACCAGCATGGGAATCACGTGTACTTCGGCGCTGGCAGCGCATTAGGTCTATTTTTGAGTGCTCATCAGCGGGTTTATTTTGAAAACAGTCGCGATGATAGCAAAAAATTTGGCAAATTGGGTCATTTGGAAACATTAGAGAGCATGAGCATGATTAATTTGGACTCATGACACAGTAGGAAGACTGGTAGGAAGACAGTGACAAATTACTGTGTAACACCCTCGCCTGACCTACCTGAACAAGTTTACATGGACACCCTCGCTCGACCCGCCCAAACGACCCGCTTGAATGAGTTTACACGAATGCCCTCAGATGACCCGCCCAAGTGACCTGCCTGAGCGAGTTGACAGAGATGCCCTTAAACGACTCGCCCGAATGAGTTTACATGTGAACCCACATGACCAGAACGAAGGGACAAGGGAGAGCCAAGAAAACGAGCTGCATGAACGTGCATAAAGGCCACCCGAGGTCACAACTTAGAAATTTTTATACAGGCTCGTGTTCCCAGGTGTGCCCTCACACTGAATGAACCAACCGAACGAGTTTACACGAACACCCTCGCTCGACCCACCCGAACGAGTTTACATGGACACCCTCACCTGACCTACCCTGTGAAGTAGGAAAGTGTTCCCTCTGTGGACAGAGGCAACCCCTCTAGCCCTAGAGTGGGTCTAGTCATAACAAAACAAAACAAAAATTGATTCCATTAGATAGTCATCGTTGGAGACCTACCTCAAACCGTTGGTTGATGAAATTTCATTGTGCTGCTCCAGCTTCAGTTTCCTTCTCCTTAATGAGCAATCAACCTGAAACACCACAAGACAATGACAAAGCATATAACTGGGAAACAACAATGATCTATTTACTCATAAATTCAAGAAATCATGAGCTATCAAGTAAATTACATACAAGATATAGGAAATCATCATTGATTTTATTAATAATCAATCAATAGCAAATTTTACAACCAAGTCTTGACGTCGCAAGCCTTCTCGGAGGGTCTAGCTAGTACATTTCTTCAATCATTCACTCTTCAAGGATGGGTCTCCCAAACAAACAATATCTCTCCTTCACTTATAATATTTAATACAAAGTTAAGGGCACTCCACAACCTCTTGCAAACTATTAGCAATCCCACACTTGTCACACTCACACTAAAGCTATCTATCAAACTCAAAAGTACTAGCAGCACTGTCCAACCAAAAGAAGTAAAAAACCAGCAGATGATAGCAATGGTGAGTGCTTTTATAAGAGGAGGATCCTCCATGAAATGAGGGAGAGGGAGCTTATCCTTAAGGGAGGCTTCATAAAAGGTGGAACCACCATCCCAGAGGCGGAAAGGCGACCCAAACTGACCCAACAACCAGCTCTAGAAACATCCAGAATGCCGATTGTTTGAACTAATTCACCAAATCTATATTGTCGCATGTCATGAACTAGGGACTAGCAATGATGTTACAACGATACAGTGCATGATAGAGAATCGTTGCAGATTTTAAGGGTTTACTAGCGACGATGTAGAAACTTAGTCAAAAAGGGTGAATATTCAGCATTAGAGAGCATTTTCTTAATTTTCTTACATTGGTGGGAAGATATGAAAATGTTTATTTGACATATGACACATTCGAGGGACTGAGATGAGGAAAGTGACAAATTACTGTGTAACAGATGCCCCCTAAACCATGAAACCCAAGAGAGTGGGAGGGGTGAAATGCTTTACGAAACCATGACTGAACTAGAACACCACCTTGAAGAACCTACAGGCGCAAGTAAAATTCATAACTCTGATAGTGAAATAAAAATAGTCTAGGCATGGGCGCAGCCATCCAAAAGACATATGAAACTAGCTCTGTGGTATGGATGCAACCATCCAGTTGACAAGACCATGATAATGATAAAGGTATGGTCACAACCATCTATGAAGACTCAGGCATGGTCACATCCATCCATCAAACAGTCATATATGTAATCACGAGCCAATCCGTGTAGCCAAAACATATGTAATCTTAGTTCGGGGTCTTGAAACCCAACCGATCATAGTATAAATTCTAGGATGCCAACAAATGTGCTGAGGTCGAGCACGATAGAAATTCACTTGATTACCGGTCAATGATAAAAATTGTTAACAAGCACAAGAGAAACCAACAAGAATGCCAATGGCTCTCAAGGTAATACCCCGTACAATCCACTAAGTGTGAAAAATGAGTTGAAGTCGAACACTCGTGGAATCACCCAATCGAAGACCAATGATGAAATTCTGTTGTCATGTACGAAGAAATTTCCATTGAGGCATGAAAGCTCCAAGGTATCAAAGAAAGTCTCTAGATCAATCTCCTGGATAATGAGCTGGTGTCAATAGGAGATGATCTGTCGCAAGAGGGCCATAATGTTTCCCCCATCAACGACACAAGATAAGGAGCAAGTGGTAGATGGTGAAACAGAGTATCAGAGGAGGAGGTAATGGTGTGGACTGCAGAAGGATTATACTCTTGAACATATTGGTGACATGATTCCGAAATGTGGCAGGATTTTGGTACAAAGGGATCAGAGGCTTGATGGAGACAACATGGATCAGATGGAATGAGGAAAAATGGCAACCTAGAACCCTGGAAGGCCAATTGACGATGTGTGGATATCCCAACCCAACAAGAAGCAAAAGTGTCGATGTTCAAGAGTGACTAGCTATCGCAGGTAACCAATGATGACTTCCAAATTTTCCCCCACCATAGTTGGTGAGTACCCCAATTATTTTTGAAAACAAGCTTGAAGGGGATAGCATATGCTTGTAATACAAGTTCGACCTTCAGACAAATCCAACCTAGTGATAGTTTAATGATCCCTAGGGAGGAGAAGCTCAAGTCTCGTCATGACTGTGAGTCCAATGTTGTCAGGGTATAATGAGGCCGACATAGGGAAAACTTGGAGTCTTTTTCATGTTTAGAGAGTTTGAAAAAGACACAAAAAGGAAACTCCAGGGGGTCCTTTTTCGTAAATTTGTGTCCCTCGAGCCCAAAAAAGTATAAAATAATACTCGAGAGAACCACCTGACCATTACGATCAAGGAGTACTTTCAGTAATTAGTGGCATCGATCTGAAAGAGTAGAAAAGCGATTGAAGACATGTCGTTTCGTAACCAGTATCGAACCTGAAACGACAAAATTCCAGCGATCTTTTCATGTTTATACGGTCATAAAAGAGCTAAAAGTGGACCGCCTTTTATTCTGTTTAACCAGTCAAAAGGGAAAACTCGCTTATATTTTCATCTTTTACGAGTCAGAAAAGAGCTTAAAGGAGACTTGTCCTGGAGGAATGAGTGGTATAAAAGGTAACAACTAGTTTCGACAATGGTGGAACTACTAAAAACATGTAATGGTCAAGAGGCTGGCTAATAAAACCACTCATTGCTATCGTCCCTCAGGAAAGGATAAACAATCAATAAAAGCATACGATCAACTAAAGAGATGGTGGCAATGGAATGAAACAACCAAGGCTCATCTAGCAGAAATTAGTGGATAAAAACGACAATCATAAGATGCAAATTGGGTACGGGTTCATGTTTAAACAAGCTTGAACCACAGAGAAATCTACTTGGATTTGGTTTCATCTTTACACAAGCTTGAAATGAAGAACTATGCTTGTTATGAGTTCGCATGCCCCTAGCATAACGACACAAATCATGGTACATGCCCCCCAAGCTTCATTGCATTCAATGAATTGGATGGAATGAAGGTTCACTTTCGAGCTCTTAGAAAGATCCGACTCAGATTTTATGAGATCTTGGAAAGACTTGACTCGGAAAAGGGAGTTGTATGCAACAAGGGACTCCCTTTAACAGGCTTGACACAAGATTGGGAACTATGCTCATCACTCCTTGTTTTATTTTTTAATGAGGCCGACACAAGAAAAGAACTCTCCTCATACAACTTGTTTCATAGTTTAACGAGGTTGAAACAAGACCAAACCATCCTTGAACACCTGGTTTCATTTTTTAACGAGCTTGACACAAGATGGGAACTATGCTCATGGCCCTTGTTTCATTTTTTAACGAGGTTGACAAAAGATCAAACTATCCTTGAGACTCCTTTTCATGGGCTTTTGGGGAACATGGCTCCCAAGAGATCTTTGTGGGATGGAAGAAACATGCTCTCGGAGGAACACATGTCATGAGACACCAATGACAGATCAGGTTCAAATGTCCCCAGTACATGATGTATGAGACCATCTACATGATCATCAACAGAGGTAGAGATGGAATGGATAGCCACATAATTGACCTGTGGCTGGGAAGGTACTACTTGCGAGCAAGAACCGATAGGGGACGATGGCTACACAGGAGGCACCGGGGGACTGAAGAAAGTTAATTAATCTATGGTCACAATTCTTCCATCGTATGGAAAACAAACCACAAAGAAAAGTGAAGAGACAAGGGCCCCCATGGCATAAACATAGTCACAGCCAAGGAGAAGACTGAACTCTAGAGCACCTTGGACAACCATTACATCTATATAGACGGTTCTGCCTCCCAAAGTCACAGGGAGCTTTAGAAGGATCCCTAAAGGTTGACTGGTTCCTCTGTCAAATGCCAATAGATTCTACCGGACTGGCACAAGCTGTGGGGAGCCCAAAGCTTGCCAAATAGTGAAAGGCATGAGGCTAACTAATGCACCCTCATCCAAGACAGTGCCAAGTACTGCCTTATCATAGGCATGTACAGTAATCTAAAAAGGCATGTAGGATGGAAGGGAGAATGCAGTCAAATGACTCTAGTCGAAGGAAACGACTGAACTACTTGGTGGGGTATCGTATGATTGCCCCCCTGCACTACTGGAACCAAAGAAGGACCCTTTGAATCAGCTAGGATAGGAGGGTCGTTCTCGGACTCAGGAGAATTTGACGAGACGAGAAGAACATGAGAACTTTAATCATGATGCTCTTCTGGAACAGAGTGATCAACAGGTGGTGAATCCAAGTTGACACTCTTTCCGACCAATGGTTGGTTAGGAACAGGCTGAGCACAACCAGGTTCTGGAAGAGAAGGACAGACAAGAGAAGAATCTAAGTCAATCTCTTTGTCAATAGAGAGAGGGTCCGAAGAGAGCCTCTGATAACCAATGGGAAGTTGAGGTGAAGAAGCTGTAAGACTTTCCAAAATGGTGGAAGCTTTATCCATGAGTGGAAAAAGGTGAAGGGGATAGTTGCCTTCACACAGTCTATAGGGGAATCAAATCTTCCCTTTCTTCTTATCACTGCCAGTTGGTAGGGTAGCAGTGTCATGAGCTTTAGAGGATGATGAGGGATGAGCCAGATTTTGAGACCAAACTTCTAAGATCATAGGAATGCCAGGACAATCATGAAGAAGATGGTCACCCTTGCATAATCTACAAGGAAACTTAACCTTCCATGGAGGAGCAGAAGGTCTTCTGACATGAGATGTACTTAGAGCAATAGCTACACGAGTGGATGAGCATGGACAACATTACTTCTCATGTGCTACTGAGTGGGGATGGAGAGAAGATGAAAATCAACCACCCTACAAATGACCCAAGTCCATCTCTTCAGGCAAACCTAAAAGAACAACTCAATTTCCCACCCACCTTTCACACAAAAAGAAAACCTATCACTTGTATCATTTGGATGGGTACAAGGGACCAAGACAAGCTCGGGAGCCACACCACAACAACCCATACAACTCTAAGAACATGGAGAGTAGAAGGGGAATTGTTCACATATGCCTCCTGAGATGAGCATGGAAACTATTACTGCTCATGTGCTACCGAGTGAGGATGGAGAGAAGATGAAAATCGGCCACCCTACAAATGACCCAAGGCCATCCTTTAGGAAAACCTGAGAAAAAAAATCAATTACCAACCCACCTTTCACACGAAAGAAACCTATCACTTGTATCATTTGGATGGGCAAGAGGGACTAGGATGAGCCCGGGAGCCACACCACAACACCCCATACAACTCCAAGAACTTGGAGAGCAGAAGGGGAATTGTTCACATATGCCTATCGGGATGAGCATGGCCAGCATTACCACTCAAGTGCTACCCCGAGTGGAGATGGAGAGAAGATGAAAATTGGGCACCCTACAAATTACCTAAGGCCATTCTTTAGGAAAACCCAAAAAAACAACTATATTACCAACCCACCTTTCTGATGAAAAGAACACATGTCACTTGTATCATTTGGATGGGCATGAGGGACTAGGATGAGCTAGGGAACCACACCTCAACAACCCATACAACTCCAAGAACTTAAAGAGCAGAAGGGGAATTGTTCACATATGCTTCCAGGGACAAGCATGGCCAACATTACCATTCATGTGCTATCGAGTGGGGATGGAGAGAAGATGAAAATCGGCCACCCTACAAATGACCCAAGGCCAACGCTCAAGCAAGCCTGAAGAAACAACTCAATTACCAACCCACCTTTCACATGGAAAGCAAACTTGTCACTTGTATAATTTGGATGGGCACAAGGGACCAAGACGAGCCCAGGAGCCCACCACAATAGCCCATAGAACTCCAAGGACTTGGAGAGTAGAAGAGGAATTGCTCACATATGCCTCCCTAGATGAGCATGGCCAACATTACCGCTCATGTGCTACCGAGTGGGGATGGAGAGAAGATGAAAATTTTCCACCCTACAAATGACCCAAGGTCATTCTTCAGGCAAACCCAAAAAAAAAACTCAATTACCAACCCACCTTTCACACAAAAAGAAGACCTATCACTTGTATCATTTGGATGGGCATGAGGGACTAGGACGAACCCAAGAGCCACACCACAACAACCCATACAACTCCAAGAACTTGGAGAGAAGAAGGGGAATTGGTCACATATGCCTCCTAGGACGAGCACGACCAACATTACCACTCATGTGCTACCGAGTGGGGATGATAGAAGATGAAAATCAGCCACCCTAGAAATGACCCAAGGCCATTCTTCAGGCAAACCAAAAAAAAAACTCAATTACCAACCCACCTTTCACACAAAAAGAAAACCTATCACTTGTATCATTTGGATGGTTACAAGGGACCAGGACGAGCCTGGGAGCCACACCTCAACAACCCATACAACTCCAAGAACTTGGAGAGCAGAAGGGGAATTGTTCACATATGCCTCCCAGGACGAGTATGGCCAACACTACCGCTCATGTGCTACCGAGTGGGGATGGAGAGAAGGTGAAAACCGGCCACCCTGTAAATGACCCAAGCCCATTCTTCAGGTAAACTCGAAAAAACAACTCAATTACCAACCCACCTTTCATACGAAAAGCCGACCCAGGGACCAAGACGAGCATGGACAACATTACCGCTCATGTGCTACCGAGTCGGGATGGAGAGTAAATGAGAATCTGCCACCATACAAATGACCCAAGGCCATCCTTCAGGAAAAACCAAACAAAAATCTCAATTACCTACCCACTTTTCAAATGAAAAGCAAGATCGCACCCAATCGAGTTTACATGGGCACCCTCACATGACCCGACCCGACCCAACCGAACAAGTTTTCATGGGTGCCCTCAAATGACACGACACAACCTGACCCGACCTGATCTAATAGAGTTTACATGGGTGCCCACACACGACCGAAATGAAGGCACAAGGGAGAGTCAGACAAACGAGCTACATGAACGTGCATAAAGCCCACCCCGGGTCACAACCTAGCAATTTTGATACGGGCTCATGTGCCCAGGCATGCCCTCACACTGAATGACCTGACCAAACAAGTTTACACAGGTGCCCTCAAATGACCTACCCAAATGAGTTTACATGAACACCCTCAAACGACCAGCCCAAACAAGTTTACATGGGCCCCCTCAAACGACCCGCCCGAACAAGTTAACATGGGTGCCCTCAAATGACCTGCCTGAACGAGTTTAAACAACCACCCACAAATGTCCCGCCTGAACGAGTTTACACAAAAGCCCTGAAACAACCCACCTGAAAGATTTTACATGGGCATCCTCAAACGACTGGCCCGAATAAGTTTACATGGATGCCCACACACAACCGAAATGAAGGCACAAGGTAGAGTCGGGTAAACGAGCTAAGCTCACCCCGGGTAACAACTTCGCATTTTTTATACGAGCTTGTGTGCCCAGGTGCACCCTCACACTGAACGACCTGATCAAACAAGTTTACATGGACACCCTTGCCCAACCCGCCTGACCTGCTCGAACCAATTTACACAGACACCCTCGCCCAACCCGCCTTGCCAAGACCACAAGTCGGGCTGAACAACTAGGCGAGGGTATCCGAGGGCATTTGTCTAAATGACCAGGTGAGGGCATCCAAGGGTGTTTTTCTAAATGACCAGACGAGGGTGCTAGGCTGAACAACCGGGTGAGGACATCCTAGGGTGTTTGTTCGAACGACCAAACGAAGGAGACATGACAGTTGCGTTGGCTGGTGGGTGAGTTGACTCGTTCGAAAATTAAAAAGAGGGAATGAATGGTGGTCAGCCAAGCATGGAGTCACAATGATTCATGGAGGGTGAGCTATATATATGGGCATGCTTTGGCATTATCTAAGGCATTAAATCAAATGCATAGTTCAGAGCCTCCAAGGGTGGAACAAAGTGAAAGTGTGAAGGTTGGTCTGAAATTTGGGCAAAGGTGAAGGCAGACTAAATGTAGGGCCGACGCACCCAAGCCAAGGAAAATCATGTGAAGTCATCTAGGTGAGGGCGTTGTTTAGGAAATTCGTGCGAAGGTGTCGGGCAAGGGTGTCATGCAGAAAATTCATGTGAAGGTGTCGAGCGAGGGCAGCATGGAGAAAAGTCATGCGATGTCATCGGACGAGGGTGTTCGTTCAGGGTCGTAATAGGGTGTTCATGCAGGATCATTTGACATCATTCAAGGGCACCACAGGGCATCCATTTTAACGGTTGTTCAGGGATTCATTCGATGGCATGGTAGGGCATCTGCCTGAACGACCTGAGTTGGTTGAGTGGTGAACTAGGTGAAGTCTTGAACGGGTGACACAACCCATCGGTGGACAAGTTGGGCATTCATTGGAAGCGCCCGACGAGTTGGACGAGTTGAATGAAACTCGTTCGGGTGAATGTGCGGAGGCAAATAACAAGTTGGGCAAGATTCATGTGTCGACAGAGTGGGCACGTCGACGAGCTGGGTAACCGAGTTTTCTGATGAATGTAAAATTTGGCTAAGTGTAAATTTGGGGTTTCCTCAAGATTTAACTTATATATATATATATATATATATATATATATATATATATATATATATATATATATATATATCTATCTATATCTATATATCTATATCTATATCTATATATATATCTATATCTATATATATATATATATGTATATATATATATGTATATATATATATATATATATATATATATTGATAAGGGCAGACTCATATTGTAAGAAGTTGCCCCTCCCTTTATACTGTTTTGCATTTATACATGTTAATGCTATTATGATGAATGTTTATGGTTTTCATCATGTATCAAGGAAACTTAATACTTGGTAACGAAGAAATAAACTAAGTACCAATGTTAGGCGTAGTCCGTGGCCATGAGTATTGGTGAAAAGAAAAGGGTCGATGGTGCCACACCTTGCTATAGTGTGGTTGGAAGAGTACCACTAGTGTAGGGGTGTGACAATTGGTATCAGAGTTGGTGAAGTGAGTCAAGGAGCTGATCCCATCGCACTATCGTGATAGGTGGTATCAGAGTTGATGGTGGACGAGGTGCAGGATTTGCAGAGAAGTTGATCCCACTACACTTCATGACAGATTTAGTAGAGGTGAAGCATCATGCTTGGGCCAAGCTGAATGATGATACATGGAAGGTTTGGAAGAATACGAAGGGAAGCTCTTGCTGACCTTATATAGGTTGAAGCAGATGAAAGAAGAGAATCCACATATTCAAGATAAACTTGAAGTCTTGGAAAAGAATGTTGAAGACGAACTTCTTTGACTTGGTTGGGCAATGGATCAGGATGAAGTTGTAGATTACGATGAGGAAGAAGAGGAAGCCATGATGTTTGAGGATGTTGCAGATATGACAATGATGGAGGAAGAACTTGAAATTGTTCAGGTTGAAACATGATCATGTAGTTTGCATACATTGGTGGTTGAGGATACTCACATGGAGGAGCCTCATGATGAAGTAAGTATTATTGATACTTGTGTTTCACTTGAGCATTTGGTAGATGAACTGTATGCAGGGAAGAGCAAAGTCAGTTTACCGATGCAAGGGGGGATCTTACCATGGATGTCTATGATGAGAGCTTGTATGGAGAAGCAGGGACCATTGAATATTGCAGGACTTGTTGGGGTTGTTTGTGACCTTATGGTAGAAGGTACAAGGGCCCATGACAAGGGAGAAACATAATGATCATTGTGGAGGATTGGGTCATGCTTTAGCCACATGGAGGAATTGGCTAAGTGCCCAGCATGACTCATGAACAGATTAGAGGAGGGCACACACTTGAGTTGGTGATACTCTGGTGGAATTCTCATGGATGAGACCAAGAGGAAGTCTTGGTGGAACCTTCAGTGGGGGAGCCATGGTGGAAGAGACTCATGTGATGATGATATGGTTGGGTGACCGAGTTCACTAGACCGGATTAGCAGACTTGGATGAGGATGACTGATTGTTGTGATGGGTCTACCTAATTGGACAAAACGGGCAACATGTTTCATGGACATCAGGTTGAAGACATGGAACATGGTAGTCTTATGCAGGGACATTAAGCAAGAGCACTTGTAGAGGTGTCATTTATGGGCATCCAATGAGGAGTGCCAAGGCAGGGATGTTGTGCAGGTCGATTTGCTAGTGTGACATGGAGATGTTTTATTTGTGAGCTGATGGAGATGTTGTGCAATATTGTACAACAAGGCCATGGACTGGTTGGAATTGTGAGCAAACTATGGAGAATTCCTACTACATAGAGAGCTGAGGCATCTTGCAGAGACCTTTGTGCCGAGACATGTATGCTTGCTAGGGTGTGTTGGGTCCCTATAATACTAGTGATTACCCCATTACTATTTTAGTTATACCCCTTATTTATATTGTTGTGCCCCTATTACCCCCATGTTGTTATTTCTGTGCCCCATAGAATCCCTCTATTGTTATTTTTGTGGCTTTATATTATTATTGTTAGGTCGGCTGGATTATATTGTGACTCCTTAGACTCCTATATATAGAAAGGAGGTTTTGTCATTTGTATCATCCAAGAATTGTTCATTTATGTAATGTAAAGGAGGTTTCCCCCTTGAAGAGGCTGAATTCTAAGGCATTGATCTATCTTTTCTATCTTTTCTTGAGCTGGTTTCATAACATTTGGTATCAGAGCTTTGGATTCTAGGGTTTCGCTGCTCCAAACAGGTCATCGTGGAATTTTCGCTATAACTTTGTTTCTGTGATGTTTCAGAAGTCACAAAGAAAACCCATTTGAGAAGAAATCGCGCTGAACCTTGGGTCCGAATTTCAGAGCCTTTCGCGCGATATTTGCGGAGATATGATCTGAGGAAGTTGGTCTTTTTGCAGACTCCTGAATTACATTCAAAACAGGTGACCTGGGGAAAATCGTCATAACTTTCTCTCTGGGGATCGGATTGAAATTTTGTAAGAAGGTACATAGACGGACTGTAGCTTCTTGTATGTGAGTTTCAGATCCAAAGGTTGAAACAGTGACTCGTGGCATGTCGTACAAGTTCGCTCTACTGAACTAGTCTAAAAGCAAGTCACTGTGGGAGATTTCACATAACTCTTCCTTGGAGAATCCAATTTGGGTCAGACTTGTGGCATTGGAAAGAGGACACAGAAGGATACGACAGGTTGCAACTTGAGAATTGGATGATCTAAAATTACAGAGATACATCAGATTCAATATCAGGCTTCTATAAAGTGAAAAAAGGTGTGTACTTTTTTTTTAAATTTTTGTGTAAGCTTGGTTTAACGGAATTCAAAGGGCATAGTAAAGCATTATTATCAGTAACTGATGCCCCGAGGAAAGAAAATGCAAACACCTAGTAAGGAACCTGAAAGCTCTATCATGACTCATGAAGAAGAGGAAGAAATGATACATGATATATCAAAATTACAAGAACAAGTGCAACAAATGTCACGCTCACAAAAGCTAACAGATGCTAAGATAAATGGCATGGAATCTAAGATAAATGGCGTGGAATCTAAGATAAAGGGCATGGAAGCTAAGATGGATGATTTGAAGACAGATTTGAAGACAAACATGGCAGATTTGAAGACAGACATGGCAGATTTGAAGACATATTTGACAAATTTTCTACAAGAAATACTTACTAATGGTGAAAAGGTTGTAAAGGAAACTCATGATGTGAACAAAAGTAATGTTAATCATGATTCCATAGACTCTAATGTTGGATCGAAGACCCACCATATTCCAAAAATCGATATGAGGAAGTTTGATGGCAAGGATCCCGCCACATGGATATTACAGATGGAGCAATTCTTCGATCTCAATAATGTGCAAAACACACAAAAGGTATGTATGGAAACTGTATATTTGGAACCAAATCAGTTTGTATGGTATCAATGGCTTTGCTCTTGTAAAAAATTTATCACTTGGGCAATTTTTACGGAAGAATTGGTAGCACATTATGAAGATACAAAAACCAACACTTTTTTTAGCCAATTGATAAGTCTCAAACAAAAGGGTTCAGTAATGGAGCACATTGAGGAGTTCCAAAAATTGAACATAAGGGTAAAAGATATTCCAGAGGAGCATAGGAATGATGTGTTCATAGGGTCTTTAAAGGACAATATCCAACATGATGTTCGCCTTTGGGAACCTGATTCATTAGAGAAGGCATTCAGGTTAGCAAGAAAAATGGAAAGCAAAATTATGGCAACTAGGAAGCATACCACTCACAACTATAAAGACGGAAGTGTTGTTGCCCCTAGTCTTCCACAACCTATAAGGTTGACACCACAACAATTGGAAGAAAAAAGAGCAAAAGGGCTTTTTTACAGTTGTGATAGAAAATACACTAAAGGTCATAAGTGTGCTGAGAAAAAATTATTCTACATAGATTGTGAAGAGGAAGAAGAAAAGGAGCAAGAAAGGTCAAAAGAAGAAGATATACTCCAGGAACAAAGCCTAGATGAAGAACAAATAAATCCGACCATATCTTGTAATGCATTGGCGGGAATTACCACTCCTCAAACCATCAAGATAGAAGGACAAATCAAGAAGAAAAAGGTAATAGTGTTGATTGATTCAGGAAGCACCCACAATTTTATTCATTGTAGGGTAGCAAAAGAATTGAATTGCTTCCTATATCCAGCACCAGAGTGTCAAGTGATGATTGCAAATGGAGGAACAATAAATTGCTCTGGAAGGTGCCATAATATCAAGCTATCCATGGGAGAATATGTATTGACTAGCCCAATGCTTTCCATTCCAATGGGATGTGCTGATGTTGTACTAGGAGTCCAATGGCTACAATCCTTGGGTACAATAGCTTTTAATTTTCAAGAAATTTTCATCAAATTTTCTACGGAAGGAAAGGGAAGTTGAATTAAGGGGTATTGCAGGGAAACCAGGAAAGATAATCAGCTCTAATGGTATGACAAAGCTTCTAAAAAAGGAGCAAAGAGGTGTAATTGCACAATTATGTTCGCTAGATGTTTCCACATCGGAGTCATCTATTTCTCCAGATCTCCAAAAAGTCCTGGACAATCATTCCAAGGTATTTGAGACTCTGAAAGGTCTCCCACCTATGCGTGATCATGATCATGCTATTCATCTGATTCCAGGAAGTGTTCCTCCAAACATCAGGCCGTACAGATATCCCTATGTCCAAAAAAGTGAAATTGAACGTATGGTTGCAGAAATGCTAGAGGCTGGTATAATTCAACCAAGTCAAAGTTCTTTCTCTGCTCCAGTAGTATTGGTGCACAAGAAGGATGGATCATGGCGCATGTGTCTGGATTATAGGGAGCTCAACAAGCTCACTATTAAAGATAAGTTCCCCATTCCTGTCATTGATGAATTACTTGATGAATTGCATGGATCAGTTTACTTCACCAAGTTGGATCTTCATTCGGGATATCATCAAATCAGAATGAAGATTGAAGACATTCCAAAAACGGCATTTAGAACTCATGAGGGTCATTATGAATTTTTGGTCATGCCTTTTGGCCTTACTAATGCACCTTCAACATTTCAAGGTTTGATGAATTCAATTTTCAAACCATTCCTTAGAAAATTTGTGTTAGTATTTTTTGATGATATACTAATCTACAGCAAGTCTTGGAAGGATCATGTTGAACATGTTGACAGAGTGCTACAACTATTGGAGGAGAAACAATTATATGCAAAAAGATCCAAATGTTTCTTTGGAGTCCATGAGGTGGAATATTTGGGTCATATTGTATCTCATGAAGGAGTTAAGGTAGACCCTAGCAAAATTAAAGCCATTAAGGAATGGAAAATCCCCACATCCATAAAGCATCTGCGAGGATTTCTTGGGTTGACAGGGTATTATCGCAAGTTTGTTAAGAATTATGGGAGAATAGCAGCACCTCTAACAACATTATTGAAGAAAGATGCATTTTCATGGACTCTACAAGAAACAAAGGCCTTTGAACATCTTAAAGAGGCAATGTGCCAAGCACCGGTCTTAGCTACACCGGACTTCACAAAAACCTTTATTGTGGAATGTGATGCTTCAAGAAATGGAATTGGTGCTATTTTAATGCAAGATGAAAGACCCATTGCTTTTGAAAGTCGTCCAATCAAGGGAAAGTTTTTAAGCAAAGCTATTTATGAGAAGGAAATGTTGGCAATACTCCATGCACTTAAGAAATGGCGACCCTACCTAATGGGAAGACACTTCAAGGTAAAAACGGATCATGATAGCCTTAAATACTTTTTAGAACAAAGATTATCCTCTGAAGAGCAACAAAAGTGGGTCACAAAGATGTTGGGTTATGACTTTGAAATCATCTACAAGAAAGGGAAGCAAAATGTGGTGGCAGATGCACTCTCAAGAAAGGATGAGGATGTGGAAGCATTTTGTGTGCCATTTCTATTATCCAACCAGATTGGATAAACGAAGCAAGGGAGGAATGGAAGAATGATGAAGAAGTATGGGCACTTATTCGAAAGCTACAACAAGATTCCAGTACGTCTGATACATTTAGCTGGCAAAATGATTCATTATGGTACAAAGATCGCTTATACCTCTGTAAGAATTCTCAGCTAAAACAAAATATTCTTATGGAATTGCACACTTCTCCCTTAGGAGGGCACTCAGGATTTTTAAAAACTTACCACAGGGTTAAGAAGGAATTTTTTTGGGATGGCCTTAAATCAGATATTCAAAAGTTTGTGGTGGAATGTTTGGTTTTCCAACAAAATAAAGTTGAAACAATTAAGACACCGGGTCTATTACAACCTTTATCCATTCCAAGCCAACGTTGGGAGGAGGTTTCAATGGATTTTATGACAGGTTTACCCAAGTCTGAGGGAAAGAATGTCATCATGGTGGTAGTTGATAGACTTACCAAGTATGCACACTTTTGTGCATTATCACATCCATTTAAAGCCAGTACAGTTTCTACTGCATTTATGGAAACAATTCAAAAGCTACATGGAAACCCAAAGATTATTGTAAGTGACAGAGATCCCATTTTCACTGGAAATTTTTGGACAGAATTATTTTCTTGTCTTGGTACTCAGTTAGCTCATAGCTCATCTTATCATCCTCAATCAGATGGGAAAACTGAGATAGTAAACAAATGTTTGGAAGGATATCTTCATTGCTTTGTATCTGATAAACAGACACAATGGGTCAAATGGTTGCCTCTGGCTGAATGGTGGTATAACACTTCCTTCCATACAGCAACAAAAATGACCCCATTTATGGCACTTTATGGGTATCAACCACCATCCATCACATCATATTTAAGAGAAAATTCTAAGGTTCAGGCAGTGGAACATCACATCGAACATCAACAACAAGTCCTCCAACTCTTAAAGGATAACCTCGTGTTGGCACAAAATAGAATGAAACAACAGGCAGATCAACATCGCAGTGAAAGAATTTTTGATGTAGGTGATTGGGTATTCCTACGGCTAAAACCATATAAGAAAATGTCCCTAAAGCAAGCTAAGAAGGATAATAAATTATCACCAAAGTATTATGGTCCATATAAGGTGTTGGAAAAGATTGGTACTATGGCATACAAATTGGAGCTTCCTGCAGCTTCTCGATTGCACCCAGTTTTCCATGTTTCATGTTTAAAGAAGGTTATAGGCGACAAGCTCCCAATTCAAACAATATTGCCAGAACTTGATGAGGAAGGAAAAATTATATTGGAACCGGAAGCAGTCACAGAAACAAGAACTCGACAGCTACAAAATCGATCAATTTCAGAGTATCTTATCAAGTGGAAGAACTTATTCGCTGAAGATTCCACATGGGAGGACGAGAATTTTATGCAGAAGTATCCAGAACTACTCAAGCGTTGAGGACAACACTTTTTTTGAAGGAGAGGGGCATGTTGGGTCCCTATAATACTAGTGATTACCCCATTACTATTGTAGTTATACCCCTTATTTATATTGTTGTTCCCCTATTACCCCCATGTTGTTATTTTTGTGCCCCATAGAATCCCTCTATTGTTATTTTTGTGGCTTTATATTATTATTGTTAGGTCGGCTGGATTATATTGTGACTCCTTGTTATAGACATTTTTGTGCCTTACAGCATGAAGCATGAAATGTCAATAATCTAAGGGATCCAAAGTCCCTAAACATGTTGTTCCTACCCCTAGAGGAACAAGGTCAGCAAACCACAACACTGAAAATCAGTTCTCCACCTGAAAACACTCAAAAACAAGCTATTTCTAGATCATGTCAACTGCTCCACTGAGCATCTGCGCTGAATGTCAACTGCTCCACTCGGTACCTGCACTGAATGTCAAAACCACAGTGTTGAGGTTGCGCTGAACCAGTTTTGCCTTGTACAGCTGGGGTTCTCTGCTATCTTTTGCCCTGTTTTGATCTCTGTTTTTTGCAGCCTGTTATCAGTCAATGTACCTATCTGAAACCACCTTTCTTTGCCTCCATTCCACCTCGGTTGTATAAAGAAACTGTATTTTTTCTTTGTGCATTTCTTACATCATTTGCAGTTTCCCATAATGAAAGTGAACTAGTCTTGTTGTGGCCTCTTAGATCTAGACCTATGATAAGTGTCGTTTTGATCTTAAGAGTTAGTTTGTTTACTGTTCATAGCTGATTGAGCTTTTGCTTTCGTCATATGGTTTGAATTTATGTATTTTTAGTGTTGAAACAAGTAAATCTTAAGGTGTCTTTTGATTTTGGACAAGCTTGTTTGCTTTCACTTGAAATCGAATTCAAAGTTATACAACAGCTTTCTTTTTGTATTACATCAACATTAAGAAAGAGAAAAGAAATACCTGCATTGTGCATGTGCATTTTGACAGCTTGCATGTTGATTTAGGAAAAAGTGCATTAGTGTGTGCTCTATGATCTGTGTGAAAAGATGATGTCTTTCTTTTCCCTCAGTAGTTAAGATTTTCAAAGTTGAAAGATTGAAAAGCTTGCTTATCATCTTAGACTGCATTTAGGAGTGTTACTATACATCTCGTGGTGATCCATAAAGGCAAACTGCTAAACAAGATCAACCTTAAAATAAATTGAATTTACATAACAACGCTTTGAAACATAACGCAAACACATAGAGGTCTAAGCTAGAGACGTGTTCCGGCGTCGTTAAACGTGATATCTTACCGTCGAGTGGTTGGGTGATTCCTCCACGGTGAAGCGATAAGTATCAATACAGACTTGTGCTCCCACTTACCATCGTGTATATATTGGGAGATCCCTATAGGAATAAATCGTTTATCCATAGGAAGCCGTGTTGGCCGCCCCACTGATCGCAATGCAGTGAACACAGCATTCACGAAGATCGACCACCCGTACCGTAAAACGTATTCTGTGGTTTTTCGAAAAGTTTGGCACACCCTCTGCCTAGAACTCCAGAGCAGTTTCTTTTGGCCTTTTTCAAACTCTATAACTGAAAAAGTCCATCCGAGCATTTGTCACTTCGGGCTCGTTAAAAAATCGAAGGAGACTAGAGTCATCTTTAGCTTTTTCTCGACTATTTAAAAGTGAAAAAGCAAGTTGTGTCTAAGCGTCGTTAAAATTTATTTTAAATGGAATAATCATCATCATTCCCTCGTTGATCTTCGAAGTTAGCCTTTTGGCATCGTAAGTTCTTATAGAATCGCTAAGAAATCTTTTGGATAGACTAGATATGTCTGAACAACCGTCGACATCTAGGACTGTGTCGTCTGACACAGCAACAACAGAGCCTCCTGCTGCTACTCCAACGATGTTCGCTGGTATACCATCTGTCCCGGCAAATTGTCAACAACAAGTCGGAGTCCAATCAGGGACGACGACATGGTTAGTTCCTATTTCTTCATTTGGATTATCATCTGGTATTTCTTATGTTGAAACTCAACAAATTGATCCAATGTGTCTTCAAAGGCCAATTTACCCTTTAAGTACTAGATTCCCACCATATGGAGGGCAGTATGCTCTTTCATTGTTCCCTCCCAGAGAAAAACCATATGGGAGTTTACAATAATACACAAGCATAACAATACACCATTGAGACACATGCATATAGAAGAACCTCAAATGCTTTATTAATGGAAGAAGTAAAGTTTAGGAAGTGATACAACCATAAAAGGCCCAATCCAGCATCACCTCCTAGCAGAAAGAAATCTCCTCTTCACCTCCTTCAAGCAAATCACCCAATAGTTCTATACTCAAACCAACAGCACTTCCTTACATTCACAAGATTCCAGCCTCCTTAGACCTCATGAGAGAGATCTATATATAGGATTTTTGGAGAAAGGATGAGTCAGCTTGAGCTTGGCATGGAGCTGACTAGTGTCCTCTCCCACTTCAGTTATTCTTCAGTTCTTGAGTCCACTTGGAGGTTCTTGCTTCCACTTGGAGATCTAGACCCTCTTACTCATCATTAGGCGAATTCTTTGATCCAAGTGTCATTTTGGAAGCTTCCTGGGCATTGACACCTTGAGGAATGACTGTGCCACTTGGCCAAACTCACCCAGCGCAGGTAGCCTTCTTTGCAGTTGACATTCAACATAGGTACATAGTGGAGCAGTTGACATTCAGCGCAGATGCTCAGTGGAGCAGTTGACATGATCCAGAATTAGCTTGTTTTTTAGTGTTTTCAGGTGGAGAACTGATATTCAGTGTTGTGGTTTGCTGACCTTGTTCCTCTAGGGGTAGGAACAACATGTTTAGGGACTTTGGATCCCTTAGATTATTGAAATTTCATGCTTCATGCTGTAAGGCACAAAAATGTCTATAACAGTTGCCCCCTAAAGTATGAGGTCGTTTACTGGGTGAAATGCTTTATCAGGAGGATCCGAAGTTCATTCAATCGCTGAGAGGTGACCTGTAATAAAATACAATACAATACATTATGATTCATTCTACTTTCATGATCTAGCTGAGGCGGGCATTCCCATGCTCAGCTTTATAAATTCATTTTGGTACATAGCACAGACGATCGTCTGATGATAGACTGATAATTCTCTGCTGAAATTATCATCCTTTGAGTAGGATGATCATCTGCTGGAATGATGTACATGTCAAATGTCTTTATGTTTCCTGAATATATATCGCAGCCTGGATGGATGAAACTAGATCCGAGGTCTTCAAACTCGTTCGATCTTCACTCTAAGTACAAGTCGATCCATGTGAGAATTTGCGCTGAAGTCGAACATGGAAAGACATCGCTTGATTACCGGCCAATGACATAAACCGTTAACAAGCGCGAGAGGAATCACCAATAATGATAATGACCCTCAAGGTACTGCAGTAAAATTCACGTGGTGTGAATATAGGACTTGGCGTTGAACACCACGCAAAATCTTCTGGTCGAAGGTCATTGAGGTATACCTGTCGCCGGAAGTGAGAAACTTGCCATTGAGGCATGCAAGCTTCAAAGTACTGAGGGGGTTGTTCCTAGATCAACTTCTTGGATAATGAGCTGAAGTCGACAAGAAGCGATCCGTCAAAGGAGGGCGTTAATGAATCCCACATCAGTGACACGGAACGGAGCTAATGATTTTAGTGGAGGTGAAACAATCTGTGACATATGATTCAGGGTGGCGATCATGGGTGGATGAAGGATAATGTATGGCAGTGGATGGGACACGGTTGACTCTTTCTGAACAACATCTCTTGAACATATAACGACACTGATGCGATGGATCGGTAGCATTACCCCAAATGTAGATGGTTTGGCGAGGACCATGGTGATGAGACCGGTGAATGAAACAACCCAACCCGATGTGATACGGAGGAAAAGTGTCATGTTCAAGAGCGACTTGCTACCATTAAAGCTTTGAGCTTCTCCCAATTTTTCCACAGTCATTTCTGACCAGTACCTCTTTATTTTTGTCAAGCTTGAGGAGGATAACATATGCTTGTTCTATAACCTGCCCTTCGGGCAAGCCCATCGCTATGTTTTAACGAGCCTAGCGATAGGGAAACTCGTTCTCATCTAAAGACAAGTTTGTCGCTATTTAATCATTTTAACGAGTCTAACGACAAGGAAAACTCGGTCCTTTTCATTTTTAGAGAGTCTGAAAAGGTACAGAAAGTTAACTCCAAAATTCCTTTTTCGTCATCTAATCCCTTAAGTCCAAAAAAGTATAAAACAATACAGAAGGGATGAGTTTTCGATAACTTTAACGAGCCGAATAAAACAAGCGCTCGACCTTTTTGTGTAATAATCCCTCAGGTCCAAAAAGATTAAAATCTAGAAGAGGGATAGCTCTTCCGGTCACTTTTAACAAGCTGGAAGGCCAAAACTCCGCAAACTTTTCATATTTTACGAGTCAGATGAAAAGAGCTCAAAGAAGACTCGTCTTTTGAGGAACGAGTGATAAACAGGGATAACAGCAGATTCCAGGTACAGGTTGGAATTTTCCAATCACGGCAGTGTCACAAGGATGGCTAGGTGAAATCACTCTTCGCAACTGTTCCTCAAAATGGGTAAACAATCATATGGGGGTGAACGATCGGCCAAATGGAATGGAGGTGGCAGGTGCAAACACGACCAAGGCTTTTTATGGCTAATAAATTTACGATCACAATGGTTATTTACCGGAATAGGTTCATTTTTTAATGAGCTTAAACTCTGGAGGAAACTCTTGCTCAATCTTATGTTTATTTTTTAACGAGCATGAACTATGTGCTAAAACTGCTCGGATCTCGCTTTTCTATTTTTTAACGAGCATAAATTCCGCGGTAAAACTGCTCGATATACCAGTCATAAGATAAGAATGTCTCCTGTGAGATAGCTATTTTTTATGGAGCTTTATCTCACGAAGTTGTGCTCCTTCTCATCCTTTTTTTATGCAAGTTTGGAAACGGCTAATCCTATGAGTTTAAAGGGTTAGACCTACAGGTTTAAAGGGAGGACCTAAAAATTTAAAAAAATAAATAGTCATCCCTTGCTTGCACTCCAAAAGGTTTGCATGCCCCCAGGTGTAAGGTATAATTTCAAGGCTGCCCCTACTTATCCGATAAAACATTTGTTTTAAAGGGTGAGGCTTACCTCTTTCTGGTTACCCAAAGATTGTTTCGTTAACACCATCAAACTAAAACATTTCCTCGGCACTGTCTACCGAAGTAGACAATGGTGAATGACCTTTGTCAAACAAGTAACCTTGACAAAAGAATCCTATTCTAGAACAACCCCTCTTCCATCCACGGACGGGGTACGGACTAGTCATATTCTCTCGCGGAAATTCTACCTTATACCCAGGGTTTCCTCTGCCCGAAGCAGACCAGGATGCATGCCCCCTGGGTTCCAGTCCCATCTTTTCGAATCACTCGCACTCATCGGGAAGGAGGACTGGGGGTGGAGACATTTCTTGATTGAATAGACCATTGAGGGTTGGTATGTGACTATTTGCGATGCGTGATCCCGGAAATGAAATTTGGTCTACGAGCTTGACCATTCTTCCTTCGTGTGGAAAACACATTACTCTAAAGAGTGAGGAGACTATAGCTCCCATGCAATATATATAGTCTCATCCAAGGAGTAGGTTATAATCCAAGGGTCCTTGAACAACCATCACGTTCATTTGAATGTTCTTCCCTTTCAATGTAACAGGTACATTGGGGAGGATCCCTAATGGTTGACTGGTTCCTTTATCAAAACCCGAGAGATTTTTTATCTCAGGCAAAAGCGTCGGGGAACCCAGTGCTTTCCAAGCAATAGAGGAAAGGATACTCACAGATGCCCCTTCATCAATGATAGTGCCAACCATTACCATTCTATAAATTTGGACTATGATTCTGAATGGTATACTGGCTGGCAACCGGGGTCTGCCTAGTTGGTTCCAATCAAAGGACACAACCAGATTGCTTGGTGGTGGAACCGAATACACGGACAGATATGACCCTGACGATGTTCCTTCCTGCGATAAAGGAATGGGCGCATTGCCCTGATGCTCATCAGAGTCTGTGTTGATGAAAAGAATCTGGATGGTGTCATCCTTATTCTCTTTAGTGAGGGTGTCATTTGAAGATGAATCTTCAGTGACGGTGTCATTTGAAGATGAAACCTTTGAAGGCAGAACCGGGTCAACTGCCGTTTCGACCTTTGGACTTTCGTCCGGTCTGGATTCAGTAGGTTCATTTTCAATGACTGACGCTTCAGCTGACCACTTGAGCGGGCCAGCTGTATTTTCAACCAACGAAGGACTTGGCACGAGTTTTTTGTATCCAGGAGGAAGTCTCAACGGTGAAACCGGGCGATCTTCCAAAACTCTCTTCGCTTCGTCTAAGAAGGGACAACGGTGGATGGCGTGATCGCCTTCACACAGTCTGCAGGGGGATCTTGCTCCCCCTCTTTGTCTTGAACCTTCACTTTCGCTGGTTGATGGTAAGCATTCAACATGACTATCAGAGGTTGATGCTCCCGAATTGTGCAACCGAGGGGACCAGTCCCTTAGTATCCGGGGAATACAGGGACAATCTCTATGGAAGTGGTCTCCTTTACATATGACACATGGCGATTTAGGCCCGGTCTGTGCTGTGTGTGGATTTTTGTCAGATGTCTTTTGCTTGCCCCCAGTCGCCTTAGGCTCCTTCTTCTTCTTCTCTCTCTTCTTCTTCTCCTTCTTCTCCATGGGAGCTTGGCTTTTGCCGGCTCTACCTTGCGAAGATGAAGGATTGGAGGAAGAGTTATAGGAAGTAGAAGGCTGGTGGGCAGCTCTAGACTGATCTAACTGTTGACTCGACTGTTCAGGAACCATGGTGTTCTGAACTACATTGGTTGAGAATAGCCAAATTGGCAGGCCAATTGTCAGTCCTGGAAGCGACAATGTGGCCATGTGGGGCGCACCAACTTCTCCCCAAGAGGAGAAAGGACTAGGATTTCCATCATGTGGAATTCCTTGGTTGGGGCGTTCCATGTTCTCAACCTACAGATCAACGCAGGAATAGGAGGTGATTATGTTCCGTTTAAAATAAATTTTATAACGACGCTTTAGACACAACTTGCTTTTTCACCTTTTAAGAGTCGAGAAAAAGCTAAAGATGACTCTAGTCTCCTTCGATGTTTTAACGAGCCCAAAGTGACAAATGCTCGGATGGACTTTTTCAGTTATAGAGTTTGAAAAAGGCCAAAAGAAACTGCTCTGGAGTTCTAGGCAGAGGGTGTGCCAGACTTTTCGCAAAACCACAGAATACTTTTTACGGTACGAGTGGTCGATCTTCGTGAATGCTGTGTTCACTGCATTGCGATCAGTAGGGCGGCCGACACGGCTTCCTATGGATAAAGGCTTTGTTCCTATAGGGGTCTCCCAATATATACGCGACGGTACGTGGGAGCACAAGTCCGTATTGATACTTATCGCTTCACCGTGGAGGAATCACCCAACCACTCAACGCTAAGATATCACGTTTAACGACGCCGGAACACGTCTCTAGCTTAGACCTCTATGTGTTTGCGTTATGTTTCAATGCGTTGTTATGTAAATTCAATTTATTTTAAGGTTGATCTTGTTTAGCAGTTTGCCTTTATGGATCACCACGAGATGTATAGTAACACTCCTAAATGCAGTCTAAGATGATAAGCAAGCTTTTCAATCTTTCAACTTTGAAAATCTTAACTACTGAGGGAAAAGAAAGACATCATCTTTTCACATAGATCATAGAGCACACACTAATGCACTTTTTCCTAAATCGACATGCAAACCGTCATAATGCACATGCACAATGCAAGTATTTCTTTTCTCTTTCTTAATGTTGATGTAATACAAAAAGAAAGCTGTTGTATAATTTTGAATTCAATTTCAAGTGAAAGCAAACAAGCTTGTCCAAAATCAAAAGACACCTTAAGATTTACTTGTTTCGACACTAGAAATATATAAATTCAAACCATATGACGAAAGCAAAAGCTCAATCAGCTATGAACAGCAAACGAACTAACTCTTAAGATCAAAAGGACACTTTATCACAGGTCTAGATCTAAGAGGCCACAGCAAGACTAGTTCACTTTCGTTATGGGAAACTGCAAATGATACAAGAAATACAAAAAGAACAAAAACAGTTTCTTTATACAACCGAGGCGGAATAGTGGCAAGGAAAGTTGGTTTCAGATAAGTACATTGACTGGTAACAGGCTCCAAAAACAAGGATGAAAACAGGGCAATAAACAGGAGGGAACCCCAGTAGCACTAGGAAAAACTGGTTCAGCGCAGGTAGTACACTGGCAGTTTGACCTTCAGCGCAGTTAGCCCCTTCGGGAACTGCGCTGAAATGCAGACTGCCTTCACAGTGCCTGCACTGAAGAGATAAACTTTCGTTTTTCTCAGTTTCCGAGTCACAGATTGCTCAAAAATCCACAGTTTTTGGCCAAATCAGAAGCTATCAGTCAAGTACACACTAAGGGATGAAAAGGAGGATGAAAAGCTATCACTAAGAGCTATTTAGAGTCCTTGTGGATCAGCTCTTCAAATCATAAACATGCCCAGAAACTGAGCTAGAGTAGTTTCCCTCTACTTTGCATTTGAAAGCTCCAAATGCAGTTCGATTCGGTACTCCCTGTGTTTATGAAATGAATAGCAAAAACACAAACAACCAACAAGATATGATCCCCAGTGGAGTCGCCAATTTGTTGTTGGGAAAAGTATCCAATACGGAATGACCCTATCCCACTCTAAGGGTGATAGTACCTCAGCAACAATCAAAGCAAAGCTATTCGAGATTACTTCTTTATGAGATGTAAGAGAGAGGAGGAAGAGATCCACTAAGCGATGTCTTCCGCTAATGATTGATCCAATCTTCTCTCTTTGCTGCTTTCTCCCAGTTCCTTGCTCTTTCACTGGCCCAGCTACACCAAGATCCTGCAAAATAACAAGAGAGGGAAACTACAAGAAGCATACATTCATAATTGATTCAAGGATTAGAATAAATCAAATACACAAGCATAACACTACACCATTGAGACACATGCATATAGAAGAACCTCAAATGCTTTATTAATGGAAGAAGTAAAGTTCAGGAAGTGATACAACCATAAAAGGCCCAATCCAGCATCACCTCCCAGCAGAAAGAAATCTCCTCTTCACCTCCTTCAAGCAAATCACCCAATAGTTCTATACTCAAACCAACAGCACTTCCTTACATTCACAAGATTCCAGCCTCCTTAGACCTCATGAGAGAGATCTATATATAGGATTTTTGGAGAAAGGATGAGTCAGCTTGAGCTTGGCATGGAGCTGACTAGTGTCCTCTCCCACTTCAGTTATTCTTCAGTTCTTGAGTCCACTTGGAGGTTCTTGCTTCCACTTGGAGATCTAGACCCTCTTACTCATCATTAGGCGAATTATCTGATCCAAGTGTCATTTTGGAAGCTTCCTGGGCATTGACACCTTGAGGAATGACTGTGCCACTTGGCCAAACTCGCCCAGCGCAGGTAGCCTTCTTTGCAGTTGACATTCAGCGCAGGTACACAGTGGAGCAGTTGACATTCAGCGCAGATGCTCAGTGGAGCAGTTGACATGATCTAGAATTAGCTTGTTTTTTAGTGTTTTCAGGTGGAGAAATGATATTCAGTGCTGTGGTTTGCTGACCTTGTTCCCCTAGGGGTAGGAACAACATGTTTAGGGACTTTGGATCCCTTAGATTATTGACATTTCATGCTTCATGCTGTAAGGCACAAAAATGTCTATAACACCGCCTGAATGAGTTTACATGGGCACCCACACGTCTGAAACAAACGGACAAAGGAGAGTCAGGAAAATGAGCTGCACGAACGTGCACAAAGCCCACCCCGAGTCATAACTTAGCCTTTTTGATATGGGATCGTGTGCATGGGTCGCCCTCACACTAAACGACCCGACCGAATGAGTTTACATGGAACCCCTCACCTGATGCACTCAAACGAGTTTACACGGACACCATCTCCCGACCCGCACGAATGTGTTTACACAAACACCCTCGCTCGACCTGCCCGAACGAGTTTACATGGATGCCGTCAAATGACCAACCCAAATGACCCATGCAAATAAGTTGACATAGACGTCCTTTAACGACCTGCCCGAATGAGTTTACATGGGCGCCCAAACGACTGAAACGAAGGGACAAGGGAGAGCCAGGCAAATGAGCTGCACGAACGTGCACAAAGCCTACCCCGGGTCACAACTTAGCATTTTTGATACGGGCTCATGTGCCCGGGTGTGCCCTCACACTAAACTACCTGACCAAACAAGTTTACATAGACACCCTCTGTTATGGAGGTAAATCCCCTCTGTGGACAGAGGCGATCTCTACTAGTCCAAAAAAGGTCTAGCAACAATCAAACAACGCTAACACGCAGGTCCCTAATTACAAATAAAAGACCAATGATGAAGACCTACCTAGATTCCAACGCTAGTACTTGTAGAAGAGTTGATGCTCCCATCCCTTTGCCTCGGCTGGTCACAATCCTCATGATCCTCGTGCACGGACACTTGCACATGCAAAGAACGATACAAACACACGCATAAAATCCAGTAGATGTAACTATATATCAGTCAGAAAGGATATAACTCAAACATCATCATAAAGACAATAAGAGTGGAACCATAATGATAGTCGTCTATTATTAATAAACAAAGAAGAATACAACCATAGTTCTGACGTCAAATCCTTCTCAAGAGGGTCCAGCTAGCAAGTCTCTCAAGCATTCACCCTTGAAGGTAGATCTCCCAAGACAAAAACTCTCTCTCACACAAGTTTACACAAGAAAGAAACACTTCACAACCTTCCTTAAACTCTCTAGCTATCCCACACTTGTCACACCAGTTACCTATCAAGCTCACACACTAGCAGTAACACTCCAAACACTATGAATTCCAAACTAGTTGCTCATGGCAATGGTAGAGGCTTAAATAGGAGAAGGAGTCTCCATGAATGGTGGGAGGATGAGCTTATCTCCAAGGAAGGTGGCTCAAATGATGAAACAGACATGCCAGAGAAGGGAGAGCGACATTTACAAGGCCAACAACCAGGTCTGGAGTCATCTAGAAGGCCGGCTATTAGAACAAACTTGCCCAAACTGGATCAGCGCAGGTTCATAACTGCACTGGAGCGCTGACATCACTGCTGAATAACAAAGAATGTCATATCAGCGCGATGAGATATAAATAACAGATGCGCTGTCTTATGAAATTCGACCAGCGCGGGAATCACGTGTACTTCGGCGCTGGCAGCGCATTAAGTCTGTTTTGGAGTGCTCATCAGCGCGTTTATTTTGACAAAAGTCGCGATGATAGCAAAAACTTTGGCAAAGTGGGTCATTTGACAACATTAGAGAGCATGAGCATGATTAATTTGGACTCATGACACAGTAGGAACACTGGTAGGAAGACAGTGACAAATTACTGTGTAACAGATGTCCCCTAAAGCATGAAGCCCAAGAGAGTGAGAGAGGTGAAATGTTTTACGAAACTAGCTGAACTGGGACACCACCATGAAGAACCTGAACGTATGTACAACTGATATCTCTGATAATCAATTACATGTAGTCTAGGAATGGGCGCAGCCATCCAAAAGACATACGAAAGAGGCCTGTGGTATGGATGCAACCACCCAGCTAATGAGACTGTGATGATAGGAAAGGTATGGTCACAGCCATCCATGAAGACTCAGGTATGGGCACAGCCATCCATCAATGAGTCATGTAATGATCATGATAATCCACAAAACCACAACCTGGATCTCAAGAGACAAAATCCAGGGTCTTGCGCTCCATCTCAACCCGAAAAAAGTACAAGTTCAAGCATGTGAATATGAGAGTTGAAGTCGAACATGCAAGAACATCGTCTGATTACTAGTCAATGATGAAAACTGTTAACAGACGCGAGAGGTACCACCAATAATGACAATGGTCCTCAAGGTACTATAGGTACAATCTATGCACGTGTGAATCAATGAGCTGGCGTCAAACACCCACAGAATCATTTTATCGAAGGCCAATGATGAAAACCTCATGTCGAACATGAAGAACCTGCCATTGAGGCATGCAGGCTCCAAGGAACCTGAAGGGAGTCTCTAAGTCAACTTCCTAGATAATGAGCTAAAGTCGACAGGAAGTGACCTTGATCGAAGGTGGGCCATAATGTTTCCCACATCATCGACACGAGACAGAGAAGGATAAGATATTTTGTGTGAGGTATCAGACGAAGGTTGAGTATTCTTGCAGAGGTCAACTTCTCTTGAACATATCGGCGGCACGACAGTGTACTTGACAGTATTTGACATTAGATGATCAAGGGTCATGGTGACAAGGCAATGAGCAGATGAGAGGTCAAATAGGATAACCCAAACCCACGGAGGCTAGCTTAAAACAGGATGAGAGGTTCCCACTCAGACACGAATGCAGACAAGTGCCACGTTCAAGAGCAACATACTGCCGACACGACAATGATTGTGATTCCATTTTCCCCACCATTTCTGGCGAGTACCCCGATTATTGTTTGATGACAAGCTTGACAGGGATAGCATATGCTTGGAAGGCGTCATTTTGATAGAATCCGATGTCATTGTCTTAATGAGTCTAACAAAGGAAGAACTCAGCGTCTTTTCCTGTTTAGAGAGACTGAAAAGACAGCAGAAAAGTGAACTCCAGGGGGGTCCTTTTTCGTAAAGTTGTGTCTCGTGAACCCGAAAAAGTATAAAACAATGCTCGAAAGAAATGCCCAACCAATATGATCGAGGAGTACTTTTCGTAAGTAGTGACTTCGACCCGAAAAAGTAAAAAAACGATCAGAAGCACGTCGTTTTGGAGCCAATAACGAGTTCGAAACGACAAAAACCTGGCAATCTTTTTAAGTTCAAACGGTCGAAAAAAGAGCTTTAAAGGAAACCGCCTCTCGTTTCTTTTAACGAGTCGAGAGGGGGACTCGGCTATCTTTTCTTATTTCATGTCGAAAAAGAGCTTAAAGACAATGTTTCGGGACTAAGTGTGTATAGAACCATCGTAATTCCACCGGCATGAGAATCTGCACAAGGAACATCTCACGCGTAACCTATTAGAAATAATATGGACCACATGCATAAAAACATAGTAAAACTATATTCGAACCAAGAACATGGTAAAAATCATCATAAAAATCCCACATTTATGAAAAATAATATTTAATTATGAAATTTTACCATAAATAGGGGGGTAAATAAAGTTTTTACCATTGTTACCATTTGGAGCTTTGGAGAATGACTTGGAGCTGTGAGGTTGACGAGCCGAATTGTACTTCGTACGTGCATCAATCATCCTGCAATCTATTTCAGGTAGGTTTATCTCCATTTACGCTCTATTTTGAAGTGTTTTAGCTGCATTTTAACGGTGGGAAGTGATGGTTTAAGAGGATTTTTTGAAACTCGTTCTGCTCTCGGTCAGCGGGGATTTCCTTATCGGGTCCGCGCTGATCGAAAAAGACTTAAACTGACCACCCCCGGATCAGCGTAGAAGAGTGATGTACTCCCGCACTGACCCAGAAAAAATATCAAAGGGCGCCATGATCAGCGCGACTATTTTAAAAACAGTCACGTTGACGCCGCGCAACAAGTTTTTTAACAAATTGAACGTATGAAACTTTATGGACAGGGCCCTAATGAATTTTTTTTATCATGCAGGGTAAAATGGCATTCGTTTGGTAGGAGCGAGCTCATGATAACGAGGACATAGCTGCATTTGCCGATGCTGGGTGCCGAAATGCAATGCGGGCGTGTTGGTTGCTCAAATTCTTCCTAACTCTGCGCCTGCGAGCACAGCCTGACCTTCTTGAATTCTTGATCAGAGCCTGGAATCCCACTGATGGGAAATTTGTGATCCGAGGCCGAGATATTGAGTTTGACTATACAGATATTTATTTTTTGACTGGGTTATCACATCGAGGTGAGATGCCCATTCTAGAGGGACAGCGACCCGGTGGTGATACATTAGACATGTTGATGGCCCAGGTGTGCCCACAGGCACGCAAGTCGCGGAGCGGGAAAGTAGCTATTCCTACGGCGGAGGACATTGTCCTTCAAACTATACTCTTCATGGTGACTCGGGTAGCGGGCTCTTTGGCCAATCACGAGGCCTCGAAGGCCCATCTGCGATTGGCTCTCGAATGCTTGAATCCTACCATATTCAACTAGGCAGCGACAGTAACAACCAGTATGAAAAGACAGCTGACCAACTGCCATCGTGGTGAGTCAAAGCAGTTTGGCTACGGGTCGATTTTAGTTCTGCTCATGTTGGAGTGGGTACCGGCATTGCAGCTACAGGATATGGTCGTGGATCCACCCAGAGGCCCTCGAGAGATGAGGACCACACGATGGGTCCATGTCATGCCACGAGGAGGTGGCGGTTGACCAGTGGCATGGGGAGTGTACTTCTGAGAGTGGTTGGATAGGCAGACTATTTTTGTGGAGGACTGCCCATATGCTGGCGTAGACTTCCATGGAGACCCAGACATGCCGCTGCCCACTGGAGAGCAGTGGGACGATGGTGGTAAGCCACTTGATCTCATTTTTTTATTTTTTCATTTTTGTGATGTTTTTTTAATTTTTCATGTACATGTCCTAACGATGAATGCTATGGTATGTAGATGTAGGACTGACGAGACCCCTTGGCTTAGCGAGATGCACAGGGCATCAGAGCTCTGGCCCTGGCTCCTCCGGGAGTCGATACGATGGAGACCATAATATGGAACCTCGAGGGCTTGCTGTCATGGATTCCAGATTACTAGGGGATAGAGGAGGTCCCCATAGAATCTTAGATCCATACAGTGGGAGTAGAACCTAGGATGCACCACCTTTTGAGGTGGGTGGCACGAGCCACTACGGATTATAGGGAGCACAACCCACCATAGTAGATATCTAGGTCTTTGTTTCCCACTGGTGTTTTTTTGAGAGACATGTGTCTGGGATGTATGGAAAACATAGGCCTTATCTAGACATGCACACTTATTTTTGAGCGCCTTGGTGCTCCACATGATATATATATATATATATATATATATATATATATATATATATATATATATATATATATATATATATATATATATATATATATATATATATATATATATATATATATATATATATATATATATATATATATTCCTATGGTTTATTATTGTGCTTTTATGTGCTTGCTTGTATGATGTTTTGATTATAAATTACACAAATGTCTATCTAATACATGATTAGCCAATGCATCAGATAATGTGTTTAATCGTCGTGGAATATGTTGATATGTGATAAAATAAAAATTGCTTTCTAACAATTTAACACGTAAATACAACCTTAAAATGTGACAGTCTCTGACGGAATAACGCCCATTGAGTTGATGGATGACAAGTTGAGAGTCCAGGTTAACAACCAATGTACAAATATTGAGATTAATTGCCTCGACTAATAATTCAATAACAACACTATATTCAACGACATTGTTTGTAGTATGGCCTAAACACACACCTTGAAGATCTATCAACTCACCGTGAGGATCATAGATCACCCATGCCGCAGAGGAAAAATTATGAGTGCTGCGGCAGGCACCATCATCGAAACCAACATAATGTGCACCCGACATCTGCACAAGAAGCAAAAGACACAATAAGGGGAAATCACGCTTTCACACCAAGCCAAAAACATAAAAACACACACACACACACTTTCTAAAACACACGCATGTATAAATCGAAGTGCATGGAATCATGCATAGTACTTTTTCAAGTACAGCCCATTGCGGGGCTTATTGAGAGGATTACCTTTGTATTCAACTAGCTCATATGCCGCCTTCTGCAAAATTTTCTTTACAATATAAGGGCCTAGCCACATGGGCTCAAGTTTTCCTGCCCCCAACTTGTCATTTTCTTGGTCGTATAGCAGGACTAGATCTCCCTCAACAAAGGAATGAGGATGGATGGTATGGTCGAAGTGAGTTTTAACTCTCTTCTTTTGAGCTTCGATAGCTAGAGAGGCTAGGCGACGGGTCTCGTCCAGCCGTTCTAGGTAAAGAAGCCATTCCTCTATCGGAGTAGTGTTGGGAAGCAACTCAACGGCTATTTTTAACGAAGGGATTTCACATTCTATAGGAAGGGTAGCCTCCAGTCCGTAAACTAGTTGAAATGGAGTGAAACCGGTGGCATCCTTCACAGAGGTTCGGTAGGCCCACAAGGAGGGAAACAACATCAGATGCCAATTAGACTTATGCATGTTAACAGTACGTTGAAGCATCATAACCAAAATCTTGTTAACGGCTTCAACTTGGCCGTTCGACTGAGGATAGTACAGAGTCAAACTATCATGTCGTAAGCCTAGTTGGGTTGTTAGTTCGATCATCATGTGATTACGAAAATGCTTTCCATGATCCGTGACGATGGCCTGCAGAACTCTGAACCGCATAATAACATGGTTGAACAAAAACTGCGCCGCTGTGTGACCGTCTTCAATTAATGTGGGCATTGCCTGAGCCCATTTTGTAAAGTAATCAACAACAACGATAATAAACCGATGCCCCCTGGCCGAGCGAGGCTTATAGGTCGTATAATCAATGCCCCATTTTGCAAAAGGGCCAATGGTGACAACAGGGTGCAGCGGAGCTGGTGGCGCACGCATCTTCCGCTGGTATATCTGGCACGCATGACACGAACGGACGACAAGAATGCAATCCTTAAAAATGGAGGGCCAGAAATAACCAGCGCGAAGGATTTTTTGAGCTGTGGCATATCCGGACATGTGACCACCACAGGCGCCAGAGTGGCAGTCATTCAGGACTCTCTCAGCTTCCTCAAGGATTAGACATCGGCGGAGGACGGAGTCAATGCCGAGATGGTACAAGGTGTCCCCGACAATACGGTAGGGTTGAGACTGATGACAGATCTGCCATCGAGAATCTTTGGATATAGCGGGGCAGAAAGAGGACGTCTGCAAATATACAATAATATCCCTGTACCAGGGGTCGAGGGTGCTGATCAGAAAAAGAGTTTCGTCCGGGATATGATCCTCTGAGTGAGGGGGTGCAGAAGGAGATGGCAAAGAGCAAAGTAACTCAACAAAGACCAGGGACTTCTTAGACTTGGCAGCAGTGAATTCCAAGTCAAACTCTTGGAGGATGACGATCCACTTTGAGTATTTGCCCCCCAGCAACTGACGTGACAAAATGTACATCATCGGGTTGCAATCAGAAATCACGGTCGTGGTGCGCAACAAGATATAATGTCGGAAACGTTGGACGACACAAACAACGGCTAATGCCAACTTCTCGATGTAAGCGTATCGAGTTTCCATGTGTAAGAGGTTGCGGCTGAGGTAATATATGACGTGATCATTGTCATCATCATCGTCTTGCACGAGAACCATGCCTATAGTGGTATCGGCGGTGGCAAGATACAGAGTATAATCACGATGGTAATTCGGAGGTCGCAATAATGGAGTAGAAACAAGGAGACCCTTGAGATGCTCGAAAGACTCTTGAGCGATAGCATCCCAATGAAAGGGTGTATCTCACTTCAATAACCATGTAAAACCTTTAGCCACCTCAGCATAGTTTGGAACGAATCGTCTTAGGAAATTTGCTTTGCCCTGCAAGCTCTGCAACTGCTGCAAAGAAGCAGGGGGAGGAAGATTCATAATAGCCTCAACTTTGAGGGGATCCAGATGGATGCCCTGTCGGGAGACGATAAACCCGAGTAGTCGACCTGATTCAACATAGAAGACACATTTATGAGGATCTAGCCTGATACGGTAGTGTCGATAGCGGAGAAAGATTTCACGAAGATGGGAAGGATGGTCCTGGCGTTTGACTGAATGAGCTGGAAGATCATCTAGATACGGTTGTACAATGTGACGGATGTCATGAAAAGCATAGGACATTGCACGTTGGAAAGTAGCACCGCCATTCTTCAAACCGAAAGGGAGCTTCTTGTAAGCAAAAGTGCCCCAAGGACAGATAGAAGTAGTCTTATGATGATCAGCGGGCGCAATATTGATCTGGTTATACCCAGAAAAACCGTCCATAAACGAATAGATTTCACTTCCTGCACACTCATCAATGAGCTGATCAATGAAGGGTGTGGGGAAGTTATCCTTAGGACAGGCGCGGTTAATGTCACGGTAATCAATACAGACTCGAATGGTACCCTGCTTTTTGTTCACAAGGACTATATTAGAAGCCCAATCCGTAAGTGGAATGGGGTAAATGAAACCAGCCTTGAGAAGCTTTTCAACTTCTTCTTTATTGGCTGCAGCCTTTCAAGGGTGCACGGGGCGTAGACGTTGACGAACAGGCTTAGCACCCGGATACGTAGGTATCTCATGCACCACTATGTTAGGGTCAATGGTGGGCATTTCTTCGTAGGACCAAGCGAAGACATCCCAAAATTCGTGGAAAAGATCGGTGTAAAGCTGAATTTCCTCTAGAGTACAAGTGACTCCAATGTGAATATGCTCGACAATCCCTGGTTTCACAGAGATGTCGATGGGTTGGGTTTGCGTGATGTTTCCCATATTGCCTTCAGAGGACACTTGATAAACTTGAATAGGTGTTTGAAGGGGCTGAAATGGGATACAAGAAGCAAACCATTCGAGACAGGCAATCATTTCCTGATGGGTAGGGAGGAACGAGGAACGGTGGTGATGATCAGACCAAGGAGGTTCCTCAAGAGACATGGTCTCTATAATGGCTTCATCGGAAGGAAATATTTCCTTTAATGGATCCGAAGTAGCGTCATCTCCAAGCCAAGGGGAATGAACGTACGAGTCGGGAACGCTGCTCGGAGGAGCAAGTTTGGTAGGGAGAGCCGATGCAACAATGATTTCAACGTAGTTGAGCTCGGCAAGACTCAACGACATCATATCACCTCAATATTCTATCTGATTAGCGGGAGGGAGGACCCACGGATCAGAGTGCATGGAAATCATATTAATAGGGACGAGATTAGGAGGTGGAAGGGAAAAGACACCCATCAGGGCGGGATCTTTAAAGAGTCCGGCTCCCACACTCTCACATGATTTGGAGGTATGCTCCACGAAAGGCACATTGCCTTCGGAAGAGGAGGCGAAGAAGGAGAGCTAGTCCATGGTGAAAATCTTCCCCTGATGAGGGAAACGAATGACACGAAAAAAAGAGGAGGCCACGGCTTGCATGGTGTATGTCCAGCTACGTCCGAGGAGGAGGTTGTAGGTAAGATTAGCATCGACAACTTTGACCTCCACTTCGACCGTTTTCCCTTCCAAAGAGATGGGCGATCGTTGGAGAATACCAGAAGGACGAGACTCTCTTCCGTCAAAGGCTTCCAATGTTGTAGGATACTGGCTCAGTGTCGGAGAACCAATAGCTTTCCAACAGGCAACAGACATGATGCAAGTCGAAGCACCTTCATCAATGACTGTACGATGAATCGTTTTAGTATTGATAATGACCAGTATGAGGAAAGCAATTTGGTGAGGCAGTCTCGGCGTATGGCCCTCGAGGTCAAAATAAATCAGATCCGAGTTAGCCGGGTCTATGCCACCGATGGCCAATAGCAAGGACTTCCTCTATGAGGGGTAGCTTTGGAGCACTTCTAGGGTGGACATAGCAGACGGAGCCTGAGCTAAGTCCTCAACGATGTTGTAGTGCTAGGCAGCACGAGCATTAGGGTTGTAAGAAGACTTCCGGAGTACACCTTTTGGAGGGGGTCGGATAGGCGTCTCAGTGCTAGGTCTCTCAATATGGAGTGGACCAGAACTAGATGGAGGAGCGCTAGAGGAGACCTCAAGCTCTTTCCCGACATGTGACGGATATTCTTTTGCTAGAGTAGTGATGTGGACGGGGATCGTCCCAGCCATAAATACTTGAGAGCCAAATGAAGAAGAGGGTTGTGATGGATCTGTCACCATTTGAGTTTGCTGTGAAGGGAAAGGTCCTTTAAGCATAGCAGGGGTCCCATGAGAACCTTTCAACAATCGACTAACTTCAGACCACCTGGGGCAGTCTTTATTATAATGATCCTCGACACAGATAAGACAAGGATACTTAGGTTTACATTTGGCTCCTTCCTCGGGTGGAAGTTTAGGGGAGTCCTGTCTGGGCTGTTCGGATTTATTCTTGGCTTTCCCTTTCTTTTTCCCTTTCGAGGATTTATCCACCGTGGTGGACTGGACGACGTTAACCTCGGAAGTGTTTCCAGAATTAGATTGACCCTGAGAAGCATTTTCGCTAGGAGCATTCGGTTTTTGATTCCCAGGGTTCGCTGATGATTTCTTTGAAGATGTGTTTACAGAGCCAATAACACCGTCAACAGATGGCTTTGGCAGAGCTTTGGATGTTCCGGGTCTCGGGGCGTCTGGAAAATAATCATATAAAGTACCTGACTGAGAATAAACTAAGTCGAGGTACTGAGCACGCGCAATAGCTTTCTCTTCAGTTACACAAGTCCCATAGCAATGTATCGTGCGATCGCAGGGACAAAGGAGGTTGTAAACCAATCGGTTAGGAGCTGATCAGGAATCCAGAACTTGATCAAACGACGACGCCGTCTCCATTCATGTATATGATCGGATATATGCGTGGCCATGTCCTGTTTAAGAGACGTAAGGAGATGTGTCCCTGTCTCATACCGAATGGGCAACTGAAAGTGAGTTAGAAATGCCATTGCCAACGAGTTGAAATCTTGAAATGTTCCGCGATTCAACTCAATATACCACTTAGCGGCCGAGCCAGTGAGAGTCCTTTGGAAGAGGCGGAGCCGGATGGAATCATCAAGCTACGAGTTGGATGAGCACCAAAGATGATAGGTCATGACATGGGCTTGAGGGTCCTCACCAGCTTTGCCATCGATTTTCGGGCAATCGCCGAGTATCTTGGTCGGAACTGGTGGCCAATATGGATTATGAAGAATGGGATCATTTGTCAATTTGGACACATCTGGCAGTTCCAATGTCGCTAAGAAAGGTAACTAAGGATTGAAGGACATCTGTGGACATGGAAAAGAGGTAGTACCAGGGTTCCAACCAGGTGGTGGTTGCCCCCATGGACTTTGTCCGGACGGGCCTGGCCCATAAGGATTCTACCCATAGGGATTCTGTCCATAGGGCTTCTGTCCATAAGCAGACAGCTGACTCTGGATCTGCCCCCCATCACCCCATGGATTAGAAACTTGACTTGCATGCGCAACATACTATTGTTGATAATTCTGATAAGGGGACCTGCATTTGTTGATAATTTTGATAAGGGGCTAACTGAGTTTGCCCCTGGGGTTGCTGGTAACCATACGGTTGCTGAGCTCCATACTGAGCCTGGTAAACAGGCTGCGCTTGGTAAGAAGGTTGGGATTGCAACCCACCTTGCATCTGGAGACCAATTTGAGTCTGGGGCCCAAAAGGATGTCCTCGAACAGGTTGAGCTTGGACCATCTGGCCGGAAGGTTGTCCTGGATGGACCTGTTTGCCCAGAAGGACGAGCTTGCTAGGTATTAGGTTGTCCTTGTGCAACCGAGGGTTGTCCTTGTGGAACAGATGGTTGAGTGGGCTGGACGACCGATTGACCTTGAGGTTGACCAACTTGTCCAGAAGGATGACTAGGCTAGGCAGTGGGTTGGCCCTGCTATACGTAAGGCTGACCCCCCTGCCCAGAAGGGTACTCCTACTGGACTGCCGGTTGTCCTTGTTGAATATAAGTTTGTCCTGCTTGTCCAGAGGGATAACCTTGTTGGACACCAGGTTGACCTTGTTGGATGTAAGGTTGTCCTAGTTGTCCAGACGGGTAACCTTGCTAGATACCAGGTTGTCCTGGATTACCAGAAGGTTGAGTCAGATAAGTGAAAGAGGGACCACTAGCGGCTGAAGGTTGTCCCTGATAGGGTTGTCCTTGTGGGCTCCTAGGTTGCCCTGGGTTAGACTGGCCGTAATATTGCTGCCCTTGTGGGGTTTGCACATAAGACGACTGGCTTTGGTTAGGCGGTCCCTGAAGCTGTGCAGGCATTGCTTGGCCCCCATGGTAAGTGGTGGCGCCCCAAGCAACGGATAATGGTATCGAGACCTCAACAACAGGTTGAGTAGGCAAGGGTCTAGAAAGATAAAGGAACTCACCAATAGAATCGTAATAATAAAATGGACCTTGTGCGTTCGGATCCTAAACAACTTGCATATACTGATCATACGGCCCCCCTCCTGGGACGGGACTAGAAGAGGGTGGTGCACTTTGTGCAGGATGAACAACTTTGGGTGTATGTGTCGGCTGGCCACTACTCACTTGACCGTGAGGTGGACCAGCACCAGCAGTCACAGCTGAAGACGCCGTAACGGCACTAACAACCGGAGTTGAATGTGCTACACAAATAGTTAGATTCATTGGAACTGAAGTGACGGGTGTACTGTGAACTTGTGAAACAAAATATCCCGTAGTGGGAGTGATGTGGAGGTCCCACATGGTACTTGAAGCGGGGATCCTGGCATTCATATTATCCCTCAACGACTTATAGCGTGAGGGTACCGGAGAAGTGGCCAGGATAGGAGTTTCGATACTCGACAAAACGGGTGTCTCACTCACTCTAGGAGATGTCTCATCCATCTGAGAGGTAGGCATTAGAGACGAAACACCAGGAGGGGTAAAAGGAATATCGTCCTCGTCAAGCTCCCAAATGGGGTTCCAATGAATTTCGTAATCCTCGTCGTTTGGAGAATTAGTTGGATACTCGGGATAACAGGAAGAGTATCACTCACAACCGGTACCTCAGGAGCAACAAAAGATGGAGACCCTTGATCACTTGGAACGGGAGACGGGATCGATGGTTCAACCAGGATGACAAACTTCAAAACAAACCTAAGGAAATCTAACGAGAAGGGACCCTACTCAAACTAACGCACACAAGATCTAACCAGGTAATGTTAATCGCGGTCAAATAAATTTTAAGATGCAAGGACACAACTTAACCTTTTCATTTTTTAAGAGTCGGGAAAAGGACAAAAAGATGACTCTAGTCTCCTTCGAATGTTTAATGAGCCCGAAGTGACAAATGCTCAGATGAGCCTTTTCGTTTAAGGAGTCTGAAAAGGATCAAAAGTAACTACTCTGGAGAGCTAGGAAAAAAGGTTTACCAAACAAATCCGTAAAACTGCATATACACCTTGGCAGTCATATGAAAACCAAGGACTTCCCGTACGGCAATCAATCTTCCCGAATGCTGTGTTTGGTGCGTTACGGCTTGTAAGGTGGCAGACACGGTTTCCTGTGGATAAAGGATGATAACCTAGTGGGGTCTCCCCATATACTCGATGGTACGTGGGAGCTCAAGTCCGTGCTAGACCACTTGTTGCGTAACGGAAGGAGGAATCACCCAACCTTAAGTGAAACAAAAGTGACTAGGTTTAACGACGCTGGAGCACGTCTCTAGCCTAGACCTCTAAACAGTGAGCGTTATGTTCCAATGTGTTTTTAAGTTCATTCAGTTCATTTTATGGTTGATCTTGAATTAGGTTTCGGTTTTCAGGCCCTACCATATGAAATCTCTCAAAATTGCCTAAATGCAAACTATATGCCAAAATATGTCAATCCATTCGATGAATGCTAATTACGAGAGAGTTAGAAGGCTTTCACACAAACGAAATGATCACAAAACAACAAACAACTTCTCTAATGAAGCTAATGGAAATTCAAAAACTTTTCTTTAAGATCACTAATCATTAATCAAAACGAAAAGCTTCTAGTTCTCATTAACCAATACAAAGCAAAAGAGATTTTTTTGTTGATGGCAAAGTGCATTAAACAAACTTTTGAGAAATAATAACAAACAAATGTGAAAAGAACCGGTTGACCCCAAACAACTATGATCCATGTCCGGGTAGTGAGAAGTAATCGAAACAATGTAAAGACTGGTTCAATAACAATCACCTAAACAACCAAGCAAAAGCGAGCAAAGAGGAAGGTTTCACAAAACGAAAAGCAAGCAGTAAACGAACCTTTGTAAGCGAGTAACCAAGCAAAGCTGATCCAAAGAAATTGGAATGACAAAACTAGGTCACAAGACACAAAAATCAAGATTCGCTCAACAAGACTTCACAAGAAAGTGCTTCAATCTTCAGACAATGAAAATCAAGTCATAAACCAGGTGAAAATAGCAGGGGATAGCAAAACCAACAGGCTCAGGAGGCAGAATTGAAGAAATTCAATTCTACAGGTATCAGCGTGAATGATACACAGCAACAATGCGCTGATCAGAAACCACGCGTAGCAACAAAGCGCTGTCAGCGCGGAAGTACATGGCTTAACCGCGATGGTCCGATTTTTAGAACCGTCGTGACTTTTTGGTGTATTAACGCTATTATCAAGAGGTAACAGAAAGGGCTATGCGATGGCAGCGCAACTGTTTTATTATAAACCACGCTGAAGCTAAAAAATGGGCACAATCAAGCCAAAAACTCCCAAACCAAGGCAATCACTCTTTAAACAATCAAGGCACTTCCCAGAACGAACCAGGAAACCTAAAAACAGAGAACTAATCCCCAAACTTTGAGAAAAGAGAAAAAAAATCAAACCCAAGGGAAAAAAAATGAACACAAAAGGACAAAAGCCAGCTCCAAGCTATTCAGTTCGTAAATCAAACCGGAGATGGACTGAAGTGGCTTCGATCTACTTCGCTAATGCAGAGAAATAGCGTTTCGAAGGCTATGTGGCCGTGCTTCAGGCTCCGTCTAAAGTTTACAAATCAAACAACAAGGTAAAACAAATTCCCTAGTATGGTCGCCAAATTGTTGTGGAGGTAAATCCCCTCTGCAGACAGAGGTGATCCCTACTAGTCCAAACAAGGTCTAGAAACAATCAAACAACGCTAACGTGCAGGTCCCTAATTACAAATAAAAGACCAATGATGAAGGCCTACCTGGATTCCAACGCTAATACTTGTAGAAGAGTTGATGCTCCTGTCCCTGTCACACGGAATAAGTCGATCTTGCGAAAAGGATAGACCTTCCTAGAATCTAAAGAAGACCTAATGACAAGCAAACCAACCAGACACTATCTTTCTCTAAATATGCTTTAATAAACAATAGTAAACAAGTGTTTTTAGGGCCTACATTAGGTCCAACGCTAGCTTGTGGATGCCTTCGCTCCTTTGATCCAAATGAGCTCTTCTTCACGAATCTGCAAACACAAACAAGGAAAACAAATTAAATAGCACCTGAAAAGCCAATTGCATAAAACATATTTAACATGAAAGTCAAGGAGTCCATGAAACAAATAACATAAGATACTTGTTGAGAAAAATGAGTTTGATTTCATTAATTCAAAAGAAGAAGAACTTTACAACCTTTGCCTTGACGTTGTACAAGCTCCTCCCAGGGTCTAGCAAGAAGTCTCCTCTACTTTGACAAGTTTCACTCACTCCCCAATGAAACCAAAAAGGTATGTGATCTCTCCTCTTTAGGCTTAACTAGGAAGTCTTGATTTCACTAGCATTTACCCTAAAAAATGTTCAGCTTCTAACCTCTTTAGCAACCAGCCCAATGCCTGTATTTATAGTGCAATGGAGGGAGGTTACTAGGTCCTCCTTCAAAGGGATAAAGCCCTCCTTCAAAGGGATAGCTCCTCTCATCAAGGGATTAGCTCCTTCTCTTTTAGGATGCATGAACCACCTCAGAGTGAACAATCCACGTCAAAATTCCTTCTAGAAACCTCTAGAATTAACCCAAAGTGAGTTTTTTAAGATAAAACTTGCGCCTTTTGACTTTCACAGGGGTCCGCACCTACACCGCTAGGGACAGAGCAGGCATGTACGTAGCTTTTGTACACAGAAAGTGCGGGACCGCAGGTGACTATGAGAGAAAGTGCAGAACTAGAGTTACATTGATTTTTAATGTCTTTCTCTCATTTCCAAAGCTTGATTCGAAGAGCTGAGGTCTGAGACTTGCTTAGGAGGACAGTACAAGTGATGATAGACCCATTTTGACTGCAAATAATCATGGTGACGATATTTTTGTGTAACAGTCCCTTTGCCCCGGCTAGTCACAATCCTCACGATCCTCGTGCATGGACACCTGCACATGCAAAGAACGATGCAAACACAAGCATAAAATCCAGTAGATGTAACTATATATCAGTCAGAAAGGATATAACTCAAACATCATCATAAAGATAATAAGAGTGGAACCATAATGATAGTCGTCTATTATTAATAAACAAAGAAGAATACAACCATAGTTATGACGTCAAATCCTTCTCAAGACGGTCCAGCCAACAAGTCTCTCAAGCATTCACCCTTGAAGGTAGATCTCCCAAGACAAAAACTCTCTCTCACACAAGTTTACACAAGAAAGAAACACTTCACAACCTTCCTTAAACTCTCTAGCTATCCCACACTTGTCACACCAGCTACCTATCAAGCTCACACACTAGCAGTAACACTCCTAACACTATGAATTCCAAACTAGCTTCTCATGGCAATGGTAGAGGCTTAAATAGGAGAAGGAGTCTCCTTGAATGGTGGGAGGATGAGCTTATCTCCAAGGAAGGTGGCTCAAATGACAAAACAGACATGCCAGAGAAGGGAGGGTGACATTTACAAGGCCAACAACCAGGTCTAGAGTCATTTGGAAGGCCGACTGTTAGAACAAACTCGCCCAAATTGGATCAGTGCAGGTTCATGACTGCACTGGAGCGCTGACATCGCTGTTGAATAACAAAGAAATTCATATCAGCGCGATGAGATATAAATAACAGATGCGTTGTCTCATGAAATTCGACCAGCATGGGAATCACGTGTACTTCGGCGCTGGCAGCGCATTAGGTCTATTTTTGAGTGCTCATCAGCGGGTTTATTTTGACAACAGTCGCGATGATAGCAAAAAATTTGGCAAATTGGGTCATTTGGAAACATTAGAGAGCATGAGCATGATTAATTTGGACTCATGACACAGTAGGAAGACTGGTAGGAAGACAGTGACAAATTACTGTGTAACACCCTCGCCTGACCTACCTAAACAAGTTTACATGGACACCCTCGCTCGACCCGCCCAAACGACCCGCTTGAATGAGTTTACACGAATGCCCTCAGATGACCCGCCCAAGTGACCTGCCTGAGCGAGTTGACACGAATGCCCTTAAACGACTCGCCCGAATGAGTTTACATGTGAACCCACATGACCAGAACGAAGGGACAAGGGAGAGCCAAGAAAACGAGCTGCATGAACGTGCATAAAGGCCACCCGGGGTCACAACTTAGAAATTTTTATACGGGCTCGTGTTCCCAGGTGTGCCCTCACACTGAATGAACCAACCGAACGAGTTTACACGAACACCCTCGCTCGACCCACCCGAACGAGTTTACATGGACACCCTCACCTGACCTACCCTGTGAAGTAGGAAAGTGTTCCCTCTGTGGACAGAGGCAACCCCTCTAGCCCTAGAGTGGGTCTAGTCATAACAAAACAAAACAAAAATTGATTCCATTAGATAGTCACCGTTGGAGACCTACCTCAAACCGTTGGTTGATGAAATTTCATTGTGCTGCTCCAACTTCTGTTTCCTTCTCTTTAATGAGCAATCAACCTGAAACACCACAAGACAATGACAAAGCATATAACTGGGAAACAACAATGATCTATTTACTCATAAATTCAATAAATCATGAGCTATCAAGTAAATTACATACAAGATATAGGAAATCATCATTGATTTTATTAATAATCAATCAATAGCAAATTTTACAACCAAGTCTTGACGTCGCAAGCCTTCTCGGAGGGTCTAGCTAGTACATTTCTTCAATCATTCACTCTTCAAGGATGGGTCTCCCAAACAAACAATATCTCTCCTTCACTTATAATATTTAATACAAAGTTAAGGGCACTCCACAACCTCTTGCAAACTATTAGCAATCCCACACTTGTCACACTCACACTAAAGCTATCTATCAAACTCAAAAGTACTAGCAGCACTGTCCAACCAAAAGAAGTAAAAAACCAGCAGATGATAGCAATGGTGAGTGCTTTTATAAGAGGAGGATCCTCCATGAAATGAGGGAGAGGGAGCTTATCCTTAAGGGAGGCTTCATAAAAGGTGGAACCACCATCCCAGAGGCAGAAAGGCGACCCAAACTGACCCAACAACCAGCTCTAGAAACATCCAGAATGCCGATTGTTTGAACTAATTCACCAAATCTATATTGTCGCATGTCATGAACTAGGGACTAGCAATGATGTTACAACGATACAGTGCATGACAGAGAATCGTTGCAGATTTTAAGGGTTTACTAGCGATGATGTAGAAACTTAGTCAAAAAGGGTGAATATTCAGCATTAGAGACCATTTTCTTAATTTTCTTACATTGGTGGGAAGATATGAAAATGTTTATTTGACATATGACACATTAGAGGGACTGAGATGAGGAAAGTGACAAATTACTGTGTAACAGATGCCCCCTAAACCATGAAACCCAAGAGAGTGGGAGGGGTGAAATGCTTTACGAAACCATGACTGAACTAGAACACCACCTTGAAGAACCTACAGGCGCAAGTAAAATTCATAACTCTGATAGTGAAATAAAAATAGTCTAGGCATGGGCGCAGCCATCCAAAAGACATATGAAACTAGCTCTGTGGTATGGATGCAACCATCCAGTTGACAAGACCATGATAATGATAAAGGTATGGTCACAACCATCTATGAAGACTCAGGCATGGTCACATCCATCCATCAAACAGTCATATATGTAATCACGAGCCAATCCGTGTAGCCAAAACATATGTAATCTTAGTTCGGGGTCTTGAAACCCAACCGATCATAGTATAAATTCTAGGATGCCAACAAATGTGCTGAGGTCGAGCACGATAGAAATTCACTTGATTACCGGTCAATGATAAAAATTGTTAACAAGCACAAGAGAAACCAACAAGAATGCCAATGGCTCTCAAGGTAATACCCCGTACAATCCACTAAGTGTGAAAAATGAGTTGAAGTCGAACACTCGTGGAATCACCCAATCGAAGACCAATGATGAAATTCTATTGTCATGTACGAAGAAATTTCCATTGAGGCATGAACGCTCCAAGGTATCAAAGAAAGTCTCTAGATCAATCTCCTGGATAATGAGCTGGTGTCAATAGGAGATGATCTGTCGCAAGAGGGCCATAATGTTTCCCCCATCAACGACACAAGATAAGGAGCAAGTGGTAGATGGTGAAACAGAGTATCAGAGGAGGAGGTAATGGTGTGGACTGCAGAAGGATTATACTCTTGAACATATTGGTGACATGATTCCGAAATGTGGCAGCATTTTGGTACAAAGGGATCAGAGGCTTGATGGAGACAACATGGATCAGATGGAATGAGGAAAAATGGCAACCTAGAACCCTGGAAGGCCAATTGACGATGTGTGGATATCCCAACCCAACAAGAAGCAAAAGTGTCGATGTTCAAGAGTGACTAGCTATCGCAGGTAACCAATGATGACTTCCAAATTTTCCCCCACCATAGTTGGTGAGTACCCCAATTATTTTTGAAAACAAGCTTGAAGGGGATAGCATATGCTTGTAATACAAGTTCGACCTTCAGACAAATCCAACCTAGTGATAGTTTAATGATCCCTAGGGAGGAGAAGCTCAAGTCTCGTCATGACTGTGAGTCCAATGTTGTCAGGGTATAATGAGGCCGACATAGGGAAAACTTGGAGTCTTTTTCATGTTTAGAGAGTTTGAAAAAGACACAAAAAGGAAACTCCAGGGGGTCCTTTTTCGTAAATTTGTGTCCCTCGAGCCCAAAAAAGTATAAAATAATACTCGAGAGAACCACCTGACCATTACGATCAAGGAGTACTTTCAGTAATTAGTGGCCTCAATCTGAAAGAGTAGAAAAGCGATTGAAGACATGTCGTTTCGTAACCAGTATCGAACCTGAAACGACAAAATTCCAGCGATATTTTCATGTTTATACGGTCATAAAAGAGCTAAAAGTGGACCGCCTTTTATTCTGTTTAACCAGTCAAAAGGGAAAACTCGTTTATATTTTCATCTTTTACGAGTCAGAAAAGTGCTTAAAGGAGACTTGTCCTGGAGGAATGAGTGGTATAAAAGGTAACAACTAGTTTCGACAATGGTGGAACTACTAAAAACATGTAATGGTCAAGAGGCTGGCTAATAAAACCACTCATTGCTATCGTCCCTCAGGAAAGGATAAACAATCAATAAAAGCATACGATCAACTAAAGAGATGGTGGCAATGGAATGAAACAACCAAGGCTCATCTAGCAGAAATTAGTTGATAAAAACGACAATCATAAGATGCAAATTAGGTACGGGTTCATTTTTAAACAAGCTTGAACCACAGAGAAATCTGCTTGGATTTGGTTTCATCTTTACACAAGCTTGAAATGAAGAACTATGCTTGTTATGAGTTCGCATGCCCCTAGCATAACGACACAAATCATGGTACATGCCCCCCAAGCTTCATTGCATTCAATGAATTGGATGGAATGAAGGTTCACTTTCGAGCTCTTAGAAAGATCCGACTCAGATTTTATGAGATCTTGGAAAGACTTGACTCGGAAAAGGGAGTTGTATGCAACAAGGGACTCCCACTCCTTGTTTTATTTTTTAATGAGGCCGACACAAGAAAAGAACTCTCCTCATACAACTTGTTTCATAGTTTAACGAGGTTGAAACAAGACCAAACCATCCTTGAACACCTGGTTTCATTTTTTAACGAGCTTGACACAAGATGGGAACTATGCTCATGGCCCTTGTTTCATTTTTTAACGAGGTTGACAAAAGATCAAACTATCCTTGAGACTCCTGTTCATGGGCTTTTGGGGAACATGGCTCCCAAGAGATCTTTGTGGGATGGAAGAAACATGCTCTCAGAGGAACACATGTCATGAGACACCAATGACAGATCAGGTTCAAATGTCCCCAGTACATGATGTATGAGACCATCTACATGATCATCAACAGAGGTAGAGATGGAATGGATAGCCACATAATTGACCTGTGGCTGGGAAGGTACTACTTGCGAGCAAGAACCGATAGGGGACGATGGCTACACAGGAGGCACCGGGGGACTGAAGAAAGTTAATTAATCTATGGTCACAATTCTTCCATCGTATGGAAAACAAACCACAAAGAAAAGTGAAGAGACAAGGGCCCCCATGGCATAAACATAGTCACAGCCAAGGAGAAGACTGAACTCTAGAGCACCTTGGACAACCATTACATCTATATAGACGGTTCTGCCTCCCAAAGTCACAGGGAGCTTTAGAAGGATCCCTAAAGGTTGACTGGTTCCTCTGTCAAATGCCAATAGATTCTACCCGACTGGCACAAGCTGTGGGGAGCCCAAAGCTTGCCAAATAGTGAAAGGCATGAGGCTAACTAATGCACCCTCATCCAAGACAGTGCCAAGTACTGCCTTATCATAGGCATGTACAATAATCTAAAAAGGCATGTAGGATGGAAGGGAGAATGCAGTCAAATGAATCTAGTCGAAGGAAACGACTGAACTACTTGGTGGGGTATCGTATGATTTCCCCCCTGCACTACTGGAACCAAAGAAGGACCCTTTGAATCAGCTAGGATAGGAGGGTCATTCTCGGACTCAGGAGAATTTGACGAGACGAGAAGAACATGAGAACTTTAATCATGATGCTCTTCTGGAACAGAGTGATCAACAGGTGGTGAATCCAAGTTGACACTCTTTCCGACCAATGGTTGGTTAGGAACAGGCTGAGCACAGCCAGGTTCTGGAAGAGAAGGACAGACAAGAGAAGAATCTAAGTCAATCTCTTTGTCAATAGAGAGAGGGTCCGAAGAGAGCCTCTGATAACCAATGGGAAGTTGAGGTGAAGAAGCTGTAAGACTTTCCAAAATGGTGGAAGCTTTATCCATGAGTGGAAAAAGGTGAAGGGGATAGTTGCCTTCACACAGTCTATAGGGGAATCAAATCTTCCCTTTCTTCTTATCACTGCCAGTTGGTAGGGTAGCAGTGTCATGAGCTTTAGAGGATGATGAGGGATGAGCCAGATTTTGAGACCAAACTTCTAAGATCATAGGAATGCCAGGACAATCACGAAGAAGATGGTCACCCTTGCATAATCTACAAGGAAACTTAACCTTCCATGGAGGAGCAGAAGGTCTTCTGACATGAGATGTACTTAGAGCAATAGCTACACGAGTGGATGAGCATGGACAACATTACTTCTCATGTGCTACTGAGTGGGGATGGAGAGAAGATGAAAATCAACCACCCTACAAATGACCCAAGTCCATCTCTTCAGGCAAACCTGAAAGAACAACTCAATTGCCCACCCACCTTTCACACAAAAAGAAAACCTATCACTTGTATCATTTGGATGGGTACAAGGGACCAAGACAAGCTCGGGAGCCACACCACAACAACCCATACAACTCCAAGAACATGGAGAGTAGAAGGGGAATTGTTCACATATGCCTCCTGAGATGAGCATGGAAACTATTACTGCTCATGTGCTACCGAGTGAGGATGGAGAGAAGATGAAAATCGGCCACCCTACAAATGACCCAAGGCCATCCTTTAGGAAAACCTGAGAAAAAAAATCAATTACCAACCCACCTTTCACACGAAAAAAACCTATCACTTGTATCATTTGGATGGGCAAGAGGGACTAGGATGAGCCCGGGAGCCACACCACAACACCCCATACAACTCCAAGAACTTGGAGAGCAGAAGGGGAATTGTTCACATATGCCTACCGGGATGAGCATGGCCAGCATTACCACTCAAGTGCTACCGAGTGGAGATGGAGAGAAGATGAAAATTGGGCACCCTACAAATTACCTAAGGCCATTCTTTAGGAAAACCCGAAAAAACAACTATATTACCAACCCACCTTTCTGATGAAAAGAACACATGTCACTTGTATCATTTGGATGGGCATGAGGGACTAGGATGAGCTAGGGAGCCACACCTCAACAACCCATACAACTCCAAGAACTTAAAGAGCAGAAGGGGAATTGTTCACATATGCTTCCAGGGACAAGCATGGCCAACATTACCATTCATGTGCTATCGAGTGGGGATGGAGAGAAGATGAAAATCGGCCACCCTACAAATGACCCAAGGCCAGCGCTCAAGCAAGCCTGAAGAAACAACTCAATTACCAACCCACCTTTCACATGGAAAGCAAACTTGTCACTTGTATAATTTGGATGGGCACAAGGGACCAAGACGAGCCCAGGAGCCCACCACAATAGCCCATAGAACTCCAAGGACTTGGAGAGTAGAAGAGGAATTGTTCACATATGCCTCCCTAGATGAGCATGGCCAACATTACCGCTCATGTGCTACCGAGTGGGGATGGAGAGAAGATGAAAATTTTCCACCCTACAAATGACCCAAGGTCATTCTTCAGGCAAACCCAAAAAAACAACTCAATTACCAACCCACCTTTCACACAAAAAGAAGACCTATCACTTGTATCATTTGGATGGGCATGAGGGACTAGGACGAACCCAAGAGCCACACCACAACAACCCATACAACTCCAAGAACTTGGAGAGAAGAAGGGGAATTGGTCACATATGCCTCCTAGGACGAGCACGACCAACATTACCACTCATGTGCTACCGAGTGGGGATGATAGAAGATGAAAATCAGCCACCCTAGAAATGACCCAAGGCCATTCTTCAGGCAAACCAAAAAAAAAACTCAATTACCAACCCACCTTTCACACAAAAAGAAAACCTATCACTTGTATCATTTGGATGGTTACAAGGGACCAGGACGAGCCTGGGAGCCACACCTCAACAACCCATACAACTCCAAGAACTTGGAGAGCAGAAGGGGAATTGTTCACATATGCCTCCCAGGACGAGTATGGCCAACACTACCGCTCATGTGCTACCGAGTGGGGATGGAGAGAAGATGAAAACCGACCACCCTGTAAATGACCCAAGCCCATTCTTCAGGTAAACTCGAAAAAACAACTCAATTACCAACCCACCTTTCATACGAAAAGCCGACCCAGGGACCAAGACGAGCATGGACAACATTACCGCTCATGTGCTACCGAGTCGGGATGGAGAGTAAATGAGAATCTGCCACCATACAAATGACCCAAGGCCATCCTTCAGGAAAAACCAAACAAAAATCTCAATTACCTACCCACTTTTCAAATGAAAAGCAAGATCGCGCCCAATCGAGTTTACATGGGCACCCTCACATGACCCGACCCGACCCAACCGAACAAGTTTTCATGGGTGCCCTCAAATGACACGACACAACCTGACCCGACCTGATCTAATAGAGTTTACATGGGTGCCCACACACGACCGAAATGAAGGCACAAGGGAGAGTCAGACAAACGAGCTACATGAACGTGCATAAAGCCCACCCCGGGTCACAACCTAGCAATTTTGATACGAGCTCATGTGCCCAGGCATGCCCTCACACTGAATGACCTGACCAAACAAGTTTACACAGGTGCCCTCAAATGACCTACCCAAATGAGTTTACATGAACACCCTCAAACGACCAGCCCAAACGAGTTTACATGGGCCCCCTCAAACGACCCGCCCGAATGAGTTAACATGGGTGCCCTCAAATGACCTGCCTGAACGAGTTTAAACAACCACCCACAAATGTCCCGCCTGAACGAGTTTACACAAAAGCCCTGAAACAACCCACCTGAAAGATTTTACATGGGCATCCTCAAACGACTGGCCCGAATAAGTTTACATGGATGCCCACACACAACCGAAATGAAGGCACAAGGTAGAGTCGGGTAAACGAGCTACATGTACATGCACAAAGCTCACCCCGGGTAACAACTTAGCATTTTTTATACGAGCTTGTGTGCCCAGGTGCACCCTCACACTGAACGACCTGATCAAACAAGTTTACATGGACACCCTTGCCCAACCCGCCTGACCTGCCCGAACCAATTTACATAGACACCCTCGCCCAACCCGCCTTGCCAAGACCACAAGTCGAGCTGAACAACTAGGCGAGGGTATCCGAGGGAATTTGTCTAAATGACCAGGTGAGGGCGTCCAAGGGTGTTTTTCTAAATGACCAGACGAGGGTGCTAGGCTGAACAACCGGGTGAGGACATCCTAGGGTGTTTGTTTGAACGACCAAACGAAGGAGACATGACAGTTGTGTTGGCTGGTGGGTGAGTTGACTCGTTCGAAAATTAAAAAGAGGGAATGAATGGTGGTCAGCCAAGCATGGAGTCACAATGATTCATGGAGGGTGAGCTATATATATGGGCATGCTTTGGCATTATCTAAGGCATCAAATCAAATGCATAGTTCAGAGCCTCCAAGGGTGGAACAAAGTGAAAGTGTGAAGGTTGGTCTGAAATTTGGGCAAAGGTGAAGGCAGACAAAATGTAGGGCCGACGCACCCAAGCCAAGGAAAATCATGTGAAGTCATCTAGGTGAGGGCGTTGTTTAGGAAATTCGTGCGAAGGTGTCGGGCAAGGGTGTCATGCAGAAAATTCATGTGAAGGTGTCGAGTGAGGGCAGCATGGAGAAAAGTCATGCGATGTCATCGGACGAGGGTGTTCGTTCAGGGTCGTAATAGGGTGTTCATGCAGGATCATTTGACATCATTCAAGGGCACCACAGGGCATCCATTTTAACGGTTGTTCAGGGATTCATTCGATGGCATGGTAGGGCATCTGCCTGAATGACCTGAGTTGGTTGAGTGGTGAACTGGGTGAAGTCTTGAACGGGTGACACAACCCATCGGTGGACAAGTTGGGCATTCATTGGAAGCGCCCGACGAGTTGGACGAGTTGAATGAAACTCGTTCGGGTGAATGTGCGGAGGAAAATAACAAGTTGGGCAAGATTCATGTGTCGACAGAGTGGGCACGTCGACGAGCTGGGTAACCGAGTTTTCTGATGAATGTAAAATTTGGCTAAGTGTAAATTTGGGGTTTCCTCAAGATTTAACTATATATATATATATATATATATATATATATATATATATATATATATATATATATATGATAAGGGCAGACTCATATTGTAAGAAGTTGCCCCTCCCTTTATACTGTTTTGCATTTATACATGTTAATGCTATTATGATGAATGTTTATGGTTTTCATCATGTATCAAGGAAACTTAATACTTGGTAACGAAGAAATAAACTAAGTACCAATGTTAGGCGTAGTCCATGGCCATGCGTATTGGTGAAAAGAAAAGGGTCGATGGTGCCACACCTTGCTATAGTGTGGTTGGAAGAGTACCACTAGTGTAGGGGTGTGACAATTGGTATCAGAGTTGGTGAAGTGAGTCAAGGAGCTGATCCCACCGCACTATTGTGATAGGTGGTATCAGAGTTGATGGTGGATGAGGTGCAGGATTTGCAGAGAAGTTGATCCCACTACACTTCATGACAGATTTAGCAGAGGTGAAGCATCATGCTTGGGCCAAGCTGAATGATGATACATGGAAGGTTTGGAAGAATACGAAGGGAAGCTCTTGCTGACCTTATATAGGTTGAAGCAGATGAAAGAAGAGAATCCACATATTCAAGATAAACTTGAAGTCTTGGAAAATAATGTTGAAGACGAACTTCTTTGACTTGGTTGGGCAATGGATCAGGATGAAGTTGTAGATTACGATGAGGAAGAAGAGGAAGCCATGATGTTTGAGGATGTTGCAGATATGACAATGATGGAGGAAGAACTTGAAATTGTTCAGGTTGAAACATGATCGTGTAGTTTGCATACATTGGTGGTTGAGGATACTCACATGGAGGAGCCTCATGATGAAGTAAGTATTATTGATACTTGTGTTTCACTTGAGCATTTGGTAGATGAACTGTATGCAGGGAAGAGAAAAGTCAGTTTACCGATGCAAGGGGGGATCTTACCATGGATGTCTATGATGAGAGCTTGTATGGAGATGCAGGGACCATTGAATATTGCAGGACTTGTTGGGGTTGTTTGTGACCTTATGGTAGAAGGTACAAGGGCCCATGACAAGGGAGAAACATAATGATCATTGTGGAGGATTGGGTCATGCTTTAGCCACATGGAGGAATTGGCTAAGTGCCCAGCATGACTCATGAACAGATTAGAGGAGGGCACACACTTGAGTTGGTGATACTCTGGTGGAATTCTCATGGATGAGACCAAGAGGAAGTCTTGGTGGAACCTTCAGTGGGGGAGCCATGGTGGAAGAGACTCATGTGATGATGATATGGTTGGGTGACCGAGTTCACTAGACCGGATTAGCAGACTTGGATGAGGATGACTGATTGTTGTGATGGGTCTACCTAATTGGACAAAACGGGCAACATGTTTCATGGACATCAGGTTGAAGACATGGAACATGGTAGTCTTATGCAGGGACATTAAGCAAGAGCACTTGTAGAGGTGTCATTTATGGGCATCCAATGAGGAGTGCCAAGGCAGGGATGTTGTGCAGGTCGATTTGCTAGTGTGACATGGAGATGTTTTATTTGTGAGCTGATGGAGATGTTGTGCAATCTTGTACGATAAGGCCATGGACTGGTTGGAATTGTGAGCAAACTATGGAGAATTCCTACTACATAGAGAGCTAAGGCATCTTGCAGAGACCTTTGTGCCGAGACATGTATGCTTGCTAGGGTGTGTTGGGTCCCTATAATACTAGTGATTACCCCATTACTATTTTAGTTATACCCCTTATTTATATTGTTGTGCCCCTATTACCCCCATGTTGTTATTTCTGTGCCCCATAGAATCCCTCTATTGTTATTTTTGTGGCTTTATATTATTATTGTTAGGTCGGCTGGATTATATTGTGACTCCTTAGACTCCTATATATAGAAAGGAGGTTTTGTCATTTGTATCATCCAAGAATTGTTCATTTATGTAATGTAAAGGAGGTTTCCCCCTCGAAGAGGCTGAATTCTAAGGCGTTGATCTATCTTTTCTATCTTTTCTTGAGCTGGTTTCATAACATTTGGTATCAGAGCTTTGGATTCTAGGGTTTCGCTGCTCCAAACAGGTCATCGTGGAATTTTCGCTATAACTTTGTTTCTGTGATGTTTCAGAAGTCACAAAGAAAACCCATTTGAGAAGAAATCGCGCTGAACCTTGGGTCCGAATTTCAGAGCCTTTCGCGCGATATTTGCGGAGATATGATCTGAGGAAGTTGGTCTTTTTGCAGACTCCTGAATTACATTCAAAACAGGTGACCTGGGGAAAATCGTCATAACTTTCTCTCTGGGGATCGGATTGAAATTTTGTAAGAAGGTACATAGACGGACTGTAACTTCTTGTATGTGAGTTTCAGATCCAAAGGTTGAAACAGTGACTCGTGGCATGTCGTACAAGTTCGCTCTACTGAACTAGTCTAAAAGCAAGTCACTGTGGGAGATTTCACATAACTCTTCCTTGGAGAATCCAATTTGGGTCAGACTTGTGGCATTGGAAAGAGGACACAGAAGGATACGACAGGTTGCAACTTGAGAATTGGATGATCTAAAATTACAGAGATACATCAGATTCAATATCAGGCTTCTATAAAGTGAAAAAAGGTGTGTACTTTTTTTTTAATTTTTGTGTAAGCTTGGTTTAATGGAATTCAAAGGGCATAGTAAAGCATTATTATCAGTAACTGATGCCCCGAGGAAAGAAAATGCAAACACCTAGTAAGGAACCTGAAAGCTCTATCATGACTCATGAAGAAGAGGAAGAAATGATACATGATATATCAAAATTACAAGAACAAGTGCAACAAATGTCACGCTCACAAAAGCTAACAGATGCTAAGATAAATGGCATGGAATCTAAGATAAATGGCGTGGAATCTAAGATAAAGGGCATGGAAGTTAAGATGGATGATTTGAAGACAGATTTGAAGACAAACATGGCAGATTTGAAGACAGACATGGCAGATTTGAAGACATATTTGACAAATTTTCTACAAGAAATACTTACTAATGGTGAAAAGGTTGTAAAGGAAACTCATGATGTGAACAAAAGTAATGTTAATCATGATTCCATAGACTCTAATGTTGGATCGAAGACCCACCATATTCCAAAAATCGATATGAGGAAGTTTGATGGCAAGGATCCCGCCACATGGATATTACAGATGGAGCAATTCTTCGATCTCAATAATGTGCAAAACACACAAAAGGTACGTATGGAAACTGTATATTTGGAACCAAATCAGTTTGTATGGTATCAATGGCTTTGCTCTTGTAAAAAATTTATCACTTGGGCAATTTTTACGGAAGAATTGATAGCACATTATGAAGATACAAAAACCAACACTTTTTTTAGCCAATTGATAAGTCTCAAACAAAAGGGTTCAGTAATGGAGCACATTGAGGAGTTCCAAAAATTGAACATAAGGGTAAAAGATATTCCAGAGGAGCATAGGATTGATGTGTTCATAGGGTCTTTAAAGGATAATATCCAACATGATGTTCGCCTTTGGGAACCTGATTCATTAGAGAAGGCATTCAGGTTAGCAAGAAAAATGGAAAGCAAAATTATGGCAACTAGGAAGCATACCACTCACAACTATAAAGACGGAAGTGTTGTTGCCCCTAGTCTTCCACAACCTATAAGGTTGACACCACAACAATTGGAAGAAAAAAGAGCAAAAGGGCTTTGTTACAGTTGTGATAGAAAATACACTAAAGGTCATAAGTGTGCTGAGAAAAAATTATTCTACATAGATTGTGAAGAGGAAGAAGAAAAGGAGCAAGAAAGGTCAAAAGAAGAAGATATACTCCAGGAACAAAGCCTAGATGAAGAACAAATAAATCCGACCATATCTTGTAATGCATTGGCGGGAATTACCACTCCTCAAACCATCAAGATAGAAGGACAAATCAAGAAGAAAAAGGTAATAGTGTTGATTGATTCAGGAAGCACCCACAATTTTATTCATTGTAGGGTAGCAAAAGAATTGAATTGCTTCCTATATCCAGCACCAGAGTGTCAAGTGATGATTGCAAATGGAGGAACAATAAATTGCTCTGGAAGGTGCCATAATATCAAGCTATCCATGGGAGAATATGTATTGACTAGCCCAATGCTTTCCATTCCAATGGGAGGTGCTGATGTTGTACTAGGAGTCCAATGGCTACAATCCTTGGGTACAATAGCTTTTAATTTTCAAGAAATTTTCATCAAATTTTCTACGGAAGGAAAGGAAGTTGAATTAAGGGGTATTGCAGGGAAACCAGGAAAGATAATCAGCTCTAATGGTATGACAAAGCTTCTAAAAAAGGAGCAAAGAGGTGTAATTGCACAATTATGTTCGCTAGATGTTTCCACATCGGAATCATCTATTTCTCCAGATCTCCAAAAAGTCCTGGACAATCATTCCAAGGTATTTGAGACTCCCAAAGGTCTCCCACCTATGCGTGATCATGATCATGCTATTCATCTGATTCCAGGAAGTGTTCCTCCAAACATCAGGCCGTACAGATATCCCTATGTCCAAAAAAGTGAAATTGAACGTATGGTTGCAGAAATGCTAGAGGCTGGTATAATTCAACCAAGTCAAAGTTCTTTCTCTGCTCCAGTAGTATTGGTGCACAAGAAGGATGGATCATGGCGCATGTGTCTGGATTATAGGGAGCTCAACAAGCTCACTATTAAAGATAAGTTCCCCATTCCTGTCATTGATGAATTACTTGATGAATTGCATGGATCAATTTACTTCACCAAGTTGGATCTTCATTCGGGATATCATCAAATCAGAATGAAGATTGAAGACATTCCAAAAACGGCATTTAGAACTCATGAGGGTCATTATGAATTTTTGGTCATGCCTTTTGGCCTTACTAATGCACCTTCAACATTTCAAGGTTTGATGAATTCAATTTTCAAACCATTCCTTAGAAAATTTGTGTTAGTATTTTTTGATGATATACTAATCTACAGCAAGTCTTGGAAGGATCATGTTGAACATGTTGACAGAGTGCTACAACTATTGGAGGAGAAACAATTATATGCAAAAAGATCCAAATGTTTCTTTGGAGTCCAGGAGGTGGAATATTTGGGTCATATTGTATCTCATGAAGGAGTTAAGGTAGACCCTAGCAAAATTAAAGCCATTAAGGAATGGAAAATCCCCACATCCATAAAGCATCTGCGAGGATTTCTTGGGTTGACAGGGTATTATCGCAAGTTTGTTAAGAATTATGGGAGAATAGCAGCACCTCTAACAACATTATTGAAGAAAGATGCATTTTCATGGACTCTACAAGAAACAAAGGCCTTTGAACATCTTAAAGAGGCAATGTGCCAAGCACCGGTCTTAGCTACACCGGACTTCACAAAAACCTTTATTGTGGAATGTGATGCTTCAAGAAATGGAATTGGTGCTGTTTTAATGCAAGATGAAAGACCCATTGCTTTTGAAAGTCGTCCAATCAAGGGAAAGTTTTTAAGCAAAGCTATTTATGAGAAGGAAATGTTGGCAATACTCCATGCACTTAAGAAATGGCGACCCTACCTAATGGGAAGACACTTCAAGGTAAAAACGGATCATGATAGCCTTAAATACTTTTTAGAACAAAGATTATCCTCTGAAGAGCAACAAAAGTGGGTCACAAAGATGTTGGGTTATGACTTTGAAATCATCTACAAAAAAGGGAAGCAAAATGTGGTGGCAGATGCACTCTCAAGAAAGGATGAGGATGTGGAAGCATTTTTGTGCGCCATTTCTATTATCCAACCAGATTGGATAAACGAAGCAAGGGAGGAATGGAAGAATGATGAAGAAGTGTGGGCACTTATTCGAAAGCTACAACAAGATTCCAGTACGTCTGATACATTTAGCTGGCAAAATGATTCATTATGGTACAAAGATCGCTTATACCTCTGTAAGAATTCCCAGCTAAAACAAAAGATTCTTATGGAATTGCACACTTCTCCCTTAGGAGGGCACTCAGGATTTTTAAAAACTTACCACAGGGTTAAGAAGGAATTTTTTTGGGATGGCCTTAAATCAGATATTCAAAAGTTTGTGGCGGAATGTTTGGTTTGCCAACAAAATAAAGTTGAAACAATTAAGACACCAGGTCTATTACAACCTTTATCCATTCCAAGCCAACGTTGGGAGGAGGTTTCAATGGATTTTATCACAGGTTTACCCAAGTCTGAGGGAAAGAGTGTCATCATGGTGGTAGTTGACAGACTTACCAAGTATGCACACTTTTGTGCATTATCACATCCATTTAAAGCCAGTACAGTTTCTACTGCATTTATGGAAACAATTCAAAAGCTACATGGAAACCCAAAGATTATTGTAAGTGACAGAGATCCCATTTTCACTGGAAATTTTTGGACAGAATTATTTTCTTGTCTTGGTACTCAGTTAGCTCATAGCTCATCTTATCATCCTCAATCTGATGGGCAAACTGAGATAGTAAACAAATGTTTGGAAGGATATCTTCATTGCTTTGTATCTGATAAACAGACACAATGGGTCAAATGGTTGCCTCTGGCTGAATGGTGGTATAACACTTCCTTCCATACAGCAACAAAAATGACCCCATTTATGGCACTTTATGGGTATCAACCACCATCCATCACATCATATTTAAGAGAAAATTCTAAGGTTCAGGCAGTGGAACATCACATCGAACATCAACAACAAGTCCTCCAACTCTTAAAGGATAACCTCGTGTTGGCACAAAATAGAATGAAACAACAGGCAGATCAACATCGCAGTGAAAGAAGTTTTGATGTAGGTGATTGGGTATTCCTACGGCTAAAACCATATAAGAAAATGTCCCTAAAGCAAGCTAAGAAGGATAATAAATTATCACCAAAGTATTATGGTCCATACAAGGTGTTGCAAAAGATTGGTACTATGGCATACAAATTGGAGCTTCCTGCAGCTTCTCGATTGCACCCAGTTTTCCATGTTTCATGTTTAAAGAAGGTTATAGGCGACAAGCTCCCAGTTCAAACAATATTGCCAGAACTTGATGAGGAAGGAAAAATTATATTGGAACCGGAAGCAGTCACAGAAACAAGAACTCGACAGCTACAAAATCGATCAATTTCAGAGTATCTTATCAAGTGGAAGAACTTATTCGCTGAAGATTCCACATGGGAGGATGAGAATTTTATGCAGAAGTATCCAGAACTACTCAAGCGTTGAGGACAACACTTTTTTTGAAGGAGAGGGGCATGTTGGGTCCCTATAATACTAGTGATTACCCCATTACTATTGTAGTTATACCCCTTATTTATATTGTTGTGCCCCTATTACCCCCATGTTGTTATTTTTGTGCCCCATAGAATCCCTCTATTGTTATTTTTGTGGCTTTATATTATTATTGTTAGGTCGGCTGGATTATATTGTGACTCCTTGTTATAGACATTTTTGTGCCTTACAGCATGAAGCATGAAATGTCAATAATCTAAGGGATCCAAAGTCCCTAAACATGTTGTTCCTACCCCTAGAGGAACAAGGTCAGTAAACCACAGCACTGAAAATCAGTTCTCCACCTGAAAACACTCAAAAACAAGATATTTCTGGATCATGTCAACTGCTCCACTGAGCATCTGCGCTGAATTTCAACTGCTCCACTCGGTACCTGCACTGAATGTCAAAACCACAGTGTTGAGGTTGCGCTGAACCAATTTTGCCTTGTACAGCTGGGGTTCTCTGCTATCTTTTGCCCTGTTTTGATCTCTGTTTTTTGCAGCCTGTTATCAGTCAATGTACCTATCTGAAACCACCTTTCTTTGCCTCCATTCCGCCTCGGTTGTATAAAGAAACTGTATTTTTTCTTTGTGCATTTCTTACATCATTTGCAGTTTCCCATAACGAAAGTGAACTAGTCTTGTTGTGGCCTCTTAGATCTAGACCTGTGATAAGTGTCGTTTTGATCTTAAGAGTTAGTTTGTTTACTGTTCATAGCTGATTGAGCTTTTGCTTTCGTCATATGGTTTGAATTTATGTATTTTTAGTGTTGAAACAAGTAAATCTTAAGGTGTCTTTTGATTTTGGACAAGCTTGTTTGCTTTCACTTGAAATCGAATTCAAAGTTATACAACAGCTTTCTTTTTGTATTACATCAACATTAAGAAAGAGAAAAGAAATACCTGCATTGTGCATGTGCATTTTGACAGCTTGCATGTTGATTTAGGAAAAAGTACATTAGTGTGTGCTCTATGATCTGTGTGAAAAGATGATGTCTTTCTTTTCCCTTAGTAGTTAAGATTTTCAAAGTTGAAAGATTGAAAAGCTTGCTTATCATCTTAGACTGCATTTAGGAGTGTTACTATACATCTCGTGGTGATCCATAAAGGCAAACTGCTAAACAAGATCAACCTTAAAATAAATTGAATTTACATAACAACGCTTTGAAACATAATGCAAACACATAGAGGTCTAAGCTAGAGACTTGTTCCGGCGTCGTTAAACGTGATATCTTACCGTCGAGTGGTTGGGTGATTCCTCCACGGTGAAGCGATAAGTATCAATACGAACTTGTGCTCCCACGTACCATCGTGTATATATTGGGAGACCCCTATAGGAATAAAGCCTTTATCCATAGGAAGCCGTGTTGGCCGCCCCACTGATCGCAATGCAGTGAACACAGCATTCACGAAGATCGACCACCCGTACCGTAAAACGTATTCTGTGGTTTTTCGACAAGTTTGGCACACCCTCTGCCTAGAACTCCAGAGCAGTTTCTTTTGGCCTTTTTCAAACTCTATAACTGAAAAAGTCCATCCGAGCATTTGTCACTTCGGGCTCATTAAAAAATCGAAGGAGACTAGAGTCATCTTTAGCTTTTTCTCGACTCTTTAAAAGTGAAAAAGCAAGTTGTGTCTAAGCGTCGTTAAAATTTATTTTAAACGGAATAATCATCACCATTCCCTCGTTGATCTTCGAAGTTAGCCTTTTGGCATCGTAAGTTCTTGTAGAATCGCTAAGAAATCTTTTGGATAGACTAGATATGTCTGAACAACCATCGACATCTAGGACTGTGTCGTCTGACACAGCAACAGCAGAGCCTCCTGCTGCTACTCCAACGATGTTCGCTGGTATACCATCTGTCCCGGAAAATTGTCAACAACAAGCCGGAGTCCAATCAGGGACGACGACATGGTTAGTTCCTATTTCTTCATCTGGATTATCATCTGGTATTTCTTATGTTGAAACTCAACAAATTGATCCAATGTGTCTTCAAAGGCCAATTTACCCTTTAAGTACTGGATTCCCACCATATGGAGGGCAGTATGCTCTTTCATTGTTCCCTCCCAGAGAACAACCATATGGGAGTTTACAACAAAGTTCAGGTCAAACTGGAATTACACCCAGCGATTGGGTACCAATACTGCCTCAACAACCAGGGGTTGTATATTCAATGCAACCAGTACACCCTGTGTCGAATATTCCCACCACACCTGCTATGTTGAATGTGTCGCAAGTACAAGCACTACCTGTTGTATGTTGACCCCAAGTTTCTCAAGTTGCAATACAACAGCCTCTTGTCTCAACGACTCAATCACAATCTCAGGGTAGTGCCTCCTTATCTGGAGCGACTCAGGCTCAAACAAGTACTGTGACTCCTCATCTTGGTCAATCATCCAGTATTGGTCAACAGCAAATGGTCCAACAACCAGAGCTGGTTCAATCTCAACAACCGCCTTTCCAGCAATCATATCAAGGACCTGAGCAACAAGTCTTTGTAAGTAATGGGCAACCATACTATAATGGTTATGCCCATCAACCTTGTCAAAGTTGCCAGCATTATGCTGGTTTGCAAAGACCCATTGCTCAGGCGATCCCATCTTATCCTGGATATGCTTCGCCTAACCTGAATCAACAGTTGCCCTTTGTAGCAACTCTAGAATTACCAGATCTAAACCGGCTGACAAATGATCCAATTGCTTATGCCCCTTGGTGGCCAGCGATTCCACATAAACTTCCGTCAGATATTCCTAAATTTAATGGAAATCCGGGTGAAGATCCGTCGAATCATGTGATGACATTCCATCTATGGTGTTCATCGAACACCCTGAATGATGATTCGATAAGACTTCGCCTCTTTCAGAGGACGTTAACGGGTCCAGCGGCAAACTGGTACATTGAATTGCCTAGAGCTTTGTTCGACAACTTCAGTACCTTAGCCACAACCTTTTTAACCCATTTTCAATTACCGATAAGGTATGAAACGGGAACAGAACTCCTTACCAACTTCAAACAGATGACCGCTACCCACATATCTGATCATATACATGAGTGGCGACGTCGTCGTAGGATGGTAAAAACGTACGTTCCCGATCAGCTATTAGCTGAATGGTTTATCAAGTCATTACTTCCTGCCATCACGGAAGATGTGGCAAAGGGGGGAGTCGTAACGGAAGAGCAGGTTATCGCTCGTGCACAATATCTGGACTTGGTATATACTCAGTCCGGCACGCTCTACAACAAAATACCTGACGCCCCTAGACCGGAATTCTCAATTCCTCCTCCTCCTAAATCAAACAATGACTCTCATGTCGACGATGGCGTGATTGGCAAACACAAAATATCTAGTCAAAATGCAAATGAGGAACTTGTTGCCTCGAAAGTAAATGCCATGTCGATCGACAAAGGAAAACAACTGAAGCAACCAGGGGGCAAGAAGAAAAAAGGGAGGAAAAGGAAACCCCCTGCAGGGTGTCATATATGCGATGAGGATCATTGGACGAAAGATTGTCCACATATAGCTAAAGTTAAGAAACTCTTTAAGAGTCCAAAAACCCCAGCAGTATTGACTGATATGTTTCCCAATCTAGGTAAAAATCTGGTTGCTAATCAAAATGCTTCCCGATCCCAAGTGCTTATGTTGTCTGTATCAAAGTAGCAAAATGATGCTTTGACGAGGAATAAGGATTACAGGAATCCAAAGTTGTCGAACAACAAGGCTAATGAACAACCTAGTAGTTCGACAACAACTTTGACCGAAGTTGTGCCACCCATTGTCCCTGAGCCAATGATAAAGTCGCAAAAGGGAGCAGTACACAAATCGACATTTAATCCTTGTGCGAGAATAGCACAGATAGAGGACCTGGCCCAATCACCATCCGTTATGTCGACACTTGAGGTACCGCAAAATTTCCCCTCCCAAGAGCAAGCTTTATTATCAGCAATAGGTGGGATTGGCCCAATGGATTCCAATCGTGTGGCCTTTGATCATAAAGGATATGACCCTCAGTTACCAGCTCAACTAGCTTTCCTTATTCAAGTGAAAGCCCTCAACAAAACTGTTCATCGAACAATTATTGATGAGGGGGCATCTACATGTATTATGTCGATGAGTTGCTAGAAAACTTTAGGATCTCCAACCTTGTCGCAGTCTCCGACGACGTTAAAAGCATTTGACGAAAGGACATATACCCCATATGGTATCCTAAATAACTTGAAAGTTTAACTAGAAGGGAAAATGGTAGAAATAGATGTTGAAGTCATAGATGGGAATCTTGATTACAACATCCTACTAGGAAGACCATGGATATATGCCATGGCAGCTGTTGTATCGACCTATTTCAGAAATATTGCATTTCCCTTTCGAGGAGGGATTACAATCGTCGATTAGCAAAACTTCCCCCCCAATGGTTCTCAAGTTACTGGAAGCATTCCCATGATCCATGGAAGTAATCATTCACTCCAAAATATCGGAGTAGGTCTCCTAAAAGACCCTACCTAAATGGGTACTTTTGCCCTACCGCCTCCGAGTAATCTGGCGGAAGTGGCAACAGTGGAATATGAAACCTTCTATATCTAATGGATTTGGGTTCCGAGGACGGTTCTTATCTCGTGTCAACCTCGTTAAAAAATGAAACAAAGAGTCATGAGGATAGTTCTTTTACTATATCAACCTTATTAAAAAATGAAACAAATCCCCTTTTCAAATCTCAAAGGTAAACCTTCATTCCAACCACCAAGTTGAATGCAATGAAGCTTGGGGGGCATGCACCTTGATTTGCGTTATTATGCTGGGGGCATGCAGACTTATCATCGAGCAGTTTTACCGCGGAATTTATGCTCGTTAAAAAATAGAAAAGCGAGATTCGAGCAGTTTTAGCACATAGTTCATGCTCGTTAAAAAATAAACATAAGATTGAGCAGTGTTTTGGCGCATTCAAGCTCGTTAAAAAATGAACCTATCCCGATAAATAACCACTGTGATTGTAAATTTATTAGCCATAAAAAGCCTTGGTCGTGTTTTGCACCTGCCACCTCCACCGTCATTTGGTCGATCGTTCACCTCCATATGATTGTTTACCTATTTTGAGGAACAGCTGCGAAGAGTGATTTCACCTAGCCATCCTTGTGACACTACCGTGATTGGAAAATTCCAACCTGTACCTGGAATTTGCTGCTATCCCTGTTAATCACTCGTTCCTCAAAAGACAAGTCTTCTTTAAGCTCTTTTCAACTGACTCGTAAAATATGAAAAGTTTGCCGAGTTTTGGCCTTCCAGCTCGTTAAAGTAACCGGAAGAGCTATCCCTCCTCTAGATTTTAATCTTTTTGGACCTGAGGGATTATTGCACAAAAAGGTCGAGCGCTTGTTTTATTCGGCTCGTTAAAGTTATCGAAAACTCATCCCTTCTGTATTGTTTTATACTTTTTCGGACTTAAGGGATTAGATGACGAAAAAGGAATTTTGGATTTAACTTTCCGTACCTTTTCAGACTCTCTAAAAATGAAAAGGACCGAGTTTTCTTTGTCGTTAGACTCGTTAAAATGATTAAATAGCGACAAACTTGTCTTTAGACGAGAACGAGTTTCCCTATCGCTAGGCTCGTTAAAACATAGCGATGGGCTTGCCCGAAGGGTAGGTTATAGAGCAAGCATATGTTATCCTCCTCAAGCTTGACAAAAATAAAGAGGTACTGGTCAGAAATGACTGGGGAAAAATTGGGAGAAGCTCAAAGCTTTAATGGTAGCAAGTCGCTCTTGAACATGACACTTTTCCTCCGTATCACATCGAGTTGGGTTGTTACATTCACCAGTCTCATCACCATGGTCTTCGCCAAACCATCCACATTTGGGGTAATGCTACTGATCCATCGCATCAGTGTCGTTATATGTTCAAGAGATGTCATTCAGAAAGAGTCAACCGTGTCCCATCCACTGCCATACATCATCCTTCATCCACCCATGATCGCCACCCTGAATCATATGTCATAGATTGTTCTCACCTCCACTAAAATCATTAGCTCCGTTCCGTGTCACTGATGTGGGATTCATTAAGGCCCTCCTTTGACGGATTGCTTCTTGTCGACTTCAGCTCATTATCCAAGAAGTTGATCTAGGAACAACCCCCTCAGTACTTTGAAGCTTGCATGCCTCAATGGCAAGTTTCTCACTTCCGGCGACAGGTATACATCAATGACCTTCGACCAGAAGATTTTGCGTGGTGTTCGATGCCAAGTCCTTTATTCACACCACGTGAATTGTACTGCAGTACCTTGAGGGTCATTATCATTATCAATGATTCCTCTCGCGCTTGTTAATGGTTTACATCATTGACCGGTAATCAAGCGATGTCATTCCATGTTCGACTTCAGCACAATTCTCACATGGATCGACTTGTACTTAGAGTGAAGATCGAACGAGTTCGAAGACCCCGGATCTAGTTTCATCCATCCGGGCTGCGATATATATTCAGGAAACATAAAGACATTTGACATGTACATCATTGCAGCAGATGATCATCCTACTCAAAGGATGATAATTTCAGCAGAGAATTATCAGTCTATCATCAGACGATCGTCTGTTCTATGTACTAAAATGAATTTATAAAGCTGAGCATGGGAATGCCCGCCTCAGCTAGATCATGAAAGCAGAATGAAAAATAATGTATTGTATTGTATTTCATTACAGGTCACCTCTCAGCGATTGAATGAACTTCGGATCCTCCTGATAAAGCATTTCACCCGATAAACGACCTCATACTTTAGGGGGCAACTTTTATAGAAATTTTTGTGCCTTACAGCATGAAGCATGAAATTTCAATAATCTAAGGGATCCAAAGTCCCTAAACATGTTGTTCCTACCCCTAGAGGAACAAGGTCAGCAAACCACAACACTGAAAATCAGTTCTCCACCTGAAAACACTCAAAAACAAGCTATTTCTGGATCATGTCAACTGCTCCACTGAGCATCTGCGCTGAATGTCAACTCCAATGAAGGCTACCTGCGCTGGGTGAGTTTGGCCAAGTGGCACAGTCATTCCTCAAGGTGTCAATGCCCAGGAAGCTTCCAAAATGACACTTGGATCAAGGAATTTGCCTAGTGATGAGTAAGAGGGTCTAGATCTCCAAGTGGAAGCAAGAACCTCCAAGTGGACTCAAGAACTGAAGAATAACTGAAGTGGGAGAGGACACTAGTCAGCTCCATGCCAAGCTCAAGCTGACTCATCCTTTCTCCAAATATCCTATATATAGATCTCTCTCATGAGGTCTAAGGAGGCTGGAATCTTGTGACTGTAAGGAAGTGTTGTTGGTTTGAGTATAGAACTATTGGGTGATTTGCTTGAAGGAGGTGAAGAGGAGATTTCTTTCTGTTGGGAGGTGTTGTTGGATTGGACCTCTTATGGTTGTAACACTCTCAGAACTTTACTTCTTCCATTAATAAATCATTTGAGGTTCTTCTATATGCATGTGTCTCAATGGTGTATTGCTATGCTTGTATATTTGATTTACTCTAATCCTTGAATCAATTATGAATGTATGCTTCTTGTAGTTTCCTTTTCTTGTGATTTTGCAGGATCTTGGTGTAGCTGGGTCAGTAAAAGAGCAAGGAGCTGGGAGCAAGCAGCAAAGAGAGAAGATTGGATCAATCATTAGCAGAAGACAACGGTTAGTGGATCTCTTTCTCCTCTCTCTTACATCTCATAAAGAAGTAATCTCGAATAGCTTTGCTTTGATTGTTGCTGAGGTACTATCACCCTTAGAGTGGGATAGGGTCATTTCGTATTGGATACTTTTCCCAACAACACTCCTTAGACTCCTATATATAGAAAGGAGGTTTTGTCATTTGTATCATCCAAGAATTGTTCATTTATGTAATGTAAAGGAGGTTGCCCCCTCGAAGAGGCTGGATTCTAAGGCGTTGATCTATCTTTTCTATCTTTTCTTGAGTTGGTTTCATAATAGGGTGTTGGTTGGAGATGACTCATCGAGCTCATGATGACATGAGGTTGTGACTTTTGGGGACTTCATAAATGGTGGAATTGGAGGATCTGATGCATTGAGGAGTTGAGGTCAGGGACTTTGATGCAGGATGGGGTGCATACTTTTGAGTACATGTATGGGTGTACTTGGAAGAGTGACTTGATGAGGAGGATTGATATGAGACACTTTGGAGTGATAGAGTTGCAATGATGATGATGCCTTCATGGCAAAACTTAGGCATGGGTTGAGCCAAGACTTAGCCACTTTGACACATGGGAGCTGATTGATCTATGATCATGGTCAGCACATGGGAGATGAGACATGTGTATACTTGTTTCTATGGCAGACTTGAGGGATGGCACATTATAGATACGATGAAGGTGGCTTCATGGACCTGGATGTGGCACATTGAGATTCAGGTTTGATGAGAGGATCTCTTCATGTAGAGGATATAAATTTCACAAATATGGATGATGATGTTGGGATAGATGTGGCTGATTTCATGCAACACATTGATACCAAACATCATGGGCATCATGTTGCAGACAAGATGAAGACCACTTCATGGGCCTGGGCATGGCTTACTTGGATGGAGATGGATTCTTGATTGAGTTGATGTTGTGACAAGGATCTAGAAGAAAGACTGATGATGGCATAAGGATGTGCATTCTTATTGTTTGAGCGCGACAGTTGGACTAAGCACTCGATTAGTTCAAATCATGAGGTCCAGAAGTGTGTAGAGACATGTTAGAATTATGTTGGAGTATCATGGTAGTAGTTCACATGATGACAATACATGATGGAGTCAACACGATATGTTGCAGTGAAGCAGTATGCAGAGATTGCGACAGGATATGATTGATGATCATGGATTGAGGAGACTTTTTGATTTATGGAAACATGATCCTTTAATGGTTTGTGCGTGGAAGAGTAGAGGCAGGCAACATGGGCATCTTTGGATGTTGGAGCTAGAAACACTTTGTGATGTCATATGATGGCGTTATCAAGGACGACAACCGTTTAGAGTGGGGGAGTATGCCAAGCCCACGAGTTGGGTTGAACAACCGGGCGAGGGCATCTAAGGACATTTGTCCGAATGACCATGTGAGGGCGTCGATTTGAACAACTGGGCAAGGGAATGCAAGGGCATATGTCCAAATGATCGGGTGAGGGCATCCGAGGGCGTTTTTCTGAACGATCGAGTGAGGGTGTTCAAGGGCGTTTGTTCGAATGACCAAATGAAGGAGACATGATAGTTGGGTCGGCTAGTGGGCAAGCCAACTCATTTGAAAATTAAAAAGAAGGAATGTATGGTGGTTGGCCAAGCATGGAGTCACAACGATTCATGGAGGGAGAGGTATATATATGGGTGTGCTTTAGCATTAGCTAAGGCATCAAATCAAATGCACAGTTCAGAGCGTCCAAAGGTCGGACAAGGTGAAAGTGTGAAGGTTGGTCTGAAATTTGGGCAAAGGTGCAAGCGAATGAAATGCAGGGCCGAAGCACCCGAGCTGAGGAAAATTGTTCGAAGTCATCTGAGTGAGTGCGTTATTCAGGAAAGTCGTGCAAAGGCGTCGGGTGAGGGTGTCATGCAGAAAATTTGTGCGAAGGCATCAGGTGAGGGCGTCGTGTAGAAAAGTCATGTGAAGTCATCAGACAAGGGTGTTTGTGCGGGGTCGTTCGAGGGCGACGCAGGGCATCCATTTGAACAGTCATTTGGGGAGTCATTCGAGTGCGCAGCAGGGAATCCAACCAAATGACCCAAGTTGGTTGAACGGTGAAATGGGTGAAGTCTTGAATGGGTGACACGACTCGCCAGTGGATGAGTTGGGTGTTCCGTGGAAGCACCTGACAAGTTGGACGAGTTGAACGAAACGCGTTCGGGTGAATGTGTGGAGGCAAATGATGAGTTGGGAAAGAGTTGTGTGGTGACCAAGTGAGTGTGCCGACAAGCTTGGCAATCGCGTTTGCCGATGAAAGTAAAATTTGGCTAAGTGTAAATTTTGGGTTTCCTCAAGATTTAACTTATATATATATATATATATATATATATATATATATATATATATATATATATATATATATATATATATATATATATATATATATATATATATATATATATATATACTGATACGAGCATACTCATATTGCAGGCAGTTGCCCCTCTCTTTATACTGTTGTGCATTTATACATGTTAATGTTGTTATGATGAATGTTTATGGTTTTCATCGTGTATAAAGGAAATGTAATACTTGGTAATGAAGAAATAAACTAAGTACGAATGTTAGGTGTAGTCCATGACCATGAGTATTGGTGAAAAGAAAAGGGTCAGTGGTGCCACACCTCGCTATAGTGTGGTTGGAAGAGTACCAACAGTGTAGGGGCATGACACACCCAAGCATGTTTACATAGATGCCCTCGCCCGACTCGCCCAAACGAGTTTATACGGACACCCTCGCCCGAACCGCCCAAACGAGTTTACATGGACACCCTCAAACGACCTGCCTAAATGAGTTTACACAGACACCTTCAAGCGACTTGACCGAACGAGTTGACATGGATGCCTTGAAATGACCCACCCGAATGAGTTTACATGGGAACCTACACGACTGAAACGAAGGCACAAGGGAGAGCTGAGAAAACAAGCTACGTGAACATGCACAAAGCCCATGCCGGGCCACAACTTAGCATTTTTTATACAGGCTCGTGTGCGTGGGCGTGCCCTCACAATGAACGACCTGACTGAACGAGTTTACGTGGACACCCTCACCCGACCCACCTGAACGAGTTTACATGGACGCCCTCTCCCGACTCACCCAAATGAGTTTAAATGGACACCCTCAAATGACCTGCCTGAACAAGTTTACACGGACGCCCTCACCCGACCTAAGTACGAATGTTAGGTGTAGTCCATGACCATGAGTATTGGTGAAAAGAAAAGGGTTAGTGGTGCCACACCTCGCTATAGTGTGGTTGGAAGAGTACCAATAGTGTAGGGGCATGACACACCTAAGCATGTTGACATAGACGCCCTCGCCCGACTCGCCCAAACGAGTTTAAATGGACACCCTCGCCCGACCCGCCCAAACGAGTTTACATGGACACCCTCAAATGACCTGCCTGAATGAGTTTACACAGACACCTTCAAATGACTTGACCGAACGAGTTGACATGGACGCCTTGAAATGACCCACCCGAATGAGTTTACATGGGCACCTACACGACTGAAACGAAGGCACAAGGGAGAGCTGAGAAAACAAGCTACGTGAACATGCACAAAGCCCATGCCAGGCCACAACTTAGCATTTTTTATACGGGCTCGTGTGCGTGGGCATGCCCTCACACTGAACAACCCGACTGAACGAGTTTACATGGACACCCTCACCCGACCCACCTGAACGAGTTTACATGGACGCCCTCTCCCGACTCACCCAAATGAGTTTAAATGGACACCCTCAAATGACCTGCCTGAACAAGTTTACACGGACGCCCTCACCCGACCTGCCCGAATGACTTGCCCGAAAGAGTTTACATAGACACCCTCAAACGACCCACCCAAATGACCTGCCTGAACGATTTGAAACAGATGCCCTCAAACGACCCGCCTGAATGAGTTTACATGGGCGCTCACATGACCGAAACGAAGGGACAAGGGAGAGCCAGGAAAATGAGCTGCATGAATGTGCACAAAGCCCACCCCGAGTCACAACTTAGCATTTTTTATATGGGCTCGTGTGCCTAGGCATGCCCTCACACTAAACGACCTGACCGAATGAGTTTACATGGACACACTCGCCCAACCCACCCGAACGAGTCTACATGGATGCCCTCACACGACCTGCTTGAACAAGTTTACACGGACACCCTCAAATGACCTACCCGAATGACCCTGTTACCAGGAAAAGTGTCTATTTAGAACTGCTCTATCCCACTAAGGTGTGACAGCTGCCTTAGAAACAAACAGAGAAAACTACTTTTGTCTTTCCTTTATGAATTAAAGATAGAGGGGGATATAAAGAACCGACCTGTGTCTTGTGCTAATCCTTTGATCCAATCCCTCTCTTCTTTGACAGCTTCCAGCTACCTGCTCCCTTACTTGCCTAGCTTCACCAAGTTCCTGTAAGATCACAGAAGAAGAAAACTATACAAAGACATGGATCTATATTCATAAACAACTTAGGATTAGATTTAAGCTAAACATACAAATGTAACAAGCATCAATGATACACAAGCATGTAGGAGAAACTAAAATAGTTTTATTGATATACAAGAAGATCCAGGAGGAGTTACAATCGATGATTCCTAACCCAGCATCAACCTCCCAGCAAAGAAGCCCCTTCTTCACCTCCAAAAAAGCATAAATTACCCAATGCTCTGATATCTATCTCAAAACCAACAACAATTCCTTGCAATGTACAAAATTCCAGCCTCTGGATCTCTAGGATGAGGGATCCATATATAGATGTATGCAAGGAGGATGAGTCAGCTTATGATTTGATTAGTGTCTTCTCTTTGTCAGTTCTTGCTTCCACTTGGAGACTGAAAGCCTCTTACTCATCCTTGGTCGAATTCAGTGAGGCAAGTGTCATTGGAGAAGATTCTGGAAGCTTCCATTGTCTTTCCACCCGCGGAATGGCACTGCCATTTGTCATTTCCCGCTCAACACACCCTGATAGTGCATTTAGGTGCATTGTAACGCACCCAGCTAATGTATTTAGGTGCTATGCAACACAGCTAGCCAGTGGAGCAGCTGAAATGATCCTGTTTTGACTTATTCTGAGTAATTTCTAGTGGAGAACTTCTGGGAGAAGCTGTAATTTGTTGACCTTGTTACTTTAGGGGTTGGAACAACACTTTTAGGGACTTACGAGACCTTGGTTTATGGATATTTCATGCTTGGAGCTGCAAGGCACAAAAATGTCTATAACAGTTGCCCCCTAAAGTATGAGGCCATTAATGGGGTGAAATGCTTTATTATGAGGATCCGAAGTTCTTTCAATGCTGGGAGGAGACCTGTAATAAGATACAATACAATACATTATCTTCATACTTTTTTTCATGATCTAGCTGAGGCGGGCATTCCCATGCTTAGCTTTATAAATTCATTTTCATGTACATAGGACAGACAATCATCTGAGTGTAGACTGATGATTCTGATAGAGCCATCATCCTTTTGGTAGGATGATTATCTGTGCTGCAATGCTGTACATTTTAATGTCTTTATTTTCCTGAATATATATCGCAGCTCGGATGGATGAAACTAGATCCGGGGTCTTCAATCTCGTCTGATCTTCACTCGAAGTACAAGTCGATCCATGTGAGAAATGTTCTGAAGTCGAACATGGAAAGACATCACTTGATTACCAGTCAATGATGTAAACTGTTAACAAGCACGAGAGGAATCACCGATAATGATAATGACCCTCAAGGTACTACAGTACAATTCACGTGGTGTGAATAAAGGACTTGGCGTCGAACACCACACAAAATCTTTCGGTCGAAGGCCATTGATGTAAACTTGCCGCCGGAAGTGAGAATCTTGCCATTGAGGCATGCAAGCTTCAAAGTACTGAATGGGGTGTCCCTAGACCAACTTCTTGGATAATGAGCTGATGTCGACAAGAAGTGATCCGTCAAAGGAGGGCCTTAATGAATCCCACATCAATGACAAGGAATGGAGAAAATGATTTTGATGGAGGCGAAAATAATTTGATGATATACGGTTCAGGATGGCGGTCATGAAAGAATGAAGTATAATGTATGGTAGTGGGTGGGACACAGGTGACTTCTCTGGATGACTTCTCTTGAACATGTCGGCGACACTTATGTGATGGATTGGTAGCATTAACCCCAAATGTGGATGGTATGGCCTGACCATGGTGATGTGATCGGTGAATGAAACAACCCAACCTAACTCAGACATGGAGTGGAAGTGTCATGTTCAAGAGCGACTTGCTACAAATAAAGATTCTTTGAGTTTTCTTCCCAATTTTTCCCCAGTCATTGCTGACCAATACCTCTTTATTTTTGTCAAGCTTGAGGAGGATAACATATGCTTGTTCTATAATTTTCCCTTCGGGTAAACCCATCACTATGTTTTAATGAGCCTAGTGATAGTGAAACTCGTTCTCGTCTAAAGACAAGTTTGTCACTATTAATCTTTTTAACGAGTTTAAAGACAAAGATAACTCGGTCCTTTTCATTTTTAGAGAGTCTGAAAAGGTACGTAAAGGTAACTCCAAAATTCCTTTTTCGTCATCTAATCCCTTAAGTCCAAAAAAGTATAAAACAATACAGAAGGGATGAATTTTCTATAGTTTTAACGAGCCGAACAAAACAAGCGCTCGATCTTTTTGTGCAATAATCCCTCAGGTCCAAAACGATTAAAATCTAGAGGAGGGATAGCACTTCCTATCCCTTTAACGAGCTGGAAGGCCAAGGACTCTGCAATCTTTTCATATTTTACGAGTCAGTTGAAAAGAGCTTAAAGAAGACTCGTCTTTTGAGGAACGAGTGATAAAATGGGTAGCAGCTGATTCCAGGTAAGGTTTGGAATTTTCCAATCACGGCAGTGTCACAAGGATGGCTAGTGAAATCACTCTTCGCAGCTGTTCCTCAAAATGGGTAAAAAATCAAATGGAGGTGAATGATCGACCAATGTAAAAGTGGAGGTGACGGTTCAAACACGACGAAGGCTTTAATGGCTGAAGTACTACATTCATGGTGGTTATTTACCGGGGGAATAGTTCATTTTTTAACGAGCTTAAACGCGGGTGGAAACATTTGCTCGGTCCGGGTTTATTTTTTAATGAGCTTGAACCTCGCGGTAAACACTGCTCGATTAATCCAGTCATATGATAAGAATGTCTCATATAAAAAATGGAAATTTTTAGAGTTTTTCCCCACATACTTTCTTTATGCAAGTTAGGAGACGACCAATCCTACAAGTTTAAAGGGTTAGAGGTCCTAAAAATTTAAAAAATAAATAGTCGCTCTTTGCTTGCACTCCAAAAGGTTTGCATGCCCCCAGGTATAAAACAGAGTTTCAAGGTTACCTCTACTTCTCTCCGTCAAAACACTTTCTTTGACGAGAGAGGCCTACCTCTTACAGGTTACCCAAAGATTGTTCTATTCGCACTGCAAACAAAACACTTCTTCGGCGATGTCTATCGAAACAAACAAAGGTGAGCGACGATGCCCGCCAACTCACATAACTTTGACAAGAGAATCTTGTTCTAGAATAACCCCTCTTCCAATCATGGACAGGGTACAGACTAGTAATATTCTCCCGCGGAAACCTACCCTATAACCAAAGTTTTCCTGCTGAAGCAGACTAGGATGCATGCCCCCTGGGTTTCAGTCATATCCCTCCGAATTACTCACGCTCATTGGGAGGACGGACTGGAGATTGAGACATTTTTTGCGTGAAAAGACCATTCAGGGATGGTATATGACTATTTGCTCTGTATGATCCGGGAAATGAAAGCTGGTCCACGAGCTTGACCACTCTTCCTTCATGCGGAAAACACATTACTCTAAAGAGTGAAAAGACAATCGCTCCCATGCAATAAATATAGTCTCGTCCAAGGAGTAGATTGTAATATAGGGGTCCTTGAACTACCATTACATTCAGCTGAATGGTTTTCCCTCTCAATGTTATGGGCACATCGGGAAGGATCCCTAAAGGTCGACTGGTTCCTTTATCAAAGCCTGTCAGATTTATCATCTCAGGAAAAAGCGATGGCGAACCAAGCGCTTTCCAAGCAGTCGAGGAAAGGATACTCACAGAGGCCCCCTCATCTATGATGGTACTAGCCATAACCATTCTATATATTTGGACAATAATTCGGAATGGTACGCTAGCTGGTAAATGGGGTCTGCCTAGTTGATTCAAGTCGAAGGAGACAACTAGGTTGCTTGGAGGTGGGACCGAATAGACAGCCGGGTATGACTCTGACGAACTTCCTTCCTGCGGTAAAGGAACGGGTATATTGCCCCCATGTTCGTTGGAGTCTGTGCTTATGAAGAGAATTTGCACGGTGTCATCCTTGTTCTCTTCAGTGATTGTATCATCTGAAGATGAAACCTCTGAAGGCAAGACCGGGTCAACTGCCGCCTCGACCTTTTGACTTTCGTCTGGTATGGATCCAGATGGTTTATCTTCAATGATAGGCACTTTAGCTGACCACCTGAGCAGGTCAGCTGGATTTTCAACTAGTGATGGACTCGGCAAGAGTTTTTTATATCCAGGAGGAAATCGTAACGGTGAAATCGGACGATCATCCAAAACTCTTTTAGCTTCGTCTAAGAAGGGACAACGGTGGATGGCATGATCGCCTTCACACAATTTACAAGGAAATCTATATTTTCCTTTTTGTCCTGGGACTTCACTTTCACTAGTCGACGGTTTGCGTTCAACATGATCATCAGAGGTTGATTCCCTTAAATAGTCATCGTTGGAGGCCTAACTCAAACCGATGGTCGATGAAGTTTTGTTGCGTTGCTCTGGCTTCTGTTTCCTTCTCCTTAATGAGCAATCAACCTGAAAACACCACAAAGAAACAACAGAGCACGTAACCGAGAAACAACAATGATCTATTTACTCATAAAGTCAAGAAGTCATGAGCTATCAAGTGAATTAAACACAAGACATAAGAAATCATCATTGATTGTATTAATAATAAATCAAGAGTAAAGCTTACAACCAAGTCTTGACGTCGCAAGCCTTCTTAGAGGGTCCAACCAGTGTGTTTCTTCAAGCATTCACTCTCAAAGATGGGTCTCCCAAATATAAATATCTCTCTCTCTCATTCGCAAGCTTTACACAAGGTTAAGGGCACTCCACACTTTCTTGGAAACTACAAAGCAATCCCACACTTGTCACACTCACACCAACTATCTATCAAACCCAAAGTAGCAGCAACACTGTACAACTAAAATAACTAGCAGATGATAGCAATGGTGAGTGATTTTATAGGAGAAGGAATCTCCATGAAATGAGGGAGAGAGAGCTTATCCTCAGGGAAATCAACACAAAAGACGGAACCACCATGCTAGAGGGAGGAGGGCGACCCAAACTAACCCAACAACCAGGTCCAGAGACATCCAGAAGGCCGACTGTTGGAACAAATTCACCCAATCTGGATCGTTGCTAGTTCATAACTAAGCTTTAGCGCTGACATCGCTAGTAGGAAATGTATTCAGTCAAACCATCGCTAAAGATAGAAAATAGCCTCGCATCGGAGCATGAAATCCGACCGTCGTGGGAATCAGATGTACTCCTACGATAGAGCCACGACTGGTCTATTTATGACTGAAATTAGTCATGTATATCAAGTGGATTCTCAAGACGAGGTAGAAAACTTAGGAAAAGTGGGTCAATTTGAAACTTAAGAGAGCATTTGTTTAGTATGAGCATGTTTTACTGGACACATGACACAATAGAAGGACTGGGGTGAAGGCAGTGACAAATTACTATGTAATAGACCCAACCTGACTCACCCGAATGCATTTGCATGGGCACCACACACAACACGACCTGACCCACCCTAATGAAGTTTGGGGATTGAACGGCCCGAACGAAATTTGGGGTTTCCATGGGTGCACGACCTGAAAAAAGGCACGAGGGAGTGTCGGGCAAATGGGTCACACAAATGTGCAAAAGACACATGGGTGGCGACGACTTAGAATTTTTGGCACGACCACTTGTGCCTGGGCACCCACACATGGCACGACATGACCCGACCTGCCCTGAGTGAGCCGACCCAACCCGCACGAACGAAATTTGGGGATTCCATTGGCACACGACCCGAAAAAAGGCACGAGGGAGCATCGGGAAAATGGGCCGCATGAACGTGCATAAGGAACATGGGCAGTCACAACTTAGAATTTTCGACACAACCACGTGTGCCTGGGCACCCACATAGGGGACGAAACAGCACAACCCGGCCCACCCGAACAAAATTTGTGGTTTGAATGGGTGCATGACACGAACGAAGGCACGAGGTTAGGAATATCTTTAACTCTAATACATGAATATACCTGGTGTAACATGCCCTTAAGGTCTTCAACATTTTATATTGACTCTTCGACTCACCTATAACACTTTAACATGTGCTAGGCCTATTTCAATGAGTAAGAAACTCAATGATATATATATATATATATATATATATATATATATATATATATATATATATATATATATATATATATATATATATATTTCTTTTCTTGAATAAATACAAATATCAAAAGTACATTTATGAAGACTGAACCCAGTTACACTTTCTTCAACACCCCCTCTTAACTAGGGAGGTATTCATAAATCATTACAAGGTGTTTGGCTATTTTTCAATCTTGAATAATTCACATAAGAGAAATCGGATTGGCAACCCATCTATTATAGCATCATATTAGCCAACATTGTTCATAGCAAGGCCTTGACTAACAAATTTATCTCTCATAAGATCAAAGCACAATGTTGGCGAGGCCAATGGCTTATAAACACCTTATTCATTATCTCTCAAGGTACATACCCACCTAGGTGTTCCCTGAGTATGACCTTCTAGAACAATTCTTGTCTTGGGTTTCCAACCCTCAAAGAATATCACTCCTCTTGCCTATTCTTGCCTTGGATGCCCTACACATCCTCAAAGAGCATTAGATGCCAGATGATTACCCAATCCTCCTATTCTTTTATTGCCAAGTGAAGACAAGAATGTTGTGTCTATCTCTTCCAATTGATTGAGGAAGTCTTGCCCAATTTTCCTCTAACAAGGAACTTGCCCAAGCTCCTTTGTAGTTGGGAACTTGTTAGAACTCCCTCTTAGCTAGAGACTTGTCCATTCATCAACAACGCCTTCTTCATGGGTTCTTCAGCTACTTGATCTCCTTCTTTCCTTCGATGTCATGAAGTCTTTGTTTGAACTTCTTCTTGGCAGGATACCGACCATTGATCAGTTTCCCTCCTGGTTCGTCATGTCATTTCTCCCTTCATTGAAAGTGGCCTTCTTGACATATATCAGGTCCTTTTTATCATATAGCTACTCCTTTGTCATCTTGTCTATCCTTCATGATACTTATCACATGGATGCTTAGTTGTACTTGCTTGTTCCCATACTTTGATTTAGTGGCCCTTCATGACTTCATCGTGATATTGCTTCAACATCAAATGGTGCTTTTGTTGGATGTCCTCTTCATCATAACATATTTGTAGAGTTGAATCGGTTATATGCACCTTACTATCTCAAAGGCCTTCATAGGTGTCAAGGGTCCTTTGATATTTTTCTTCCTTTGTCAGAGTTGCCATGCCTTCTTTCGAGAGATGTTGAGGAATCTTGTCAAATAGTTATTCTTTGTGACCACGATGTTCTTCACATGCTTGATCTCTTTCTTCATTTTCTTCTTCTTGGATTGATTAGTCAACCACCTTATACTCCTTATGAGAGCACTTCTTCATGTTGACCTTTACTCCATTGTAGTACATGCCTCCGAGCATATCATTGGCGCAAGAGATCCTTTTATTCTTGATCATGATTTTAGAACTTTTCCCATGACCCAATATATATGATGACATGACTTAAACTTTGATGCATACATACCTCATATTGATTATGCTTTTATCATCTCGACTTTATTTGATAGTTCTCCTTGATTGGTGTAGCCTTTCTTGATTCATCTGCTCTCTCTTGTATATCATCCTTTCTTGAATCCCATAAATGGGACTCCCAATGAGACATATACCCCCTTATGTACGAACCTTATTTTGAAGGTTCTATCAGAGGATCTTGAAGACCCTTACCTTACAAATGTTTCCTCCTTTCATGATGGAGACCTTCTAATAATTTTGATCATGATCAATCATTTTTTCATTGTGGATGAGACCCTATAATAGGTATGCTCCTTCTATGTGAATATCTTGAGCTATATCTACACCATGCTGCTATATTATAGAAGATATCTTTAACCATGCAATTTGCTCTATTTCGATATGCTCCTATACTACTCAAAAATTTGAAAGAAGACTTTAAGTAAAAAGGTTGACTTAGTCATAGGAGGATCTTCCTTTTTTTGCTTCTTGTCATCTTCTTTCACTTCTTGAGTTACATGAGCTTCTTCCATTTTTCTCTTGTTGTTGTTGTCCTTCTTAAGTTTAGGATGATCCCTTTTGTAGCATCCATATTCCTGGCATCCAAATCATTGGACTTTGGACATGTAGTGGTCCCAACCAATTTGTTACTTTCCTTGCAAAAATACAATGAGGTATACTCAGAAGGGGACATATACTTACTTGATAGAGTTTGAGATGTACTGAACTTGCTTTCTTATTGAAGACTTTATGGCATGCCTTCCTTAGATATTGATGTTCTTCAAGTTGCTTTCTTCAAATAAACTTGCTTGATGACTTGACTCGTAGTGCCTTTCATTTTTCAAGATGGTGTAGCTTGATGTAGGTCCCTCTTTGATTTGTTCTTCTTGTAGGTGCCTTTATACAAGGCGTTTCTTCTTGTTTTGTAGTCTTCCATGATGAATGATAGACGGTAGACCTTCTTGTCCTTGATGTGATTGATACTTCTTGGCTTGATGCTTCAACCTTGCAGATGTTCTTAAGATTCCCTTTCCTTTATGTGTCACCTTAGCTCCAATACCGCATTAAAGAATCTAGGGAAATGGGGTATTGAGGGATTCTTCTAGACTTGATAAAAATTTGTGAAGCTCTTTTACAATTTATCTTGTTATCTTAGTCTTCTTCTCTACTTATTAATGCATGTGTGTTTACTTCATCAAACTGGTGCCAAAAACATAAGAACAAGGACTGTACAAGATGTTGGCTCTCTGCCAAGGAAAAACCTCTCTCTCTCAGAGAGGAAAACCATTTCGTAGATTTCTCTTATTGAAGCTTCTTATTGGTCATTGCAAAGTTCTAGACCCTTGAAAAGAATATCCTACAAGCAAAAGTCAAGTCCTTCCTTCTCTCTGCACTTTGTTTCTTTGACACTTCGTTCCCCGGCATTGTGTACTTCTTTCAACTTTTGATAGTCCTTTGTGGACTAGCTCTAGAAGAGACTCCAGCCTTTGATCCTTAGCAAGATCCTTTACCAATGAAGAAACCTTCATTATTTTGACCATCCAAGCCTTTTCCTTGATGTGAGGTTGCAGACACGATGTACACCAAGTTTACTGCATTTGGGGTGATTTCCATTGTGACAAGACATGGAAACCAAAAATTTCCCACACTTGGGAGGCTTTTGACAAGTCAGGACATGGAATCCCTAGGTTCCCCGCAATTTGGAGACATTTGTCGAGGAGGGACCGGGAGACCCCATGTCACGCTCCTATCCTAGTGGTAGTATTTCAACCACACATAAGCAGGTGCAGCGCTGCCATAATTTTTCCTTTTACCAATACTTGAGTATACAGTCTGCGCCTACTTCAACACTCAGTCAATTTTCCAATAAGTGTTCTTAACAATGCAGCGAAAATAACTTACCATAAATTTATCTTCTTCAATTATTCTTTCAACCCATCATGTCGTGTGGTCGTGATGCACTGCCCACGGCCTGCATGACACAAATCTACACTTGAACTATGAACTTGTCCGCCCGAATTTCCATTCCCCAGTGCCCAAACTCTACCCGTCGGTGCGGTCCACAGTGAGGGCGCATGGCCCACACATAGTGTGGCCTGCCTGCTTGGTTGGTAACCCGCCCCACTCTGCTTGTCCACAATACCAAGTTTGACCTTCCCACTGTAATTCGCCCACTGGTGCGGCCCTCTTACCCACGTCCTTATATTCCTTCTATTTTCACCCAACTCCTTCCTTCGCACTTGTTCTGTGATGTGGAAGTCTAAGTTCGATGTCCCTTCGTCGAACACCATCCTCCTTACTTATACACATCCTTTCATCCAAGGGTCATGTCTCTCGGGGGTAACAAGTGTCGGCTCCATCAACATGCATGCTCGACCGACCTACCACATAAACTCAACACACCCCATTACAACGAACCGTCATGTCCCTTCGTGTGCATCGTCACACCCATGGGTCAGCTCCAACACTTAGCCAATTACACCCATCCCCGCATGTCGCACAACTACCCACATCCTAACTCATCTGCACATGGTCACCTCTTTCATCCGGGCACCCAACAAGGGTCGCCCACGTGCCTTCTGTTGGTGACTCACCCATCGTGCATGTATCAAGGGGCTTGCGGCTTGCCCAAAATGGCACGCCTGCTTTGAGCGCACCCATCACCGTTGCACATAAGCGAATTTCGTGCCAAGTCTTTGCATATAACCGAATGCTCACCTGAGTCACATATAACTGAATGCGGGCACCTGTACTATGAGTTCAGTCTTTCGACTCTCTCAGCTTCTCCTGACTCGAATACTTGACACCCCAGCCCCCCCTGTACATGGTAGAGGTTTTTGGTGCGATGGGACATGGAAACCATAGATTTCGTGCACTTAGGTAGCTGTCATCATGGCGGGCAGGGAAACCCCACTTTCCTCGCACTTGGATGGCTCCTGTCATAATGAGGCATGGAAACCCCAAGTTCTAGAGACATATAAGGAAAGTAGTTTCCACCCCACTGCGAAATGGAAACTACGAGTTGGCAAGACTTGGGAAGTTATTCATCATTCCGCAACATGGAAACCATGAGTTCCATAAACTGGGGCGATTTCAGTCGTGTTGCGACATAGAAACCCAAGTTCCCTGCACTGGGGCCACGGTTTTCACCCAGGCGGGAGATGGAGACTCCAAAGGTTCCTAGAATTAGGCGGTTTCCCTCATGCTGTGAAACAGAGGCCTCTAGGTTCCGTGGGCTTCGGAAATTCTCTGTTGTTCCGCGGCATGGAAACCTGAGTTTCCTACATCGAGGTCATGGTTTCTATCGTGCCGGGACATGGAAGACCGTGAGTTTCCCATAATTGGGCGGTTTCCATCATGCCACTGAATGGAAAGCCCCATGTTCGGTAGACTTGGGTGGTCGTTCCCTATTGCATGATGACATGGAAACCTGAAGCTCCCCAAACTTAGGCAGTCATTCCCTATCGCATCATGACATGGAAACCTGAAGCTCCCAATTTTAGCCGCGGCACGGGCGACATGGGAACCCGCGTTTCCAAGATTTGGGTAGCAATTTTTGTCATGACGCAAAATGGAAACCCCGTGTCTCCACTGACTTGGGTAGAAATTTCCATCATGCTAAAAAATGGACACCCCGAGTTCCTCAGACTTTTGTGGCTTTTTGTCACCCCACGACATGGAAATCCAAAGTTCCACAGACTCTCAGGCAATTAGGGGTGTGTCGTGACATGGAAACCCTAAGTTTCCCAGACTTGGGTGGTTTCCATTAGTGGTTCCGACCGTGCCGCAACATGGAAACCACAAGTTCCCCCAGACTTGGGTTGCGGTTTCGAAACACCCCAAGTTTCCCAGACTTGCGAGCTGGTTTGCATCTTCATGAAAACCCCAAGTTCCCCGCGTTGGGGCATTATTGAAAACCCCGCATTTCCATTGTGCTGTAAAATGTGGAAACCCGTGGTTCCACCAAGGGCTGGACATGGAAACCCTAAGTTTCCCCAGACTTGGGCGCCACCAGTTTAGGCTGTGGCATGACATGGAAAACCCAAGTTTCCCAGGCTTGGGCGCTAGGATGTGACATGGAAACCCCACATTTCCCCAGGCTTGGACACTACTAGTTTCAGTCCTGGTGCGACATGGAAACCCCAAGTTTCTGCAGGCTTGGGCACCGCCGGTTTCGGTTGTGGTGTGACATGGAAACCCCAAGTTTCCCCAGGTTTGGGCACTGGGGCGCGACTTGGAAACTCCAAATTTTGGGTACAACATGGAAACCCCAATTTTTTTATGCCGAGTGGAAGCCCCAAATTTTAGGCACCAGGTGGAAACCCCAAATTTTGGGCACGACATGGAAACCCCAGTTTATTTTTCATCAGGCAGAAACCCCAAATTTTAGGCATTGGGTGAAAACCCTAAGTTCCCTGCACTGGGGCCACGGTTTTCACCCAGGCTGAAGATGGAGACCCTAAAGGTTCCCAGAATCAGGCGGTTTCCCTCATGCTGTGAAACAGAGGCCCCTAGGTTCTGTGGGCTTGGGAAATTCTTTGTTGTTCCGCGGCATGGAAACCCGAGTTTCCTACATCGAGGTCATAGTTTCTATCGTGGTGGGACATGGAAGACTGTGAGTTTCCCATAATTGGGCAGTTTCCATCATGCCACGGAATGGAAAGCCCCATGTTCGGTAGACTTGGGTGGTCATTCCCTATTGCATGATGACATGGAAACCTGAAGCTCCCCAAACTTAGGCAGTCGTTCCCTATCGCATCATGACATGGAAACCTGAAGCTCCCAATTTTAGCCACGGCGCGAGTGACATGGGAACTCCATGTTTCCAAGAGTTGGGTAGCAATTTTTGTCATGACGCAGAAAGGAAACCCCGTGTCTCCACTGAATTGGGTAGAAATTTCCATCATGCTACAAAATGGACACCCCGAGTTCCTCAGACTTTGGTGGCTTTTTGTCGCCCCACGACATGGAAATCCAAAGTTCCACAGACTCTCAGGAAATTAGGGGTGTTTCGCGACATGGAAACCCCAAGTTTCCCAAATTTGGGTGGTTTCCGTCAGTGGTTCCGACCGTGCTGCGACATGGAAGCCACAAGTTCCGCAGACTTGGGTTGCAGTTTCGAAACACCCCAAGTTTCCCAGACTTGCGAGCTAGTTTGCATCTTCATGAAAACCCCAAGTTCCCTGCATTGGGGCATTATTGAAAACCCCGCATTTCCAGCATGCTGTAAAATGTGGAAACCCGCGGTTCCATCAAGGGCGGGACATGGAAACCCTAAATTTCCCTAGACTTGGGTGCCACCAGTTTAGGCCGTGGCATGACATGGAGAGCCCAAGTTTCCCAGGCTTGGGCGCCAGGATGTGACATGGAAACCCCACATTTCCCCAGGCTTGGACACTACCGATTTCGGTCCTGGTGCGACATGGAAACCCCAAGTTTCTGCAGGCTTGGGAACCGCCTGTTTCGATCGTGGTGTGACATGGAAATCCCAAGTTTCCCTAGGTTTGGGCGCTGGGGCGCGACTTGGAAACTCCAAATTTTGGGCACAACATGGAAAACCCAAATTTTTTACGCCGAGTGGAAGCCCCAAATTTTAGGCACCAGGTGGAAACCCCAAATTTTGGGCACGACATGGAAACCCCAGTTTATTTTGCATCATGCGGAAGCCCCAAATTTTAGGCATTGGGTGGAAACCCCAAGTTTTTTTGTGCCAGGTGGAAACCCCAAATTTTAGGCACCGAGTGGAAACCCCAAATTTTGGGCACCGAGGCATAGCATGGAAACCCCAATTTTTCCCATGCTTGGGCGCCTTTTTCGTCGCAATGTGGAAATGCCATATTTTGGGTGCTAGGGCATGACATGGAAACCCCAAAATTTTGGGAGTTAGAGTGTGACATGGAAACCCCAATTTTCCCAGGATTTGGTGCCTTTTCCATCGCGGCGCGGAAACCCCAAATTTCATACCCCAAAGCAATAAAAAATTGTCATCTGGAGGAAGAGGAAAAGGCGTAAGAGTGGGAGGGTTGTCTGGATTTGTTTGTGACAAGAGAGAAGCTCTGAATAGAGGTGACCAAGGGTTGAATCTCAGTGGATCATGGTAGAAAGGAAACTCTACCACTTATAATACCCCGTCACATTTTTAAGTCTTCTGCATAGGATTTTTCTCAACGACCATTTGGAATTGCACCTCAAAGCTGCCCAACCGAGATGCTTCACAATCGTGGTTTGCAAATGACACAGGCCCTGGGGGCGACAAAGCGATGCCCCTACTATGGGTCGAGTTACAGTCGAAGAGTGACATGCATCGCTTCTAGCGTGGATTCTGACTTAGAGGCATTTAGTCATAATCTGGCACACGATAGCTTTGCGGCACTAGCTTTTCAACAAAGCGCAGTGACCAATTGTGTTAATCAACAGTTCCTCTCGTACTAAGTTGAATTACTATTGCGATGCAGTTCATTAGTAGGGAAAAATTAACCTGTCTCACGACGGTCTAAACCCAGCTCACGTTCCTTATTGGTGGGTGAACAATCCAACACTTGGTGAATTCTGCTTCACAATGATAGGAAGAGTCGACATCAAAGGATCAAAAAGCAACATCGCTATGAATTCTTGGCTGCCACAAGCCAGCTATCCCTATGGTAACTTTTCTGAAACCTCTAGCTTCAAATTCTAAAAATATAAAGGATCGATAGGCCACGCTTTCATGTTTTGTATTCATACTGAAAATCAAAATCAAATGAGCTTTTACCCTTTTATTCCACACGAGATTTCTTTTCTCATTGAGCTCATCTTAGGACACTTGCGTTATCTTTCAACAGATGTGTCGCCCTAACCAAACTCCCCACCTGACAATGTCTTCCACCCAGATCAACTCGCTGAAACATGCCTTAAGGCCAAAAACAGGGGCAGTGCCTTGTCTCCACCCCACAGAATAAGTAAAATAACGTTAAAAGTAGTGTTATTTCACTTGTGCTAAAAACGGCTCCCACTTATTCTACACCTCTCAAGTCATTTCACAATGTTGGGCTAGATTCAAACTCAATAGGGTCTTCTTTCCCCACTGATTCTACCAAGCCCGTTCCCTTGGCTATGGTTTTACTAGATAGTAGATAGGGGTAGTAGGAATCTCATTAATCCATTCATGTGCGTCACTAATTAGATGACGAGGCATTTGGCTACCTTAAGAGAGTCATAGTTACTCCCTGTTACACAGTAATTTGTCACTGCTTTCATTCCAGTCCTTCTACTGTGTCATATGTCCAAGTCAAACATGCTCATACTGAAAAAATGCTCTCTAATGTTGCCAAATGACCCACTTTCCTTAGTTATCTACCTCATCGCGACTATGGACTTAATATACACACTGAACGACACTCACAAACAGTCCAGCCGCGTTGTCAGCGCGGAAGTACATCTAATTCCCACGATGGTCCGATTTCATGCTCCAACGCGAGGTTACTTATTATCTTTAGCGATGATATAACTAGCTACATTGCTCACTAGCGATGTCAGCAATAAAGCTCAGTTACGCACCCACGATGATCCAGACTGGGCGAATTTGTTCCAATAGTCAGCCTTCTGGATGACTTTAGACCTGGTTGTTGGCATAGTTTGTGTTGCCTTTCCTCCTCTGGTGTCGTAGTTCCATCATTTGTGCTACCTTCCTTGGAGATAAGCTCACTCTTCCACCTTTCATGGAGACTCCTTCTCCTATTTAAACTCTCACCATTGCTATGCTCTGCTAGTTGGATAGTTGGATAGTTGGCTAGTTGGTAAATTTTTGGATTGAGCAGTGTTGTTAATGTTTGTGAGTTTGCTAGATAGCTGGTGTGAGTGTGAAAAGTGTGGGATTGTTGATAGTTTGTGGAAGGTTGTGAAGTGCCCTTAATTTTGTGTAAAACTTATGAGTGAGTGAGAACTTTGTATGTTGGGAGATCCATCTTCAAAGAGTGAATGCTTGAAGAACATGCTAGCTGGATTCCTCTAAGAAGGCTTGCGACGTCAAGACTTTGGTTGTAAGCTTGTTCTTATTTCATAATCAATGATGTTTTCCTATTTCTTGTATGTAATTTACTTGACAGCTCATGACTTCTTGACTTTTTGAGTAAATAGATCATTGTTGTTTTCCGGTTGAGGTAGGCCTCCAACTATGACTGTTTAAGGAAAGCTATTGTTGATCTGTCCTTGTTTGTGACTAGACCCACTCTAGGGCTAGAGGGGTTGCCTCTTTCCACAGAGGGAACACTTTCCTCAATGAGTGATCAACCTGAAACAATGCAAAGGAAATACAACAAAGCATGTAACTGGAAAACAACAATGATCTATTTACTCACAAAGTCAAGAAGTCATGAGCTATCAAGTAAATTACATACAAGACATAGGAAAACATCATTCATTGTATTAATAATGAAATAAGAGAAAGCTTACAACCAAAGTCTTGATGTTACAAGCCTTCTCAGAGGAATCCAACCAACATGTTCTTCAAGAATTCACTCTTTGAAGATGGATCTCCCAACATACAAAGTTCTCTCTCACTCATAAGTTTTACACAAAGTTAAGGGCACTTCACAACCTTCCAAAAACTATCAACAATCCCACACTTGTCACACTCACGCCAGCTATCTATCAAACTCACAAACACTAACAACACTGCTCAATCCAAGAATTTACCAACTAGCCAACTATCCAACTAGCAGAGCATAGCAATGGTGAGAGTTTAAATAGGAGAAGGAGTCTCCATGAAAGGTGGAAGAGTGAGCTTATCTCCAAGGAAGGTAGCACAAATTATGGAACTGCGACACCAGAGGAGGAAAGGCAACACAAACTATGCCAACAACCAGGTCTAGAGTCATCCAGAAGGCCGAATGTTGGAACAAATTCACCTAGTCTGGATCATCGCGGGTGCATAACTAAGCTTTAGCGCTGACATTGCTAGTGAGCAATGTAGCTAGTTAGATCATCGCTAAAGATAATAAGTAACCTCGGGCTGGAGCATGAAATCAGACCATCACAGGAATTAGATGTACTTCCGCACTGGCTGTGCGGCTAGATTTTTTATGAGCGTCCTTCAGTGCGTATATTAAGTCCATAGTCGCAATGAGGTAGATAACTAAGGAAAAGTGGGTCATTGGCAACATTAGAGAGCATTTGTTCAGTATGATCATGTTTAACTTGGACACATGACACAGTAGAAGGACTGGAATGAAAGCAGTGACAAATGATTGTGTAATAGATGCTCCCTAAAGTATGAAGCCCGAGGGAATGGGAGGGGTGAAATGCTTTACGAAACTGACTGAGTCAGAACACCATCTAGAAGAACCTGCATGCAAGTACAATTGATATCTTTAATAGTGAAATACACGCATTCTAGGCATGGGCGTAGCCATCCAAAAGACATACGAACTAGGTCTGTTGTATGGACACAACCATCCAGCTAATAAGACCGTGATAGTGATAAAGGTATGGTCTCAACCATCCATGAAGACTCAGGTATCGTCGCAGCCATCCATCAAGAAGTCATGTAATCATCAACCAATCCACGCAGCTCAAACATGTGTAATCTGAGTTTGGGGTCTTGAACCCAACTGATCACAGTACAAATTATAACATGCGAATAGATGTGTTGAGGTTGAACATGATAGAACATCGCTTGATTACTGGTCAATGATAAAAACCGTTAACAAGCGCGAGAGAAACCACCAATAATGCCAATGGTTATCAAGGTACTATCTAGCACAATCCACAAAGTGTGAAGAAGGAGCTGAAGTCGAACACTCGTGGAATCACCCAATCAACGACCAATGATGAAATTCGACCGTCAAGTGCAAGGAACTTGTCGTTGATGCATGCAAGCTCTAAGGTACCAAAGGGGATCTCTAGATCAATCTCCTGGATAATGAGCTGATGTCGACAGGAGATGACCCATCGCAGGAGGGCCATAATGTTTCCCCCGTCAACGACATGAGATAAGGAACAAGTGATAGGTGGCGAAACAGAGTATCAAAGGAGGAGGCAAGGATGTAAATTGTAGAAGGATTATACTCTTGAACATGTCAGTGACACGACTCTGGAGGGTGGCAGCATTCAGGTACCAAGGGATCAGAGGCTCAATGGAGATGACATGAATCAGATGGAATGAGACTAAATGGCAATCCAAACCTGCAGAAGGTCAAATGACGATGTATGGATGTCCCAACCTGACAAGAAGCAAAAGTGTCAATGTTCAAGAGTGACTAGCTGCCAATGATGATTTCCAAATTTCCCCCCACCATTATTGGCGAGTACCCCAATTATTTTTGAAAACAGCCTTGAAGGGGTTAACATGTGATTTTAATTTAAGTTCGACCATCAGTCAAATCCAACCTAGTAATAGTTTAACGAGCCATAGGGAGGAGAAGCTTGAGTCTCGTCATGGTGACGAGTCCAATTTCGTCAGGGTTTAACGAGTCTAACTTAAGTAAAACTCGGAGTCTTTTTCAGGTTTAGAGAGTTTGAAAAAGACATGGAAAAGAAAACTCTAGGGGGTCCTTTCTCATAGATTTGTCTCTCGAGCCCGAAAAAGTATAAAATGATACTCGAAAGAACCACTCGACCATTACGATCAAGGAGTACATTTTGTGATTAGTGATCTCGACCCGAAAAGTAGAAAAGTGATCGAAATCATGTTGTTTCGTAACTAGTAATGAACCCGAAATGACAACGACTCGGCAACCTTTTCATGTTTACACAGTCAAAAAAGAGCTTAAAGTTGACTGCCTCTTGTTTCTTTTAATGATTCAAGAGGAGCAACTCGGCTATCATTTCATATTTTAAGTCAGAAAAGAGTGTTAAAGAAGACTTCATGGATCAAGTGTACACGAAGAATTAGATAACTCCACTACCTGTAGCTTTGCACAAAACATGTCAAACGTAAACCCGTTCGACATAAAATGAACAATATATGTGGAAACATAGTTAAAAAGCCAAAAATTTAACTAACCATGTGATAAAAATGAGGAAAAAACCCACATTTTTAAAATATAATTTTTTAATTTTCAAAAATTACTATAAAAGGGGGGGTAATCCATTTGTCTTTACCATTGCACTATTCATTTGTTTTGGAGCACCAACCTGAGCAAAGTTGGCGAGTTGATTTCGGTCTCGTTCGTCCATGGTTCATCCTGAAACTTCTACCAGGTAAGTAAACTTCTTCCTACGCTTCATTTCAATGTCTTTTTAATGCATTTTGGCATTAGACATGTAAGTTTAGATGGTTTTTTGAGTTGGAGTCCACCGCCCGGTCATCGCGGGTATGCCGCTCGGGTCCGCAATGACCGAGCGTGCTTTACACATAACGCTTTCTGATCATCACCAGAATATGATGTATTCTCGCGATGACCACGAGAAAATTGAACTGTGAACTTCACACCATCGCGACTGTTTTAAAAACAGTCGCGATGGCAATGAATTTTTGTTTTTTTGTGCAAATTACGTATGGAAATTTGTGAACGAAGTTCTAATTCATTTTTTCTCATCATGCAGGACATCATGGCATTTGTTTGGTAGGAAAGAACGCATGATGATAATGATGTGGAAGCTTTTGCTGATGTTGGGTGCCGAAATTCTCTACGTGTGTGAAAGTTTCTAAAATTCTTCCTTACTCCGCACCTTCGGGCCCAACCCGATTTGCTAGAGCTACTGATTCGTTCCTGGAATCCCACAGATGGGAAATTCATAATCTGAGGCCGAGACATTGAGTTCGATGCCACGGACGTATATTTCCTGACCGGGTTGTCCCAACGTAGCGAGAGGTCAAATCTAGATGGGCAGTGACCGGGGGATGAATCTCTAGAGATGTTGATGGCACAAGTGTGCCCACGGGCATGCAAAACAAGAAGCGAGAAGGTGGCAATTCCGACGATGGAAGATTTGGTTCTTCGTGCAATGTTATTTATGGTGACGAGGGTAGCGGGCTCCCAAGCCCAAAACGAGGCATCGAAGACCCATCTCTAGTTGGCTCTTGAATGTCTCAATTCGACCATGTTCAACTGGGTGACAACCAATATGAAGATACAACTTACCAACTACCGTCGAGGAATGTAATTCAGAAGTCTGCAAAAATACCAACTTCCTCAGATCATATCTCCGCAAATATAGCGCGAAAAGCTCTAAAATTTGGACTTGAGGTTTAGCGTGATTTCTTCTCAAATGGGTTTTTTTGTAACCTCTGAAATGTCACAGAAAAAAAGTTATAGTGAAAATTCCATGATGACCTGTTTGGAGCAGCGAAACCCTAGAATCCAAAGCTCTGAAACCAAATGTTATGAAACCGGCTCAAGAAAAGATAGAAAAGATAGATCAACGCCCTAGAATTCAGCCTCTTTGAGGGGGAAACCTCCTTTACATTACATGAATGAACAATTTTTTGATGATTCAAATGAAAAAACCTACTTTCTATATATAGGAGTCTAAGGAGTCACAATATAATCTAGTCAACCTAACAATAATAATATAAAGCCACAAAAATAACAATAGAGGGATTCTATGGGGCACAGTAATAACAATATGGGGGAAATAGGGGCACAAAAATATTAATAAGGGGTATAACTACAATAGTAATGGGGTAATCACTAGTATTATAGGGACCCAACACACTTGTTACATTTGGTTCCACTTGGATATTTCTTGGATCTCTTACTCATCCCTGGGTGAATTCAGAGAGGAAAGTGTCATAGGAGAAGTTTCTAGAAGATCCCATGAGCAACCACCTAGCAAACCGTCTCGAAAATTTGTCCATCCTCGCCTATCGCACCCTATAGAAGGCCTAATCAGTATGCATCACACCTGAGTAGTGTACCACTCAGTATGCATCACACCTGGCCAGTGTAGCAATCATTATGGTTCAGTTTAGGCCATTTCTGGATGGTTTCTTAGGTGGAACTTTTTGGGAATGATGTAATTAGATGACCATGTTCTTTTAGGGTATAAAACAACTCTTTTAGGGGTTGATGAGCCCTAGTTTATTGACATATAAGTTTGGGGTTGAAGTGCCCAAATATGTCTATAACAATTTCCCCCTAAAGCATGAAGTCGTAAATCTTGATGTCGGGTGAAATGCTTTATCATGAGGATCCAAGGTTTCGAACTAGAAGCTGACCTGCATAAGTTATGATAAAATACATCATCATAATATAATTTTTGATGATCTAGCCGAGGCAGGCATTCCCATGCTTAGCTTTATAAATTCATTTCATGTACATAGATCACACAGTCATCTGTAGATGAAGGCTTGTGATTCTTCAGATGTAGAGTCATCATCCTTGGTTCAGATGACCATCTATGCAGCATCTTTGTACATTTGATGTTTTTATATCACTGAATATATCACAGCATGGATGTATGGAACTAGATTAGAGATCTTCAAACTTGTTCAATCTTTGCCCGACGTACAAGTTGATCCATGTGAAGAGATGTTCTGAAGTCGAACATGGAAATACATCGCCTGATTACCAGCCAATAATGTGAGGTTTTAATAGACACAAGTGTTGAAAAGTGTGCAACAAGAAATGCTTGTTGAGAGTGCAACAAGATGATGGAGCTTAGTGAAAAGAGTCGCCTTCACTAAGTGGGCCCGCAGGCTATTTTTGGCGCAAGTCTATTTTTAGACTATGTCTATTTTTAGACATATGGATCATGTCTATGGATGATTGATCAAGTTGGGAAAAATAGATGGACTTCTATTTTTGATGAAAGTGTGAGTGATCACAGTGTGAGTGATTACAGTGTGAGTGATCACAGTGTGAGTGATCAAAGTCAAAAATAGAAAAGTCAAATATTATTATCTCACAATAATATTTGGACTATAAACTTAATCTTATTCTCTTGGAGCACTTCAGTTTGAGCTACGGAAGTGGCACATGCAGTTGTCAGAAGGAAATTCGTTTTTCTTATGAGTCAGTTGAGTTGTTGCATGCATGACTTCAGTTAGAACTCAAGTGAGTTGAGTTTAGTGGACTGGAGGTACAGTTGATGGAGTTGTGTTCAGTTTAGCTTTGTTAAACTGGTTGTATTTAGTCTAACTGATCAATAGACTAAAGATGAGTTGGGTGAATTAGTTATTAATTAATTCACAAGTTATTAACTCATAATGCAACTATAGAATACATCAGTTAACTCAGTTGCATGTCAGTGCATGTTCAGTTCAGCAGGGACAGGTGTTAGAGGATCAGATTGCTATCAGTTGTGACTATAGCTGTGCATGATGATTTGCACAATCAAAGGATTGAGTATGCCAATGAGTTTTCTCATGTATCTTCATGATATTATAGCTGTTGCTCACGTCCAACAGAGTGTGGGTGACTATTTTGCAGTGTAAAATCGAGTTTGGGAAGCTATTCTCATCAGTTCTCGAGCAGGTTTGAGCAGTGGAGGCAGGCAAGCAGCGGGAGAGATTTGGAGATCAAATCTGAGCTGTATTGTGTGTAACAGGTGGAGATACTTGTGAGAAGTATTATGCTTTGTATTGTTACATGATTCAATCAATATAATATACAGATAGTGTGGGGTTTTTAGCGAGATGCTTTCCCCGGGATACATACTGTGTTTATGAGTTTGATTGATGCTTCTATGTGTGCCTGTGGATGCTTCTGCTTCTGTAATTTGATGATCAACGTAGAGGAGATTATGTATTATACATGTTCCGCTTAAATTGTATGATCAGGATAATCTCTGTTGAATATGTGTCATATTATTCAAAATTTCTACAACAAGAGGAATCACCGATAATGATAATGAACCTCAAGGTACTATAGTATAATTCACGTGGTATGAATATATGATCCGATGGCGAACACTGCGCAAAATCTTTTGGTCAAAGGTGATTGATGTCAACCTATTGCCGAAAGTGAGAAACTTGCCATTGAAGCATGCAAGCTTCAAAGTACTGAAAGGGGTGTTTCTAAGTCAACTTCTTGGATAATGAGCTGATGTCGACAAGAAGTGACTCATCGAAGGAGGGCCTTGATGTATCCCACATCTATGACACGAAACAAAGAAAATGATTTCTGGAGATGAAAACAATCTGACGACACAAGGTTCAGGAATGGCAGTCATCAAAGATGAAGGTTGAAGGTATTGCAGTGGATGAGGCATTAACTGGATTGTGGTTTCTCAACTAAATGACTTCTCTTGAATATGTCGGCAACACTGAGATGGATTGGTAGCATTAACCCCAAAAGATGGATGATGTGAAAGACCAATGGTGAGATGGTCGGTGAATGGAATAACCCAACCTGACTCGATAATGGTGATGGAGTGAAAGTGTCATGTTCAAGAGCGACCTACTACCATAAGTTCTTCAAGTTTTCTTCCCTTTTCCCCAGTCATTGTTGACCAATACCTCTTTATTTTTTTTAAGATTGAGGAGGATAACATATGTTTGTTCTATAATTTTCCCTTCGAGCAAACCTGTCGCTATGTTTTAACAAGTTTAACGACAATGAAACTTGGTCTTGTCTAGAATGGACAAGTTTGTCGCTATTGTTTTAACAATTTTAACGACAAGGATAACTTGGTCCTTTTCATGTTTAGAGTGTTTGAAAAGGGATGAAAAGAAAACTCCAGAAGTTCTTTTTTGTAGAATAATCCTTTAGGTCTGAAAAAGGATAAAATAATACAAAAGGGATGACTTTTTCGATCACTTTAACGAGCCAAAAAAGACAAGCGCTTGAACTTTTTCGTGAGATAATCCCTCGAGTCCGAAAAATATTAAAATATATAGGAGGGATGAAATTTCCAAGCACTTTAATGAGCTGGAAATGCCAATTTCTCGATAATGATTTCATATTTAACGGGTCTGAAAAGGGTTTAAAGGAGACTCGATTTTGAAGAACGAGTGGTGTCTAGGGTAGCAACTGGTTTCGAGTAAGCTTGGAACTTCTCAAAACATGGTGATTTCTATGGAGAGGTTGGCTAACAAGACCACTCATCACAACTGTTCCTCAAAGAAGGGTAAACAACCAAGTGGAAGCGTATGATCGACCAAATGAATGGAGGTGATGAGAGGTACACAACCAACGCTCAAAAGGCTGATAGAATGGAAATCACAAAGGTTAATTAATCGAAGGTGGGTTCATTTTTTAACGAGCTTGAACCATGGGGGAACTATGCTCGATTTTAGTTTCATTTTTACACAAGCTAGAAATGACAAATCTAGAAAGCTAGAAAAGACAAAACTAAAAATCTAGAAATGCCAAAACTAAAAATTGAAAATGAAAATTGAAAAATGTGAAAAAGGTTTGCATGCCCCCAGCATGATGAAAAGGAGAGTCTCCAGTAACCATATGGAAATTACTGTGGTTAGGCAGGATGATTTCGTCCAGAAGACAAAACACTTCCTTGGCTTCATCCAGCATAGACAAAGGTGAATGGTGTGTCAGACCAATCATATAACCTACAGGGAAACTTATCTTTTAAACTGGGTGTGTTCGCAGAATAGACAAGGGTGCATGCCCCTTAAGCTTCGTTACATTCACCAGACTACTCATGGCAATCAGGTGGATGGAATGAAGGTTCAGGTGGTACTGCTGATGTAAAAGGACCATTTAGGGATGATGATTGACTTGGAGCTATGCTTGAACCGAGAAATGAAAGCTGCTCAATGGTGATAATCTTACTTTCATGAGAAAAACACATCACTCAGAAGAGTGTTGGAACAATAGCCTTCATGTTATAAACATAGTCACGTCCAAGGAGTAAATTGTAATCTAACGGTCCTGGGACTACCATCACGTTCACTTGAATGGTTTTCCTTCCCAAAGTGATTGGTAACTTATGGTCAACTGGTTCCCTTGTTAAAGCCTAACAGATTCTGCGTAACAGGCATAAGTGATGGCGAACCAAGCGCTTTCCAAGCAGTTGAGGAAAGGATACTCACTGATGCACCCTCATCTACAATAGTGCCAGACACAATCATTTTACAAACTTGTACTATGATCCAGAAAGGTAGATAAGGAGGAAGGTAGGATCTTGCTAGTTGATTCCAATCAAAGGAAGTGACTAGACTAGTTGGAGGGGGTACCGAATAAATGGGAGAAATAACCCCTTGAGTTACGAGAGCTGGAGGGTTTTCCTCTTGTCTATATGGAACAGGTGGATTTCCCCCAAGGTAGTTAGAATCTGAAGTAACATAAAGAACTTGAATGGTATCATCTCCACTCTCTTCGGGAAAGGTACGATTTTTTGAAGGTAAAACTCGGTCAAATGTCACCTTGACCTACTGACTTTGGTCAGGTATGGACTCATAAGATTCACTTTCAGAGAGTGGTTTCGACCAACGGTTGATTTAAGTCAGTCAGTTTTTCAACTAGTAAAGAACATGGGGAGAGTTTCTTGTAGCCAGATGGAAGTCGCTGCGGTGATGCAGGACGATTATCCAACACTCTTTTGGCTTCATCCAAAAAGGGACAAAGGTGAAGGGTATGGTTCCCTTCACATAACTTACATGGAAATCTAACCTTTCTTGTCTGTCCATGAACTTTATTATCATTAGCTAAATGTGTGTTATCAACATGATATCCAGAACTTGATGATGTAGGATGTCATGAATGGGGAGACCATTCTTTCAAGATCTGAGGAAAGCAAGGAAAGTCTCCAGAAAAATGGTCACCCGCACAAATTACGCATGGAAATTTGGCTTTGGAAAGTCTAATGTGTGGATTTTCACCAGATGATGCATTCAAAGCAATGGTTACATGGTTTCCCCCTTGTTGAATCAACTTCTTCTTCTTATCCTTCCCTTTCTTCTTCTCAGCCACCTGGTTACTAGCATCAATACTTTCACCAAGTGAAGAGGAAGAAGGGGAGAGAGAAACAAACGAAGAAGAAGGCGAAGGGTCAACTTCAGTATCAATTGGAGGTTGACTCGATTAAGGAGGAATCACGGCATTTTGAACCACAGAGGTTGAAAACATCCATACTGGTAGGCCAATGGTAATTCCCAGAAGGGACAATGTAGCCATATACGGAGCACCAATATTTCCCCAAGAAGAAAAAGGACTAGGATTCCCCTCAAAAGGGATTCCTTGATTGGTGGATCCCAGATTTGTCTCCATATATCTCAACCTAAGATCAACTAAGGAATAGGGATGTTATTCCGAATTCAATTAATTTTAAAGATGCTTTGACACAACTTTTCTTTTTCAGTTTTTAAGAGTCGAGAAAAAGCTAAATATGACTCTAGTCTCGTTCGATTTTTAATGAGCCCAAAGTGACAAGTGCTCAGATGGAACTTTCCTTTTAAAGAGTCGAAAAGGAATGAAAGTGACTACTCTGGAAAATCTAGACAGAGGGATTACCAGAACAATCACAAAACTGCAATATACACCTTGGTGATAAATTAAAAAGAAATTACCAAGGACTTATGTACGCCAGTCAATCTTCCCAAATGTTGTGTTCAGTGCATTGCGATCAATAAGGCGGCAAACTCGGCTTCCTATGGATAAAGGATATAAGCCTATTGTGGTATCCCAATATATACGCGACGGTACGGGGAGCACAAGTCTGTGCTAGCACTCTTCGTATCAAGGAGGAGGAATGACCCAACCATCGATGAAAATGATAGTTACTAGTTTTTACGACACCAGAACACGTCTCTAGCCTAGACCTCTAGATTTGTTGCATTAAGTTCCAAAGCGTTATTAGGTTCATTGAAATTTATTTTAGAGTTGATCTTGTTTAAATTTTTCCTTTCAATGGTTCACCGTGTGATGATGATGTTGAAATTCCTAAAATGTAATCTAAAATGACAAACAATCGTTGTTTATATTGAGTAATGAAAATCCTAGCTACTAGGGAAAGAAGATTTCAATTCTTTCCAAAAAAGAGCAAAGAGCACACACTAGTGCATTTTCCTAGATAATTTTTCACACACAAACTAAATGCAAATGCAAATGCATGTTTTTTTTTTCATTTTCCTTAATGTAAAAAATGCCAAAAAGGAAAACTAAATGCAGCAAAGATCTGAAATATTTCTTTCAAAATGACATTTTCGACAATTTCTTCTTCAAAAGAGAAAGGAAGACTAAACGACACTTTTCAATTTTGAATAAAAAATGCTTTCAAAATTTTGAATTTCAATAAATCAAACCAAATACATGATTAAAAGTTCAATCGACTATCCAGGGAAGGAAGAATCCATGACACTTCTCTTTTTGACACAAAATGACAGTTATGACACTTTTTGTACCAAAGCGACAGATCGATTTAAGCAAGTTTTCGACGAAGGATTGTAAATGATAGACAAATACATAAAAACATTTACTAATCCTAATCTAAGGGAGGCTATCTATGTGATGCAAGTAGGCTTCAGTAAGAAGGCATTGTTCATAAGCAGCAAAACCACTAAACAAAACTGAAAACAAGGACAAAAACCTCCAATTTCTAGAATGGAAATAGGTTCAGTCAGTCATCGCACCTGGGATGCATCACACTTTACACACTTGGGAGGTGTGATGCATACTGGTTTACAGTGACAGATAGTGCGATGGGCCAGGGAAGGCAACTGAAGTGGGTTTTGGCTCAGATGTGCAGCTATTTTCAGTGGGTTAAGCTAAGCTATGATGGACAGTAAATAGAAAAGTACAGAGGAATGTATTGATATGTTACTGAGCTACCAAAAGCGCATCTAGAATGATTATAAGTCAAATTCTTAATTCATAAACTAAACCAGATATTGATTGAAGCAACATTCATCTACTATGCAATTTCATAGCAAGAGTAGTTTGAAGGCGACCTCGCTGACTTTAGGCTCTGTTTATAGTTTATAAAACAAACAATAACAAAAAAAAAACATCTATTCGTCCCCAGTAGAGTCACCAATTTGTTTATGGGAAAACTAGTGTCTTTTCGAACTACTAGCCCTCTAGGTTTGGCAGCTACCCTAGAAATAATAGTTTAAAGCAATTCATGATTTCTTCTATGTATAATAGATGAGAGAAAGATAATAGAACCAACCTAGAACTTCTGCTTGATCTCTTACTTGATCTCTCTCCCCCTTGATAGAGCTTACAACTCCTCCCCATACTTAACCCACTTGGAGAGTACCTATAGGAAAACAGTAACAAAGAACCGTCAAAGCATCTTGATCTATTATGACACAAACATTACAGAATTAGATATATAATGCACATACAATAGCATTCACAATTGCACAATTATATGGAAGAAAAATTGAAGAACTTTATTAAATAGAAGGGAGAATTACAACCCAATTGTCTGATCCAGCATAATCCTCCCAGCATCAATCCCTCTTCACCTCATGAAATAGTGAGATCACACCAACAATACAATGCCCTCTCCTCAAATACAAACTATCAGCACTTCCTTGCAATTCATAATATTCCAGCCTCTAGATATCTTAGATGAGGGTTCCATTTATAGATGTGTGCAAGGGTGTGAGTCATCTCTGGGGTTTTGATTAGTTTCATTCCACTTGTTACATTTGGTTCCACTTGGATATTTCTTGGATCTATTACTCATCCCTGGGTGAATTCAGAGAGGCAAGTGTCATAGGAGAAGTTTCTAAAAGATCCCATGAGAAACCACCTAGAAAACTATCTCGGACATTTTTCCATCCTCGTCCATCGCACCCTATAGAAGGCCTAATCAGTATTCATCGCACCTAAGCAGTGTACCACTCAGTATGCATCGCACCTACCAATGTAGCAGTCAGTATTGTTCAGTTTAGGCCATTTCTAGATGGTTTCTCAGGTGGACGTTTTGGGGAATGATGTAATCAGATGACCATGTTCTTTTAGGGTATGAAACAACTCTTTTAGGGGTTGATGAGACCTAGTTTATTGACATATAAGTTTGGGGTTGAAGTGCCCAAATATGTCTATAACAGTGATTGTTTCTCAGCATATCGTGCTGAGCAGCGTGACTATCAGCGGATTAAGCGCGCTAATCGAGGGAGCCAAGAAAAAAAAAAAAAAATGAAACAAGAACCAGATCTGCTACTATGAATTTTAAACTCAGGCTAGTAAGAAGGAGAAAAGAAACATAATCAAAGAGAAAATGTGGAACTAGAAAATTTCACACCAAATCATGAAATCTAAGACAAACAAAAGGATTGGCTCCCCAGTGGAGTCCCCAATTTGTGGTGAAGTAAAATTATAAGTGCGGACACAAACAAATTTCTCTAGGTCGATAATGGGTCTAGCCACAACTAACACAGTCTATGGAATATTTCCTTAGGTTAGGACTGAATAAGAGGGCCTACCTCTTAGTACACTTATCCCATTCGATGACGTCCTTGCTTGCTCGCTCCAACTATCTCTCACTTCCTTCTTCAAACACCTGAAATAAGTAAAAAACAACAAACAACAATTGTGATAATAGACAAATTGTAATTCAACCTACTTAACAAGTCAAGAAACATTAAGCCATGAACATGTAATATGACACATCATGTAGGAAATCAATCAATAATTGCATATATATTGAATCAAGAAGAGATTGCAACCATTGTCTTGACATTGTCGTTCTCCTCTGACAACACTATGTTCCCACACACTTCTGCTAGAATTCCATGACCTCAACAACAATAGTTTTAAGGTCCTTCCCTTTAGGTTTCACACTAAACCAAATTCACACTTCTCCCCCACACAACTAGAGAGCTACAACTATGAATAACTTGTTGTTTACTCCAAACTTAATTAGCACTAGCACACCAACAATAACACTAGCTTGTGCTTGGGAAAAAGGGAGGTTTATATAGGATGAATGGATGGGAGATGAATCCTCTTTTCATGGGAGAAGGTCTTATCTCTTGAGGTAGTTGCATCATTATAGGGGAAAGGAGCCCGAACTGTCATCCTCAACCCCATCCAGCCAAACCATTTACCAAACTTCTGTTGCGAATCTTCTAGAGTTGGAAGCTTTGGCCCTTTATTTAAAAAACTTTCCATAAGAGGACAAGCACGACTGGAACAAAGCTCAGTCACTCTAGTCGGTGCTAGGGATAGTGTTAATACAAGGAGGACAAAGGCCATTAGTGTTGGTCTTGTAAACTAGGTAAAACAGAGGATTTTGGGGAAATGGTGCAAAAAGGAGTTGTTTTGCTCATGAAGAGGGACATAATGGGAATTTATTCATGAAGGGAAAGCATGTAGGGTTCACTATAGAGGTACTCTAGGATCAAGGAATGGGGAGTACAAGGACAGTGAAAAAATGATGTGTCACAATGGCGACTGGTGTAGATAAAGGTAAGCAGCCTAAGGATGAAGGGTGGATGTGCAAGGATGCTGAGAAGAAAGTAGACTTTGATATTAATCACACCAAAGAAACCTTCATGGAGGCCAAGAAGAGCTTTGTTGAGGCCTCTACCTTATAAATTCAAGAGAAAACGCTAGAGACTAGTGCGATGCAAGAGGTAAATCCTTCAGTATTAGCTACTTTTCTAAAGCCTTGTGTGAAGTTACAACACAATCAGAAAGAAGTAGAAGGGTCGCAAGAGTTGATCGATAAGTGCACAAATAAATAAAATAATCCTGTTGAACACTGCACAGTAAGAAATATTGGTAAGCATAAGAGAAAAACGGGGTGCGAGATAAGGTTTACCGCAGAGATAGGCGAACATGAAATGGACCAAGTAATCTTGGATTTAGGGTCTAATGCAAATGTCTTTCCTAATTAGACATGGGAAAAAATGGGGAGAACTGCACTACAGTGGTCTCTTATTCGGTTGTGAATGGAAAATCAATAGAAGATTATTCCAATGGGGTGCTTATATGGTGTAATGGTGGACATTGAGGGCATGAACGCTCTAACTAACTTTGAGGTCATTGAAATAGTGGATGATAGTAACCCATACCTTGTGCTACTAAGGATTGACTAGGCTATAGATATGAATGGGGTAATCAACTCTAAGGACTAAAATATGACATTTGAGAAGAAGTCACTCAAGGTTGTAGTGCCACTAGACCCTGCAGAAGGAGTGCATTATACTGAACATGTTTGCGAATATGTAGAAAGTGAAGATGATCTGGATCAGATATACAAGATAAGAATGAAAGATGAGGACTGGATCAATCCTACAACCAATGGACAAATTGGGGGATAGGGATGTCTCATGTGCCTCAAATTTAGATGAATAGCTTGAACACTAGCAGAATCTGTCGCATGAAGTATCTACCCTCCGCTACAATATGATGACCAAATTGCTGAGATGTGTCTCAACTGAGGTAAGAAACCTTCTGCATTATGATGGTTTGATTGATGTGGAATTTCTTTTAGATGAATTTGAAAGGTAAGTACCAGAAGAGCATCGATTCTAGGCACTAGAGTTAGTGTTGCGTGCTATGCGTTCCTATTGGTGGGGTACAAACAAGGAGAACTTTGCTGGATGGAAAGAATATAGAAGAATGATGAAGTTAAGGTTTGGGTATGCTAATTCTATAATGACAGAAAAATACAATGGGAAGGATGATCTGAGCGATCATTTTGCACGTTGGACTAAGGCCTTGGGAATAGAACCCCAACCATAATGGGTGCATATTTTTTGTCACACCTTAGATACCATCCCAATGAATTGGTATTTGGAGATGGAACTTTTCCATGGAACAGCTAAATGGGACATCTTAAGGGAGAGATTTCTATTAACATTCATCTTTGAGGGTGGGTTTGAGAGAATTGATGAATTGCTCCAAGAGATAAAGGCAGCTATATTCTGAACACCAAAGAAACTAATCGAATGGACTCAGCCAGATTGGAGTACACAGCTGCTCCATGCACTAGAATGTTATAATGTGACTACTGAAGGAGAAGAGGATAATATGCAGAATATTACCATTCCATAAATAGAAGGATAGCATGAAGTCGAAGGATTGAAGATGGCAAACCCAGATGTTTCAGAACCTTTCAAAACTCGACAAGTAAACATTGGCTTTGAAGCATAGCCTAACTTTGCGAAGATCAGAGACTATTGGGATGCATATACGGTTGATAAGGTAGCTGAGATATTGCACGAGTACCAGTATTTATTACCAACTAATTTTTTTTATTTGAAAGGGATAACCATATATTTAGGTGTTATGAAGATCACATTGAAGCTGAATGCAAAGCCCGTTAAGCAAAGGCCTTATCAGCTAAATCCCAAATATAAAGAGAAGGTGCAACAAGAACTAGATAAGATGTTGGATGCCAGTATTATTGAGCATGTAGAGGAATCAAATTGGGTAATCCCAATGGTGGTGTGAGAAAAGAAATAGAAAGGTGAAATTTGCATATGCATGGATTTGAGAAAACTAAATGATGCATGTGTGTATGATCTGTTTCCAACACCATTTATTGATGAAGTGTTAGAGAATGTAGGCAGATAGGAGGCATATTCATTTACTGATGGATTTCAGGATATCATCAAATAAATATTGCACCAGAAGATAGAAGTGAAACTACCTTCGCGACTGAGTGGGGTTGCTTTCAATATACAATTATGTCATTCAGATTGAAGAATGTTCCTGCAATATTTTCTCGAGTAGTGATCGTGGCATTCAAAGAGTTTATTCATAAGCTCCTGGAGGTATGTTTTGATGATTGGACTGTGTTTGGGTTGGTGAACTTCCATGTTGCAATTTTGCACCTCATACTGGATACATGTCGAAGGTATTAGATCGCACTGAACTTGAAGAAGTGCATATTTTGTGTGCCCTTTTGGATTTTTCCATGTCATATGTAAACAGGGATTGATGGTGGACCCTAAAAAGATCATCATAATCATGAATTTGGAGCCCCTAGGAATGTGAAACAACTACGCGTGACATTGGGACACACTAGGTATTACAGAAAGTTTATCAAAGCATATGCTCAAATAACCACACCGATGGATAAATTGTTAAAGAAAGATGTGATGTTTTGTTGGGATGAAGTTTGTTAGTGTAGTTTGGATATGTTTAAGGAGAAGATGGTAACTACACCTATTTTGGTATTTCCATCCTGGAAGCAGGAATTCCATGTGCATGTAGATGCATCTTGTATTGTGCTAGGAGTGACATTAACACGGGAAGGTGAGGGAGAGATTGATCACCTGATAGCTTTCACGAGCAGAAAGTTATCCAAAGCTGAGAAGAATTAATCCACTACAGAATGCGAAGGGTTGGTGATGTTCTATGTGCTACAAAACTTCAGGAATTATTTGTTGGGTGGACATTTTAAAATGTATACAGATCACTCTGCACTGAAGTATCTACTCAATAAGCCTATGTTGGGGGGAAGATATGCTGATGGTTACTATTGTTCCAAGAATATGAATTTTAAGTGATTTTAAAGCCTGGAAGGTTGAATACAGGACTAGACCATTTGTCTAGGATTGAAATAGGTGAAGAATAAAATAGTTTGGAGGAAGGACTGTCGGATGCACATCTCTTTGTGGTGCACATCATAGATGATAATTTTGCCGATATCTTCCAATTTTTAATAATGAGAGCAACTCCTGAAGGTTATTGCATTCAACAAAATAAGGAGTTAGTAGTTCACATGATGAATTTTTCAGTGATTGCGGGTCATTTGTATAAGATGGGAACAAATGAGATACTACGAAGGTATGTTTCGGATTTTGAACCTGCTAGTATCTTAGCTGAAGCCCATGGAGGAGTGGTAGGAGGCCATTATGCAGGGAAAGTGACTGCACATAATATTTTTCGTGGGTTATGGTGGCCAACATTATACAAGGATTCTAAGGCATATTGCAAGGCATGCGATGCTTTCCAATGGATGGGGAAGCCTTCGCAAAGGGATGAATTTCCTTGAAATCCTTAGGTCTTGTTGCAGGTATTTGATAAATGGGCCATTGACTTTATAGGTCCAGTACAACCACCAAGAAAGAAGACAGACATGCAGTATATAATTACTGCAACTAAGTATTTAACGAGTGGACCGAAGCGAAACCAATGAAGGATTGTACAGCGACCACTGCTGCAATTTTTTTTTCGAATATGTCTTTACGAGGTTTGGATGCCCTAAGATAATGGTGAGTGATAGGGGCACATGTTTCTTGAATGAAATGATCAGCGTGATGCTTGATGAATTCCATGTGTATCATCAAAACATCACACCCTATCACCCATAGGCGAATGGAACGGTGCAATATTTTAACAAGATTTTGGAGCATGCATTGACGAAGGTCTGCAAAGCACGGAGGAATGAATGGGATATGCACATACCTATTGTTTTATGGGCTTAGAGGATGACCTAGAATAATTTGATAGGTCAAACACCATTTAGGTTGGTATATGGAATTGAAGCAGTAATGCCTATGGAGTATATTGTTCCAAGTTTATGTATTGTAGCATTCACAGAGATGGTGGATTGTGAGACCTTGGAGGAATTCCTCACATAGATCATGGAGTTACAAGAAGGTCGCTTTCTTGTAGGATTTCACCAGCAAGTGCAAAAGGAACGTGAGAAGGCATGGCATGATCAACATATTAAGTTGTGCACGTTTAAGGTAGATGATTTAGTGTTGTTATATGAAAGCAAGTTCATGAAATTTCCAGGAAAGTTTCAAATGCACTGGTTGGGGCCATATGTTATTAAGGAGATCACAGATGGTGGCACATTTTAGCTCGTGAAGCTGAATGGGGAACCATTCCCTGGAAAAGTGAACAGAAGTAGGTTGGAGCTATACACAAGGGATACTACTTGTTATAGACATTTTTGTGCCTTACAGCTATAAGCATGAAATGTCCATAATCCAAGGGATCCAAAGTCCCTAAAGATGTTGTTATAGCTCCTAAAGGAACAAGGTCAACCAATGACAGCTTCTCCCAGAAGTTCTCCACCAAAAACCACTCAGAAACAGTCAATTCAGGATCAATTCAAGTGCTCCACTAGCTGCCTGCGTTGCAAAGCACCCCAGTACACTGTCTAGGTGTGTTGCAACACACTTGAATGCACTACCCAGGTGCGTTGAGCGGGAAATGACAAGTGGCAGAGTCATTCAACGAGGTGGAAAGACCATGGAAGCTTCCAGAATCTTCTCCAATGACACTTGCCTCACTGAATTTAACCAAGTGATGAGTAAGAGGCTCTCAGTCTCAAAGTGGAAGCAAGAACTGACAGAGAGAAGCCACAAGTCAAAACATAAGCTGAATCATCCTCTCTGCTTACATCTATATATGGATCCCTCATCCCAGAGATCCAGAGGTTGGAATTTTTTACTTTGTAGAGAATCGTTGTTGGTTTGAGATTGAGATTAGTACATTGGGTGATTTATGCTTTGTTGGAGGAGAGGAAGGGATTCCTTTGCTGGGAGGTAGATGCTGGATCAGAACTCACTTGGTTGTATCTCCTCTTGGACTTTCTTATTCTATCAATAAACTATTTGAGTTTCTCCTACATGCTGTGTATCAATGATGTTTTGTTATATTTGCATGTTTAGCTTAATCTGATCTTGAGCTTTTTATGAATGTATATCTATATTTTCGTGTAGTTTCTCTCTCTTGTGATCTTGCAGGAATTTGGTGAAGCGGGGCCGGTAAGGGAGCAGGGAGCTGGGAGCTATTGAAGAGAGGAGCGATTGGATCAACAAACTAGCGAAAGACATAGGTTAGTTACATCCTTTCTCCTCATTTACATCTCATAAAGAAGAAATACTCAAGTAGTTTTCCTTGTTTGTTGCTAAGGCACTATCACACCTTAGAGTGGGATAGGGGCGTTCTGAATAGATACTTTTCCCAACAACAAATTGGCGACTCCGCTGGGGATCGTATCTAGTTAGTTTATTTGTGTTTCTATTGTTGTTCTTCTCATAAACTTAAGAGTGGAGAATCGAACTGCATTTGCCATTTACAAATGCAAAGTAGAGATCTGCCACTCTAGTCCACTCACTGGGCCTATTTATGATCTGAACAAGCTGATCCACAAATTCTCTAACTGCCCTTTGTGATAGCTCTTAGCCCTCCTTTAAATCATCCTTCTAATTGTACCTTATTGATAGCTTTCATCCGGCCAAAAACCTCAGATCAAACTGCAAACCGTGACCCAGAACCTAGAGACAACTCTCGTTTCTGCTTCAGCGAAGGCTTTGTGAAGAGACTCTGCATTTCAACGCAGGTCTCGAGAGGGCTACCTGCGCTGCAATTCAGTTTCTCTGTGCTGCAGGTGCGCTGATCAGCCTTTGCCCTGTGCAGCTGTGGTTCTTTGCATCCTTGTGTTCAATTTTATCTCTGTTTTTTGCAGCATGTTATCAGTGTGTGTACCTATCTGAAAACTCCTTTTCTCTGCCTTAATTCCGCCTCAGTTGTATAAAAGAAACTGTATTTTCTTTTGTGTATTTGTTACATCATTTGCAGTTTCCCATTACAAAAATAAACTAGTCATATTGTCGCCTTTAGATCTAGACCTGTCGTAAGTGTCGTTTTGATCTTAGGAGTAAATTTGTTTGCTGTTGACAGTTGATTACGCTTTTAATTTTGTCTTTTGGTTTGAATTTATGAATTTCTAGTGTCGAAACAAGTGTTTACTTCAAAATCATAAAGTGTCGTAATCATCTTTTTGATTTCAAAAAGAAACTTGTTTGTGTTTTCACTTGAAATCGAATTCAAATTTGTACAACAGCTTTCTTTTTAGGCATCAATATTAAGAAAGTGAAAACAAATACATGCATTTGTGCATTTGCATAATGATAGTATGGTTTGATTTAGGAAAAGTGCATTTACAGTGTGCTCTTTGCTCTTTGAGAAAAGATTGTGTCTTTCTTTTCCCCTTGTAGCTAGGATTTTCATTGTTGAAAAGAGATAAATGCTTGCTTATCATCTTTAGACTGCATTTAGGAATTGTATATACATCTCGTGGTGATCCAAAAAGGCAAACTTCTAAGAAAAATCAACCTAAAATAAATTGAATGAACTTAACAACGCTTTGTAACTTAACGCACAACATAGAGGTCTAGGCTAGAGACGTGTTCCGACGTCGTAAAACCTGGTGACTGTCGATCTCGCTGATGGTTGGGTGATTCCTCCTGAGAGACGATAAGCACCAGTACGGATTGTTCTCCCACGTACCGTCGATTATATATTGGGAGAACCCTATAGGCATAAAACCTTTATCCATAGGAAGCCGTGTCGGCCGCCCTACTGATCGCAATGCACTGAGCACAACATTCAGGAAGATTGACCGCCCGTACCTTAAAAAGTATTCTGCGGTTTTGCGAAAAGTTTGGCACACCCTCTACCTAGAACTACAGAGCAGTCCCTTCCATTCCTTTTTAGACTCCTTAACGGAAAAGGTCCATCTGAGCACTTGTCACTTCAAGCTCATTAAAAATCGAAGGAGACTAGAGTCATCTTTTGCTTTTTCTCGACTCTTTAAAATTGAAAAAGCAAGTTGTGTCCAAGCGTCGTTAAAATTTATTTTAAACGGAATACTCATACCCTTTTTCCTGCGTTGATCTTTAGGTTGAGAAAATGGAGCCTACCAACCAAGGAATTCCCATTAGTGGAAATCCTATTCCCTTCTCCTCTTGGGGAGATGTTGGTGCGCCCCATATGGCCACATTGTCGCTTCTAGGACTGACAATTGGCTTGTCGGTCTGGCTCTTCTCAACCAATGTCGTTCAGAACACCGCTATTCCTGAACAGTCGAATCAGCAGTTAGACCAGTCCAGAGTTACCCACCAGCCTTCTACTTCCTCTAATTCTTCCTCTCCTCCTTCCTCTTCGCTTGATGGGGCTGGCAAAGCCAAAAGTCAAGTTGCTAAGGAGAAGACGGAAAAGAAGAAGAAGGAGCCAAAAGCGACTGGGGGCAAACGAGTGTCGTCTAACGAAAATCCACACACTGCACTGACCAGGCCTAAATCGCCATGTGTCATTTGCAAGGGAGACCACTTTCACAGAGATTGTCCCTGCATCCCTCGGATACTAAGGGACTGGTCTCCCCGTTTGCACAATCCGGTGGCGTCAACCTCTGATAGCCATGTTGAAAGCACACCGCCAACTAGCGAAAGTGAAGTCCCAGGACAGAAACGGAGAACTAGATCTCCTTGTAAACTGTGCGAAGGCAATCATGACATCCACCATTGTCCCTTCTTAGATGAGGCGAAAAGAGTTTTGGATGATCGTCCGGTTTCACGTTACTCACTTCCTCCTGGATATAAAAAACTCTTGTCGAGTCCTTCGTTAGTTGAAAATCCAGCTGGCCCACTCAAGTGGTCAGCTGAAGCGCCGGTCATTAAAGATGAACCAGCTGAATCCATACCCGACGAAATTCAAAAGGTCGAGGTGGCAGTTGACCCGGTCTTGCCTTCAGAGGATTTATCTTCAAATGACATAGTCACTGAGGAGAATAAGGATGACACCATCCAAATTCTCTTCATCAACACAGACTCCGATGAACACGGGGGCAATCTACCCATTCCTTTATCGCAGGAAGGAAGTTCATCAGAGCCTTACCCGGCCTTCTACTCGGTCCCACCACCAAGCAACCTAGTTGTCTCCTTCGACTGGAACCAACTAGGCAGACCCCGTTTGCCAGCAAGCATACCATTCAGAATTATCGTCCAAATATACAGAATGTTCATGGCTAGCACAATCATTGATGAGGGGGCATCTGTGAGTATCCTTTCCTCTACTACTTGGAAAGCGCTTGGTTTGCAATCGCTTTTTCCTGAGATGAGAAATCTGACAGGCTTCGATAAAGGAACCAGTCGACCTTTAGGGATCCTCCCCAATGTGCCCATAACATTGAAAGGGAAGACCGTTCAAATGAACGTGATGGTCGTTCAAGGACCCTTGGATTATAACCTACTCCTTGGATGAGACTATATTTATTGCATGGGAGCCATTGTCTCCTCACTCTTTAGAGTAATGTGTTTTCCGCACGAAGGAAGAGTGGTCAAGCTCGTGGACCAGCTTTCATTTCCCAGATCATGCATCGCAAATAGTCATATACCATCCCTAAATGGTCTCTTCACACAAGAAATGTCTCAACCCATGGTCCGTCCTCCAGATGAGCGCGAGTGATTCAGAAGGATATGACTGGAACCCAGGGGGCATGCATCCTGGTCTGCTTCGGCAGGAAAACTTTGGGTATAGGGTAGGTTTCCACGGGAGAATATGACTAGTCCATACCCCATCCGTGATTGGAAGAGGGGTTGTTCTAGAATAAGATTCTTTTGTCAAAGTTATGTGAGTTGGCGGGCCTCGTCGCTCACCTTTGTTTATCTCGGTAGACATCGCCGAAGAAGTGTTTTGTTTGAAAGATTAACAAAACAATCTTTGGGTAACCTGAAAGAGGTAGGCCTCTCTCGGTAAAACAACTGTTTTGGCGGAAGTGAAGTAGAGGTAACCTTGAAATCGTACTTTATACCTGGGGGCATGCAAACCTTTTGGAGTGCAATCAAGGGGCGGCTATTTATTTTTTAAATTTTTAGGTCCTCCCTTTAAACCTGTAGGTCTAACCCTTTAAACTCGTAGGATTAGTCGTTTCCGAACTTGCATAACGAAACGATGCGGGGCATAGCTTTGTAAGGCGCAAACTCCATAAAAAATGGCATCTTACATGAGACATTCTTATCATATGACTGGATTAATCAAGCATTTTTAGCACATAGTTCATGCTCGTTAAAAAATAAACATAAGATCGAGAAAGTGTTTCAACCCGCGTTTAAGCTCGTTAAAAAATGAACTATCCTCTGGTAAATAACCACCGTGAATGTAACATTATCAACCATTAAAGCCTTGGTCGTGTTTACACCATCACCTCCACTTTTCCATTGGCCGATCATTCACCTCCATCTGATTGTTTACCCATTTTGAGGAACAGCTGCGAAGAGTGATTTCACTAGCCATCCTTGTGACACTGTCGTGCTTGGAAAATTCCAACCCTTACCTGGAATCAGTTGCTACCCATTTTATCACTCGTTCCTCAAAAGACGAGTCTTCTTTAAGCTCTTTTCATCTGACTCGTAAAATATGAAAAGATTGCCGAGTTTTGGCCTTCCAACTCGTTAAAGCGACCGGAAGAGCTATCCCTCCTCTAGATTTTAATCTTTTTTGACCTGAGGGATTATTGCACAAAAAGATCGAGCGCTTGTTTGTTCGGCTCGTTAAGACTATTGAAAATTCATCCCTTCTGTATTGTTTTATACTTTTTCGGACCTAAGGGATTAGATGACGAAAAAGGACTTTCGGAGTTAACTTTACGTACCTTTTCAGACTCTCTAAAAATGAAAAGGACCAAGTTATCTTTTTCGTTAGACTCGTTAAAAAGATTAATAGCGACAAACTTGTCTTTAGACGAGAACGAGTTTCACTATCGCTAGGCTCGTTAAAACATAGCGATGGGTTTGCCCGAAGGGAAAATTATAGAACAAGCATATGTTATCCTCCTCAAGCTTGACAAAAATAAAGAGGTACTGGTCAGCAATGACTAGGGAAAAATTGGGAAGAAACTCAAAGAACCTTTATTGGTAGCAAGTCGCTCTTGAACATGACACTTCCACTCCGTGCCTGAGTCGGGTTGGGTTGTTTCATTCACCGGTCACATCACCATGGTCTCGCCATACCATCCACTTTTGGGGTAAATGCTACCAATCCATCACATAAGTGTCGCCGATATGTTCAAGATAAGTCATCCAGAGAAGTCAACCGTGTCCCATCCACTACCATACATTATACTTCATTCTTTCATGACCGCCACCCTGAACCATATATCATCAGATCATTTTCACCTCCATCAAAATCATTTGCTCCGTTCCGTGTCAGTGATGTGTGATACATCAAAGCCCTCCTTTGACGAATCGCTTCTTGTCGACATCAGGTCATTATCCAAGAAGTTGATCTAGGAACACCCCCTTCAGTACTTTGAAGCTTGCATGCCTCAGTGGCAAGTTTCTCACTTCCGGTGACATGTATACATCAATGACCTTCGACCAAAATATTTTGCGTGATGTTCGACGCCAAGTCCTTTATTCACACCACGTGAATTGTACTGCAGTACCTTGAGGGTCATTATCATTATCAGTTATTCCTCTCGCGCTTTCAACAGTTTACATAATTGACTGGTAATCAAGCGATGTCCTTCCATGTTCGACTTCAAAACATTTCTCACATGGATCGACTTGTACTTAGAGTGAAGATCGGACGAGATTGAAGACCCCGGATCTAGTTTCATCCATCCGCGCTACGATATATATTCAGGAAAAATAAAGACACTGACATGTACAGCACTACGGAATAGATAATCATCCTACCAAAAGGATGATGATTTCATCAGAATCATTAGTCTACCATCAGACGATTGTCTGTCCTATGTACATAAAAATGAATTTATAAAGCTGAGCATGGGAATGCCCGCCTCAGCTAGATCATGAAAACAATATGAAAAATAATGTATTGTATTGTATCTTATTACAGGTCTCCTCCCAGCATTGAATGAACTTCGGATCCTCCTAATAAAGCATTTCACCCGATAAACGGCCTCATACTTTAGGGGGAAACTGTTATAGACATTTTTGTGCCTTACAGCTATAAGCATGAAATTTCCATAATCCAAGGGATCCAAAGTCCCTAAAGATGTTGTTACAGCTCCTAAAGGAACAAGGTCAACCAATGACAACTTCTCCCAGAAGTTCTCCACCAAAAACCACTCAGAAACAGTCAATTCAGGATCAATTCAAGTGCTCCACTAGCTGCCTGCATTGCAAAGCACCCCAGTACACTGTCTAGGTGCGTTGCAACGCACTTGAATGCACTACCCAGGTGTGTTGAGCGGGAAATGACAAGTGGCAGAGTCATTCAACGAGGTGGAAAGACCATGGAAGCTTCCAGAATCTTCTCTAATGACACTTGCCTCACTGAATTCGACCAAGTGATGAGTAAGAGGCTCTCAGTCTCCAAGTGGAAGCAAGAACTGACAGAGAGAAGCCACAAGTCAAAACATAAGCTGACTCATCCTCTCTGCTTACATCTATATATGGATCCCTCATCCCAGAGATCCAGAGGTTGGAATTTTGTACTTTGTAGAGAATTGTTGTTGGTTTGAGATTGAGATTAGTACATTGGGTGATTTATGCTTTGTTGGAGGAGAGGAATGGATTCCTTTGCTGGGAGGTAGATGCTGGATCGAAACTCACTTGGTTGTATCTCCTCTTGGACTTTCTTATTCTATCAATAAACTATTTGAGTTTCTCCTACATGCTGTGTATCAATGATGTTTTGTTATATTTGCATGTTTAGCTTAATCTGATCTTGAGCTTTTTATGAATGTATATCTATATCTTCGTGTAGTTTCTCTCTCTTGTGATATTGCAGGAATTTGGTGAAGCGGGGCCGGTAAGGGAGCAGGGAGCTGGGATCTATTGAAGACGGGAGCGATTGGATCAAGAAACTAGCGAAAGACACAGGTTAGTTACATCCTTTCTCCTCATTTACATCTCATAAAGAAGAAATACTCAAGTAGTTTTCCTTGTTTGTTGCTAAGGCACTATCACACCTTAGAGTGGGATAGGGGCGTTCTGAATAGATACTTTTCCCAACAACACTACCCCTGCGCAATGATTATATGGAAGTCTGAGAGTCTTATTAACCTAGGCAGCTGCAAGGGATTGCGGGACTATAAACTATGCTGCCTGGCGAAGTGAAAAACGTTGTAGGGAAGTTGCGCGGTGGAAGACAGGAGTGGGATAGGTGAAACTGCACTCGATGTGTTGCATCATGGAGGATGGTGCCATGAAGATGGGTCCAAAAGTAGCCATTGGAGTAACTATTCATGATTTCATGGCCAAAAGTCAGTTAGTAGGAGTGGTTAGGTGCCATTTATGGTGAAAATATTCAAAGATTTGTTGCTAAAGATGCATTTATGATTAGAAATTAGGGGGAATGGTCGGATTTGAATTCAAATCCTCCTATAAATTGAGCATGTTGGTTCACCAAAGAACACTTTGCATTCTCAGAAGTGTGTATGAGCCCTCTTGTTGTCATTGTATGAAGAACGAAGACTGGGAAGAACTTCTGTCGTGACCCTCATTTGTGAATTTGTCTACAACAACCTATGAACTATTCTTAGAATGAATTACTGCCACAAATCCCACAAAAGCTATGAGTTCTGAAGTTGTTGTTTCTAACGCGTCGGGCACTAATTTATCAAGTATGGAATCTACAATTGTTGCGCCTAGGGTGCTGAGGTCAACTAGACGAAAGCAGTTAGCTACAAAGTGTTGATGCGATGAATGTTCGTTGTGCCAAAAATGGGAACTAACCCGATCGCAAACCCCAATTAGATTTGCTTTCATTTGGAATGGCTAGTTCCAACGGCTTTTAAAAGATCCCATAAACTGTTATAGGTGTTGAAAGATTGCTTCTTGGAGGAAGACTTCAATTAAATCAACAAAAGGAACAACTAACCTATATGTATCAAATCCTATCTACACTAATTCTAACTACTTATGCTAATCCTAATTATTCTAATATATCTTGTAGGAGCATAATAAAAGAGATTAAACATCATATATAAATTCCAAGTCCAAATGAATCAATTACTGGTTCACAGATGAACAAGGTTGTATTAAAACTTAATTGCAATCTAATTACTCATACAAGAATACACATTCCTTTCCATACAAACAAAACTTGCGACTGATGTTTAACAAGGTTCCGAATCAGCAACCGCTCATGAATTAACCACGGTAACAAATTATATTTGAATAACCAAGACTAGTCATGAACTATCTATTATCAATATGCACAAAAACAAATCACATTCATATTTATGCTAGCAACAACATCTTGATTCTAAACACATGAAAGAAGAGGCAAATGAATCTGGCAAAGGCTCTTTCTCGACCAAACATTCTTCTTTATTAGCACAATAAATCAAAAGTTGTTCTACCCCAAAAAAAAGTCCTCCCTCCATCTCCGGAGGTAATAATTATGTAGGAAGAAATTGACTCTCTATATCCCTTTGACTCTCCATCTTCCCGGCTTATTCAATATACAAATTAAACATACAGATGAAAGAAGGTTCGTCCAACTGCTGACACCTTGAGGCTACATTTTCTGGGGCATTTTATTTTCTAGGGAAAATGAAAGGATGTCGATTAAGAGAGTGTAACTATGTGTCATCTCTTTGCACTTTTATGGAGCCGACGTTATTCCCTATCATTTCCTAAATGAAACTCAAGACAATGCGCTCGTCATCCCACATCTGGCATGTTTTAAGGTGTATCTGGAGGTAATGACATCTTGATGGATCAGCACTGTCATGACTGCTTCCAATGAACATAGAGTGTGCCTTCATTATGCACTATGGCTCTTTGTATCCCTTCCTTGTAGCGTATGTTTTTGCAATATTGACATCGGAAATGTAGAGGTGTCATATTGATATAAATCACATTCATCCGTTGCCGATCCACTCGAATGCACATCTCTTCACTTGGTCCTCAACTACTTAATAGTTCATATTAGCTTATGATTAAGAGAAATATGACAAGAATGCGTAAAAACACAAATCTTGCTCTCAATAACACTTTTATAAGATCAAAAGGAACAAGTGTGAAAGAATCGGCCCCTAGGTCAGCCAAGGTTGCGATGCGAACAAGTTGCAATCACACATCGCAGTGGGAACTTGTAGACAACATCCCCCTCATCTCACCAATTACGATTTGCGATTGGCCGAACTCGCAAATGTATGTATTGCATTTAATAATCCCTGTGAGTCGTCATATCGCATCATGTTGTGTATTATAGGAACATCAGTTTTCCTTTGAAATCTTTGAGTTTTAATAGATCTGGCATGTTTCCTTTTATTTCTTAAGTCGTGTTAATAGTGGTTCAGCCCTGAGTTTTTAATTCATGCATTGATTAAATCCCTCAAGCATAAATCCGATTTACATTGAAAATCAGCACATAACATAGAACCGGATCTGAAATCTGGACTTGAAATATTATAGACGGGAGCCCATACCCTATCAGGTCTGTGAAACACTATCACATCACATTGTTTCAGTGGAGAGGAACCAGGCTTATTGAGCTGCTGAACTTTGATATTGCGATGGAAGAAGCATACCCGAAATCATATTATGTTGTGCTTAATAATCTTGGCGGGTCCACCAGATCGCAGAGCGCCTTATGTATGGGCCTTAGGTTCCGCCGATTGCAATATGCGATAAGCCAGACCCGAAAAAACATATGCGTTGCAGTTAATAATGCCGGTGGGTCCACTATATGGTATTTTCCTTAAAAAGCCCACACCATAACATTTTATCAGAATACATGAGGAAACACGAGAAAACCCGTGGCCGGACCATAAGGTCGGACTTCAAATATCATGCACCCGGGTCTATAGTTATCATCGAGTATGCTAATGCATCGCGCTGTATGTATAAGCCTCGGGCTCTGCCAATTGCAATATGCGATAGGCCAGACCCAAAAATACATATGTTGCATTTAATAGTTGTGGCGAGTATGGTATATCGCAGTGCACCTTATATATAAATGCTGGGTTCTGCCAATTGCGATATGTGATTGGGGAAGCGGACCCAAAAATATATGTATTATGCTTGATAATCCTGGCGGGTCCACCATTCATGGAATGTTGAAGCTTGGGCTTTGGGTCTTAGCAAAGTGTGATTGCGATTTGCAATTGGAGGCCTGATTACATTGCATTTATTCATGAGAGATAGGCCTTTCCCTTTGATCAAGGCGGCCTACGATATACAATAAAGGTATGCAACGAGGATGTGGGGAGATGTTAAGTCATGTGTGCTCTACAAAATAGGAATAAAGATGTGATGGTAGGTTTTGTGGGGTAAAGATTGGGGGTTTTTATATGTGTGGGCATAGGGCACCATGAAGATTTATGAGGATTGAAAAAGTCCCAATGAATGATATGAATGAAGGGCTAGACTGGGTTTTAAATGAATCATGCCGTAAAGATTTATTCAGGGGGTCTTAACCATTAAGAATTGAATATTTGACTTGGAACAGAGATGAAATCCCTGGGATAAAAACAGATCATTCAGAGAGTTATCATTCTAAGAAATGAAAGAGAAAACTTCTAAGGGGCCCATTCAAATTTGCTGCAAGAGCAGGTTTTAATAGGGTGGTGGTTGTGGCCACAAAAAATGGAAAACCGCTGGGTGAACCAGTTATCTCTGTTACCAAATAAACTCTGTATCAGTAGAACATTAGGGTGTTATGATAAACTTGAAATGAAAAATGTATAGATGGATATTCATGGGTTACACTTCAGCATTTAATAGCTTTAGGCGGGATAAAGACAAATAACTTCTACTTACTGATAGGATTTTGACAGGCATTCTCTAATGGTTGTATTATGGGGATTTATTGACCTTCCTTTACCTATTTTCTACTTTCAAAATCCTTTTAGGGCTGTTAGTGTCGATATGTTCATCCCTCCATCAGTGATCAAAGTTCTCTTGTTGCATTGCATTTTAGGTGTCTCATATGATCATCTACATTCCATTAGGATCATGGATCATCCGATGGCAGTGGCATATTATGAATTTCTCCTCATGGTCTTTACCTGCTGGCCCATTTTCATACATTCAGGTCATTTACAATCATTTTTTGTCTTTACATCTGCAAAAGTCATTTTTAGGGTTTTAGGTCTAATTATGTCTAGGGTTTTGTCTTTAAAGTCTTGTAAAAGCTCAATAAGGGTCAGTAGGCACATGAGGAAGTCAAATAAAGTTTGCAACAAAAATTTCAATAATCACATGCTCAGTGATTGATTTTTCCTCAAAACCCTATTTTGAGGAAAAATAGAGTTTTATTATTTTATGTATATAAATTTCATGTAATTTCATTTTTCCTATATGTAATAATTCTGAGATGCAGCCCTGGTCACCTTTCCAAGCTCATGCACTCCAGCTCCTGCAAAAGAGTCAAAAATTCAAAGCATTTAGTCCATCAAAAGCAAAAAACAAGTCAAACTGCCAAAACAGAGTTTTAAAGAACAAGTGAAAAAGCAAACTTCCTCCTGGATATAAAAAACTCTTGCCGAGTCCTTCGTTAGTTGAAAATCCAGCTGGCCCACTCAAGTGGTCAGCTGAAGCGCCGGTCATTAAAGATGAACCAGCTGAATTCATACCCGACGAAATTCAAAAGGTCGAGGCGGCAGTTGACCCGGTCTTGCCTTCAGAGGATTTATCTTCGAATGACACAGTCACTAAGGAGAATAAGGATGACACCATCCAAATTCTCTTCATCAACAGAGACTCCGATGAACACGGGGGCAATCCACCCATTCCTTTATCGCAGGAAGGAAGTTCGTCAGAGCGTTACCCGGCCATCTACTCGGTCCCACCACCAAGCAACCTAGTTGTCTCCTTCGACTGGAACCAAATAGTCAGACCTCGTTTGCTAGCAAGCATACCATTCAGAATTATCGTCCAAATATACAGAATGGTCATGGCTGGCACCATCATTGATGAGGGGGCATCTGTGAGTATCCTTTCCTCTACTGCTTGGAAAGTGCTTGGTTCGCCATCGCTTTTTCCTAAGATGAGAAATCTGACAGGCTTCGATAAAGGAACCAGTCGACCTTTAGGGATCCTCCCCAATGTGCACATAACATTGAAAGGGAAGACCGTTCAAATGAACGTGATGGTCGTTCAAGGACCCTTGGATTATAACCTACTCCTTGGACGAGACTATATTTATTGCATGGGAGCCATCGTCTCCTCGCTCTTTAGAGTAATGTGTTTTCCGCACGAAGGAAGAGTGGTCAAGCTCGTGGACCAGCTTTCATTTACCGGATCATGCATCGCAAATAGTCATATACCATCCCTAAATGGTCTCTTCACACAAGAAATGTCTCAACACACGGTCCGTCCTCCAGATGAGCGCGAGTGATTCAGAAGGATATGACTGGAACCCAGGGGGCATGCATCCTGTTCTGCTTCGGCAGGAAAACTTTGGGTATAGGGTAGGTTTCTGCGGGAGAATATGACTAGTCCGTACCCCATCCATGATTGGAAGAGGGGTTGTTCTAGAATAATATTCTTTTGTCAAAGTTATGTGAGTTGGCGGGCCTCGTCGCTCACCTTTGTTTATCTCGGTAGACATCACCGAAGAAGTGTTTTGTTTGAAAGATTAACAGAACAATCTTTGGGTAACCTGAAAGAGGTAGGCCTCTCTCGGTAAAACAATTGTTTTGGCGGAAGTGAAGTAGAGGTAACCTTGAAATCGTACTTTATACCTGGGGGCATGCAAACCTTTTGGAGTGCAAGCAAGGGGCGGCTATTTATTTTTTAAATTTTTAGGTCCTCCCTTTAAACCTATAGGTCTAACCCTTTAAACTCGTAGGAGTAGTCGTTTCCTAACTTGCATAACGAAAGGATGTGGGGCATAGCTTTGTAAGGCCCAAGCTCCATAAAAAATGGCATCTTACATGAGACATTCTTATCATATGACTGGATTAATCGAGCAGTTTTAGCACATAGTTCATGCTCGTTAAAAAAATAAACATAAGATCGAGCAAGTGTTTCAACCCGCGTTTAAGCTCGTTAAAAAATGAACTATCCTCTGGTAAATAACCACCGTGAATGTAACATTATCAGCCATTAAAGCCTTGGTCGTGTTTGCACCGTCACCTCCACTTTTCCATTGGCCGATCATTCACCTCCATCTGATTGTTTACCCATTTTGAGGAACAGCTGCGAAGAGTGATTTCACTAGCCATCCTTGTGACACTGCCGTGCTTGGAAAATTCCAACCCTTACCTGGAATCAACTGCTACCCATTTTATCACTCGTTCCTCAAAAGACGAGTCTTCTTTAAGCTCTTTTCATTTGACTCGTAAAATATGAAAAGATTGCCGAGTTTTGGCCTTCCAGCTCGTTAAAGCGACCGGAAGAGCTATCCTTCCTCTAGATTTTAATCTTTTTGGACCTGAGGGATTATTGCACAAAAAGATCGAGCGCTTGTTTGTTCGGCTCGTTAAGACTATCGAAAATTCATCCCTTCTGTATTGTTTTATACTTTTTCGGACCTAAGGGATTAGATGACGAAAAAGGACTTTCGGAGTTAACTTCACGTACCTTTTTAGACTCTCTAAAAATGAAAAGGACCGAGTTATCTTTGTCGTTAGACTCGTTAAAAAGATTAATAGTGACAAACTTGTCTTTAGACGAGAACGAGTTTCACTATCGCTAGGCTCGTTAAAACATAGCGATGGGTTTTCCCAAAGGGAAAATTATAGAACAAGCATATGTTATCCTCCTCAAGCTTGAAAAAAATAAAGAGGTACTGGTCAGCAATGACTGGGGAAAAATTGGGAAGAAACTCAAAGAACCTTTATTGGTAGCAAGTCGCTCTTGAACATGACACTTCCACTCCGTGCCTGAGTCGGGTTGGGTTGTTTCATTCACCGGTCACATCACCATGGTCTCGCCATACCATCCACCTTTGGGGTAAATGCTACCAATCCATCACACAAGTGTCACCGATATGTTCAAGAGAAGTCATCCAGCGAAGTCAGCCGTGTCCCATCCACTACCATACATTATACCATACATTATACTTCATTCTTTCATGACCGCCACCCTGAACCATATATCATCAGATCGTTTTCACCTCCATCAAAATCATTTGCTCTGTTCCGTGTCAGTGATTTGGGATACATCAAAGCCCTCCTTTGACGAATTGCTTCTTGTCGACATCAGGTCATTATCCAAGAAGTTGATCTAGGAACACCCCCTTCAGTACTTTGAAGCTTGCATGCCTCAATGGTAAGTTTCTCACTTCCGGCGACAGGTATACATCAATGACCTTCGACCGAAAGATTTTGCGTGGTGTTCGACGCCAAGTCCTTTATTCACACCACGTGAATTATACTGCAGTACCTTGAGGGTCATTATCATTATCAGTGATTCCTCTCGCGCTTTTAACAATTTACATCATTGACTGGTAATCAAGCGATGTCTTTCCATGTTCGACTTCAAAACATTTCTCACATGGATCGACTTGTACTTAGAGTGAAGATTGGACGAGATTGAAGACCCCAGATCTAGTTTCATCCATCCGGGCTGCGATATATATTCAGGAAAAATAAAGACATTGACATGTACAGCACTACAGAACAGATAATTATCCTACCAAAAGGATGATGATTTCATCAGAATCATCAGTCTACCATCAGACGATTGTCTGTCCTATGTACATAAAAATGAATTTATAAAGCTGAGCATGGGAATGCCCACCTCAGCTAGATCATGAAAACAATATGAAAAATAATGTATTGTATTGTATCTTATTATAGGTCTCCTCCCAGCATTGAATGAACTTCGGATCCTCCTAATAAAGCATTTCACCCGATAAACGGCCTCATACTTTAGGGGGCAACTGTTATAGACATTTTTTTGCCTTACATCTATAAGCATGAAATGTCCATAATCCAAGGGATCCAAAGTCCCTAAAGATGTTGTTACAGCTCCTAAAGGAACAAGGTCAACCAATGACAGCTTCTCCCAGAAGTTCTCCACCAAAAACCACTCAGAAACAGTCAATTCAGGATCAATTCAAGTGCTCCACTAGCTACCTGCGTTGCAAAGCAGCCCAGTACACTATCTAGGTGCATTGCAACGCACTTGAATGCACTACCCAGGTGCGTTGAGCGGGAAATGACAAGTGGCAGAGTCATTCAACGAGGTGGAAAGACCATGGAAGCTTCCAGAATCTTCTCCAATGACACTTGCCTCACTGAATTCGACCAAGTGATGAGTAAGAGGCTCTCAGTCTCTAAGTGGAAGCAAGAACTGACAGAGAGAAGCCACAAGTCAAAACATAAGCTGACTCATCCTCTCTGCTTACATCTATATATGGATCCCTCATCCCAGAGATCCAGAGGTTGGAATTTTGTACTTTGCATAGAATTGATGTTGGTTTGAGATTGAGATTAGTACATTGGGTGATTTATGCTTTGTTGGAGGAGAGGAAGGGATTCCTTTGCTGGGAGATAGATGCTGGATCGGAACTCACTTGGTTGTATCTCCTCTTGGACTTTCTTATTCTATCAATAAACTATTTGAGTTTCTCATACATGCTGTGTATCAATGATGTTTTGTTATATTTGCATGTTTAGCTTAATCTGATCTTGAGCTTTTTATGAATGTATATCTATATCTTCGTGTAGTTTCTCTCTCTTGTGATCTTGCAGGAATTTGGTGAATCTGGGCCAGTAAGGGAGCAGGGAGCTGGGAGCTATTGAAGAGAGGAGCGATTGGATCAACAAAATAGCGAAAGACACAGGTTAGTTATATCCTTTCTCCTCATCTACATCTCATAAAGTAGAAATACTCAAGTAGTTTTCCTTGTTTGTTGCTAAGGCACTATCACACCTTAGAGTGGGATAGGGGCATTCTGAATAGATACTTTTCCCAACAACACTACCCCTGCGCAATGATTATATGGAAGTCAGACAGTCTTATTAACCTAGGCAGCTGCAAGGGATTGCGGGACTATAAACTATGCTACCTGGCGAAGTGAAAAACGTTGTAGGGAAGTTGCGCGGTGGAAGACAGGAGTGGGATAGGTGAAACTAAACTCGATGTGTTGCATCATGGAGGATGGTGCAGTGAAGATGGGTCCAAAAGTAGCCATTGGAGTAACTATTCATGATTTGATGGCCAAAAGTCAGTTAGTAGGAGTGGTTAGGTGCCATTTATGGTGAAAATATTCAAAGATTTGTTGCTAAAGATGCATTTATGATTAGAAATTAGGGAGAATGGTCAGATTTGAATTCAAATCCTCCTATAAATTGAGCATGTTGGTTCACCGAAGAACACTTTGCATTCTCAGAAGTGTGTATGAGCCCTCTTGCTGTCATTGTATGAAGAACGAAGACTCGGAAGAACTTGTGTCATGACCCTCATTTGTGAATTTGTCTACAACAACCTATGAACTATTCTTAGAATGAATTACTGCCACAAATCCCACAAAAGCTATGAGTTCTGAAGTTGTTGTTTCTAACGCGTTGGGCACTAATTTATCAAGTATGGAATCTACAATTGTTGCACCTAGGGCGTTGAGGTCAACTAGACCAAAGCAGTTAGCTACAAAGTGTTGATGCGATGAATGTTCGTTGTGCCAAAAAGGGGAACTAACCCGATCGCAAACCCCAATTAGATTTTCTTTCATTTGGAATGGCTAGTTCCAACGGCTTTTAAAAGATCCCGTAAACTGTTATAGGTGTTGAAAGATTGCTTCTTGGAGGAAGACTTCAATTAAATCAACAAAAGGAACAACTAACATATATGTATCAAATCCTATCTACACTAATTCTAACTACTTATGCTAATCCTAATTATTCTAATATATCTTGTAGGAGCATAACAAAAGAGATTAAACATCATATATAAATTCCAAGTCGAAATGAATCAATTACTGGTTCACAGATGAACAAGGTTGTATTAAAACTTAATTGCAATCTAATTACTCATACAAGAATACACATTCCTTTCCATACAAATAAAACTTGCAACTGATGTTTAACAAGGTTCCGAATCAGCAACCACTCATGAATTAACCATGGTAACAAATTATATTTGAATAACCAAGACTATTCACGAACTGTCTATTATAAATATGCACAAAAACAAATCACATTCATATTTATGCTAGCAACAACATATTGATTCTAAACACATGAAAGAAGAGGCAAATGAATCTGGCAAAGGCTCTTTCTCGACCAAACATTCTTCTTTATTAGCACAATAAATCAAAAGTTATTCTACCCCCAAAAAAAGTCCTCCCTCCATCTCCGGAGGTAATAATTATGCGGGAAGAAATTGACTCTATATATCCCTTTGACTCTCCATCTTCCCGGCTTATTCAATATACAAATTAAACATACAGATGAAAAAAGGTTCGTCCAACTGCTGACACCTTGAGGCTACATTTTCTGGGGCATTTTATTTTCTAGGGAAAATGAAATGATGTCGATTAAGAGAGTGTAACTATGTGTCATCTCTTTGCACTTTTATGGAGCCGACGTTATTCCCTATCATTTCCTAAATGAAACTCAAGACAATGCGCTCGTCATCCCACATCTGGCATGTTTTAAGGTGTATGTGGAGGTAATGACATCTTGATGGGTCAGCACTGTCATGACTGCTTCCAATGAACATAGAGTGTGCCTTCATTATGCACTATGGCGCTTTGTATCCCTTCCTTGTACCGTATGTTTTTGCAATATTGACATCGGAAATGCAGAGGTGTCATATTGATATAAATCACATTCATCCGTTGCTAATCCACTCGAATGCACATCTCTTCACTTGGTCCTCAACTACTTAATAGTTCATATTAGCTTATGATTAAGAGAAATATGACAAGAATGCCTAAAAACACAAATCTTGCTCTCAATAACACTATTATAAGATCAAAAGGAACAAGTGTGAAAGAATCGGCCCCTAGGTCAGCCAAGGTTGCGATGCGAACAAGTTGCAATCACACATCGCAGTGGGAAATTGTAGACAACATCCCCCTCGTCTCACCAATTGCGATTTGCGATTGGCCGAACTCGAAAATGTATGTATTGCATTTAATAATCCTTGTGAGTCGTCATATCGCATCATGTTGTGTATTGTAGGAACATCAGTTTGCCTTTGAAATCTCTGATTTTTAATAGATCTGGCATGTTTCCGTTTATTTCTTAAGTCGTGTTAATAGTGGTTGAGCCCTACGTTTTTAATTCATGCATTGATTAAATCCCTCAAGCATAAATCTGATTTACATTGAAAATCAGCACATAACATAGAACCGGATCTGAAATCTGGACTTGAAATGTTATATACGGGAGCCCATACCCTATCAGGCCTCTGAAACACTATCACATCACATTGTTTCAGTGGAGAGGAACTAGGCTTATTGAGCTACTGAAATTTGATATTGCGATGAAAGAAGCATACCCAAAATCATATTATGTTGCGCTTAATAATCTTGGCGGGTCCACCAGATCGCAGAGCGCCTTATGTATGGGCCTTAGGTTCCGCCGATTGCAATATGCGATAAGCCAGACCCGAAAAAACATATGCGATGTGGTTAATAATGCCGGTGGGTCCACTATATGGTATTTTCCTTAAAAATCCCACACCATAACATTTTATCAGAATACATGAGGAAACACGAGAAAACCCGTGGCCGGACCATAAGGTCGGACTTCAATTATCATGCACCCGGGTCTATAGTTATCATCGAGTATGCTAATTGCATCGCACTGTATGTATAAGCCTCGGGCTCTGCCAATTGCAATATGCGATAGGCCAGACCCGAAAATACATATGTTGCATTTAATAGTTGTGGCGAGTCTGGTATATCGCAGTGCACATTATATATAAATGTTGGGTTCTGCCAATTGCGATATGTGATTGGGGAAGCAGACCCAAAAATATATGTATTATGCTTGATAATCCTGGCGGGTCAACCATTCATGGAATGTTGAAGCTTGGGCTTTGGGTCTTAGCAAAGTGCGATTGCGATTTGCAATTGGAGGCCTGATTACATTGCATTTATTCATGAGAGATAGGCCTTTCCCTTTGATCAAGGCGGCCTGCGATATACAATAAAGGTATGCAATGAGGATGTGGGGAGATGTTAAGTAATGTGTGCTCTACAAAATAGGAATAAAGATGTGATGGAAGGTTTTGTGGGTTAAATAGTGGGGGTGGTTATATGTGTGGGCATAGGGCACCATGAAGATGTATGAGGATTGAAAAAGTCCCAATGAATGATATGAATGAAGGGCTAGACTGGGTTTTAAATGAATCATGCCATAAAGATTTATTCAGGGGGTCTTAACCATTAAGAATTGAATATTTGACTTGGAACAGAGATGAAATCCCTGGGATAAAAACAGATCATTCAGAGAGTTATCATTCTGAGAAATGAAAGAGAAAACTTCTAGGGGGCCCATTCAAATTTGCTGCAAGAGCAAGTTTTAATAGGGTGGTGGTTGTGGCCACAAAAAATGGAAAACTGCTGGGTGAACCAGTTATCTCTGTTACCAAATAAACTCTGTATCAGTAGAACATTAGGGTGTTATGATAAACTTGAAATGCAAAATGTATAGATGGATAGTCATGGGTTACACTTCAGCATTTAATAGCTTTAGGTGGGATAAAGACAAATAGCTTCTACTTACTGATAGGATTTTGACAAGCATTCTCTAATGGTTGTATTATGGGGATTTATTGACCTTCCTTTACCTATTTTCTACTTTCAAAATCCTTTTAGGGTTGTTAGTGTCGATATCTTCATCCCTCCATCAGTGATCAAAATTATCTTGTTGCATTGCATTTTAGGTGTCTCATCTGATCATCTACATTCCATTAGGATCATGGATCATCTGATGGCAGTGGCATATTATGAATTTCTCCTCATGGTCTTTACCTGCTGGCCCATTTTCATACATTCAGGTCATTTACAATCATTTTTTGTCTTTACATCTGCAAAAGTCATTTTTAGGGTTTTAGGTCTCATTAGGTCTAGGGTTTTGTCTTTAAAGTCTTGTAAAAGCTCAATAAGGGTCAGTAGGCACATGAGGAAGTCAAATAAAGTTTGCAACAAAAATTTCAATAATCACATGCTCAGTGATTGATTTTTCCTCAAAACCCTATTTTGAGGAAAAATAGAGTTTTATTATTTTTTGTACATACATTTCATGTAATTTCATTTTTCCTATATGTAATAATTCTGAGATGCAGCCCTAGTCACCTTTCCAAGCTCATGCACTCCAGCTCCTGCAAAAGAGTAAAAAATTTAAAGCATTTAGTCCATCAAAGGCAAAAAACAAGTCAAACTGCCAAAACAGAGTTTTAAAGAACAAGTGAAAAAGCAAACTTTAGAAAAGTGGGTTTTTGCAAATAAAAATTAAAGTCCAAGGATATATAAAGTGTTTCTTATGTTCAAGAGTTCATTTGTGTGCCAAATAGAGAAAAACAAGAACCAAATCGTGTTTGAGGCCGAAGGAGTGAATTTGCAGCAAAACTATGAAAGTTATTGAGGCACGGCGCACTTGGATTTAGGCACGGTGCACCTGGTCAGTGCGGCACATGCAGCACAGGTTTAGCATTGAAATTGTAATGGGCGCAATGCACTAGTGGGGCGTGACACACCTATTAGTGGGTGCAGCGCACCGGTCTTCTGACCCCAAACTTTACTCAAATCACCTCCTTCAAGCTCCAAATCGTGCCAACCTCATTTCATAAGTAAGTCTAACATTACTAAGTGCCATTTCAAGGGTTTTAGTTAGTTTTCATGGTGTTTCAATAGGTAAAAAATAAAACCCTAGCTCCTTGCACAATCAAATTGAAAAGATGCCTAGGGTTTGCAAGGTTGCAATTTTTGTTGTATTATCCCCCTCTACCATTTTCACATCTCCTCACTACATTTCATTCACCTCATTTCTCCTTCCGTCTTTTATTTACACTTACCTATCCCCCCATCCCTAAAACTAAAAACCCCAATACCTAATCCCACTACTCCCAAACCCTAATTAGCATCTTTAAACCCTACAGTGAGCAACAAACTCCCACATTCATAGTCCACACTCATCAATCCCTTTCATTGAACAAAAAACACCTATTGTTCATATAAAATCTCTTCATATTCATCACTTCAACCCAAACAGTGGAAAACTTGGATATTGATTCACCTTATGAAAGAGATGAAGAAACAGTAAGTGATTCCTCCCAAGAAATTCATGCACCTAGAAAACCTCACAAGGGAGGAAAACACATCCGGGAGGAGCCCACCACACTTACTGAGCTATTGGCCTACCCTCTTGCTATAGCAGGTTTCAAACACCAATCTTGATACCAGTTTTGTGAGATGGTGGAAAGAGTCAAATACCATCATGAGCTTGCTAGATTATTTGTGCTCCATCTTCACAATGGCCAGGTCAATTTGTCAAGTGTTACATTCACTTTGACACCTGAAACTATAGTTGAGGCACCAGGTGTTCCGAATGTGGTTGAACAGTGGAACAAGGGACAACTGGTGGACAAAGAGAATTATGAGCCTTATATGAAGGCTGGCTATCAGAAGCAAATCAATAGGGTCTTCCCTTTCAGATACCTACAGGATACATATGCTACCCTTATGAAACTCATAATTAAATATTTTAGCTGTGAAGGCAGATTTTCTCGTTTATACACCTATCATGTCAGATTATTGATGCATTTCACTAGAGTGAGGATGATGAACATCCCCTATTTAATATGCCGGAATATTGAGAAAATGATCACATTGGTGCAAAGGAAACCTCCTCATTAGCAGTACAAAAACATCTATCACTTTGCATTGATTAAGATTGTGGTTTTGCATGTTGAGTTTATTGAATGTTTCATGGGAAGATTTCATTTCACATGAGGTCTTCACAAGCCCTCATGTGATTCCATCAGTTTTTCATGAGGTAGGAGGGCCTTCACATCAGCGAGAGGTGCATGAGACTCAAACCACCAGTGTTCCAGTGTTTGTCACTTACCAGAAGGGCACAAGGAGGTTGTTTGCAGCAGTAAAACAAGTACTATCTCCACCTGGGGTGGAAGGGGTCTCATTTCATTCAACATAAAAGCAGGTATAGGACAAAGGTAAATAACCATTGCATGATGAGGGGCCTTCTGAAGGTTAAGAGAGGGAGTTAATTCTCATTCAGGATGATGACATTGATTTGGGCTCCCAAAGCTCAAAGCTCAAAGAGATCATCCAATAACAACAAGCTGAAATTCATGACTTGTCTCTTAACCTGGAAAGAGCCAAGTGGGTAATAAACTATCTTGAGCAAAGGAACAAGTAGTTGGAAGAACAACAAACTATCATGGAGCTACAAAACATAAGAGAAAACCGGCAAGCAACAAAGAGGAGAAAAATCAAGTTTACACTGCTAGAGCGAGAGATTGAAGATGATCATGAATATTGGCTTAATAGGAAAAACATGCACTTGGAGAAGACACTAGAGAAGGCCAACAAAGAGGAAAATATGTTGAGGCAAATGGCCTATCACTATTTGGCAAGAAAGAAAGTTTGCAAAGAAAGAATAAGAACCTTGAAGGCTAAGTTGAGGAAAACTTTGAGGAGGAAGAAAGAGCAAGACAAGCTCAAGATTTTGGCTTAGGCTTCCTTAGCCCAACATAGCACTTGATGCAAGTCACTCAGCCCAAATTTCAAGAAATTTGGCACACTTTTTGTCAATTTTGAATTTTTGAAGCAAAACACAGATTTTTCTGCCTGGTGCGTAGCGCCACCCGACGCTCGCTTTTGCTAGGGACCTCCTCTGGAGGAAAACTCTACATTTTTAGATTCCTCATGCAAAATTATGAATGCCCAGAAATGGCTAAATTTTTTTTCAAGTTTTGAGCTTCCAAAAGGGTCAAAAACACCTCAAAAATGCCCTTTCTACCCCTTTTTGGCCACATAGGAAGTAATGTTGGGAGAACTCACTTTTTGATGGGAAAATGGACACTAAATTTAGAAATTCCACCTGTTCTAGAAAGTAGACAGATAGACCTTTCCAACAAGCTCACTTGGAGAAAATTTGGTACATGAGAATGCCTCCAAAATCAGCTACAAAAGGCACTATGCACAGGGACAATGGCGCTACGCACAGGATGGAAAATTGTCATTTTTGCCAAAAAATTATGTTTTTCGCCTAGTTTTTTCTTAGTTTGACTTTTCTCTCTCTCATGGTCAAAATAATGATGTAAATTGATGTAACTTGATGGAATTTGATGTAAAATTTTTGAAAATTCACTCCTGGAGGTAGATACATCATGAAAAGGTAGTTTTGAACTAAATGAATCAGTTTCCTAGGTTTTAGAGGCAAGTTGTTCCACTGCTTACTTTTCAACTCTTAGTTTAGATCTTGTTGAAACATCTCCTAAACTCATGAATTCAACCCCTAAATCTTAGCATGAGTTTTTTTTTCCTATATCTAGTAGTTTTTCAGTGATTTGTAAAGGTTGGACTCTTGTGAATGCTTTGAGCATTATTCTACATTCATCTTTGCAGTTTGGCAAAGGAATAGACCAGGGTTTGCAGCATTTTGTGGGATTCCTGTGGCAAGGTGATTTAGTAATGTTTTTCCTTTTTTGATTCAAGTTATCATGTGTTTACGTGTGCCATCATCTCTCTCTCTTTAGCTTTAACTAAATGAATCAAGTATAAAGGTGGAATTCATTGATGTTGCAGTGCTCTACCTTAGGATTTGTTTAGTTTTATATGTTTTCTACTGTTTGAAGAGGATTCCTGAGACTTTAATGCCCTCTCCAACTCCTCACTAGCCTTAAGACTCTCCATTTTTCTTATTTCAAAGTACTAAAGCATTTTCCTACCTCGCCCCACAGAAACCTCAGCAAGACTAAGTCCATTCCCTTGACCCAAATCTGCCTTTCACATTTGAGCCAACAAACCAACATTAAATTCAATCAAACTCCTCTGAGCACATACCTAGCCTAAAATTAGTCTTTACATCAGTCATCTCAACCTTTATTGATCATAATTTCCTGATATTGACAAGGAGAGAGCCCTCTCCCGACCTGGTAGGGTTAGCTACCAGGTTAAGCGTGGTTTGATGTTACCCTAAATCCTGCCTTTTTTAGCCTGAGGTAGATTTAGGCTATAACAGGGGCCATCACCAGCCTACCAATACCTATTTAGGTGTGTACATGAGCTCTTTATTTCTTGTTGTCAGGCGGAAAGAGTCGATAGTGCGGACACAACCAACCTCCCTAGGAGCCTAAGACTCTCTAGTGAAAAACAAGACAAACAAGAGCAATCCTTCTCTAAACATGCATTTACTATACGAGAAATCAAGTGTTTAGATCCTACCTGTAGTCCAACGCTGTTGTAGCAGTCCAGCCTCGCTGATCCGGATGAGCTCCTCCTTCACTTCGAAACCTGCGTTCACTAACAATCAAACGATTAAAAAGCACTTGATAATCTCATAAAATAAAACATATTTAACACATAGACCAAGGAGTACATGAAACAACTCATAAATAACAAGTTGTTGAGAAGAATGGACTCATTTGCATTAATAGGAAACAAAAGGAACAATTACAACCTGAGCCTTGGTGTTGTGCAAGTCCCTCCCAGGGTCCATCAAGAGTTCTCCTTTACTTTGACAAAGCTCACCCACTTCCAAATAGAACAAGCAAAGATGACAATCTCTCCTCACAAGCTTCTAAATGGGAGTCCTAATTCCAGCAGCATCTACCCTTAGAAATGTTTAGCTTTCAACCTCCCCTCCTTCTGGCCCAATGCCTGTATTTATAGTGCTCAAGAGGAAGTTATTCAGGTCCACCATCAATGGGATAATCCCCTCTTTGGATGGGATAGCTCCCTTATTGATGGGATAAGTTCCTCTTTGGTAGGGGTACATGAACCATCTGGAGGTGCTTCATACACGTCCAACATACTTCTAGAAGCCTCTAGAAATGACCACAAGTAACTTTTTAAAGATGAAACTTGCGCATTTTGACCTTTACAGGGGTACGCACCTGCCCCTTTACATACAGAGCGTACAAGTACGCAGCTTTTGTGAACATTAGGTGCATATCCGCAGGTAAGGTTGAGAGAACCTGCGTACCCAGAGATAAATACATTTATAAAGACTTTCTCTCTTTTTGGAGTTTGACATGGAGAGAAGAGGCATAAGACTTGCCCAGGAGGATAGCATGACTATTGATAGAGCCATACTAACTGTAAATAGTCATGGTGACATTTTTTAGTGTAACAGATTGCCCCCTAAAGTGCGAAGCCTGTAATAGATTAGGGCTTTTTATTATCTAGGAAGGGTGAAGCGCTTTATCATTTCAAGGATTATCTCGTGGAGAGCCTGGTCAGAACCTGCAATTTTCAACACAAAATACATGTATAAGATTATACCGTCGCTGAGGTAGGCATTCCCATACTCAGATCAAAACCTTAACTAATAGACTAACTACTCTGATACAGGAATGATCTTGCAGTACATCATAATCATAGACTTTTGTAGACACAGTATGGGCACAGCCATCTGTTTATGATTAGTCTACTTAGATAATGAATACAAAACTCCTCGCAGCCTGGATGGTGGAAACTAGATCCAGGGTCTTCATTTCTACTTCCCGAATTGGTACGATTCTAGCCATGCGAATAAATGAGTTGATGTCGAACATGGTAGAAACCACTTGATTACCAGTCGATGATGTAAACTGTTAGCAAGTGTGAGAGAGACCACCAGTAATGTCAATGGTTCTCAAAGTACCCAGTACAATCCATGAGATGTGAATGAATGAGTTGATGTCGAACATTTCACGGAATCCTTTGATCGAAAGTCAATGATGTAAACTGATGTCAAAGGCGAGAAACCTGCCATTGATGCATGCAGACTTCAAGGTACTGACGATTTCTAAGTCATCTCTCTAGATAATGTGCTGATGTCGATAGAAAGCGACCCGTCGCAGGCAAGCCCACAACACGAAATCATTGTTCAAGTTGAAGAAATGTTGCTGTAAGGACTGACTTAGGGATGGTCAAATGGACGACAAGTATTTTGCAGATGAAAGTTTTGCTTGCAGACCTCTTGAACACATAACGACACAACAGATGGCTTAGTGACGAATGACTCAAAGTTAATCCCCGGAACCCGGCTGAAGACTTTCAAAGTGGTTTGATCAACTGTGAGGTAAAGGATTTCCCAACCCAGGTGAATGAAAAGTGTCGTGTTCAAGAGTGGTGATAAGGTTCTTCTGTAACAAAGGATGATAAATAGGTTCATTCTTCTCTCTTTTCCCCCACCATTTCTGGCAAGTACCTCTTTATTTTTAACAAGCTTGAGGAGGATAACATATGCTTGATTATAAGCTCATCCTTCGGATGAGTCCAACCTAGTTTTGATTCGAACCCTAGGAAGGAGTGGTTCGTTCCTGTTTGTAATTGAACAGGTCCTTTACTGTGAAATTTTAACGAGCCCAGTATAGGAGAAACTCGGCGTTTTTCAATTTTAGAGAGTCTGAAAAACTTAAGAAGACTCCAGGTTGAACTTTTTCGTAAATTTGTGTCCCCCAAGCCCAAAAAAGTATAAAATAATACCTGGGAGAACCGCTTGATCTTGCGACCAAGGAGTACTTTCATGATTAGTGTCTCTGATTTGAAAAGTAAAAAGCGATCAAGGACACGTCGTTTTATTTCCATATCGAGTTTGAAACGACAAAAACCCGGCCATCTTTTCCTGTTTTTACGGTCAGAAAAGAGCTATAAGGGGACCGTCTTTTAATTCCGTTTTAACAAGTGTAAAAGAAACGCTCGGCAATCTTTTCATGTTTTAGGAGTCAGAAAAGAGCTTAAAAGATGACTCTGATGTTTTGGTTCATGAAAAATGATGATTTTACTCTAAAGTCCTTTTGTCCTGCACAAAAATGACACATTACTCATACCTGTTTAAGATGGGTAAAAATACATTGAAAAATGTCCTTTCATGGTGAAAAATAAACAAACTTAGCATTCATTCATCCAAAAAAACCTATAAAAATACTTTTTACCATGTCATTTTTACCATTTTACTGTTGAGGTTGAGAAAAGGGCTTTTGACAAGAAACTTCCCGTGGAGATTGCGGAGAATCCGACCGTCAGAATCGAACGTCGTTTCACCAGGTATTCTACAACACCCCTCTCTTGATTTCCATCCATTTAGAATTCATTTTTAAGTTTTTATTTGATTTTTTGGCGGTCTTGGGGTTTCAAGATGCGCACTTCGGGGTACGCAGGTCATGCACTGCTGACCTGCGTACCCCGATATTTTCCCAATGGGAAAATTACGGGGTGTACGCACTCGGCCTTAAGGGAAGTTGCGTCTGGACTCTCTGTCCCTAAAGGCCGGGGTGCGTACCCCGCAAAACACAAATTGAAACCCTCATACCTCCAAAATAGACCAAATTTTTTAAATTTTATGGATCCTAACTGATGTTTTATGATGTGCAGGGAGCACACCATGCTTGATTGGCGTGAAAGAGAGCACGAGGACGTTGATTTGGCCGCGATAGGTCATCAACCTTCCATTGATGCATTAAAAGCATGCGGACTGTACAAATACTGGGCCATACCTGGCATGAGGGGCCAGGTGCCATTTCTTGAGTGGCTGGTTGAAAGGTGGAACATTCAGGAGCAATGTTTCTACATCGGAGAGCACCAGCTCGAGATAGAGCCCTCCGACATATATTTTCTCACTGGCTTGCCTAACAGGGGCGAGCAACTTTCTCTATTCGGGACTAGGCCGGGTGGCCAATCCCTTGCTAGTCTCCAGCTAGATTGGTGCAACAACCAAAACCATGAGAAGGGGATAGAAATCAAGTACATATCCCGACCTAAACTTATGGTGATAGCCTTTACTGTTACCAGACTTTGCAGCGCGGCCGCTTTGCACCAAGCCACCGGGTCCCAAATGCGGATGGCTATAGACTGCTTCCGAGGCACCATTTTCAACTAGTGCGATGCTGTGTTGGCTAATTTGAAAGGCCAACTAACCAGGGAAAAGAGAGGACAACTGAAGACCTTTGGATATGGGCCTTTATTCGTGAGCTTTGCCCTAGAGAGAGTTCCAATGTTGGTCCCCCAGCATCTTACAGTTCCAGTTGGGGCTCCTCGGGAGCCTAAGTTGACGAGATGGGTTGCGGTAATGGCCCGGCATCCTGATGAGCGCAGCAGTTGTTCAATTTCCTGATGGTTACTTTCACTGGCTAGAGAGCCAGGTCTTTGCTATTCAGGACTTTCCTTATGCCGGAATGGATTTTCGGAATGATCCGGACATGGTTCTTCCACAGGGAGAACAGTGGGACGACAGAGGTATTTCATTTTTCACGAGTTTTCAAATTATGTATTTTTTTTGTTTTTATATATCGCCTCAAAACTGACAGCACAAATTTTCAAAATGCAGATGTAGGTCCACAGCGTCCAGCCAATCTCCGGGCTTTTGAGAGGAGAGTACCAGCTGTACCAGCACCAGCCCCACAGGATGCGGCCGCAGAGACCTTAGCCGAGCTGGAACAGGATCTAGAGCATCTGACGGCGGATATACCAGAGACCACCATAGATGATATTCCCATTCGACTTCAGCGCTATGTGGTTGCAGTCCCAGGACCTTTTAGGAGGTTCTTGTGTAGGGTAGCGTGGGCAATGGTCTCGTATAGAGAGCACCACCAGTGATTGAATAGTCACTTTTGTAGACACATATGACATTTTGGCTTTTTGTACTTATCATTTTTGCCGATCATAAGGTGTTTTTCAACCTATGATCGAAGACGATGTATATTTTTGACACACTCCTATCTATATATATATATCATTATTACCGGCTCATTTTGTTTAACATATGTGATGGAATGTTTTTTAAATTTACTTGTATGATTATCGCAAATGTCTGTCCAACATTCGAGAAGCAATTGCATCTGCTAATGTATTTAAAGACCTTGGAATATGCTGATATTCAATGTAATCAAATTCACGTTCCAAGAGACGCACTCTCAAAAACAATCTTAATAACACAGGATTTCTAATGGCATATACTCTATTAAGCTGTAATACAACGAGTTCAGAATCTAACCTCACTATCAAACGTCGAATTCCAAATGAAATAGATTCGGACAATAATTCAACCACTGCACTGTATTCTGCAATGTTGTTCGTCGTTTGACCGAGGCTCACCCCATTCATAGAAACTAACTCGTCAGAGGGCGAATAGATAACCCAAGCTGCGGAAGAGATATTCCGTGTACTACGACAAGCACCATCGGCAAATCCAATGTACGTTTGGAGAGACGTCGACATCTGCAATATCAAGAGTAAAACCAAGATAAGCCAGAATAACGACGAAAAACACACTTTCTAAGCTAAGCACACTATCTAAACTAACAAACATACTAGCTAGAAGAAAACCTAACCTAACTAAAAATCTCCATACCCACCATTTAAGCATAATACCTCTTTAGGTAAAGTCCATTTCTGGGTTTACCCAAAGAGTCCCCATCAAAATCTACCAGCTCATAGGCCCCTTTTGCTAGCTTTCGCTTTACAATGTAGGGTCCATGCCACATAGGAACGAATTTTCCAGCACCTAGCTTATTGTTAGCTTGATCATATAACAACACTAGGTCTCCCTCCGAAAAACTCCAAGGGGTCACATTTCTATCATACTGAGCTTTCATTCGCTTCGCGTGAGTCTCGATTGCCAATGCAGCGTCACGTTGAGTCTCGTCTAATTGAGCTAAGTATAATAAACGTTTCTCCTCTTCGGAAGTAGCTGGGAGTAATTCGACAGCCATTTGAAGTGATGGGATTTCGCATTCAATGGGTAACACAGCTTCCAAGCCATAAACTAGCTGGAAAGGAGTGAACCCTGTTGAAGTTTTCACTGAAGTTCGGTATGCCCATAGCGCTGAAAATAACATGTTGTGCCAATTCGACCGATGAATACCAATGATTCGTCGGATCATGATAACCAGAACTTTGTTGATAGACTCAACTAAACCGTTGGCTTGCGGATAATAAGGAGTAGAGCTATCGTGGCGCAAACCGAGCTGGCTTGTAAGCTCAGTCATCGTGATGTTTCGAAAATGGCTCCCATGGTCAGTGATGATTGCTTGTGGGACACCAAACCTAGTTATAATGTGATTTAATATGAAAACTGCAGCAGTTTTGCCGCTTGCGTCGAATGTAGGCATCGCCTCGGCCCATTTAGTAAAATAATCAACCGCGAGGATGATATACGCATGCCCCCCGGCCGAGTGAAGGTTACAAGTAATAAAATCGATACCCCATTTGGCGAAAGGACCAACGGCAATTATAGGATGGAGAGGAGCAGGTGGTGCACGCATCTTTCGATCAAACACTTGATAGTTGTGGCACTTTCGGACCGCAATGATACAATCTTTAAACATGGACGGCCAAAAATAGCCAGCGCGCAACACCTTCTGGGCTGTGGCATACCCAGACATATGACCGCCACATGCTCCAGAGTGACAATCATTCAAAACCTTCTCAGCCTCTTCGTGGGTTAAACAACGTCGAAAAACTAAGTCTGCCCCCCGGCGATAAAGTGTATCTCCAATAATTTTGTATTGCTGGGATTGAAACCGAATTTTTCGACGTTCCGACTTTGAAGCTTCAGGCCGAAAGGTTTGGGTTTGGAGATAGATGATTATATCCCCGTACCACGGATCTAAAGTACTGATAAGAAACAAATATTCGTTCGTAATGGACTCCTCTGCCACAGTTTCTGTGTCAGCACGCGGGAAATCACACATCAATTCCGCAAAAACTAAGGATTTCTTAGACTTGGACTTCTCGAACTCCAAGTCGAACTCTTGCAGGATAACAATCCATTTAGAGTACTTGCCCCCTAGCAGTTGTTTAGTCAAAATGTAAATCATAGGGTTGTAATCCGAAATAACTGTAGTTTTACGGAGAAGAATGTAGTGACGAAAACGCTGGACAGCTTGAACGGCTGCCAGGGCCAATTTCTCCACATGCGAATATTTTAGCTCAGTGGGGTTTAATGTTCGACTAAGATAATATATCACATGTTCCGCTCCGAATTCATCTTCTTGAACTAACACCATTCCAATAGTGGAATGCGAAGCTGCGAGGTATAAGAAGTAGTCCTGGTTGTAGTTGGGAGGATGCAACAACGGTGCATGGGTCAACGCGTGCTTAAGTGCATCAAAATATTGTTGGGCAATCTCGTCCCAAAAGAATTGAGCGTTCTGTTTCAACAACCGTGTAAAACCTTTAGTGACCTCGGCGTAATTTGGAATGAATCGGCGTAAAAAGTTTGCTTTCCCTTGCAAACTTTGGAGTTGGCGCAAACTCGAAGGAGGAGGCAATTTGATGATAGCTTCGACCTTCGAGGGATCGACGTGAATGCCAGCTTTTGAAACAACAAATCCCAGCAATCGACCCGTCGCTATACAGAATACACACTTGTGGGGATTCAACCGAATTCGATAATGCCTACACCTCATAAAGATTGCTCGTAAGTGGATAAGGTGATCAGCTCGATGTAAAGAATGAGCAGGCAAATCATCGAGGTACGGTTGCACAATGTGCTTGATGTCATGAAATGCGTAATACATCGCCCGTTGAAAAGTGGCTCCGGCATTCTTAAGCCCAAAAGGTAATTTGCAATAAGCAAATGTCCCCCATGGAAAAATGAATGCCGTTTTTGGTTGATCGGCAAGTAGAATATTGATTTGATTATAGCCCGAAAAACCATCCATGAAGGAAAACATTTCACTTCCGGCACAATCATCAATAATTTGATCGATATAAGGCGTAGGATAGTTGTCTTTTGGACAAGCTCGATTTATATCCCTATAATCGATATAGATTCTTATTGTTCCTTGTTTCTTGTTAACCGGAACAATATTCGATACCCAATCCGTTAACGGGATTGGATAAATGAAACCTGCTTTCAACAGCTTCTCGACTTTTGCTTTAATCGCAGCCGCTTTCCGAGGGTGAATCTGACGCAACCGTTGCCGGACGGGTTTAGCGTCTGGGTAGGTCTTTATTTCATGAACAACAATGGCAGGGTCGATTCCTGGCATTTCCTCGTAAGACCAGGCAAACACGTCGCGGAATTCTTGGAATAGGGCCTTGTAAGTTCGAATTTCATCTTCTGTACATGAGGCACCTATATGAATGTTTTCCTCAATTCCGGGCTTCACTGAAATGTCAATGGGAATAGTGCGAGAAATATTCCCTAAATTCAGCTCTGAATCAGAATGTTTCGTTGGATTCTGAGCGTCTTTGACATATTCAGCGGTAAAGATAGATGAAAAATCATTTTCAAAAGCATCATCCTGAGGTAAAAACGAAGATCTGTGATGGAGATCTTCCCATGGTAGATCGTCTACACTTAGGATTTCGCGAAGTTGTTCGTTAGATGACACGGCTTCGGGAAACGTTATCCGTTCTGAGGTTGATGTGAAAAGTGATCCTTCACTGACCACATTCATTTGGTCAATTTGGGTTGAACGCGAGTTGGTAAAAGACATGACGGCTTCATAAGCAATTTCATATGGACTCAAAGGCATAGCATCACCGAATGAGTCTGTCTCAGATTCAGATGGTACAATCCAAGGATCATTGTAAATAATGGTGTCTGATGTAATCATATGAATTAATGCGAATGAAGGGTCTGCGTTGATTGGAGGAAAAGGAAAAGTTCCCAGTAAACCGGAATCTTTAACCAAACCTACGCCAACGTCCCTATAAGGGATTGTCATCTTACCGACATGCTGGATACTTTCTGAAGAGGCTGGGTCGAATGAAAAGTATGTCAGCTGATCAATGGTCACGATCTTACCGTTATGTGGAAACTTTATTACTCTGAAGACCGATGAAACGACCGCTGTCATAGCATATGACCAACTTCGACCCAAAAGAAGGTTGTAGTCTAGAGGGGCATCAACCACTTCCACATCCAGACTAACGGTTTTACCTTCTACCCCTATAGGCAATTCCTGTAGAATACCAAACGGACGGAACCCACGGCCATCAAAGGCCTTAAGGATGGTCGGGGATTGGTTCAGCGAAGGAGAACCAAGCGATCTCCAACATTGAATCGACATAATACACGTAGAAGCTCCCTCATCAATCACAGTCCGATGAATAGGCCTGTTTTTTACTATCACTGGAATTTGGAAAGCCATTTGATGGGGTAGACGCGGTGTACTATTTTCTAGATCGAAGATTATTAGATTCGGGTCCTGAACATCAACAGCTCTGATAGCCGACAAAAGTAATTTTCATTGTGCTGGGCATGATTGCAGCACTTCTAAAGCCGACATTGCTGAGGGTGAAACAGCTAAGTCCTCAACAATGTTGTAATTCTGGGCCGCTCTCGCATGTGGATTGAAAGCAGACCTTCGAAGTACACCCTTGGCGGGCGGTTTGATTACTAAGTCCGGGTTAGGTTTTTCGATCTGTAGTGGATCGGAACCAGGAGCTGAGGTTGATGGATTAGAATGAGAAGATTCTGCTTCCTTACCATCAACAGGATTCTTACTACCATAATCTTGCGACCGAGTTGCAATCCTCACATGAGACATCATCAAAATGGGTTCTTCACTGGCAGTCGAGGAAGAACCTATCATCTTACTCTCCTGCTTTGGAAATGGATCTTTTAACACAGTAGGAGTGGGAGAACCTTTGACTATTTTCACGACCTCGGCCCGATGAGGGCAATCTCTTGTAAAATGATCCTCTTCACAAATAAGACAAGGATATCGAGGTTTGCGCTTTTCGTCATTGGTTTCCGACTTTTCCGTTTTCTCCTTCGTAGCCTTGTCTGCTTTAGTCTTCTTCTTTCCTTTCTTCTTTCCACCATTTTTTGATTTGGCCGTAGATGAATCTACAGCGTGAATATCGGCGGAAATTTCAGGAGAAGATTCTCCTGTCGGGGAATCAGGCAAAGTGATTATAGGAGTAGTAGAAGTCTTGGAAGATTTCTTCTTGCTCTTTGTATTTACGATGCCAATCATACCATCAGTGGCATGAGATCCCGAAGGAGCAGCAGCGATTTGATTCAATTTTGGAAGATCTGGGATCTTCTCATGTAACGTACCTGACTGAGTATAAACTAAGTCAAGGTATTGCGCCTGAGCAATGACTTGCTCCTCAGTAACTACTCCGGCCTTAGCTACATCTTCAGTAATCTTCGGTAATAATGATTTAACAAACCATTCAGCTAAGATTTGGTCCAGAATAAAAACTTTCACTAACCTTCTTCGACGTCTCCACTCATGAATGTGATCAGAAATATACGTGGACGTCGATTGTTTTAGTGAAGTTAATAACTCCGTGCCGTTATCGTATCTGACCGGCAACTGAAAGTGAGTTAAGAACGAGGTAGCTAACTGGCTGAAATTGTAAAAAGAGGCCCGTGGTAACTCAATGTACCACTTGGCTGCGAGACCAATGAGTGTACGCTCGAAAAGACGTAAGCGGATCGAATCATCTGAGATAGAATTTGAAGCACACCAGAGGTGGTAAGTCATCACATGATTGGATGGATCCTCTCCAGACTTACCTTCGAACTTGGGTATATCATTGGGCAACTTATTTGGCATTGGCGGCCAGAACGGAAGATATTGAATTGGATCGTTCATTAGGCGCGTCAAGTCTGGTAAATCCAAAGTTGCGATAAACGGTAATTGCCGGTTAGGATCTCTAAAACTCTGGGTCACAAGACCAGTCCCAGGAGGAGGATATCCAGGATAACTAGGAACAGGAATCGCATTAGGGATATTATATCCTCCTGGAAAACTAGGATTAACCGGACCGTACTGGGGTTGTTGAGGTTGTTGATAAGTGTACCCAGGATACGGTTGATACTGGTAAACCGGCTGCTGGACAGCTTGCCCATGTTGGTACTGTCCCTGGTACGGTTGATAAACAAATTGAGGTTGAGTAGTGACAACCGTACTTATACCAGGCTGACCTATAGGCACCTGGACCGTGGTTTGAATCGTAGATCCAGACAACGGTAAAGATGTCTGAGGAGTGGTTGCAGAGACAGTAGAAACCGGAGCTGTCGATGCTCCAGAAGTAAGTGCGGCAGATGTAGCGGTAGTTGCAGCAGCCATTTGAGATGGAGTACTCGGTGCAATTGGCAGCTGAGTAACTACCGAAGTTACAGAAGTTTGAACATTTGACTGGATAGGTTGTGGTTGCTGGGGTGGACCAGAAACTACAGGTTGTCCAGCTTGAGGGACCAACTGTATACTTGGCTGCAACACCTGTTGACCCTGTGATGGATCCCACACCATCATTCTGGGGAATTGACCCATAACAGGTTGAGAATACTGAGATCCATAACCGGATTGAGGATAGGATTGATAACTGAAAGGTACAGTTCCCATACCTTGAACATATGACTGAACTTGAGGTGGTTGATAACCTTGACTCGAGTATTGACCTTGAGGTTGATAACCTTGAGGTAAATACGGATACTGGGGTTGACCTTGACCTTGAGGTTGATACCCTTGAGGTTGATACCCTTGGGGTTGATACCCTTGAGGTAAATATTGATACTGAGGTTGACCCTGGGGTACATATTGAGGCTGGGGTTGACCTTGAGGCATGTATTGCACCATAGGTACATACTGACCTTGAGGTTGCCCCCCAGACACAATTTTTGTACCTTGAGGTTTCCCCCCAGGGGTTAATTGAGGCTGCCCCCCAGGCGGTAATTGGCCACCTTGAGGTTGAGAAACGGGAAATGAACCTGACATCATGTAAATGTCTCCTACACCCAACGGTATATTACCATTGTTTCCAGCTAATAACCCATGATCAATGGGTTGAGGAGATGCCCCCGCAAAGGTACCAGAAAGCGATTGATACCCGGTGGGAACGGAAGGACCGCCGTGTAAGAAAGATTCAGGAGACGACTGACCAGACATATTTACAGGAGTATAAATACCTCCAGGTGGAAAAGGAGTACGAGGTGTAGAAAAACCTATCCCTGAGTTGTCTAAATAATTGGTTAACGAAAGGTACCAAGTAGTACTTCTAGGAGGACTGTAAAAGATAGATTCATGCTCCCTGAGCTCAATAGTAAGTTGATCTTCAAGGTTAGAGACACCTATTTCTTCCTCTGGAGCAAGTTCTTCAATAGCAATCAGACCAGTAGGAAGATTTTCGGTGATAACTCGCTCTACTCTTGGTGAATCTGGAACACTAGAAGTCGGAGTAACAGGTTCAGATATTTTAGGTTCTTCGCCTGTATCACTAGTAGACGAAAAACTACCAGCAAGCTCAGAAACTGTAACAGCTTCGAGATTATAACCTGTCTCTAGACTTTGGTAATCTGGATGGACTACCAAGGAAGATTCTCCTTCTTCAGGTGAACCTACTCTACTGCCACTAGGAGGAGTTACAAGGACCTTCAAACCTTCTAGATTACTCGGGTCGTCTCGAGGAGGCTCACCCTGAAGTCTATGGGATCTCCTCAACAATTCGGCCACAGAAACAACTTCAGGAGACTGGCCCCGAAGTCTACGGGACTGTCTCGGTAATTCCGCCACAGCTAAAAACTTTTAACTACTACACACGAAAATAAAGAAAAATCTCAAATCAAACCACCTAAAGTCTCTAAAGAACCAAACAAATTTGAAGCACACGCCTAAAGAATCTAGGGCGTCAAACCAAGCACAAACAGTAGCCTTCCAGACCGAAAACACTAGTTGGAGATGAAACCCAACATCGCCGGATTCAGTACAGAAGTGGCGGGTGGAACAGTTACCCCGGCAACCTGCTTAATGAATAGACCGGCACAAGTTCCTCCACTTTAACCATCTCGAGTGAAGTGAACCCCCCGGAAAATCCAAGTGAGTCTAGCTAACGTCTGCTCCAGGTACAGTGGGATCTTCCCTCCACCGTCACCTCGGTAGAATCCTAAAGATAATGGTCACTAAGGTTACCAACCGCAACAAATGCACCTGGGGGAACAGTCTACACTCCAACAGCACGCAAGGGCAGAGTATCAAGCTCAATCCCCTTGCCGGTTCCTTGAAAATAATCCAAGGTTTACCGACAAGTGACCCCTGGCTCCTCGACAATGGTTAATCCGAGGTTTACCGTTTGTAATGCGTGCGTGTCTGGCGTCGTTCCCAACGAGGGAGGATTGATACCCTCACTGGTTCGGACACGAGCTCGTGCTTCTCCTTTAAGAGGAGCTTTCCCAGAGTACAAATGAGACAATTGGATTTATTCTATCACAGGATAAGCTACTTGTTTGGTTTTGTTGTCTTGGAGAGTTAATTACTCTCCTACTCCAAGACACTAGCCTGATCTAAATTGGTGTTTCAGAGCCCTAGTAAATAAAAGTTACTAAGTTGATTTTACTTTAAGCGTTAATTTTATGGTTTTTCTTAAAGACAAAAGGTAGCGGAAGTGAAACCAATGGTGTGTAGACTCGACTCAAACCACTACAAAGATGCACCTAAGATGATTTACGCTACTTTTCTCTTTCAATGAAACTCCTAACTAAGAGAGTTGGAAAATGCAAATTTTATAGAAAACAACTTTCTTAGTAAAGACAATCAAAGAAACAATTCTCTTTATCTTTCCAAGCATACAAACATGACCACTCCTTACGTGCACGAAAAATTCTTTTTCTTTCAAAATCCCTCAAAGCTACTTGAAACAAAACTTTTCAAAGGAGATGTTTTTGTATTTTCTCTTATTTAATAAAGCATATAAATCTATTTTTACGAAAATCAATCTCAAAAGCTATAAAATCTATGAAAAATTGACTCACAAGTAAATCAAAAAGAAATTTACTCTAAGCAAACCTAACGAGGCAAAAGCCTACAAAGATGATTCTAGGTTGTTTTACTTGACCACAATCAAGCCAAGGACCAGCTAATGCAGAATCAAAAGACCAGTCAAAACAAAACTCAAATATTTTTGTTCTTTTTGTAAAATGGAATTCAATACTCAATCAATCAAGCACTTCGAAATTTGCCAAAAAGACAACTCAAAGGTAGGTTGCTCTCACAGGTAGACTTTACGACAGGTCCGACTCCTAAGAAGGCTGACAAAACCAGAGAGATTTAAGGCTTGACAACTTCTACCGCCAAAGTCACTACAGGACCTACTCAAAAATCAAACCCTAGGGCTTAAACTTCTATGAAATCCACTAAAACACTCAATGCTATCGAAACAAGTTCAGGTGAAGATCTTTGACAAGAGACTAATGGATCTGGGCAGTAAAAACTATGAAAAAGAAAAATCTAAGAGGAAAAATGTAAAAAATGGAAATTTCTTAATTTTTAGCAGGGTACGCAGGCAACCTGTTAAGCCAGGTGTGGGCCCGCTCTGTGCACACAGTAACAGTGCGTACAAGTACGCACTGTGCAATACTCAGAGGGTGCGTACTACTGAAAAAGCCAAGAAAAACTAAATTCAATCTAACCCTAAGCTAACCCACCCAAATACAAAGTCACAGAGCCAAAAACCAGAAAATAAATGACTTTTCTCAGATCAAAGTTGCATACAAAGGAAAAGACTTTCACATCAATGGATTCCCCAGCAGAGTCTCCATTTTGTTAGGCGGAAAGAGTCGATAGTGCGGACACAACCAACCTCCCTAGGAGCCTAAGACTCTCTAGTGACAAACAAGACAAACAAGAGCAATCCTTCTCTAAACATGCATTTACTATACGAGAAATCAAGTGTTTAGATCCTACCTGTAGTCCAACGCTGTTGTAGCAGTCAAACCTCGCTGATCTGGATGAGCTCCTCCTTCACTTCGAAACCTTCGTTCACTAACAATCAAACGATTAAAAAGCACTTGATAATCTCATAAAATAAAACATATTTAACACATAGACCAAGGAGTACAGGAAACAACTCATAAATAACAAGTTATTGAGAAGAATGGACTCATTTGCATTAATAGGAAACAAAAGGAACAATTACAACCTGAGCCTTGGTGTTGTGCAAGTCCCTCCCAGGGTCCATCAAGAGTTCTCCTTTACTTTGACAAAGCTCACACACTTCCAAATAGAACAAGCAAATATGACAATCTCTCCTCACAAGCTTCTAAATGGGAGTCCTAATTCCAGCAGCATCTACCCTTAGAAATGTTTAGCTTTCAACCTCCCCTCCTTCTGGCCCAATGCCTGTATTTATAGTGCTCAAGAGGAAGTTATTCAGGTCCACCATCAATGGGATAATCCCCTCTTTGGATGGGATAGCTCCCTTATTGATGGGATAAGTTCCTCTTTGGTAGGGGTACATGAACCATCTGGAGGCGCTTCATACACGTCCAACATACTTCTAGAAGCCTCTAGAAATGACCACAAGTAACTTTTTAAAGATGAAACTTGCGCATTTTGACCTTTACAGGGGTACGCACCTGCCCCTTTACATACAGAGCGTACAAGTACGCAGCTTTTGTGAACATTAGGTGCGTATCCGCAGGTAAGGTTGAGAGAACCTGCGTACCCAGAGATAAATACATTTATAAAGACTTTCTCTCTTTTTGGAGTTTGACATGGAGAGCAGAGGCATAAGACTTGCCCAGGAGGATAGCATGACTGTTGATAGAGCCATACTAACTGTAAATAGTCATGGTGACATTTTTTAGTGTAACACTTGTCAAAGTTGATGTAGATATGTTTATCTACACTTTATGCAAGAATTTTAGTGCTATACTTTCGTGTGATTGAATGGGGCACAGTCATGGATAATACCATATTTTTAAACGGCTTAAGCAAGGTTCAGTTTGTTGTGTCAACCAGTACTCTAAGTTTAGCAATAGTCCCTAGTCTAACCAGCTTCCCAAACAACCTGTCCTTCCAGATTGGCACAAGGACTCAACATTTCATTTTCTTTTACATAAGTCCTTCCAATTTCAGGCACAAGGACTAGAGCACAATTGGATTTGCCACAGGGTATATGATAGTGAGCTTAGCCCATGAAAGTAGGTTTACTTGTAGATGACAGGTATTGGAAAACTTAGTGTGGTGGATGGGACCAATGGAGAATAACTTCAAACCTTACAGGCAAGTATAGGCTAGGTCTGAGTGGGATTTTACAAATGCAGCGTTTCTCCATGCCAATCCAGCTATGGTTACACATTTTTCGTTTTATAAAGATGCCCCTACATGCTCCAGGTATCTAGGTTATCAATAGATCCTACCTAGTTCCCAACAGATGCTAATGATTGGCTTCGATTTAAATTCCACCACTGATTTTCCAGTTCTCATAGGCTCATTGAAAGTTCGTTTGATTTGCAAGGTAACGATGAATTTATGATCGACAGACTCATCAGCAGGTTAATGAGGGAGGTAAAAGATGAAGGTGGAGAGTGAGGTCAATCTGAAGAGAGTTATAAAATGTGAAAATGAGACCAGAGGACTGAAATCAATTGGATGAAAAGGACTGAAATTCAAAACAGAAGGAAAATAAACTTTGCGGAAAAAAACAAGAATGGAAGGGACAAAAATATAACTAAGCTAACAGCAAAATAAAATGAATTATAACCTAGTCGGGAGGTAACCACCATATGGTGGCTACTGGAAGTATCTCTTAAGATGTTGGCCATTAATAGGGAGTTTTTCAGTTTCTCCCTGTAAAGTTTTCAATTTACAAGTTCCTTGACCAATTTTTTCCTCAACGTAGAACATGCCCAACCATAAGTGTTGGAATTTCATGTGCTTACCTTTTAGCTCACTCAACTTGTCCCATTTCAAGACTAGATATCCTACTTGGTAATCTTTATCTCCTACTAGATGGTGATCAAACCATCTCTTCAAAATCATTTGGTGATTTTTAAATTTATTTCTAGCTTTGTCTCTCAATTCCTCTAGCCTCACTAGTTGGTTAATCCTTTTTTGAAGGCTGAAGGGGTCCCTCTCGAAGCTTGGTATAGCTGTAAAGAGGTAAGGGTAATGCTAGGAGGCAATATGGATTCCTGTCCATAGATGAGGAAGTATGGGGAGTTTGTTAATGCTACTTTTGGGGTGATCCTATCAGCCCAAAGGGCATTTGTTAGAGTGTTGTGCCAATTCCTCTGGTTGTCAGCGAAAGATTTACAGATTATGCGGATGAGGTTTTTATTTGAGGACTCTGTAACTCCATTTCCCTGGGGGTAATTACTTTATGCATACATTATGTGAATTGATTTATCAATTGAAAATTCAGTCAATTCCAGTGATGAAAAGTAAGAATCATTGTCAAATATGAGAGCGTCAGGGATGCCAAACTTGCTGATAATAAAGTTCTCAATAAATGATATTACCTCATTTTCATTTACCTTCCGAGGTGAGATGGCTTTGGTCCATCTAGTGAAGTATTCGGTCACCATGAGTATATACTTATGCTACTGTGAAGAGTTCTAAGTGATCTCGCTTATGACATCTAGGCCCCATTCCTGGAACGGGTGATAAATCATAACAGGCTTGAGGGGAATGACTGACATTCTTTCTCGTCCTACAGTACTTTGACATACATTGCATTTCCGAGTGTAGGAATGTGAGTCTCTAGACACTGTGGGCCAATAATATCTAGCTCTTAATATTTTATGACCAGTGGTCTCTCCGCCATACTGACCACCTGCTAGGCCGTCATGCATTTCTTTCAAGATATGATTGGCATCATCCTTTTCTAAACACCTCATCCAGATTCCATCATAATTTTTTATGTATAATGTGTCATTGGCCAAGTGATACTAATTAGATTTCAATCTGAGCACTCTCCTTCATGATGCATCCATGTGTTCATTACATGATCCTCATGTTAGATAAAAGTGTATGTCGTAATACCATGACTCAGGATCCAAAAGGACTTCCGATGTTTCATGCTCACACATCAGCGTCTCATTAATCCATAGGGGCTCCTCCCTGAATTCTACTTGTACATTTTGCATGCTTTGCACTTCTATTTCTTCGAACTCCCCTTATTTATCCACCAAGGCTTCTGCTACTAGCCTACACAATCCCTACCCTCGAACTATCTTCACTGGCTTAATCTCGAGGTCGAATTCTTGAAGTGCGGTTATCTAATTCCCTATTTGTTCACCCATTTCTTTTTGCATGAAGAGGGATCTTATAGCAGGATGGGGAACAATTACGTTAGTCCTGGTCTTTAATAAATAAGGGCGGAAATGTTTTACAGCTTTAAAAATCACAAAACCTTGTTTCTCCACGTTTGGGTAGTTCAGTTTTGCTCCCTAAAGATTAGAGCTCATATAAGAGATAGGGACTTCATTTCCATCATCATTTTCTTGGGTGAGGATTGCGGCATATGAAACATTAGAAGAGAAAGTGTAAAATAAGAATTCCTTGTCAAAATTGGGCTAACCAACGCAGGAACTTATCTGATGGCCTCCTTAATTCGCTGAAATGATCTCTTAGCTTCATCGCTCCACCTATACACAACACCTTTCTTCATCATTATTTGCTTGGGATGCACTAGTTCTACGAAACCTGAAAGAATTTCCTAACGAAATTAATTTTGATGAAGAAATATTGCATTGCCTTTTTATTTGCAGGGGGTTGCATTCTCACTATGGTCTCTATTATTTTGGGATCAATAACAATCCCTTCTTTAGAGAGGATATGACCCAGTAGTTTCCCTTCTATAACTGCAAAAATGCTCTTCTTTGGATTCAACAATATTCCGTACCTTTGGCATCTTTCAAAAATTTGTTTTAGGTGATAGATATGATCACTTTTGTGATATGAATACACATTAATGTCATCCATGTACATTACTATTGATTTGTTAATCAATTCTAGGAAAGTTATGTCCATGTCTCTCTAGAATGTGGCACCTGCATTAATAAGTCCAAAAGGCATTTTACGATATGTGTAAGTGCCCCATTTGGTGTTGAAGGTTGTCTTGAGCTGATTTCCATTCGCCACCAACACTTGATTATATCCAAAAAAACCATCCAATAGGGATAACATTTCAAACCCAGAAACACACCGAAGAATATGTTCCATAGAAGGGATAGGATAGTTGTCTTTTTGTGATGCTTTGTTCAGGTTTCTGAAATCAATACATAACCTGATGTCTCCATTTTTCATTCTTACTGGCATGAGATTGGATACCCAATGGGTGTGCCTGACAGGGAAAATGATTTTGGCATCCAACATTTTGTTTAATTATTTCTTCACCAATGGTTCCAGGATTGGATGTATCTTTCGAAGCTTTTGTTGGTATGGCCTAACATCCTTCTCCAATGGAATCACATTCTGTATAACACTGGTATCAAAGGTTTTTAAGTCACCATATGTCTATGCAAAGACATCCTTGTACTCTTTAAATAGCTTAACAAATGAAACCCTTTCTTGTGGAGAGCATCCTAAGCCCAAATTAACAATTTTTTGGGTCTTCTTTGGTTCCAAGGTTGACCGATTCATACTTCATGGATGAACTATGCATTTTTCAGTTAGTCAGCTTCTTGAATTTATCATGCAGGTCATACAAGTGCTCCATCTTGACAACTGACTTGGGAATTATATTGGATTGATCTTTTCCCTCATCTCCCCTCTCATTCATAAGCCTGTCATGCTCTTTTTCATCAATGACTTCATTTGTGAATGTCTTCTCACAGTGCAGGAACTCAAGGATTTGCTTGTCATCTTCGAACACCTGCTAATTTGAGACGTTATCAGGCACAGATGGTCTCAAAATCAATTCAACATAATATTTATTCTTGTTTAATCTAAGATCAGGAAAAATTTTTGAAGCCATACTAGCCATCAGATCGGCATATCAGTTTTTCCCTCAAGGTATGTATGTGATATTAAAATAATCAAAATTGTCAATTAAGCTTCATACCTCATGTTGGTATCTTACTAGGTGTGGCGAATTTCAATGTATCCTTTTCCTTACCTAGTCGACAATTATCTATGAGTCACCAAAAACTTTAAGATTTTTCACCTTCATATCAATTGCTTTCTTCATGCCCTGCAGCAAGCCTCCATATTCTGTCATGTTGTTGGTGCACGCAAACTCCAACCAACTGTCCATTAGATGTTGGTTCCCTTACGGGTCAATGGGAATGCTCCCAACACCTGCACCTTCAAGGCAGTTATAGCCATCAAAATAGAGTATCCAAAATATAGAATCTAATTTTACATCAATTTAATTGATTTCTAAAAAATGAGTCCTATCATCTACTATAATATAGGATAATTCATCAGTTGGATTATAGGGGAGAGCTTCCAATTGTTTGTTTGTCACAGTTTCTTCAACTGTCTCTGCATGGAATTCTCCGAAACAGGTTTCGATGGCACAAATTTCGAAACTATAATTCCCAAGGATAAAGTTGGTAAAAATTATAGGTTCATTGGGGCCATTTAGTTCCATCACCACATACTTCATGTATCTTTCTCGATCAACCCTCAACATATCACCTTTTCCCTTCTGAGGTAGCAAGAGATGGGACCAATCAATTGAGAAATATTCATTCAGTTTTCTTGACCAGTCCATACTAAGCAGCATTTGATAAACCTCGGGTATGTCAACTACCATTATGTCAATTAATTGTGTGTACTATGGTTTGGTAGCCATCCAAACCAACACATCTTTCAATTCCTCAATTACTTTCACATTCATTCTATCCAATTGCATAATTCTAGTTCCAGTTTCTCGGGTATCGCGTGAAGTCTTTTAGCAACAGCATAAGGCATAACAGTGGATGAGGCACCAGAATCTACCAAGAAATTGTGAACGTTCATGTTGAAGATCTCAAATGTGATAAGGAAAGGTGGAGTCATGGATTTTCATTTCCTTCCTATCATTGCTGCACTGACATCTGGGGGGTTCGATTCAATTTTGACAAAGTGGCTTCCATAGCTGATGGTGTTTGGGTTGTACTAGGGGTAATAAAAGGTCTGGACACCAACTTCTTGGTTTTTCTGCTCGGAACAGCGGGAGATTGACAATTCTATTCATTCATAGCTTTCAAGAGCAGATCTCTTTTCTACATTAATTTTAGCAAATTGAAGTATGTGATATTAGCTCGAGATTTCTTAAGATCATCCACAATGTTGTAATCAATGTTATAAACATGGTAGGGCAAAGTAAACATACTGGTTTTACCATTCTTAGGTGGGAATTTACCATTTTGAGTCACCTTCGTTGCAGTCAGAGGTGTATTATCTTTCTCTAGATAGTTTGCAACTGGACTACTCTTGGAATCACCACTAGGTCTACCCTTCTCAATAGGAACTTTGGAAGCGGATGTCTTCAAAGGGTGAACATATTTCTTTGTCTAGTCTACAGGCTTCATCACACTGGCAAGTGGCCCTTTACTTCATGTGTGGATTTCATTAGTGTAGATTTATATCGTACTATCTCATTCTTTGTCACCATTCACATTTGTATAGAAATCCCACAGTACATTGATTTGAGATTCTTCATCCAAGGGCTCTTCTACTTGGTATTCTTCCTCATTTTCTTTTTCTTGCTCCAGCTCCACTATAGGTTCTTTCTTGTTAAGGAGTGATCTGATAAGAGCCAGCTCTTCCATATTTAAATTCCCTTAATTGGGTAGAGTAGGCAATGAAATTTGACCATGACCACCTTCTGTCTTCTTATGATAGAAAGGCTTGAAAGATTTTCTATTGTTATAATCGCCTACGTTCCCACTTGTACTCTCTCCAAAATTCCTTTTCATATCGATGACTATGTTTGTCAATTTCTTAATGATCTGATGCAAACCTTCCACATCTGTGGTATCCTTTTCTTTGATTTCAACCCCTTTGTTATCACTCCCCTTATTCTTCTTGGATGATTGAAAGGCTTTCTTTTCTTTGGTTGTATGATGACATGTTGTGAGACTGATCATTTCATTCTTGACTTTTACTACTTCATCGGTAGCACCCTATAAGGTTTGTGCGTTACTCCCTTTGACCCACATCACAGTAGGTATATGGAGAGAAATGATGTAGAATTCCATGAGCACCTCCTTAGTAGGTCTAGCATTAGCCAAGATTCTGTTGAACAAAGTGTTGAACCGGATGTTAAAATCCTTGACCTTTTCTTTGGTTTCCATTTTGAAATGGGATAGTTCTAAGACTAATGTCGTAGGTGTTTTGTCATCGCCAAACTTGTCTAAGAAGGCCTCTTGAAAGGAGACCCATGAGGTGATCAATCCTATTCTCAAGCTAAAGTACCATGTGGAGGCTACACCAATCAGAGTAAAAGGGAATAATCGACATCCTACATCTTCATTGGCTACCCCCAACATGTGCACGGCCAGGAAGAAAGAGTGAATATGGTTATCAGCAGTGTCACCCCGCTTAGGGTAAAATTTAGGTAGTACTCTTTCTGCGTTCTTAGGTAAGGGATGTTGCTGCCCAGGTACCGCTACGACATCCTGAGCGAGCCAGGGAGGGAGTGCTCCCAGAGGAGGTGGGCATTGGTTCCTACCCGGGTGAAGCTGATTCCCAACTAGAAGAGGAACGTTAGCCATACTATGGATTGGGGGGTTTTGGTTGAAGGTTTCTATGAGGCGTTCTTTATTAGGATTTCCCAAATTAGGCCATGGATTACCTTTAGAGACTGGATCCTCAGGAATTTCTTCCCAAGGGGTGTCGATACTTTGCAAGGATTCTAGCACAATATCTTCAAGAGAAGGGGTTGCATATGTCTCTTTGTTTATGGGATAGATCCTTGACTTTATTTTGGGTTTTAGAGGTAAAGAGTGAAATATGGGGAGTTGAGAGAGGGAACGAGCGTAAGCTCGAGTAAGTACTCTGACTGGTTGTTCCTGAGTGACCGGATACTCCCATAGTATCTCTTCTTTGGGTGACCTAGACACGGGACTTAGAGGGATCTCTACTTCTTCGAAATGAGGCTCTTCCAAATGAGCGGGATGATATTTTCGACCTTTACGATCCATACATTAATAATTTCAAATCCATGCATGACATTTATAGATGAAATGATGAAAATCTATGGAGGACAGTTCAGGCCCTCTTTCTAGTACCAATTTATTGATGCAACAAATGTTCATTGTGCCAACAAGGGGTATTAACCCGATCGAAAACCACAATTAGATCTACTTTCGTTTGGAATGGATAGTTCCAATGGGTTTTAAAGGATCACGTAAACTGTTATAGGTGTTGAAGATTGCTTCTTGGAGGAAGACTTCAATTAAATCAACAAAAGGAATAGCTAACATATATGTATCAAATCTTATCTACACTAATTCTAACTACTTATAATAATCCTAATTATTCTAATCTATCCTGCAGGATAATAAAAAAAGAGATTAAACATCATATATAAATTCCAAGTCCAAATGAATCAATTAACGGTTCACAGATGAACAAGGTTGTATTAAAAATTAATTGCAATATAATTACTCATACAAGAATACACATTCCTTTCCATACAAATAAAACTTGCAACTAATGTTTAACAAGGTTTCGAATCAACAAATGCTCATGAATTAACCACGGTAACAAATTATATTTGAACAACCAAGACTAGTCATGAACTGTCTGTTATCAATATGCACAAAAACAAATCACATTTATATTTATGCCAGCAACAACATCCTAATTCTAAACACATGAAAGAAGAGGCAAATCAATCTAACAAAGGCGCTTTCTCGACCAAACATGCTTCTTTATTAGCACACTAAATCAAAAGTTGTTCTGCCCCTAAAAAAATGTCCTCCCTCCATCTCTGGAGGTAATACTTATGCAGGAAGAAATTGACTCTCTGTATCCCCCTAACCCTCCACCTTCCCGGCTTATTCAATATACAAATTAAACATATGGATGCAGAACGGTTCATCCAACTCCGACACCTTAAGGCTACATTTGTTGGGGCATTTTATTTTCTGGGGAAAATGAAAGGATGTCAATTAAGAGAGTGTGACTGTGTGTCATCTCTGTACACCTGTATGGAGCTGACATTATTCCCTATCATTTCCTAAAGGAAACTAAAGACACTGTGCTCATTATCCCACATCTGGCATGTTTTAAGGTGTATCTAGAGGTAATGACATCTTGATGGATCAGCGCTGTCATGAGTGCTTCCACTGAACATAGTTCATGCCTTCTTTATGCACTATGGCACTTTGTATCCCTTCCTTGTAGCGTATGTTTTTGCAATATCGACATTAGCAGTGCAGAAGTTTCGTATTGATATAAATCACATTCATCTATTTTCGGTCCACTCGAACGCGCCTCTCTTCTCTTGGTCCTCGCCTATCGAAATAGTCATATTAGCTTATGATTAAGAGAAATATGACAAGCATGCCTAAAAAAAAATCTTTCTCTCAATAACACTTTTATAAGATCAAAAGGAACAAGTGTGAAAGAATCAGCCCCTGGTTCAGCCAAGGTTAAAATGCGATCAAGTTGCAAACGCACATTGCAGTGGGCAGTCATAGGAAACATCTCCCTCATCCTGCTGATTGTGATTTGCGATTGGCCAGACCCAAAAATGTATGTATTTAATTTAATAATCCCTCTGGGTCTGCCATATCATATCACGATGTGTATTAGAGGAACATCAGTTTGCCTTTGAAATCTATGAATTTTAATAGATCTAGTGTGTTTCCTTTTATTTATTAATTCGTGTTAACATTGGTTCAACCTTAGGTTTTTAATTCATGCATTGCTTAAGTCCCGCAAGAATAAATCCAATTTACATTGAAAATTGGCACATAACACAGAACCAGATCTGAAATCCAGACTTCAAATATTATATACTGGAGCCCATACCCTTTGGCTCCGTGAAACACTATCACGTCACATCGTTTCAGTGGGGAGGAACCGGACTTATTGAACTGTCAAACTCTAATATTGCGGTGGCGGAAGCAGACCCGAAATTATATTATGTTGCGCTTAATAATCTTAGTGGGTCTGCCAGATCACAAAAAACCTTATGTATGGGTTTTGTCAATTGCGATATGCGATAGGCCAAACCTGAAAAATATATGTGCTGCAGTTAATAATGCCAACGGGTCCACAATATGGGATTTTCCTTTAAAAACCTAGACCATAACATTTTATAGGAATACACAGGGAAACACAGGAAAACCCACGGCCAGACCATAAGACCGGACTTCAAATATTATGCACCTGGGTCTATAGTTATCGTCAGGTCCACTAATCACGTCACGTTGTATGTATAAGCCTCGAGCTCCGCCGATTGCGATATGTGATAGGCTGGACCCGAAAATATATGTTGCATTTAATAGTTTCGATGGGTCTGGTATATCATAGTGTGCCTCATATATAAACCTTGGGTTTTTCTAATTGTGATATGTGATTGGGGAAGCAGACCCAAAAATATATTTATTATGCTTGATAATCTTGGCAGGTCCGCCATTAGCGGAACGTTGAAGCTTGGGCTTTGGGTCTTATCAAACTATGATTGCGATTTGCAATTGGAGGCCTGATCGCATCACATTTATTAATGAGAGATATGCCTTTCCCTTTGATCAATGTAGCCTGTGATATAAATAAAGGTATGCAATGAGGATGTGCAGAGATGTTAAGTCAAGCATGCTCTACAAAATAAGAATAAGGATGCGATGGAAGGTTTTGAGGGGTAAAGAATTTTTCTCTTTCATTCGAAGAGTTATCATTCAAAGAAATGAAAGAGAAAAATTCTATGGGACCCATTCAAATTTTCTGCCAGAGCAGCTTTTAATAGGGTGATGTTTGTGGCCACAACACAAAGGAGAAGCAGAAGAAACCTATGCTGGTGAGACATTCACTGAGGAAGAATCCAGAGGTACGACAGAAGGAGAAAAAAGATAAACAATCAAAGAAAGTGGTATATCTAGATGAAGAAGAATTCCAAGGCATAGAGGAATTGGATGTTGAAGAGGTCGAGCCTATCACATGGCTCCTGGAGTATATCCCTTCACAGAAAGGGAAGGCCAAAGTTACAAAAGACCCTAGTTTTAGGGATTTTACAATCTTGATGCCCCTATTACCAGAACATGTGGAATTTGAAGGCACAACCTTAGTGCACATTCCAGTGCTAAATATGGAAGATTGGGACCTCACGGACGACTACAAATGACCACATTTGGAAACTACCCAGTACATGACAAATATTTACTACAAAGATACTGGTTTTACGCGGTTGGAACCCATGTAGTGGGTCAGAGGCGTTGAGCAGGCTGGGTTGTTGCACATGCTCTATGTGCCACATTTTCATAGATCAATAATTAACACGGTATGTGTGCACCATCTCCTTGAAATGGCCAACGATGGGTGCCTATGGCTTGGGGAGGCCATCCTGTTCACATATATGTTTATTCATCAAATAACGAAGATGCCCTATAAAGGGGAAGACCCTACCAAGGAGTTTGGAGGGAAAACTGAAGAAAAAGAGTTAACAAATAAGATGAAGGTAGAATATAGTCTCATTAATAAGTCACATGGATACTATATCTTCTCCATTTAGGACCGAGTGTTGCAGTTTGCCTCCCAGATTCTTGTACAGAAAATCAATAGGAAATGTCACACAGACGAAGTTTCAATGCCAGTAGTATCATTAGCTTCCCAGTGTGCTAAGGGTGTTCAACACAACTGGGTGAAGTATCTGTGCAAGGAGTTCCTCATGAACTATCACGAAGCTTAGGAGGATAGCAAGACATTCCACTATGCATGGATTTTCTTGTCAATAGTCTTAGTAGCATGGAAGTTGCTAGAGGATAGCCAGTTTCCTCTGGAGGTGGAGGATTTACCCGGGGTAGCGAAGTTCGCTTTGCTGTGAGCAAAAAAGGATCTGGAAAGGATCAAGGATTCAAAAATTTTGTAGATCTTGATGGAGATGGACCTTAGAATAGTTATCAGTCAGAAGCCAAGGTTGTCCCCAACATTGTTTGAGAAATTGACGGCCTTTGCCGAGTTCAAGGTTGATTTCCACAACGTTTCAATCAGGGCACGAAAGGACACAAAGTGCATATGGCACAAGATGTCATATTTAGTATCTGAGATAGATGTACAAGAGATCATGGGGAGTTGGCCAGTGGAGTGGAGAAAACCCACAAAGCTTGGTGTAGTTACTAGCAAAGGTGCAGGAAGTTCGGTTGCACAGTAAACTACTACACAGAAGTGAAAAAAACATCTCAGAAGGCAACGTGGGCTCTGGTTGAGCAGAATAAGAATGAATTTGTTGTTAAAGAAGTTTCAAAGAAAGAGCGAGTAAAGAAAGAGTGCAATGCAAAAGAGCATGTTGAGAAAGAACGCCCAAATACAGAATATGTCAAGGAATTGGCTTTGTAGAATATAGATGAGTAGGAACTTTCAGGACAGGAAGGAGGCAATGGAGAGGATAAGAACACTCCCTTCACCTTGAAGAAGTGTAGAAAGGAGTAGGTTGTTGGGAAACAAAAGAAGCATAACTCAGATAAGCAGACGCGCATCGACCTAATGGTCCTGACAAAAGGGGATCTCGACGAGATCGGTGAAAAAGTCAGAGACACAACAATAGGGTTGTGGTCGTAGTTTGAGAAACAACACATGCAGATGATGGGGAGTGTCCAAAAGGATCTATGCGAGTTGTAGATCTAGAATGGCAGGATTCAAGTGATAGTTGGGCAAGCAAGTGGGGTGCAAGCAAGCCTGGCACAAGGAAGTGGAATAGTAGAAAAACTAGAACAGACTCTAGACCTCATAATAATACCTTTACCGAAAGGGTCTGTTTGCGTGGAGTCAGATGAGGACCGCATTGTGTTAAGAATAGTGAAGGACATGGGAGTTAACTTGGTCATGCTTTCGCTTCAGAATCTCCATGCATTACATAAGGGGGTTTCAGATGAGTTAAGGATTAGAGAGCAGTGCACCCTCGCAGTCCTAAGTGAGTTCAAGGTGAATAATGAATAGATGTTCGTGAAGAGAGATCAGGCCCTGAAGGAAAAGGAGGAGCTGCAAACATGAAGTCAGAGCCTGGAGACAGCAATAGAGCAGGCCTACAAGATAGCTCTAGAATTGAACATCTCGGATGATGCCATAGCTACAACAAAAGTCAGAAAACTGGTTGTTTCAGTATGTGCATCAAAAGTTGAGATCGAAAGAGTTACTTTTGATTTTCAAATGAATATATCATAACTGCAACTGAAGTTGCAACCAACTACTCCACAAGAGGTTTGGGAGAAACGCAGAGTAGCGACCAAAGAGAATATGAACACATTGGATACTGCAGTCATAGATTGTGCAATGATGTTTGACCAAGCCATGGAGTTGTGGAAGAACTTGCAAGAGGACCCAAACTTGCAGAGGTTGAACAAAGATGTCAGCGAGACACAACACAAGTATGATGAAGTTAGAGTGACTATGCACACTTTGGCACCAGGGAAATGCCTCACGAAGTTGAAAGAAGGCAAGCATCTCCAAGCACAGAAAAATTAATTACAGAGAAAAGAGGCCCTTCTAAAGGCTAGATTACAACCATGGTTAGAGGAAGCCTTCCAGCTTACTTTGTCACTTCAAGAAAATCTAGAGGTGCTACAACAGACACAGAGGAAAATGCACCTAGAAGTGTAATGCTCGACAATAGAGAAGTTGGTAGAGGAAGTGCAGTAGGTTGCAGTGTAGAGCGTTGTTGACATTATAGCATTACAGGTCGAGCTAGGTGGTATCCAAAGCAAGATCGAGGCTCCAACTGAGTGAATCGAGGATGAATCACCATATTTGTGTTTGGGGCTTGTTGGGATAGGGTGCCTAGAGCCAGTTTTGGGGTTAGTTAACCCAATTTTTTTAAAATATTTGTAAAGAATGTAAATTCTCCACAAAATGTGGATGCGGAGTGCATAGCTAGATAAGAGTTAAAGAGGCTTTAGCCCCTTTTTTGGATAAGTAATACCTACCCACTCTATGACGGATTTATATTGGTTTCTACAGGCAGGTTTTCCAAGAGCTTTCCCGCTTTCTTTAGCAGGGAACCCAAGCAGGAAGGCCCGTGGTATGGGGATTTACTGATGGCCAGAATCAGACTCTGGTGGGCCTTTGTTTCGGAACATTTTATCCCGTGGCCAGAGAAAAAGGACTCTTGGTGGGGGTGGAGATGGCTTGACTTACCTTACTTCCACCGAAGGGCTCATAGGGAGCTCTTTGCCTTTATTGAGGTAGGTAAGGCGGGATGGGGACTTTAGCATGCCAGCCTTCCTTATCCCCAATGCCAGCCTGAGTTCACAAATCGCGTAGCTCTGGATTGAACCCCGCAAGCCAGACATATTTGCCAGCCAGTCAACTCCTTTCTTATGATGCGGTAGGCGGCGTTTCCTACATCTTCGATCGTTAAGGATCCTTCTACAATCGATTTCTCTTTCCTTTACAGATGATGTATGTGGGCCTGCACATACCCGAAGTCTAGCCATCCATAAATCAATAGCAGGTCATTCTCTCTATTTCATTCTATCTTCAGGTCTTTTCCACGGAGATCAGCAGCGATTCCTCTTCGTTCGGAACCTGACCTATCCTTTTCCTCTCCTCTATCAGGCAGGCGCGGGCAGATCGATTATCCCGCTACTCCCAATCCCCTTTCCCCGGTGGAGTTCCAGTAATAAAGCAGCACCTTCTAATAGCCCCTGATCCTCCTCCTTCCGGCGCCTCCTTCCTTACTTCAGAGATAGATTTCCCCCCTTTATCACCCTTCCTTAGACCCCTCCTTATACCGCAAGCCAGAGAAGACCTGGCAAATCACCTTGAACCCATGCCAATCCGCAAGCCGGAGAAAACCACCCACCCAAATACGCCCGTACCATTGCCCACAAGAAAAGCCTTGAACCCATAATGAGAAAGCCGCAAGAAAAGCCAAGATTAGCAAGCCGGAGAGAGGCAATTTAGCTTGCCAGACCAGGACCCCGCCTGCACCCTGGCATGGGTAGTTAAGAATCACTCTGTGAATGCATATCCATCCCGCTAACGCTCTGCGAAGTAAGTGTTGTAGTGGGTTAATTGTAGAAGGGTAGGCATGACCTGCTAAGTATCCCCGAAGGTCTCTCTTTCACGGTGGAAAGAAAACACCACCTATTTCTTCGCCTGAGCTTGCTCTCTTTTCACTACCTGACTCTACAAAGTGCTGTCACAAAGTGCTCCCTTTCTACCTTCCTTCTCCTAAACTTACCTACTTACACCCTGATCTTATCCTTCCCCTGAACTCATGCCCTGAAGGGTAGATTTACTTTCCCATCTGGTTCATATTCTAATCCAGGCAGTCCTCACTGGTTGGTGAAAAGACGACTAACCCATGACTAACGAAGTGATATCTTCTGAAGGTAGCATCTCCATCTATCTCAGATCTTCCTCAACCCCTCTTAAGGGCAAGGGTAGGATTCGTACGCCCCACCAAGGTGCTGTTGGTTCTATTGGCCTTTGTGTCTCGCCTAAAGCAAGCCCACTTGGTCTGACCTCACCGTGCCATCCATCTCCAGGCTCCTTTCGCTGGTGTTGCCCTATTGGCTGGCACAGTGTGTCTCCTTGGCACCACTCCCCTGGGGCCTACAGTTCGCATACTATTCATCAACCTCCTTGCCCCTACATCCATCTGATCCGTAAACCAGGTAAAGGCTTCCCATCGAGTGAGCAGCGCTTAGGAAATCTCAGATGGAAGAGCTCCGATTCACCAGTTTTTAGAATCACCAATGGTACATGGGCTATGGTATTGTATTGAGGAATGCTATATATAGTTGAGTCATAACGAGTCTATGAGGTAGCTAAGAGTAAGTAAGTCAAGATAGAGATTGTTTTGGGCAAGTGCTAAGGCGGGAAGGCTTTGCTTTCCATACTTATGTGAAGGATGAAGGCTCCTGCATCTAAGTGCATAGGAGGCCTTGGTAATTCCATAGCTCAGTGCGCAGACCCTTGCAGCTAAGTGCATAGAGTAAAGAATTCTGTAATTTGAATGTTGAAGCTTAATAAAGACTGATTTTGAAGAAATATCTTGCATCTAATTATTATTTTTAAATTTTTTTATATTATGCTTTATTGCTCTATAATATGGTTTCTATGGAATAATGTATAAATGTTGCATGAATCTATTGGATCTATCATATTTATGCATGTCATAAGTAATTATCTGTGTTCACGAAGTTAACGGTTATTTCTGTTATGATTTATGAGGAATTAGATTGATCTGTGCGAAGGAATATCTAGGGTTATTAACTAATGCGCGAAAGTGGATATACTACTTCCTTAGGGTCTATAAAGTCTTATCATAGACCTTCACAAAGGTATAGAAGCCGTTTTACTCGAGTTATAGTGTCAAGCCATAGAAGGATACAAATCTGCATGAAGGTGGATCTAAGCTACAAGAGATTAATACCGCTTACCACACTATATCTAGATGTAGAAACCTAATTCTAGCATCCCCCAATACTACTTCAAGTGATATTGGAGCTTGCGCTATGCAGTTTGTTGCCAAAAGGACCAACAGTTAGGGTTTTGTTGGTTAGTGCGAACAAATTTGAACCTAGGTCAGGCCCACTTAAGCCAACAATGTATATGCTCGATTTGCAAGTCTCTTGATGGTATTTTTCTGGTCCTTGCCTTAACTTGTAAAGAATTTCACCTATCACTCCCTATTTTTCCTTCTTGCTTTAGGGGGCATACGTTACATAGTATTTTTTCAAACCTCCTGCACACTCCTTGTTTCACATCCTAAAGTGCCAAAATTTTGACAACTATGAACTATATTCATCATGAAACACATGCTGAAACATCCCTAAAGAATGGAAGAAAAACTACCCTGAGTCAATTCTGGAGAAAGTTGACAAAAACCCTAAATTTCAGGACCAACACTCTTTTCTCCACTACCTACCCATGTTGATGCCAGGCAATATTTCTTTTCCTTGTCACTTCCAGCACATGTTTTCATATGAAAATTCACATTGGACCTCTTATGGCAGGTTTTCTCGAAATGGAAGAGAAGCTTCGTATGTTGGAAGCTTCAAGAAACAATGAGTTGGATTTTTTTGGGTAGAGATATGCTCGAGCTCTCCCATTTGGAGCTCTTTATCCTACCTTTAAGGGCCTTCCCCTTGATATGTGGACCTTCCTCCCTCTTTAGTGGATCCCTAACTCCATCTCCCTTCCTATAAATCAAATCCCTTCCTTCCCCAAAAGTTTGGTCATTAATTTCCTGCATTCCTATGGTGATATTATGCCTAAATGTTTCCCATCTAACATGGATAAGGAGTGCTTAAAGAGTCTTGGCTTGGACTTGGACATCCACCAAAAGGAGGTCTCCAACATCAAGGCATTGGTTGTATGCTTCCATTTTTTATTCATTAATATATACATTTGATGTTCACATTCCACAAATGTCTAAATACTTTTGCATTTATCTTGATACTCCTTGATCTATCAAGTATTTTATGTATGATATATACTATGTATGCTTTGGTATTTTGCATTGTCTTTTGGTCCTTTTGTAGGTGCTCGGATGTAAAGAACAAGCAAGGAGCAAGACTAGAAGCTACAATATTGAATCCATCACCAACGGATCAAGCGTTTAAAATCAAAGTGAGGTAGTTTTATCCTTATCTCTCTATTTTTAAAACATAAGCTAGCAAAGTATGCATTATTTTGTTCAGTTTGTTGCTAGACCCACTTACTGTGCTAGAGAGATTGCCTCTATCCGCATATAGGACTTATCTTCACAACAACAGCCAGTCTAGATTAGTATGGCATAATATCACAACATATTAACTGATACTTGAATGTCATAACCCTAACCATTTGCATAGACCAATCCAATTTAGCATGATACATATAACATCAAGATCTTAATATAATAACCCTAATCATCATGTCATTAGCATACAACAACAACATGTTAACCTATAACATACTCATCAACAACATATAACATAATCATCAAGTTATCTAACATAATATCAATGCATACAACCATAAGTTACTATCATTCTTGACTATTTGACATGTTCTTATTACTATACTAATCAACTATCATCTATCATGTATGTGACCATAACATCAAAATACATGTACATAAACCTAATGTATATAACAATCCATTAACCTACCTACCTACATTTCAAACATACAACACATGTATGACAATCTTCTCTTACCCCAAAGTCTAATGTTGCAACCTCATTATGATGATCTACATATCCTAATCTATCTTAGCCTATGTTAGAGCCTAGATTTTCCTCAGGCTAAAAAGAAAAGGTTCTAGGTCAACATCAAACCACACTCAGCCTCATAGCTAGCCCTACGAGGATAGGAGAGGGCTCTCTCTGGGTCAATCTCAGCAAAAGATAATCAATGGGGCTGGAGATGACTGATTTAGCAACTGATTTTAGGCTAGGTATTAAGTGCAAAGGTTTTGATTTGAGTTCTTGAGGGTTTTGTGTTAGAAACAGGGAAAGGAAAATTGGGCTCGGGGATGAGGCACAGTTTCTGCAGAGTTCTGATTGGGGCAAGGAAGGAAATCGTTTTGATGCTTTAAATTGCGTGAATGGATAGATCAGACTGATGAGGAGCTAAGGAGAGCAAGAGAGTCTCGGTAATTCTCGTTAAACAGATGAAAACATGGAAATTTAAACAAATTCAATGGCAGAGCACAACAGTTAATGGATTCCACCTTAATCACTCATTTGTTCAAATTTAGAAGAAAAGAGAGGAAAATAATACACATAAAACTAATGAACTTACAATTACTTAGAGAAGCACACCATCAAAACATAAAGCCACATGGATCCCAAATAGTTCTGCAAAACCCTGGTCTTTCCTTAGCCAAAAATGCAGAGATAGAATGTACAATGATATGCCAGAGCAATCCCAAGTGTCCAACCATAAAAATGACTTAGGAATTACATGATATAGACTAGCCCAACCCATTACCTTGCCTCTAGGGGTCGAGCTCATCATTCTAGGACCTATTTCAATTAATTCTAAAAAAAGCACTAAAATCTAGGCAATCAAAACAAATTGGCTCCATAAGGTAGGAAACTGGTTCATTCATTAAATTTTCACTTTTTGGTGAATGAATCCTCTAGAAAAAGTAAATAAGTGCCAAAATTACATCATGTTTATCCAATTACATCAATATAGATAAAAAATTACATCATAAAGCAAAACTAGTCAAACTGGCCGAATTTCTGAGCTGGAAGGTGAAAAATTGAGCAAAACTCCTCTGTGCGCCTCGCCAAAATCTGTATGCGTCATGCCACTTTCAAGCTAAGTTTGAGGCACTTCCTGAAGTCAAAATGAGCCCAAGTGTTCTTGTTGGAAAGCCCTACCTATCTACTTTTCAAACCAAGTGGAATTTCTGAATTTGGATGTCATTTGCCCTCCAAAACTTGAATCTCCCAAGACTGCTTTCTATGTGTCAAAATAGGGGCAGAGAGGTCATTGTTTGAGTGTTTTTGGCCTCCTCGAGACTCAAAACTTGCAAAAAATTCTTGGCCATGCACCAAAATTCATGATTTTTCATTCCAAATCCAAAATATAAACTTTTTGCGGTTTGGAGCTCCCTAGCAAAAGTGCGTGCCAGGTGGTGCGGCGCACAGGGAGAAAACCCTGTTTTTTGTAACAAAATTTGCCAAAATGCCAAAAATGCCCCAAACTTCTTGAAATTTGGGTTGGAGCTTCTTCATTAAGTGTTATGCTAGGCTAAAGAGGCTTTGGCCAATATCTAAAGACGATCAAGCTCCCTTTGCCTCATTTGCTTCCTTATTGCCTTTCTCAATTTTGCCTTTAAATTCCTGATTCGTGCCTTGCAAACCTTGTTTCGTGCCATGTAGTGGAAAGCCATGTGTCTCAGAAATGCATGATCCTTATCAGCCTTGTCCAACAGCATCTCTAAGTGCATGTTAATTCTCTCAAGATTAGCCTCCTGATCCTCACTAATCTCTTGCTCCAATGACGTGAGCTCAATTCTTCTCCTTTGTGCAGCCCGTCGATTCTCGCGTATGTTATGTAGCTCCATGATTGCTTGCTGATCTTCAAGTTATTTATTCCTCTGCTCCAAATATTTCATGGTCCACTTAGCTCTCTCCAAGTCAAGGGATAAGGCTTGGATCTCTGTTTGCTGCTCCTGGATGATCTCCCTAAGCTTGGCACTTTGTGGACCCGTATCTATATCATCATCATGAATGAGAATGAAGTCGGTCTCTCTTTCACCTGAAGGCTCACCTAAAGGCCCCTCATCCTAGATTGGCCTCTTACCTTTGTCCTGTACCTATGATGTTGATGGAGGAAGCGAGGCCCCTTCCACCCCGGGTGGAGATAACACTCGCTTTACCATTGCAAACAAATGTCTGGTACCTCTATGATATGTGATGAATATCGGCACACTAGCGGTCTCATGGTGCTCATACTAATGATAAGGTCCACCTTCATGCTTAACCTCTGATAATCCCCGTGAAGCTCTAAAGAAGTCACGGGAGATGAAATCATCCCAAGTGATGCCCTATAATTCAAGCTGATGAACCACCAAAATCTTAATAAGAGCAAAATGATAGACATTGTTAAGTTACTGCTGAGGGGTTTAATGCTGCACAAGGGTGGTCATCCTCTCTATGTTCTGGCAAATGAAATACAGAATGTTCATCATCTATACCCTAGTGAAATTCATGAGTGACCTGATGTGATAAGCATAGAGACGAAAGAACCATCCCTCACAGCTGAAATATTTCATGATCAATTTCATTAGTGGAGCATATTCATCTTTCAAATATCATAATGGGAACACTCTCTTGAGTAGCCTCAAGAAACTGGTTTTAATGTGTGGCTCATAATGCTTCCGGACATCTTCTGCTTCTTGTTCCATGGTTCACCAATGTTTGGTATGCCGGTTGCTAATGAGACAGATTCTGGTGTAAGTGTGAAGGTGACACCAGCTAAGATAGCTTGATCTCCATGTAAGTGCAGCACAAAAAGATGAGCCAGCTCATGATGAAATTGAACACTAGCCACCTTTTGACAAAACTGATAGCATGACTGATGCTGAAAACAAAACATGGCAAGAGGGTAGGTTTTCAATTCTGTAAGGGTGGTCAGTTCTTCTCTAACATGTCTGCCACCTTTATGAGGCCTCCGGGGTGCCTGTTCTTCCAAGGGTGAGTCATTTTGGGTTTCCACTTCATAGTCAGATGAATGCTCAGATGTCATGACTGTTGTTTTTCAAACTGCCTTGAAGATGAAGATGCTGGTGTATGAAAACTGTTTAGACAGCTCTTTTAGTAATGTGTGCCAAATCTGCCACCAAAGGGGAAAACCAATGAAATAGGGAATATTAAGAAAGGGAGATAATATCAAGGGATTAGGAATTATTGGGAGAGATTTATTTGGGAAATATGGGAGGGGGTTTAGGATTTAGGTGTGGGAATAGGGTTTTAGGTTTTTTCACATTTGACATTTTTGGGAAAGGGAATTTTAGGATAGGGGTTTAGTAACTTTTGGGGATAAGGAAGAATGAAACCTAGGAGAAATGGAATAAGGGAGAAGGGAATGATGGAGAAATGACTTTGGTAGAAAAACAGTGAATTGTGGAAACCACAACAATTTCCTTTGAGGCACGTTTGAAGTATGGTTTGGTTTTTTATTTCAAACATTAACATCCATAAACCACCACCCCTTATCACAAAAATGGATGAAGCATTGAGATGTAGACCCTACCCAGCCAATCCACACAAATTAATGGCAATTTGGAGAAATTTGAAACTTTTTCGGGCTTTCAAGTGTAGCTTCGTGTCGCATACCCAACGCGCCACGCCGTGCCAATGCGCCGCGCCACCTGCTCTGTGTGCCGCGCCAACCAAATTTCCTCTAACTTTCCCCAAATCGCACACCAACTCAACCAATTTGCTTTGAGTGGCTTTCTCCTTGGTCTTGGCATGCAAATAACATTGATCTTCATGAGAATGTCTTTATAAAGGCATGGATTTAATTTTTGACTCTCCAAGACCCATCTTTATAATGTTTTGACATTGGCACTTTTTCTGTTTTAATACAACTCTGTTTTTGAATTTCCTTTTGATTTTTTGACTGAAACAATGAAATTCTTGGAAAATTCTTGCAGGGATAGCTGACAGGGAATTTGGCAAAGGAGACCAGGGCTACGCATGAAGATTTCAAAAACTGAAAACTTTTGAAAACTATTACAAAGGACAAAATGTTGACTTTTCTTCAAAATAGAGTTTTGAAGAACAGTTGTAATCCATTGATATAATGATGAAATTTGCAAAATTGAAAACATGTGTAGAACCTCCCTCTGGCCTGCTTGCATTTGAACACTTTAACGACTCAATTTTCGAAACCCTAGACCTATGATTGACGTGACTCATTGCATCCAGAGATCAAACATTGACTGTCATGGACTTTAATAGACATCAATGAAAAAACCTAAGCCAGCAGGTATAAGACATGAGCGGAATGAATGACAAAGCCCTTCTGTCAGATTTATGGCATGCTCCTAGCAGAATACAAGTGAGTGAGCAGGATGGGACACCTAAAAATGAAATGCAAAAAGATTTTTGATCTCTGAAGGAGGACTGACAAGACCGACTCTAACATTGGCTCCAATGGGGATGGTAGCTCCTTGCATGTGCCAAGAACGGCAGACCTCTGCGAGAGCTAGACAGTGCCTTCGTTCATTGGGCTATGGAGTCATTATTTCGACAAACCACACAAGACTTTAACTCAATTTATGTGACTAAAACTTGACGCAAAACGACTCGATTATGAAGCTGAAATGACTGAAAAACTGACTCGACAAACTGAACTCAAAACTGAAATCTTTCTTCAGAATTATAGCCTTCACTTCGGGCCCCAGAATGAAGAAAAAATCACAGCACACACTTGCAATGAAACTGAAATAAAATGGTATTTAGAATGAAAATGATAACAGTAGAAATAACTCAGAAAAGGTACCACTTGAGCAGCCGACCATTGACCGGCCCTCCGGGACAATCTTCCCCATTCATCTCCTTCAGAAGAAAGGCATTCTGACCCTGATATTCTGCAATCTTAAACGGACCTTTCCAGAGATTTTCAAACTTACTATGCTTGCCCTTTTCCTCATTCCTTGCATCCCACTTTAACACCACATCATCCAACTGAAATGTGTCCACCTTTGCTTTTCTGTCATAAATCTTTTTAATTCTCTCCTGCAGCTTGAATGTGTTTTGAAAAACATCTTCCTGTGTCTGCTACAAGTGGATCATTTGATTTAGTCTTCTCTACATTGGGTCATCTTCACTACCAGCCTCCTGAAGAAGTTTGACTACTGGCGCTGCAAGATAGGTAGGGAACACGGTATCAACTCCATAAACTAGCTCAAAGGGGGACATACCAATGGATTTCTTCTCACTCACTCAATCTGCCCAAAGTGCATGAACCAAATTCTTATGCCAACTTTTCTTGTTTATTTCCAGCATCTTCTTAATGATATTAACCAAAGATTTGTTAGAAGACTCCGCCAATCCATTGCCTTGTGGATGATAGGAGGTTGAGTGCCCCAAAGTAATGCAATATTTATTACAAAACTCAACCATCCTTTTTGACTTGAAAGCTGCTGCGTTATCAGTGATTAACTTACTTAGGCAACCAAAACGAGACAAAATATTATTCTCAAGGAATGAAATTATTACCGCATCCATAACTTGCCTAATAGGAATTGCTTCGATCCACTTCGTGAAATAATCTGTCGTCATGAGGATCCATCGATGTTGACTTGAAGAAGAAGGATGAATTTCACCAATGAAATCCAACCCCCACTGTTGAAAAGGAGCACTCACCTCAATGGGATTAAGCGGCAAGGGCTGTAATTTCTGCTTTCCTTCAAAAATCTAACAGTTATGACAGCTCTTGACAGTTTTGAACACATCAGCAAACAATGTCGGCCAATAGTATCCAGCCCTAAGAATTTTATTTGCCGTTGTTTTCCAAAAAAGGTGACCGCCACAATCTCCTTTATGGAAATCCTCCATGACTTGCTTCGCTTCTTCTTCCACCAAACAATTATTAAAACACCACCAGGATCTTTCCAATAAAGTGCAGAATTCAAAATACAAAACTTAGTAGCCTTTAACTTAAGAGTTCTAGCTTTGTTTCTAGCCATACCAGGCGGCGCAGACAAATTCTGAAGTACATATATGATATCTGAATACCATGGAGAAAGAACAAAGATTTCAGCTACCTGAATGGACGAACTTTCCTCATTCTCATCAGACATAGAAGCAATCAGATTTATGTCTAAGACGTGCAGATTTGATTCAGCCATTAGCTTTGCCAATCCCTATCCTTTAACAAGCTTTTTGGGCCTTATCTCCACATCATACCCCAGCAAAGCTGCAATCCACTTGCCACGTCTTCCTTCAGGATCTGTTTGGACCAAAACATCTTTGACAGCAGCATTAGGAACATAAGATAAAATATGGGAATGCAGAATATACACGTGGAAATCTTTCAGTGCTTTTATAAGTGCTAGAGCTTACTTCTCAATAATGTTGTATTTCAAAGCAACATCTCTTATAGTCTAGCTGAAGAAAGCAATGGGTCTTTCATGCTCATCTTTTTTCTGCATTAATACAACCGCCATAGTATGCTCCGAAGCAAATGAAAACAATATAAAATCCTGAGTATAATCTAGGCTGATTAGAACCGAGGTTGAAGAAAGAGCCAATTTTACTAAATTGAAAGATTTTACAGCCTCTTCTATCCATGTCACTTGGCTGTCCTTCTTAAGCATGTTTGTAATCTCCCTTAGATGTTCAGCAAGATTAGGAACAAAGCGACGCAGAAAATTCATCTTACCATTAAACGATTGAATCTCATTCTTATTCCGGGGCAGGTCAATTTTCTGAATCACTTCCACACGTGCTCGATCAATATGAATGCCATCCTTTGAGATAATGTGCCCAAGTAATTTTCCTTTATCCATGGCAAACAAGCTCTTCTTAGGATTCAGTGACACACCATATTTTCTGCACTTTTGAAAGACAATTTTTAAATGATACAAGTGTTCTTCATATGATTTGGAAAACATGGTCAAATCATCAAGGTACACAACCAAGAAGACATCCTTCTCACTACGAAAGCCCAGTCCATTGCCCGCTGAAAAGTGGCACCTGTGTTCTTCAAACCGAAAGGCATTTTGGCGTAATGAAAGGTTCCCCATGAGTGGTGAATGCTATTTTGTCTCGGTCATCTTCATGGACTAAAATTTGGTTATATCCGGAATAACCATCGAGTTGTGACATGCGAGATGCTCCAACTACTCGCTGAAGTATGTGATCCATTTTTGGCAGCGGATAATTATCCTTCAATGAAACTTTGTTGAGATTTCGAAAATCAATTCATAAACGAATCTCACCTGTCTTCTTTCGTATGGGCACCAAATTAGATATCCAATCAGAAAAATGGATGGGAACAATGATTCTTGATTTGTACAACCAATTGATCTCCTTCTCAATTGATGGCAGCAATTTTGGATTAAGCCTCCTTAACTTCTATCTGAAAGGTTTCTGATTAGGCTTAATAGGAATTGTGTGCTGAATTATATTGGTGTCATATGTCTTCAGATCAGAATAGTACCAAGCAAACAAATCGAAAAAAGATGAAAAGAAACTGATATATTTGGCTTTTACCTTTGATGGCAATGTTTTGTACAACTTTACCATCTTTGGATGTTTGACTGTTCCAATGTTCACCTCTTCGACTCCCTTCTCTGTTGGCTGCAATGTTGGTTTGCGGGATACGTCATCATGATCAAAGAGTTCTTCCAAAGGTATCAAGCCTTTAGGAATCACATTATCCTTGAGCTTCAACACTTCCATTTGATTGATCTGCACATCATCCTTTCCATCATCATGTTGTACATCAATTGAGGTATCTTTGAACTTACCTTTGTTTGCAAAAAATCATCAATTTCCTCATCATCTTGGAAAAATTGCCAATATCTCTGATTGTCCAGGACAGTTGGACGATGTTTCACATGGATTTCAAATTTATTACTTGAATTCATAGGAATCTTCAAATTACTTGCTGCCTTAGCAAGTGCATCAGCAATACTATTTTGAATACGAGGCACACACGTCAAGGTGTAATCTGAGAAAAGCTTCAAAATGTATAGAACAACATTCCAATATGCCCGCATCCGAGGATTCTTTGCTTGATATTCGCCTTTAATTTGCTTAATCACCAATTCAGAGTCGCCATTTACAGCAATCCTCTTAGCATTCATCTTTCTTAGGATCTTTAGGCCAGCAATCAAATCCTCATACTCAACTTCATTATTTGAGCAATCAAAAGCAAGTTCGTAAGAACATACCTGCACATTACTCGGCACTTTATTTGGAGCAGAAAAAGGACTGCGTACCCAAATTCCAATTCCAGCACCATCATTTCCCACTGCTCCATTGAAATCCATAGTCCACAGGCCATATTCCTCTTCTTCTAAGTGTTGAAACTCTATTTGCTATATTTTTTCTTCTTGCTATCCATTACCCTTTTCTGATCGCTGAATGGTAACGCCCTGCTCTTGACTTTCTTTCTTCAAAACTTCTCTGAAATTCTTTGTTATTTCTGGAATATCATATGCTACAACTAACTGACTATCAATCTCATTGAAACTATTTGAATACAAAACAAAAGACTCTAAATCTGCATGTACATAATTAATCGAATGATTAATTGGTTTCTCCTTGCTTGTAATCATGTATTTCATTTTCTGCTCCCGATAAATTTTTCTCATTTCACCAAACACAGGAATCATTGCATAGGAGAAATAAAGCTATATAGTTCATTTAATCTTTTCTCCCCAAGATCGTGAAAGGAGCATTCCAATCTAGGAGGTATATCCACCACCACCACATCGATCAAAACGTTCTTTGCCGGAATCTGATCCAAACTGACCACCAAGTCTTTAATAAGCCCAATACATCTCACCCTGCTGGAATCAAACGAATAGAGATCATGGTACTTCCTGGTAATGTCCAAACCCAACTTTTCCATGATAGCCTTCGGCATAAGATTGTGGGAGGCACCAGAATCAAACATAGCATTATGCAACACAAACTCATGCACTCTCAAACTGATATAAAAAGGAGGCACATCACTTTCTATAGAATCACCATTCAATGCTGGTCCAAAAATCAATTCAGGTTGATCATCTTCTACACTCACCATATCAGACATTGGATCAAAATTCAAAATTTTGGAAACCTGACCTCTATAACTATTGTTCCTCATCAGCTCTGTCAAAGGAATGGATACCTTCAATTTAGAAATTTCATTTTCTAAACTAAAAGTAGAAGTCTTCTCTACCTCTTTGGCTGGAACCTCTTTCTTCTTAGCTTTATGTTTTGATACAATTGGCTGATTGACTCTTTCATTTGTTGATGGAGATTTGCTAGGAGTTGGATTAGCTACTTCTTTTCCTTAATTTGGTGCAACAGGTGGCTCATTCTTAGATGTTGGACCTTCCTTTCTCTTCTGGATTGGATTGATGGGAACATTTCTGTTTCTTAATGAATATTGATGCTGCTAGGTGGAAAAGGCATGCATATACCCTCTCTGATACTCATTCGACTCCTATTCAAGAGCTGTGTCATTCACCAAGATAAAATCTGCATCCTACTATACAACTGAACTTTTTGCATGCTCATCATCTTCAGTGATAAAAGTGGGCATATCATCATGGGTAAAGAAGTGATTTTCTTCCCCTATTACATGGTCTTCATCATCAGATTCGGGACCAACAAAATTCTGCTGAAGAGGTGTCTTTACTTGATGCTGTTGTGATGTCGGTTCTTGTGCTCGCTTCTCACACTGTTTGATCTTGAGATGAGGTTGTTGTTGTCCACGGAAATTAGGATTCCAGATCTACGGTTCAGGCTTATCAAGTGTCAACCTTTCAATCATATTTTCTACCTTGCGGAGCACCTGATCTAAGGTAGAAGCTTCTTCCTTTATTGAAACTCTCTTCTCGGTTTTCAATCTAGCTCTCTTATCATTCAAATTTGCCTCAACACTAACGGCGATTTTCTGCATTTCTTCTAAGGTAGTTGGATCTCTCTCTCTTAATTGATAAGCCATGTCCGGATCAAAACCATCTGGGAACTTTAGCAAAGCTGACTTTCTAGTTGGCCTTAAATCATCAGGAATTGCATTATAAACCGCATTGAATCTAGTACAATAGTCTTGCATGGACTCACCAGCATTCCGCTTGATCTTGGTATATTCAGAAGTGATCTGAAGAGGATCTTTCTTGACTTCCCAGTGATCCAAAAACTGTCTTTGAAGCTCTTCTAATGTGGGAATACTTTTGGTTGTCAAAGCTCTGAACCATTTTCTCACCTCACCTACGAAAGTCTGCACGAATAATCTCATGGTCACGTTTTCTGCATCAATCTCATGAAGCTCAAAGAAATCCATCATCTTATCCACATGTTGATGTGTCGTGGTACTTTGAGGAGTGCAATCAAACAAAGGAATTTTACTATGATAATATGCGGGCATGTCACCCAAAACTTGAGGCAGTGCAAGAGGTGCAAACCGAGCAGCCATTGCTCTTGGTGGATTTGCAATCGGCCTTAGAGATGTTGGGGGAGAAGGTGCAGCTGATGTGTGAGGTGAATGAGGGGTGTATGCGGAGGTGAAGCAATTTTGGATGTAGAAGGAGTAGATGGAGGTGAATTTACAATAGACTTTTGATCAGCAATAGTAGGTTGCGGGGGAAGGGTGGGAATGAAAGGCGGCTCCGTGGGAACCCTTGAGCTAGATGGAGTTGTGGAAGCTCCAAGAGTTGCATATGCAGCTTCTAGGAAATCAATGATATTTGCAGCCTCAATGTCAGTTTGGAGCTGTCTTAGAATGAAATTTTCAATGGACTTATTAGATTTTTCAATTTCTAGAGCAGCAAGAAAGTCCGGATTCAGGACGATAGACTCAAGAGCATTTTCGGATTTGGTTTTAAACAATGACAATTCAAAATTTTCATCAAAATCAAGCTCTTCAAGATACTTGAAAATTGCAGGGCAAGAACGGGATTTGAACATGGGAGTCACAGAGCTCTCTTGACGAACAATTCTTGAAATCAGATTGGGATTTTCGTAAAAAGGGGGAGGATTTGGATCTGGATTAGCTCTGGTATATCTCTTTGAAGCCAGCGTGTTAATTTCAAGAAATCAAAGGAACACAAACAACTTGTTCAGCCTTTCAAATTCTAAACTTATCATCCAAAAGCTTAGAATTCTCAAAGGTACTGGGGCGATTTACAGGTCGAGTGTCACGATTACAAGCTAGACTAGAAATTGACTGAAGGAGCATTTATCTACTTGCGCTAATGAAAATAAAAAGTGTTTTTAAGGCTAACTGGCATAACTTCAGGCTTCGTCTGTAGCTTATAAAACCAATGACATAAACAAGCAAACCATTTTCTTCCCCAGTATGGTTGCCACTATGTTAGAGCCTAGATTTGCCTCAGGTTGAAAAGACAAGGTTCTAGGTCCACATCAAACCACGCTCAGCCTCGTAGCTAGCCCTACGAGGATAGGAGAGGGCTCTCTCCAGGTCAATCTCAGTGAAAGATAATCAATGGGGCTAGAGATGACTGATTTAGCAACTAATTTTAGGCTAGGTATTAAGTGCAAAGGTTTTGATTTGAGTTTTTGAGGGTTTTGATCTAAGTGCATGTTAACTCTCTCGAGATTAGCCTCTCGGTCCTCATTAATCTCTTGCTCCAATGACGTGAGCTCAATTCTTCTCCTTTGTGCAGCTTGGCGATTCTCGCGGATGTTCTGTAGCTCCATGATTGCTTGTTTATCTTCAAGTTATTTGTTCCTCTGATCCAAATATTTCATGGTCCACTTAGCTCTCTCCAAGTCAAGGGATAAGGCTTGTATCTCTGTTTGCTTCTCCTGGATGATCTCCCTAATTTTGGCACTTTGTGGGCTCGTATTTGTATCATCATCATGAATGAGAATGAAGTCGGTCTCTCTTTCACATAAAGGCCTCTCATCCTGCATTGGCATCTTACCTTTGTCCTATACCTGTGATGTTGATGGAGGAAGCGAGGCCCCTTCCACCCTGGGTGGAGATAACGCTCCCTTTGCCATTGCAAACAAATTTCTGGTACCTCTCTGATATGTGATGAATACCAGCACACTAGCAGTCTCATGGAGCTCATACTGATGAGAAGGTCCACCTTCATGCTTAACCTCTGATAATCCCTGTGAAGCTTTGAAGAAGTCATGGGAGATGAAATCATCCCAAGTGATGCCCTGTAATTCAAGCTGATGAACCACCAAAATCTTAATAAGAGCAAAATGATAGACACTGTTAAGTTGTTGCTGAGGGGTTTTATTCTGCACAAGGGTGGTCATCCTCTCTATGTTCCGGCAAATGAAATACGGAATGTTCATCATCCGTACCCTGGTGAAATGCATGAGCAACCTGATGTGATAAGCATAGAGACGAGAGAACCATCCCTCACAACTGAAATATTTCATGATCAATTTCATTATTGGAGCATATTCATCCTTCAGATATCAGAATGGGAACACTCTCTTTAGCTGCCTCAAGAAACCAGTTTTAATGTATGGCTCATAATGTTGCTGGTCAATCTTCTGCTTCTTGTTCCATGGTTCACCAATGTTTGGTATGCCGATTGCTAATGATACATATTCTGGTGTAAGTGTGAAGGTGACACCAGCTAAGATAGCTTGATCTCCATGTAAGTGCAGCACAAAAGGACGAGCCAGCTCATGATGAAATTGAACACTAGCCACCTTTTGACAAAACTCATAGCATGACTGATGCTGAAAACAAAACATGGCAAGAGGGTGGGCCTGCAATTATGTAAGGGTGTTCGGTTCTTCTCTAACATGTCTGCCACCTTTATGAGGCCTCCAGGGTGCCTGTTCTTCCAAGGGTGAGTCACTTTGGGTTTCCACTTCATAGTCGGATGAATTCTCAGATGTCATGACTGTTATTTTTCAAACTGCCTTGAAGATGAAGATGTTGGTGTATGAAAATTGTTTAGACTGCTCTTTTAGTAATGTGTGCCAACTCTGCCACCAAAGGCGAAAACCAATGAAACAGGGACTGTTAGGAAAGGGATATAATATCAAGGGATTAGGAATTATTGGGAGAGATTCATTTGGGAAATATGGAGGGGGTTTAGGATTTAGGTGTGGGAATAGGGTTTTAGGGTTTTTCACATTTGACAATTTTGGGAAAGGGAATTTTAGGATGGGGGTTTAGTAACTTTTGGGGATAGGGAAGAATGAAATCTAGGAGAAATGGAATAAGGGAGCAGGGAATGATGGAGAAATGACTTTGGTAGCAAAACAGTGAATTGTGGAAACCACAACAATTTCCTTTGAGGCACGTTTGAAGTAGGGTTTGGTTTTTTATTTCAAACATTAACATCCATAAACCACCATCCCTTATCACAAAAATGGATGAAGCATTGAGATGTTGACCCTACCTGGTGAATCCATGCAAATGAATGGCAATTTTGAGAAATTTGAAACGTTTTCGGGCTTTTAGGTGTATGCGCCGCGCCGCATACCCAACGCACTGCGCCGTGCCAGTGTGCCACGCCCGTTCAGATTTACATTCGAAATTTTTTCCCAGTGTGTCGTGCCTCCCCAATGCGCCTCGCCACCTGCTCTGTGCGCCGTGCTGGCTAAATTTCCTATAACTTTCCCCAAGTCGCACACCAACTCAACCAATTTTCTTTGAGTGGCTTTCTCCTTGGTCTTGGCATGCAAATAACATTGATCTTCATGAGAATGTCTTTATAAAGGCATGGATTTAATTTTTGACTCTCCAAGACCCATATTTATAATGTTTTGACATTGGCACTTTTTCTATTTTAATACAACTTTGTTTTTGAATTTCCTTGTGATTTTTTTACCGAAGCAATGAAATTCTTGGCAAATTCTTGCAGGGATAGCTGACATGGAATTTGGAAAAGGAGACCAGGGCTGCGCCTGAAGATTTCAAAAACTGAAAACTTTTGAAAATTATTACAAAGGACAAAATGTTGACTTTTCTTCAAAACAAAGTTTTGAAGAACAGTCCCAATCCATTGATATAATGATGAAATTTGTGAAATTGAAAACATGTGTAGAACCTCCCTCTGGCCTGCTGGCAGTTGAACACTTTAACGACTCAATTTTCGAAAACCTAGACCTATGATTGACATGACTCATTGCATCCAGAGATCAAACATTAACTGTCATGGACTTTAATAAACATCGATGAAAAAACCTAAGCCAGTAGGTATAAGACATGAGGGGAATGAATGACAAAGCCCTTCTGTCAGATTTATGGCATGCTCCTAATAGAATTCAAGTGAGCGAGTAGGATGGGACACCTAAAAATGAAATGGAAAAAGAGTTTTGATCTCTGACGGAGGATTGACAAGACCGACTCTAACAGCCTACACATTAGCATCATAACAACCAATATCACCATGATGACATAAATTTCATACCATGACTTCACAAGGCATGGTTCACCTTCTATTTATGCATAACTATAAACAAGACCATACATGCATAATAATTGCATATAGACATATAACACATGAGTACAAAACTATATACACATCATTCTTGCTAGAGTCCAGTCCTCAATGCATGACTATATCAACTACACAAACCATGACCTCATGCATGACAACAACAACCACATCACATGCATTTGATAACATGGGAACACTAACATGTATACTAAATCATATACAACCATACACTCATGACGATGACACCATCAACCTTCTCATGGAAACATCACTGCAACCATGATCAACACCATACAAATGCAACAAGCACATGGACTACAAACATAAGTAACACACATACAATCAACATGAATGCATGACCAACACATCATCCATCTGTTTTGAGGGTTGAACCATGCTCTGATACCACTTTGTAACACCCTCCTCCCACATCTATCAAAGAAACTAGCTAGCTGGGGTAAATATGCGAAGAGAGGCCACTATGATATGATCCAACCTCCTAAGTCACATTAAGGAAGTGAAACTAATGGAAACACACCATATGTACATTCAACATCAGCTTTAGGACCCTCAAAAACCAATCCAACACTTTAGACAGCTTGCCCTTGGTTCCCACTAAAATTTTGGACAACTTAAGCCTCAATTGTTCTCATGCTATAGGCATGACAACGTCTAGAAACCTAGAGTTGCTCTCACAAGATTTCATGCCAGTGTCTGGAGACACCTTTAGTTAATTCTATGGAAGTTTCCCTAGTATTTGAGCCACTTTTTCAGACCCAGATCCTAGGTGCCTGCCCATAATTTCATGATACCTTCAGAAAAGTAAAATAACATGTAAATGAGAGTAATAAAGTAAATAGTTATTTAAGACCTTTACTGGACCCCTACTAGCCATGGCAGAAATTTCGTCAAACATATCATGAATGTGTTAACTACATGTGTAAATAACATATCTGAGCATAGGGGTATCATACTTATCTGATATTTTCCATGAAGCATTAATCCCTCAACACATTAATTTTCATTCCACCCATTAGACCATAGATACATTGATCATTCAATTATAGGGAAGAGTATGATGGGATCCATTCTCATAAAACACATACATAACCAACATAATTGGGACAAAAATACCCATGAAATCACTTCCATATAAACCACATACAATATAGTATAATGCTCATAGAAATATAAGAAGAAATAACCTCTTATTGATGATGCAAAATCCAACTCAGGATGGGACTTCCACATTCCACCCGACTGTAGAATGGCTTATCCAAATCTCTCTTCATCCATTCACCCCCGTGCCATATTCCAAGCATGAATGTGGGATCTCATAGAACACATCATTCAAAACTCATCCAAAGGCCATCCACCTCAATTCATCAAATAGTGATTCCACCTCACAATCAGAAATCATCAAAACCATCATTAGATTGGTCTCTATCTCAGCCTTCCAAGGCTCAAGATTGTTTGTTCCAACTCAACCCACAGTTCTTACCAAGATCTAGATTGTTTATCAAACCAAGGCTTCTAGGACTAGTTACTCAACCCACAATGTTTTCTAGGCTTCGAGAGCATTTTTCCAACTAGGGCTTCAAGGACTAATAACTCAACCCACCAAAGGCTTCTAGAGCGTTTTTCCTGTTAGAGCCTTATAGTCATTGTGATCAAAATTACTCTTTTCACTATTGGTTATAGTCTTAGGTAAAATTATAATATTTTCAAATTAAATTTGACATCTCTCTTGGTTGGAAAAGGGTCTTGAGTCAATGTATAAATGTATAATGTATATGCTATTCTCATCACAAGCCTAAGATCATGGTCATCATCAAAAGGATCATCAGAAAAGCTCATGGGTCTTTTGAGGTCATTAGTTGCACACAGGGGGAAATTTGACCTAAAAATCAGTTTCTAACGTAATGGACATGAATTTTACAAATGTGAAAGAGGATTTTGTCAATCACAGACCAAAGAAGAAAAACCTCCTTCAGTTTCTACACAAGTTTCATTTATTGGGAGATATTCAACTTTCTTGGAGGCTTATCTCAAATGATCAAATTCTCCAATTTAATTGTCTTTTTTAGTCATTATTTTGTGCAATGGATTTCAAGAAGATGGGAATTAATTTCACAAAACCGAGAGATTTTTTTATTAGAAACAATATTTTCTCCAAAAATGTCTCCCAGTTGTGTAAAACGTTTTATGGTTAAAGAGATATTAGTTCATCTTTGACCCCTACTTTTACAAAAATCGTAAAAATTTGACTACATAGAAACGCAACAACTAGTTGCTACACTTTTCCTCAGGAGGTCCAAATGCATATTTTCAAGCATGTGAAGATGGATAATGGTGTAAGTTGGGGGTGCAGAACGAAGGTGAGTGATCTGGTTTCGATCCTTGCGATGGCAATGGCGCTCAGCTCCCGTGTCTGTCAAACATTCGGAGACTCCAGAAGCAAGAAGCCTAAATCCACTCGACACACATTGATTATCTTCGCACGACCACGAGTAAGGGTATCATGATATTTGCTGCAGACAGGGTTTATAAGAAGAATGGAGGTGTGGATCCGGATGGATGTGTTTCATACAGTGGTGATTACAGATGATAAACCTTGGATCGGCATAAAAGGGTTGGCTATGCATTTAAAATGCAGGCAGATCGAGCCTTTGACGGTCCACTCTGCGGCAGCAACTGCATCAGAGACCATACTTTGTGAGGGGGCAGACTCGAGCAACAATGGAGTTCTCAGAATGGTAAATCGCTGACACCGCCAAAGGTATGAAGAAATATTGAAGTTCACTGCATATCAGAACTCTGATATGTACTATTTTGCATATCTTTATTTCCATCCGTCCGAGTGTTATAGACATTTTTGTGCCTTGTATCAGTGAGCATGAAATGTCAATAATCAAGGGATCCAAAGTCCCTAAACATGTTGTTCCTACCCTTAGAGGAACAAGGCCAGCAAACCACAACACTTAACAAAAGTTCTCCACCTGAAAACACTCAAAAACAAGGCAATTCTGGATCATGTCAACTGCTCCATTGAGCATCTGCGCTGAATGTCAACTGCTCCATTGTCTACCTGCGTTGAATGTCAACTGCAAAGAAGGCTACCTGCGCTGAGCGAGTTTGAACAAGTGGCAGAGTCATTTCTCAAGGTGTCAATGCCCAGGAAGCTTCCAAAATGACACTTGGATCAGGGAATTCGACTAGTGATGAGTAAGAGGTTCCAAATCTCCAAGTGGAAGCAAGAACCTCCAAGTGGACTCAAGAACTGAAGTGGGAGAGGACACTAGTCAGTCTCAGGCCAGTCTCAAGCTGACTCATCCTCTCTCCAATAACCCTATATATAGATCTCTTCTACATGAGATCAGAGAGGCTGGAATTTGGTATTTGCAAATAATTGATGTTGGTTTGTGGCTAGAAATATTGGGTGTGTTATGCTTTGAGAGGAGCTGAAGAAGGAATTCCATTCTGCTGGGAAGGAGATGCTGGGTTGGAGCCCTATGGGTTGTATCTCTTCCTGAACCCTGTTACTTTCAATAAAGCTATCTTGATTCTTTCCTATATGCTGGTGTATTTTGTGTAATTGCATTAGTATATTTGATTTACTTCTAATCCTCAATCATTTATGAATATGTATATTTGCCTTTGTATTGTGTTCTTCTCTTGTTGCAAGTAGTTATTCTCTTGTCACAGGTAGCTGTTCTCTTGATCAAGCGAGGAAGCAAGTAGCTGTGGACACACAAAGAGAAGAGGATCTAGTTCGAGGGACAACCAAAAGACAACGGTAAGTCTACCGATCTCCTCTCTTTCATATTTCATAAAGGAAGAAATCACGATAGCTGTATTCGTTTGTTGCTAAGGCGCTGTCACACCTTAGGTGGATAGGATCGTCCTAAATAGGCATTTTTCCGCACAACAAATTGGCGACTCCACTGGGGAAGAACTTGTTTATTCATTTCATTTGTGTTTCCATCATTTGTTTACTTCATAAACTTGACAGCAACTCTTGAACTGCATCTTTCCCGGATGCAAAGTAAAAGTTGCTGCTTTGATCCAGTATGTTGGAATTGTCTATGATTTAAACTAGATCCACAAATGATTTGATTGATCCTTGTGATAGTCTTTAGTACCCTATCAAAGCATCCCTCTGTTTATACCTTGCTTGTGTTTCTAATTTGGCCTGAAACAGTTGATTTTTGAGCATTTTGTGACCCAGAAACCAAGGGAAACGAGAGTTTCTCTCTTCAGCGTAGGCACTGTGAAGGCAGTCTGCATTTCAACGCAGGTCCCGAAGGGGCTACCTGCGCTGAATGTCAAACTGACAGTGTTGGACCTGCGCTGAACCAGTGTGGCCTTGTGCAGCTGGGGTTCTTTGTCCTTTTTGCCCTGTTTTGATCTCTGTTTTGCAGCCTTTAGCCAAGTATAGGTGCTAGTCTGATAAACCTTTTCTTTGCATGAATTCCACCCCAATTTTTGTACAAAAAGATTGTGAATGTTTTTATGTGTTTGTGGCGTCATTTACAGTCTTCCTTTGCATGAGTAAAGTAGTCTTTCTGTAGCCTTTGATTCAGATCTGATTGAAAGTGATCTTAGAAGAGAGCTCATTGGCTGTTTGTTCAGATTGATTATAGTTTTACTTTTGCTTATTGGTTTGAATTTTTTCTTTTCAAAGTATCAAAACGAGTCTTTATTTCGAAAATCACAAAGTGATTGTAATCTCTTCTACCCTTGTTGATTTCGAAGAAAGTGAACTTGTTTATTTTGATCATTGTAAAAGCAAATTCAAAGTTGTGCAAAAAGCTTTCTTTGTAGGCATTTATACTAAGAAAGTGAAAACAAACACCTGCATTGTGCATTTTGCATTTGATAAGTTTGCATGTTGGATTTAGGGAAATTGCATTAGAGTGTACTGATTACTCTTTGAGAAAAGATAGTCGCTCTCTTTTCCCTTAGTAGCTAGGATTTTCAAAGTTGAAAGATTGTAAAGCTTGCTTATCATCTTAGACTGCATTTAGGAAGTTGTATCATACATCTCGTGGTGAACCTTGAAAGGCAAACTTTAAAAATATCAACCTAAAATAAACTGAATGAACCTAACAAGGCTTTGTAACATAACACACAACATAGAGGTCTAGGCTAGAGACGTGTTCCGGCGTCGTTAAACATAGTGACTGTCGATCTCAAAGAAGGTGGGTGATTCCTCCTGAGAGTCGGTGGCACTAATACGGATTGTGCTCCCACGTACCGTCGCGTATATATTGGGAGACCCCTATAGGCATATATCTTTTATCCTTAGGAAACCGTGTCGGCCACCCTACTGATTGCAATGCAGTGAACACAACATTCACGAAGATCGACCACCCGTACCGTAAAAAGTATTCTGTGGTTTTGCGAAAGGTTTGGCACACCCTCTGCCTAGATCTCCAGAGCAGTTTCTTTTGGCCTTTTTCAGACTCTATAACAGAAAAAGTCCATCCGAGCATTTGTCACTTCGGGCTCGTTAAAACATCGAAGGAGACTAGAGTCATCTTTAGCTTTTTCTCGACTCTTTAAAACTGAAAAAGCAAGTTGTGTCTAAAAGCGTCGTTAACAATTTATTTTAAATAGAACAATCACCCTTTAATCCTGCATTGATCTTTAGGTTGAAAAGATGGAGCACACCAACCAAGGAGTTCCCTTGGGTGGAAATCCTAGTCCCTTCTCCTCTTGGGGAGATGTTGGTGTGCCCCACATGGCCACATTGTCGCTTCCAGGATTGACAATTGGCCTACCAGTTTGGCTCTTTTCGACCAATGTCGTTCAGAATACCACCACTCTTGAACAGTCGAGTCAACAGTTAGATCAGACAAGAGTTGCCTCCCAGCCTTCCACTTCATCTTCCTCCCCTCCTTCCTCTTCACTTGAAGGAACTGGTCGATCAAAAAATCGGGTTCCTAAGGAGAAGAAGGAGAAGAAGAAGAAAGGAAAGAAGAAGAAGGAGCTTAAGGCGACTGGGGGCAAACAAATGTCATCTAACAAAAATCCACACATCGCACTTGTAAGGCCTAAATCACCATGCATCATATGCAGGGGAGACCACTTCCATAGAGATTGTCCCTATATCCCACGGATACTAAGAGACTGGTCCCCCTGTTTGCACAATTCGGGAGCATCGACCTTTGATAGCCATGTCGACTGCTCACCGTCAACTAGTGGGAGTGAAGCTCCAGGACAGAATGGGAAAGTTAAAATTCCCTGCAGACTGTGTGAAGGCGATCACGCCATCCACCGTTGTCCCTTCTTAGATGAGGCAAAAAGAGTTCTGGAAGATCGTCCGATTTCACGAGCGAATCTTCCTCCTGGATATCAAAGACTCCTGCCGAGTCCCTCACTAGTTGAGAATCCGGCTGAGCCACTTAGATGGTCATCCGAAGCACCTGTCATTGAAGAAGAACCGTCTGGATCCATGCCTCACGAAAGTCAAAAGGTCGATATGGCAGTTGACCCGGTTTTGCCTTCAGAGGCTCCATCTTCGAATGACACCATCACAGAGGAGAATACAGACGACACCGTCCAGGTTCTCTTCATCAGCACTGACTCTGATGATCAAGGGGGCAATGCCACCATTCCTTTGTCGCAGGAAGGAAGTTCATCAGAGCGCTATCCGGCCGTATATTCGGTCCCACCACCAAGCAACCTGGTTGTTTCCTTTGATTGGAACCAACTAGGCAGACCCCGGTTGCCAGCCAGTGTGCCATTCAGAATTATTTGTCAAATATACAGAATGGTAATGGCTAACACTATCATTGATGAGGGGGCATCTGTGAGTATCCTTTCCTCTATTTCTTGGAGAGCGCTTGGTTCGCCAGCACTCTTACCTGAGATGAGAAATCTATCAGGTTTTGATAAAGGAACCAGTCGATCGTTAGGGATCCTTCCCAATGTGCCTATAACATTGAAAGGGAAGACCGTTCAAATGAACTTGATGGTCGTTCAAGGACCCTTGGATTATAACCTACTCCTTGGACGAGACTATATATATTGCATGGGAGCTGTAGTCTCTTCACTCTTTAGAGTAATGTGTTTTCCGCATGAAGGAAGAATGGTCAAGCTCGTGGGCCAACTTTCGTTTCCCGGATCACACATCGCAAATAGTCATGTGCCATCCCTAAATGGTCTATTCATGCAAGAAGTGTCTCAACCCACAGTCCGTCCTCCTGATGAGCGCGAGTAATCCGGGAGGATATGACTGGAACCCAGGGGGCATGCATCCTGGCCTGCTTCGGCAGGGAAACTCTTGGGTATAGGGTAGGTTTCCGCGGGAGAATATGACTAGTCCGTACCCCGTCTGTGGATGGAAGAGGGGTTGTTCTAGAACAGGATTCTTTTGTCAAAGTTACGTGTTTGGCACCAGTCATTCACCCTTGTCTATTTCGGTAGGCATTGCCGAGGAAGTGTTTTGTTTGAAAGATTAACGAGACAATCTTTGGGTAACCTGAAAGAGGTAAGCCTCTCTCGATTAAAACAAATGTTTTGGCAGAGGGTAAGTAGAGGTAACCTTGAAACTCTGTTTTATACCTGGGGGCATGCAAACCTTTTGGAGTGCAAGCAAGGGGCAACTATTTATTTTTTAAATTTTTAGGTCCTCCCTTTAAACCTGTAGGTCTAACCCTTTAAACTCATAGGATTAGCCGTTTCTGAGCTTGCATAAAGAAATGTGAGTGAGCATAGCTTTGGTAAGGTGCAAGCTCTATAAAAAATGGGATCTTTCATGAGACACTCTTATCAAAAGACTGGGTATTCGAGCAGTTTTAGCATAAAGTTCATGCTCGTTAAAAAATAAACGCAAGATCCGAGCAGTTTTAACGCGGTCTTCATGCTCGTTAAAAAATAAATATAAGCAGTGAGCAATGTTTCCTCCAGAGTTTAAGCTCATTTTTAAATAAAAAATGAACCTATCCCGGTAAATAACCACTGTGATCGTAAATTTATCAGCCATAAAAGCCTTGGTCATGTTTGCACCTGCCACCTCCATTTTCATTTGGCCGATCGTTCACCTCCATATGATTGTTTACCCATTTTGAGGAACAGCTGCGAAGAGTGATTTCACCTAGCCATCCTTGTGACACTGCCGTGATTGGAAAATTCCAACCTGTACCTGGAATCAGTTGCTATCCCTGTTTATCACTCGTTCCTCAAAAGACGAGTCTTCTTTAAGCTCTTTTCAACTGACTCGTAAAATATGAAAAGATTGCCGAGTTTTGGCCTTCCAGCTCGTTAAAGGACCGGAAGAGCTATCCCTCCTCTGGATTTTAATCTTTTTGGACCTGAGGGATTATTGCACAAAAAGATCGAGCGCTTGTTTTGTTCGGCTCGTTAAAGATATCGAAAACTCATCCCTTTTGTATTGTTTTATACTTTTTCGGACTTAAGGGATTAGATGACGAAAAAGGAATTGTGGAGTTAACTTTATGTACCTTTTCAGACTCTCTAAAAATGAAAAGGACTGAGTTATCCTTGTCGTTAGACTCGTTAAAATTATTAAATAGCGACAAACTTGTCTTTAGATGAGAATGAGTTTCACTATCGCTAGGCTCGTTAAAACATAGCGATGGGCTTGCCCGAAGGGCAGGTTATAGAACAAGCATATATTATCCTCCTCAAGCTTGACAAAAATAAAGAAGAACTGGTCAGCAATGACTAGGTAAAAATTGGGAAAAATCAAGAAAACTTTGATGGTAGCAGGTCGCTCTTGAACATGACACTTTTCCTTCGTATCACATTCGGGTTGGGTTGTTTCATTCACCGGTCACATCACCATGGTCTTGCCATACCATCCATATTTGGGGTAATGCTACCGATCCATCGCATCAGTGTCGCCATATGTTCAAGAGAAGTCGTTCAGAAAGAGTCAACCAGTTCCCATCCACTGCCATACATTATCCTTCATCCATTCATGACCGCCACCCTGAATCATATGTCACAGATTGTTTTCACCTCCATTAAAATCGTTAACTCCGTTCCGTGTCACTGATTTGGGATTCATTAAGGCCCTCCTTTGACGGATCGCTCCTTGTCGACATCAGCTCATTATCCAAGGAGTTGATCTAGGAACACCCCCTTCAGTACTTTGAAGCTTGCATGCCTCAATGGCAAGTTTCTCACTTCCGGCGACAGGTATACATCAATGACCTTTGACCATAAGATTTTGCATGGTGTTCGACGCCAAGTCCTTTATTCACACCACGTGAATTGTACTGCAGTACCTTGAGGGTCATTATCATTATCGGTGATTCCTCTCGCGCTTGTTAACGGTTTACATCATTGACCGGTAATCAAGCGATGTCTTTCCATGTTCGACTTCAGCGCAATTCTCACATGGATCGACTTGTACTTAGAGTGAAGATCGAATGAGTTTGAAGACCCCGGATCTAGTTTCATCCATCTGGGCTATGATATATATTCAGGAAAATTAAAGACATTTGACATGTACATCATTGCAGCAGATGATCATCCTACTCAAAGGATGATAATTTTCACCAAAATTATCAGTCTACCATCAGACGATCGTCTGTTCCATGTACAAAAATGAATTTATAAAGCTGAGCATGGGAATGCCCGCCTCAGCTAGATCATGAAAGCAGTATGAATCATAATGTATGGTATTGTATTTTATTACAGGTCTCCTCCCAGCAGATGGATGAACTTCAGACCCTCCTGGATAAAGCATTTCACCCGATAAACGGCCTCATACTTTAGGGGGCAACTGTTATAGACATTTTTGTGCCTTGCATCACTGAGCATGAAATGTCAATAATCAAGGGATCCAAAGTCCCTAAACATGTTGTTCCTACCCCTAGAGGAACAAGGCCAGCAAACCACAGCACTTAACAAAAGTTCTCCACCTAAAAACACTCAAAAACAAGGCAATTTTGGATCATGTCAACTGCTCCACAAAGCATCTGCGCTAAATGTCAACTGCTCCACTGTCTACCTGCGTTGAATCTCAACTGCAAAGAAGGCTATCTACGATGAGCGAGTTTGGACAAGTGGCAGAGTCATTTCTCAAGGTGTCAATGCCCAGGAAGCTTCCAAAATGACACTTGGATCAGGGAATTCGACTAGTGATGAGTAAGAGGTTCCAAATCTCCAAGTGGAAGCAAGAACCTCCAAGTGGACTCAAGAACTGAAGTGGGAGAGGACACTAGTCAGTCTCAGACCAGTCTCAAGCTGACTCATCCTCTCTCCAATAACCCTATATATAGATCTCTTCTACATGAGATCAGAGAGGCTGGAATTTGGTATTTGCAAAGAATTGCTATTGGTTTGTGGCTAGAAATATTGGGTGTGTTATGCTTTGAAAGGAGCTGAAGAAGGAATTCCATTCTACTGGGAAGGAGATGCTGGGTTGGAGCCCTATGGGTTGTATCCCTTCCTGAACCCTGTTACTTTCAATAAAGCTATCTTGATTCTTTCCTATATGCTGGTGTATTTTGTGTAATTGCATTAGTATATTTGATTTACTTCTAATCCTGAATCATTTATGAACATGTATATTTGCCTTTGTATTGTGTTCTTCTCTTGTTGCAAGTAGTTGTTCTCTTGTCACAGGTAGCTGTTCTCTTGTGATCTCGTGGGATTCAAGTAACTGTTCTCTTGATCAAGCGAGGAAGCAAGTAGCTGTGGACACACAAAGAGAAGAGTATCTAGTTCGAGGGACAACCGAAAGACAACGGTAAGTCTACCGATCTCCTCTCTTTCATATTTCATAAAGGAAGAAATCATGATAGCTGTATTCGTTTGTTGCTAAGGCGCTGTCACACCTTAGGTGGATAGGATCGTCCTAAATAGGCATTTTTCCCCACAACACCGAGCAACTGCCATTGAGCCCAGATTGGGCATCATATTCATCGATCTGTGGCATTATGCACAGATCAAGACTTGGGCTTTTCGATCTAGATCTTTGTATTGCAGATCGACCCCTCTTCTGGTAAGATCTGGAAGTCCACGCCTTGGATAAGATGTTTCAAAGTGAACAAAAGACGCAGAGCAGAACCTCGGGGTTAGATCTGTCGAAAACAAGATCTAAAAACTTGGAAAGAGCTCACAGCTTCCAATTTTTTGTAAAAACCCTGGAAGGACAATCGAAAATAATTTGGGTAAAAGAGTCAGACTCTGTCGAGCAAATGTAGAAAATTATAATGCAATAGTTGGGATACCCCATCAGAACCAAAACCTGATACATAGGGGTAGAGTGCTACAAGACAAAAAATACCTTTGGGAATACAAAATTGCTCCAATGTCAACAATCATCCTCAATCTGAGGATAAGAGGTGGAGCATCCGTCAATAACAGGGTTTCTAACAAGGCTGAAGGAAGTGGTACTGGTTCAATAGGGAAAAAGCCAGGCATCATTTCCTTCAAAAACATCCTACAAGGGAAAAGCACAGAAGGAGTAGCACCGAAACTAATAGGTATGGATGCCAGGCCATACATTGTGGAACAGCTAAATTACACCCCATAATACAACATAGATACGCCAGAAATAGATGAACATTGCACTATATATGAAAGGCAAGCAATAATTTGCATATTTAATTGTTTTTGGCCCAAACCAGCTGATCTATTTCTTTGGATCTTCACGAACTGGACCACACAATGTGAAATACATCTCTGCTCAAAAGGTTTTTTCATAGTGAAATTTCTATCAGCGATAGATAGAGACATAGTAATACAGGAAGGACCATGGTTCTGGGGATCCACTGGACTCTTCATCACACCATGGTTCCCAGATTTTGATGCAAACACAATGGTTGTCTCCAATATGCCAGTTTGGGTGCGGCTTCACAATCTACCAATACATCTCTGGAATCATCAAGTACTAGCTGGAATTGGAAATACTATTGGACGCTACATTAAAATGGACACCCAGTGAGTGGAGGAAAGAATATATACTTTTGCACGAATATGTGTTGCAGTTGACCTCAGCAAAGGCCTGCCAGACCAAATTCATCTGAATTATAGATAGAGGAGCTGGATACAGGTCTTAGATTATGAAAATACGACATTCAGATGCCAAATTTACCGACAAACAGGACACCTACAAAATTCGTGTCCAACAGTCAAAAAAGACAATCGCAGAAAGAAGAAAATGGAAAAACCAGCAAAGGGATGGCAATTTGCTCCACCTCCCTTGGATGACGAGGAGGAAGAAGACATGGATTTTTCCAACCCCAATGAAACCAGCCAGATGAACAAGGAACCAGTAGCAGAAGTCACAAATCCTCAAGAACAAATAGATACAACACTGGCAAGTATTTCAGATACTATGGATATGGGTAGAAATAAACGTCAACACATATCAGACACATCAGGCTCTGATAAAGACAATCCTCAACCTGTGGCTGAAACAACGTTACCATGTATAACTCCAACAGAGTCACAGGGGGGTTGGAGAAAGGTTGAGAAGAAAAAAGGACGAAAAGTCTGGCTTTTCCCCACTTGTACATTAATAATTTTTTGCATTTCATGTTTATTTTCTTGAAATCCATACACCTTGCGTGGTGATGAAGGATCCTTGCATCTTTTTTGAGCATCATTTTTGAATCTGTTTTACAGCATATGCCGAAAGGCATCTACAACAAGTAATTTTTCAATCATAATGAAAGATTACAATTTTTCCAGTGGAAACAAAAGGAGATAATGGCGTAAGGATATCAAAAAAGTACATGAAAGCACTTGAACAGTCATAAATTTTCAAAAAATGATCAAGCAGTGCCTCTTTTTCACCTTTTTGCCATCTTTTCAAGGCACTCATTGCGTTTCTGGACAACCTTTTTTGAAAGCCATTGTGAATGGGTTAGAAGGAGAGTTTTTCTTGGATTAATGACTCAAGTGTGTAGAGAACATCTTAATAGTTCAATCCATGTCTTTTGCAGCAACAAATGCATCCAAGAAGGCCTCAAAATCATCTTCCAAAAACTTGTTATGCTTCAACTAAGTTTGCTACGCTTTTGTGAATTAAGTTGTTTTACTACTTGTGATGGTGAAAGGTCAAGATAGATTGACGTAATAGGTTACCTTATGATTTCATATGATTTAATTGAGTTTTTTAGTGGTTACTATAGTAAATAATCTTGCAATTAAATTCTTTGAGAGACAAACTCAATCAGTTAGCTTAAAAGTGGAAGTGGTTTCTAACTCCCCAAGGTTTTCGCAATGGTTAGAGAAAATCATGTAATCAGTTCCTAAGAAGAAGGATTTGACCCCTTGAAGGGGAAAACTTGTTTTTAATCTATACGTAGTTAGAATCAAATCAAATATGGGGTTGGATACTTGAACCTCTGACATTTTGGAACTGGTGTACTTGATCTTTTGGCATAATTAATATATTGTTGTAGCTATTTTTCTAGGATTCATGTGTTGTGGTTAGTGACACTGTTTTTCTCTAGTTTCTCTTATGCATATGATTATTAAATACTTTCAGTAGATATTCATATTTCTTCTTATTCTTGATCTCTTGAGTGTTAAACAAAAATCATTATCTCAATTCTTTGTTTTGTTTGAGATTAGCATTTCAATGTTTTCCTTCTAGATAAGTGAATTTATGCTTTTGCTCACCTAACTCCTACTATATCATCCTTACCATACTATAATGAAAACTCATTTTGAGTCATTGATTACACCTACTTGCCCCATTTTATGGCTGCAATTGACCTTTAGGAATACTTGACCTATTTCTTAGACCTAGTGCTCTTTATCCAACAAACCCTAATCAAACCCTACTGAGTTGATACCTATCCTAAAATCCACATATTCTCAAGTCACTTCCATTGGTTGTGAGGTTATTTTAGAGATAGAACTCTCTGATTTGGTAGGGCTAGCTACCAAGTCAAAATTTGGTACCTCTTTTGTTTCCTTTCTCGGCCTTGGGATGTTGAGCGTTAACATGTCCAACCAAGGCTTCCAAGACTAGTAACTCAACCCAAGTTGTTACAGGTCTTCTAGAGTGTTTGTCCAACCAAGGCTATGGGACTAGTAAGTCAAACCAAGATACTATAGGGCTTCTAGATATTTTTGCCAACCAAGGCTTCTAGGAACTAATAACTCACCCTAAGCTAAGGAAACATGATAACCAACCAAAAACAAACAATGAAAGTAAACCCACAATCACCATGGCTATCCAATAAATAAAAAGGCTAGGAAATCCATGAAATCCTCCATGCCAATGACAGATCACATCCAATCATCCACATGCATATGCCATGCATTCCAAAACTAATTAAGAAATCATACATTCAACTTGGATCCTGTAAGAAAATCTGGTGTAGTTGTTGATCTCGATGCCTTCTTACTCCTTCCTTTCTTTCCTTTGCCTTATTGTTCCAAGAATCCAAGTATGCCACACCCACCAAGAGTGCTCCAAGAAAACTATAAGTCTCTAAGAATATGAGAGAGAGATAATAGAAGAGAGCTCGACCATAACCTTTCAAAAGCTTACACTGACCAAGCCTGAGGCAAGAGCTTGCCAACTTATCCTCATAAGCCTTTTTATTAGTGAGGCCACGATTTTCTCCATTTTCCATTATTTTCCTTCATTTTCCTTCTCACATGCAAACCGTGACCTTTCACCTTCCTTTTCTCCTAGTTTCCTTTATTTTCATAAAAAATGTTCCAAAATTCCTTTTGCCTTCCAAAATCTTTATCCATTTCCTTTTCCAATTTCCTTAGCCATAATAAACTGAATCAACACCCAGTAGGATGTTTCCCCCACCATTCATCTTGGAATATGTGTCCCATCATCCATGGTATTTATATATTTTACATGAGTTTTTAACTAGGGTTGTTAAAAAAGTCCTCAATGATTGCATCAGACTCAATTTGAAACTTCTACATATCTAAATATTATTTTAGGAACAAATATTCATCCATGAGACTTGAACAAGCATCGCCATAAAATTCATAAAAAAGGAAATCATCAAGGTAATGGTTTTCCAAGGATTCAATTTTTTTAATAGGTTGAGTATCAACAAGATAGGTATCAATATTGAGGATGATTGATTGATAGGAGAATATGAATCATCATCAATGGAAATATGTGAAAGAAAAATCAATTCGTCATCAACAAATTGATCCTCCAATTTACCAATCTATTGAGCTTCAAAACACGGGGCATCTTTACCCATTGCTTCTATCTCATATTTTAAGCATTTGGTTAATGACTCTGGATGCGTGCCTTCAACTATACCAATTTTGGCTTCATAATCTTTGGCAACCACAATGGTCCTCCCTTGTAACTTAATGTCCATAATTGCATGTTATCAACAACAGTGTGCCGATCTAGCAAGATGCATGCTCTCCTAGCACAACATTGCTACCAACCGTTGAGATGGAAAACTGACTTATGCACAGTAGCAAACCTAAAGTATAGCTTTTGCATGATTGTCTTAAGAGACAATACTTCATCTAGTATCTCTCTCCTCAAATCTACTTTGGTGGATGTTGTAACCTTTTCTCCTCCTTGCTTGGCCACTTGTAACTCCATAGCCATGCATTCATTCTCATCTATCAAGATCTAACACTTGAGCTAGTGGCTTTGGAATATATTTTGGTAGCATCAGTTAATGCAACTACATGTCTGTGCACATTGGACATGATCATTCATTCTTCAAACTGCATAGGAGATACATGGACATCCAGAGTAGGCACTCTGCTCAACTGCGCAAATCTATGTTGTCACTCATTGAAATATATGTTGTGCATCTCCGCTTCCAGATTGTCTTCATGGATTTTTGTGTCTCCTTGATTGCTTGGGATTTTCTGTACTTCTAGATCTAGTGAATTCAGTGGGGTGACCTCTTGGTTTTGCATCATGAGGTCAATATCCTGAACTAACTGTGGCTAAACCATATATGTGTCCATCTACTCTAGCATCCATTAAATCTCTTGATCAAAGTCCTACTCATGTGACTGCTCACTGTGCTTTCTCTGTTCCAGCTGCTTGGATGATCCAATAACCTGTATGGGCGAAGTTTCATCAATATGTGCATGTTGTGTCTCCTGTTGTTCCTATTCCTATTTTGCTTCCTCTCTGCATCTCCTGTTCTTCCCGGAGTTTCTACTTCAACTCTTGCAACTCCTTTTCTTCTTCCTCCAACTTCTACTTCTCTCTTTGCCTTTGTGTGATCCTCCCATTGCACTGTCACCTCTTATCCCCAATCTCCAACGTGGATCTCAATACAAGTGGATCTACTTTGAACTTACAACTTTTATCTACCTTTATGATATCTGCAACCTTCCTCTTTCCTTTGCCAAGCACAGGTTTGCTACCATATGTTTCTCCTAATGATGTTTCTCCCTAAGATGTTTTTGCCTTCTGCTTTGCTAACCACTCTACAACTATGTGGACAGGTTCATTGAGCCTTGAGAAGTGATAGCAGTATCTCCATGGATCTTCCTCAGGCCAATGACACACGTCGTGGATCTAAGGATGATGCACTCTCACAATGTGGTCCTTCACTAAGAAATGCAGGTCATACAGATTGAAACTTTTGGTGCCAAAGGTGAATCTCTTGAATTCCTCCATCTCAGCCTCAACATGCTTGAGATTCTGGATCTCATACAACCTGATCCACAAAGGAAGAGTGGGCCAAGTTTCCTTCTTCTTCCTATGTAGTATAGATGACAACCTTATCGATATGTGATATGACACTTCTTGCATGACGATATTATCCATGGAAAGATTTGGTATAACATGTGGATCCTTCTCCATGCTATATAATTGGATGAAGGTGCCAAGGGGTGAGGCATACCAATTTGCTATGTCTATCAAGGCCTTCATAATTTCCTGCGACATGAAAGCTAGAACCTGCTCAAAGATCATCCAGTACACCAAGGTTATGAAGTGGTCTATTAACTGTATGATAACTCCACAAAAGTTGCATTCAAAGAACAACTTAGAATAAGTGTGCACCGAGGTTTCCGAAGGTGTCCACGCCCAACCCAAGAGTGGAAACTGCTGACGGACATAGACTACATCAAATATGTAAGTGAACATGAATAGCTTCGCTTTCTGACCCTTGAGCAGATACCAGGCTTCTGTTACCTATTCCTTCAACCTGAGAGCCAGAATGTCGGACCAGTTAAAAGGTATTCCTTCACTTCCCAGTTGATCCAACACAATCACCCAACTCTGCAAGAAGGTTTCTGCGCTCTCCTAGCCATATAAGCGACATGAAAATATGACCAAGAATTGATATTCCTTCTGCATTATCCTTGTCTCATAAACTTAGGTTGGTGTCATCTTGAACTTGGATGGATCTTTCACCCAGCTCTTCAAGATGTCCCTTAAGTTTGCACTGTTGTTGGGTCTGGTGAAGAGCGTATCCATTGTGATTATCGGCTACAATAAGTGATACATCTCTTGAAAGTCCTTTGCCCTAAAGGTAGCAAGTTCCAACCCACTGATACTACTCAACTCCATCGTCTCTGAATCACTATGCAATAAAATCCAATGGATCATGTTTGTGCATGGAAATGCGAGATACCTGCATGCAATCTGGTATAAGCAAGACTTGTGAGTGTTGACATAGACCTTGCGATCTTCCAGATTATCCTCAAATGTGCCTAAGAAGGTTTCATTGATGTCCTTCCATTTCATCTTGATCTCCTTGTCTATGAACAACTTGGTCTCTTCATAGATGGCCAAGATCATAGACACTTACTCAACTACATCTCCAATTACGCTCTCGATAGTGTCCTTTGACCCTGATCTCTTGGAAGCCATTGTACTTGTACTACTAAGAGATGGGTAAAAATGTGTGATACCTAGAGACAGAGAAATGCTCATGGAAAGAAATTTGTCATTTGAAAACCAAAAGCAAATTGAGGGCTAACATTCAATACACATGGGCGACTGACTGGAAATATTTCACAATTTTCACCGGAATGCTAGGAGGCTAATTGCCAAAACTACACAGAACACATTTTAAACTGACAACGGGCTAGCTGCCTGTTGAAACTGCATAATTCAAAATCCAGCTTGGCCTGTTGAGTACTGAAACTGCCTAATGCGCAGTGTCATTTAGCAATGACTACAACCCAGCAAGGCGCTGCCTCTTAGAATTGCGCAGAGAAAACCTAGAGGCCAGTGTTGGGCCAGATGGCGAAGCTGAGTGAAGATAAGAATGAATGATATTACATGTAAACAGTGAGTGCAACATTCAGAAAATGGGAAAACAAGCAAGTGTGTGAAGTGAATCGTAGCAATGACGATGGTAAGTGCAGAAATAGTGTCATGCGTGCGACAACAGTGAAATGCAATGGAAAACATGAAACAATGCTTCTACAAGCTAACATGCATTAAAGCGATAGCAAGCATTTAAAAAAACTAAACAAATAACACTCACACAAACTAAAATACAAAAGGAGACAGAAAAGTAGCAAAAGACATGAAAAGCGGACTCACCCAGAAAAAGTTGAGCTGACTATGTCGAATGCTCCTAGATGCGATGTGGGATGCCAGAGCTCCAAAAATTGATGTGAGGAATGAGCTTTGATTGTTTCAAATAAATAGTTTTTATATGATCAAGGTTTATGATGTGCATGCCACAAATCTAGGAAAAAGTGACACTTGGTGGGAGGTTTTTAAAATGACTTTTGCATGTAACCTCGAGCTGCTAAAAATGGATCCCTAAAATCTAGGGACATTTTTTGCTTTTTTGTTTTTTTACTTTTTTGGAAAATGCAGTCCATGCATGCAAATTAATATTGGTCAGTCCTAGAGGGAACCAGTCAACTTGGAAGCACATGCAACATACTGCAAGCCTTGAAGTGACTTTTGCACAGTTTCTGGGATGAACTAATCTGGTTGTCCCTCAGGCTCTATGCAATTTCTGGACTGAAGCCCCAGTTTTCATCCAGAACTGTGGAATTGTTGAGAGAAATCCCAGTGATGGGTTTCTCTACGAAATTTCTAGAGGGAAGGTTTTCTGGATGTTTTGCACATTTTTTGGAGAGCAGAAAGCTACCTAGATGGTCTACGCAATTCTAGATAGGAAGGCTGGTCCCCCTCCAAATTTTCACAATTTCCCAAGTGAGCATAAGAACTAGAAAAAGCAAGCTCTAGAATGTCAGCTTGCGGGTGGAAAGAAAATAGGTTGTCAAACACAAGTTGATGAGCCATTGAAACTCAATTGGACCATAGGTACTTGTCAGTGCAAGACATGATACTAAGGATGGTTGGTAGGGATGCCCAAAAATGAAGCTAAGGAAAAAATTTGGAGGGTGGTTGAAGCCAATACAACACTTGGCGACACACTGGTAGAAATCCAGCTCTCCGAATGGAACTTGTTTCGTGAAAAGCAAGTTTAAATCCTTCAAAAGTATTGTTCAATTCTCTAATCATCTTGGTTTCCACACTAGCTTGATTGAAATATGTAGCACCTCCCATGCTCTTGATAGGTCAGCACACATTCCAAGCCAAGTCAACATAGTTGTTTTGATTTGGGATGAGGGGTATATTGGTGCACAATTAATATGACTGTTAGAGTTTAAGTTTCATCTCCAGTGTTACTCCGCTACCAGCAGGCCTCGACTGTACCCCAACAGAGTCACATAGGAACACAAGCATCGCTTCGCTCCCAGTGAGCATGGTCAGTACCCTGATGGAATTACTTGCACTATCTCTCTCCATAGGAAGCCTTTCTCTTCTCTCACCTTAATCATTTTTCCAAAAACAATCACATTTTTATTTTTTTCATTTTTCAAGAACTGTGCATAGGCACTTATTTATTTTAGAGGTGGAAGAGGGATCTCAACTTATTGAGAGAAGAATAGGTTGTTTCTTGAGAGGATTATTTTTAATATACCTATACCATAATTGTTAAGGTTTTCCCCCTCACCGTACTCTACATGATTGAGTTTCCAAGGGTTAACCCAAAAACAACCGACTAGAGTAGGTGGTACTAGTTAGCACACAACAGTTATGTTTTCATCAAGGTTCACTTCGAACAGAATGTATTTTCCATTGGTGTATCATTGACTGAAGACAATGACTTTTACATAAAGAGAGAAGACAATAGATAACCAATTATTTCTAGTTGTACGAGTCGTCTTGTACTTTACCTCGCTTGTTTCAAGAGTTGTTCACGGTTTCATGTGAAACTAACCTACAAATTTAAACAAGCAAACAAAACAAAACAAAGCAAGTATGAAAGAAAAGAAAGCAATAAAGGTAAGTAGGCAAGCAAGCAAACAAACAACCAAGAAAGAAAGAAAACATTCATGCAAGAAAACCATACATAAAGCAAACACTACTCCTACTCCTAAGCTAATGGTGATGAGTCCAATCACGTGAAATCACATTGGTTGACCCATGTTGGTGAAGGCATGGTTCGTGAAGAGCACAGTGAGGTGAACCAACAAACATGAAATGTATAACAATGAAGAAAAACACATGCTGAGTTTAAATGTGTCCACAGAAAATAAAAAAGTGAAAGTGCAAGACATACACTCTGTGGACTTACCATGGTGATGTGATACAATGTGCAGATGTTAATCATATTCACTCTCTTGACTGTGACATGCAAGAAAATGTGAGAAACATGGACAACTTATGTATCGCAAGTGTGCTTGTTATGTAAGATTCCTCCAATGCATGAGTTATGGGATCACGTGATTCAAGTGGAGGAAGAAAAATGTGTGTGTTATATAGATCTTCAATGTATCCATATGAGTGATGAGGAGCCTTGGGTGTTTTAGCAACTTTCTAATTGGAAGTGAAAGCAGCCTCAGGAGAGTGAGGACTTGACATAACCATCAGCTCAAGCTGAAGTGCCTCGACAGCCTACGGGTTTTGACTTCATTGACAAATATATCATCATAAATAGGTGTCTTTGAAATATCAACAATGATAGAATCAACATCATTTTCGAATACGAAAGTAAATAGATCATGAAAGCTATGATCAGAAAAATCAATGAGTTCATCGACATCCTCATGATCTCATGAATCAAACTGAGCGATAGATGAGAAGCAACAATGTTTGCCCTTTGCATATGGAAAAAGTAGATGAAAAATCAAGTGGATTTTCAATGAATAATTTTTCCTCTCCATTGTCAAATGATGGACTAGCATCGGGTTTTTTCTACAAATTATCGGAAGTAGATGTATCCATGGATAGATTTTCACAAGGAAAATCAGAGATAGAAGACTCACCAAAGATATCAAGAAAAATCGAATGAGGTGCAGATAGAAGGAGGTCATCCTTCATCATGGGTTGATGTTTGGATCCCCAGTCATACTCATCATAAATGACAGTGCAGGTTGGTTGTGCAGCATCAACTTCATTAATGGCTTGAGCCTCATTTACAACAGGTGTAGAGTTCGGAACAAAAGAACACAAGACAGTGCAATCTGGAGGATCAATAGAACGTGGAGATGAAGGTTGAGGTAACAAGTGTGTATGACAACCCATGGGCTTCCCAACCAAATATGCGTATAAATTAAGATTGGTGATAGTGGGAGGATGTGATATTTGAACAGAAGTGTGTGCACGTTCTCCCACATCACTTTGAAGGGGGTGGAGTTGTTTGATGAGGGGAAGGCAGATAGTTACTTGTGACAACCACTGTATCAGCTTGTGATTGTGTAGCTCCATCACCAAAGTATGTTGAGCAGGGTTTGAAATTCAACTTCATTTTAGGATAGAGTGATTTGGTAAGGAAATATTTAAATCTATCCATGCGATATTGGAATTTCATCTGGTTTTTCGAAGCCTCAAAATGGAGTAAAAGGAAGCGCTGCCAAAAATACATAGGTTTTTCATACGGTGCCTCCCATTGTTTGAACAATTTTTTGTCAAGAGATTCAAGATCAAAATGATGGAAAATAGATTCGATTGGATCACAGAAGTTCTTAAATGAGTGCACACAATTGTGAGGCAGGTTGCGGGACCATCGTTGTGGGGATTCGTGAAGTGTGGTTGCAAGCAGCATGCTGACCTCAAATTCATCAAACTCTTCTGCATCCTCCAAGAATGAAAGCAAGTCATGTAAGTGCTCAAGTCAAGCCACTTCACCTTCATCATCATGCGTAAGTTTTGACAAGTGATCAAAAACTCCTTCGTGATTTCAAAGGGATGTGCATCAAAAATACATCACAGAGGCTGGACTACAATGATATCTATGATAGATGTGAGAAGATTAAAAACAAGATGTGAGGACTCAGATTGTCATCTAGCCCTCCTTCTAGCATCAGAAATGTTGATGGTGTTGGACCCGCCAACAAGTCAGGGAATATCCTTAGTAAGAAGTCCCAACTAGACTTCAATTCATTATTTGTAGCGGTCCCAGCTGTGGCTAGTATGGTATCGCTTTGACTGCAGTTGCGCATAGAGGTAAGTAAGATTTACTTGTTGGAAGAAAGGGTGTGACCTTGCATCAAGTCAAGCAAGGTGCATCAAAGGCTCTAACACATGGAAGTGGGAGTGAGTGCACCCCTTAGAAACATGTGATAACGTGCAGCTTGAAAGGGAACACATGAGCAGAAAGACGTCATGAGATGGAAAGAAGGATAGCCGAAGATCCAAAGTGATGGATTATATCAACAACATGCTTTGATAAGATTCATACAAACACATACACAATAGTCCATACATACATGAATAAATAATAGCTACATACATCGTTAGAGTAACCAGGATAGCCTAACTACAATAATAACATATGCATTGAACGTGTTGCCTTTGTTATATTAAAAGAGTGAAAGATCCAATCATACATAAAACGATGACTTCCACTAGCCATAATAGCAAAACATTACAGTCACTATCGCATGCTCCTGCAAAGAGACGTACTAGAATTGCACTATGGAGAAGCCAAGGCTTGTTACAATATACTCCAAGCTTTCTCTAAGTTATCCTACAGGAAGCTTAGCTCCCAAAAGCTTGTACAATGAGTTATGAGGTTCTATAAATAGAAAAGGGTGGGGTGACACTTGACATTCCCCTTTGTGACTCTTCACCTACCTTCATGACTCTTCAACTACTACATGATTGTCACATTATCCTATCAACACTTAGTCTTTCACTTTTACAACAGGTTTACATTAAAATTTGCACATGTACCCATGTGAGACAAAATAGGCTTGAGTAAACTGTGCAAGACATCACTAAGACTTGGAAAGTTGTGGGAAGACTAACTCTTCGACATCCTCACGATGATTGATGGTGGCAAACTGATGCCAATTTTGGTAGTCTGTTATGGTGTCCATGTAATTTGTGGTGACATCCTTCTGAAATCTAACTCTTGACTCCATTGCATCTGAGTACACTGATTTGGCACCTTTTTCCAACTCACAAAATAAAATGTGCATCATGGTCTTGAGTGCAGTCGGACCAACAACATATTGATGCATAGTGTCTGTGCTCATCTACAACTATGCACTGGTGGCTACGCACATCAATTGATCAAAGTACATGTCCAGCTCCAGTCATACTTGGTTCTTTAAATTCACCTCAGTGAGTTTGTCAATGGATGGGATTGCATGTGTGTGCACAATGAAATCCATGCTCTTGAACACCCGTGCATGTGAATCCTACAAACCGGTGATGAACTATGGGAGCTTCTCATAGTTTTAGATCTGACTCTGGATGTGTGACTTAAACTCTATTTCCTTTGGCTTCATCATATTTGGCAAGCACAATGGGGATCACTTGTACCTCATTGTCCATATTTGCATGTGATTAACAGTTGTGTGCAGATCTCACAAGATGTGTGCTCTCCTAGCACAATGTTATTGCCAACCATTGAGATGGACAACTAACTTATGCACGGTGATGAACCTAAAGTACATCTTCCACATGACTGTCTCGAGAGACGATATTTCATCTAGTATCTCTCTCCTCAACTATGCGCTCATGGATGTGGTAACCTATTATCCTCCCTGCTTGGCCGCTTGTAACTCCTTAGCCATGCAGTCATTATCAATTATCAAGAATCTAACTCTCAAGCTGGTGGCTTTGGCATATTCTTTGGTAGAATCTACCAATGCAGCTAGATTTCTGTGCACATCGGATATGACCACTCATTAATCAAGCTGTGCATGAGATACGTGGACATTCAGAGTAGGAACTTTATGCGACTGCACAGCTTTATGTTATGACTCATCGAAAGATATGTTGTGCATCTCTGCTTCTGGATTGCCTTCAAGGATTTCTGTGTCTCCTTGATTGCTTGGGACATTCTCTGCTTCCGCATCTGGTGAAACTAGTGGGGTGACCTCTTGGTTCTGAGGCATGAGGTCAATATCCTAATCTGAATCTGGTTGAACCATATCTATGTCCATCTACTCTAGCATCTGTTCAATCTCTTGAGAAAAGTCTTGCTCCTGTGACTGCTCACCCTGTCTGCACTATGCCAGCTGCTCATATGAGTCAATAACTTATATGGGTACAGTTTCATCAACATGTTCATGTTTCACCTCCTATTGTTCCTATTCCTAATGTGCTTCCTTCTCTCTTCTGCACAGCTCTTGTTCTTCCCTGAGTTACTGCTTCAACTCCTTTTTTTCTTCCTCCAACTTTTTCTTTTCTCTTTACCTTTGCGTGATCCTCCTATCACGCTGTCACCTCTTAGCCTAAATCTCCAAAGCTTCTCTCAACACAAGTGAATATGCTTTAAACTTGCAGCTTCTCTCCTCCTGTGTGTTATCCGCAACCTTCCTCTTGTCTTTGTCAAGCACATGACTATTGCACTCTATTGTTTCTAATGATTCTACTCTCTAATATGTTGTTTCCTTCTACTTTTCTAATCACTCTACAACTATTTTGACTAGTTCATTGAGCCTTGAGAAGTGATAGTAGTATCTCCATCGGTCTTCCTCGGGACAATGACATGCCTCGTGGATCTAAGGATGATGCACTCTGGTACAATGGTCCTTCACTAAGCAATGCGGGTCATACGGATTGAAACTTTTGGTGCCAAAGGTGAATCTCTTGAATTCCTCTGTCTCGACCTCAGCCTGCTTAATATTTTGGATCTCATACAACCCGATCTGCAAAGGAAGAGTGGTCCAAGGTGCCCTCTTCTTCCTATGCAGTCTAGCTGACAACCCTGTTGAGAGATGATATGATACTTCTTGCATGACGATCTTATCGATGGTAAACTTAGGTAAAACATGTGGAGCCTTATCCATGCTATACAATTGGATGAATTTTCCAAGGGGTGAGGCATACCAATCTGCTATGTCGATCAATGCCTCCATGGCTTCCTGTGACATGCAAGGTGGATCCTTCTCAAAGATCATCCTACACACCGGGGTAATGAAGTGGTCTGATAATTTTATGATAACTCCATGGAAGTTGCATTCAAAGAAAAACTTGAAATAAGTGTGCACAGAGGTTTCTAAAGGTGTCCATGCCCAAGCCAAGCCTAGGAACTGCTAACAAATAGAGATTACATAAAGTATGTAAGCGGACATGAAAAGCTTCACTTGTTGACCCTTGGGCAAATGTCAGGCTTCTGTTACCTATTCCTTCAACTTGAGAGCCAACATGTCAGATTAGTTGAAAGGTCTTCCTTCGCTTACCAATTGATCCAACACAATCACCCAACTCCGCGGGAAGGTTTATGTGCTCTCCTGGTTGTATAAGCAGCATGTGAAGATGACAAAGAGTTGATATGCCTTCCACAGTATCTTTGTCTTGTAAACCTAGTTGGGTGTCATCCTAAACTTGGACAGCTCTTTAACCCATCTCTTCAAGATGTCCCTTGAGTTTGCACTAATGTTGGGTCTGATGAAGGGTGTATCCATCATGATTAGTGGTTGAAAAAAGTGATACATCTCTTGAAATTCCTTGCCCTAAAGGTAGCAACTTTTGTCCCACGGATATTTCTCAACACCATCATCTTTGGATCAATATGCGATACAATTCAATGGATCATGTCTGTGCATGGAAACACGGGATACCTGCATGCAATCTGGTATAAGCCATACTTGTGAATGTTGACATAGACCCTGTGGTCTTCCCGAGTCTCCTCAAATGTGCCTAAAAAGGTTTCGTTGATGTCCTGCCATTTCGTCTTGGTCTCCTTGTCTATGAACAACTTGGTGTCTTCATAGATGGGCAAGCTCATAGACACTTGCTCAACTGCATCTCTAGTTGTGCTCTCGGCGGTGTCCTTTGACCCTACTCTCTTGGAAGCCATTGTACCTGTATTGCTAAGAGATAGACGAAGACCTGTGATACATGGAGACAGAGAAACACTCATGGAAGGAAATATGTCAGTGGAAAACCAAAATCAACATGAGGACTAACATGCAACACACCTAGGTGACTGACTGGAAAGATTGCACAATTTTCACTAGGAGGCTGGGAGACTAGCTGCCAAAACTGCATAGAACATAGTTCGGACTGTCAATGGGCTGACTGACTACTAAAATTTTGAAAATCACAGCTGACGTTGGCATGTTGAGGACTGAAACTACGCAATACGCAATTTCAATCAGCAAGGAGTGCAACCTAGAAAATTTCATCTACGTAATTCCGCGGGCCAGCAAGGCACTGTCTCTTAGAATTGCATAAAGAAATCCTAAACACCATTATTGGGCCATCTCTACGAAATTTCTGGGAGGAAGGCAAAGCCTCCACTCTCATAAATGTGTAGTGCAAGCCGAGCAAGGCAAGGTCCCGCCCAAGGCAGCCTAGACCCGCCGATGGGTGACTGAAAAACATAAAAAGGATGAATGCATGGTGAAGTTGAGTGCAGACAAAAGTCAATGATCATGCATGCAAACAGTGAGTGCAAAATTTATAAATGGGAAAACAAGTAGGTGTGTGAAGCAAGTCGCCCCAACAGTGACCGTTAGTGCTGAAACAGTGTCATGCATGCGACAATAGTGAGATGCAATGGAAACTTGAAACAATGCTTCTACAAGATAACATGAATTAAAATGACAACAAGCATTCAACAAAACCAAACAAACAACACTCACACAAACCAAAATACAAAAAGCCACAGAAAAGCAACAAAAGACATGAAAAGTGGACTTACCCAAAAATAGTTGAGCTAAGTGTGTTGAATGCTCCTAGATGTGATGTGGGATGCCAAAGCTCGAAGATCGAGGTGAGGAATGAGATCTGAAGTGTTGAATAAATAGTTTTGATAATATTTAGGTTTATGACATGCATGCCACAAATCTAGGAAAAGGTGACACTTGGTGGGAGGTTTCTAAAACAACTTTTTTATGTAACCTCCAGCTGCTAAAAATGGATCCCTAAAATCTAGGGATTCTTTTTTCTATTTTTATTTTTTGCTTTTTTGGGAAAAGTATCCCATGCGTGCAAATCAATATTGGTTAGTCCTGGAGGTAACTAGTCAACTTGGGAGCACATTGAATAAACTACAAGCCTTGGAGTGACTTTTACACAGTTTCTGGGCCGAGCTGGTCTGGTTATCACTCAACCACTACGCAATTTTTGGACTGAAGCCCCAATTGTCAGCCAGAACTGCATCATTTTTTAGAAAAAGCCCAGTGATGGGCTACTCTACGAAATTTTGAGAGGGAAGGTTTTTTGTTTTCTTTGTTCAATTTTGGAGAGCAGTAGGCTGCCTAGATGGTATGCGCAATTCTGGAGAGGAAGTTTGGTTACCCTCTAGAATTGCGCGATTTTCCAAGTGAGCATAACATCCAAAAAAAGACCAAGCTCCAGAATGTTAGGTTGTAGGTGGAATGCAAACATGTTGTCAAACACAATTTGATGAACCATTGAAGCTCAATGGGAGTATAGGTACTTGTTAGTGCAAGACATGTTTCTAAGGATGGTTGGTAGGGAGGCCCCAAAATGAAGCTAAGGAAAAATTTTGGAGGGTGGTTGTAGACGCTACAACACTCTTATGTACTACAAGAGAAGCCAAGGTAAGACTCCAAGAAACCTAGCCCTTAGCTTGAGTTATTAGGAGCTATTTATAACAAATGATAATGGCGTTTGGGCTTCTAGATGACTCTTAAAATCCTAGGAATTTTCATATTCTATAGATGAATTATTACATTCCATATGTGGCTTTTCACATTCCACATGTGTCCCTTGGGCTTTATTACATACAAATTATTACAAAACATAAACTACATATGAGACTGTGGCTATATAAGAAAAAAATGATAATAGGACAAAGTCTTATCAAATTGACAAATCATTTTCTTCCTCATGGAACTCATTGGTGATGTATGTGTGCTATGCTCTGGAATCAATAGAGATGACTCTAACCTAAACTGGAAAGTCCACTTCATATTGTATTTTCACCTCTAGTGCCTCTGTCAATATGGTCTTGGAGCTATATTTTACATTATTCCACAACCACGGGAGCTTCATGTGAACTTGGATTGGCATGACGGAATATTGTAGAATAATGTCTTTGGTGATCTCCTAGACTTCCTATTCTGATGGTTGCAGGATATGTTCTATATACTACATGATCTCCTGGAAGTTGATTTTTGAAACCATTGTGCAGATGACGATAAGAAAAAATGGTGTTAGTCATATGTCCTCCAAGGCAGTTGTAGTTCTATTGGTGCAGTCTCAACTGTACTCGTACCATTTCAATGGTAACCCTATCTTTCATAACCAACTGTGGTGATTAATTTAGACACTTGGAAACCCATTCCTGAAGTTGCTCAGCTGCTTTTATTTCCACTTTCAGTAGCTTCAATAATTCTTGTGATTTCTTCTAAATTCCAATGAGGGGAGACACCACTTGTTGTAGAAGTATCATCTCGTCATATAACTGTGCCATGGTGTCCTCCATCATCCCTAGTTCCTCCTGCATGGTTGACTACAATTCTATTATGTTGAAGCTTTGTGAATATAACCATTGACTCTTCCCAGCAAGGTTTTCTATATATTTCTTCACTGCAACCAGCTCTTTCCTTAATCGTGCATTTTCATTCAACAGCAGAGTGAACCTGTGCTTTTGTAGCAAAAGAAACATTTTCGACCATGATTTCCCTACGATTCCTTCTTGTATTGTTTGTTATCACCTTCTCTATTGATAATGGGACTGGGCTTTTAGGATCATTCGAGAAGTATCTTTTCCATTGTTGCATGATCCTCTTCTTGAGTTGATCAAACTTGGCATTTCACACATCCATGACTCTATCTTCTCAAAGAGGTGTAATTCCCATTTCACCAAATGGGAGATGACCACTCATGAGATGATGTTCCTCTGGAGAATCTGGTTCATGATCTATTGTTTAGATGGTATCCTCCTCTCTTGCTTTATCTCCAAAGTCAACTTTTCTTCCTCTCGACTTTGTGTTTCTTCTTCCTCTTGCGATTGTCATTGTTGTTCCTCTTCTTGTCTCCTCTCATCTTCTTCTTCTTCTTGCTTCCTAAGAAACTCATATTACTTCCTCTTCTCCTCTTCTTCTAATTCTCTCCTTTCTTGTTCTTCTTGAATAAATTTAGTGTTCAAAGGATCATCTTTCCATTTCTTATTGTTTTCTCCTGTCGAATCATGCTTGATTATTTTCCTATGAGCTACATTCTTTGCTTGAGGGGTTATTTGTTCTACCTCTTGTACCTTCATTTATAGAGTTGGTGTATCATGGGGTGAACTAGCTTGCATCCCTAGATGTACCTTTCTAACTACATTATACCAGTTCTTCACCTTCTCATCTTCTGTTGAATATATTGACGAATATCCCCAATTGAAATTGATCCTTTCATACTGTTGTGTGTGCACTCTCTTGGGATCATATCCATGAAATTATTTAGTTGCAAAGTGTAAGCAATGTAGCTCCTATATTTCTAAAGTTGTCTCCTTATGGCTCTTTAGTTTGTTCAATATGATACTCAAAGGGAAGTTAGTTTAAGGGGATTTACTCCTTCTATGAAGGACTTCTGAAAACCCTTTATCCAATTAATATGCTACTTCTAGTGTTGGGACATGGTCCCTTGGGGTAAATTTTGTAACTAATATTGTTATATCTATAAATTCTCTGCATTTTGAGGGAGTGGAGCGCCAAGTTCATAGGATCCAAAGGGACTTTAGTCCCTTAGTTTGTTATAATATAGGATGTTTTGTGACCCACCCATGGTTCGTGAACCATGGAATTGTAATGAAAGAAGCTATATAAAGGAGTCATATTGAGTCATAGGAAGTAGTTAGTAATTTAAGATCCTTGTATGATCAAGTAGTCTGAGGCAGAAAAGTCTTTTTTCTATACTTAGGCGAAGGGGAAGGCTCTTGCAGTTGTGTGCACGAAGACCTTGGTAATTCCGCAAGATGAGTGTGTGGGGCCCTGCAACTATGTGTGCAAGGAAGAAGAGTCTGTAACAAAAGGATTATATCTAGTAAAGACTATTTTGGAGAAATATTTGTGTATCTGTGCCTTTATATTTACTTATCCAATTTATGTGTTTTTGCTCTATATTTTGCATTTATCTAAAGAAACACTTAATTGATGCACTAAAGTATTAGATATACATGTTTACTTGATAATATGAATGTTTAAAGTGTGTTATAGACATTTTTGGGCACTACAACCCCAATCATATATGTCCATAAAACAAGGGCTTCTGAGTCCCTAAAAGTGTTGTTTCATACCCTAAAGGAACAAGGTCAGCTGATTACATCATCTCCCAGAAGTTCTCCACAGAAACCTACTCAGAACTGGTCAAAACTGGACCATACAAGTTGCTCAGTTCTAAGGGTGCGATGCATCTCACCTACCCAGTGTAAAAGGTGCGATGCATACTGGAAAGCCCCTCTATAGGGTGCGATGGGCGAGAATGGAAAAATGGCAGAAACATTTTGCGAGGTGGATGATCATGGAATCTTCCAGAAACTTCTCCTGTGACACTTGCCTCTCTGAATTCGCCTAGGGATGTGTAAGAGATCAACAATCTCCAAGTGGAATCAAGAACTGTCAGAGAGAAGACACTGATCAAAATCCCAAAGCTAACTCACCTCCCTACAATCATCTATATATCGATCCCTCATCCCAGAGATCCAGAGGCTGGAATTTTGAATCTTGTAAGGAAGTGCTATTGGTTTCTTCGTGGAATATCATAGTGTTGGGTGATCTAAGCTTTTCATGAGGTGAAGAAGGGCTTTCATGCTGGGAGGGTGACGTTGGGTCAGATCAATGGGTTGTAATCCTCTCTTCTAATCTTTATATCAATAAAGATATTCAAGTTTTCCTCCACATTCTTGTATGTCTAATAGTATATGCATTTGTGTGGTCAATATATATCTGGTCCTATATTACTTATGATTGTAGATCTATGCACTTTGAAGGTATTATGTTGCTTTGACTTTATAGGTACTCTTTGAAGCAGAGTGGTCAAGGGAGAAGTGGCAATGACCCGTCGGTGAGGAGAAGGAACAAGCAAAGAACTGAGCGAAATATTAAGGTTGGTATTCTTTGATCCTCTCCTATCTACTTCTCATAAAGGAAAACGAAAGTAACTTTAATCTGTTTGTTTCTAAGATAGCTACCCATCTTAGTGGGACTAGCAGCTCTACATAGACACTAGATTTCCTCATAACAAAGTGTGTTGCGAAGGGTTAGATTTTGTTTCCTGTAAGTTACTATGGTTTCTGCATTTTAAGGGTTAGGGTTCATGAAGGTCAGGATAAAGCCCTAAAAGTAATAGAAACCCATCACACAGGCCTCTAGATGTAGAAACCTAGTTTTGTTATCTCCCAATATTTCTTCGAGTGAGACTGCAGCCTACACTACACAGGTTGTTGCCAAAAAATCCAACAATTTAGGGTTTTGTTGTTTGGCACAACTAACTCTGAACCTGGGTCAGGATCCCTCAAGCCAACAAATGGTTTCGTTTCCATGATTGAGATCTATCTGAGGAATGTGTGATGTCGAATAAATGGTTCCCAACTAAGAAATAAATCAAGTGGAGAGATCAGAAGATGCACGAATTTTCAGCTCAGGAAAATAGGAATCTTCCTTAGTCAAAGGAAGAGTGGTTGAATAGATACCTATATATAAATGAACACAAGATTTTCTTCTACTCTTTTTTGTGCAATCTACACCAATGGTTATCTATATTGGTAGATAGTTAGGGTATGTGGAAGTTGGAAAACCCTATTGTGTGGACTCCAAAGTTGATAAGGCATCTGGAAGCTTCAGAAAACAATATCACGAAGGATTTCAATTACCAGATCATTAGCACTTTTGGCAGATCCATCATTGAGTTTGCAATCAATACATCTATAAGTTATAGCGAAGATGAAGGATGATACTTCAAGGCACCGAGAGGTAAGTGTCTGAAATCCCTTAAGACTTGGATTAAAATGTCATTATGCGAGAAAAGGGTTATGCCATTAAATTAATGTTTAGAAGAGATCTAATGGGATCTAGGCGAAGTTGAAAAACATTCAAAATATACCAAGATTCAGGTGTTGAATATAGTCCTTTGTTGGGAGCATATGATAGTGATGAAGAGAGTAGTGTTCTAAGGACACCTCTAGGTGTGCTATAGATGGTAAAGAAAGGTATCGCAGGGATACCAAATCCATCCACTCCACCTCCACCATCACCTCTATCTCACAAACCAACACCTACACCTAGACCTCCACCTCTGCCTCCACCTCCCCTATTCAACATGGCCAACGTGATGAAAATGCCCATATTCAAGTGTTTGGGGATAGACGACCCTGAACAATTTTGGTTTTTAGTAGATGTTGTGTGGAAGTCACAATAGGCTACAAATGATGATTTGAAGAAAGTGTAGTTGGTTAATGCACTGCAATATAGGGCACTAAGTTGGTACATTAAGTATTGTTCAAGGCATCTAAATGTAACACAAGATGAGATGAATAAGGAGCTCAATAGTGATTTTAAGAAGCCTAAGTCACAATCTCAGTCAGTAACTGAGGTCAAAGAAATCTAGCAGAAGGTAAATGTGTCAGCATGGGACTTTGATCAGAGATTGAAGTGTTTGATCTAGCACGCTAATATGAAAATCACGATGATCAACATAGGGATTGGTACATTTTTTTTGTTACTCCATCTGAGATTTTCATTGTCACAACAAAAAATTGGCATGCAAGCTAAAGCATTAGATATTTCTAAGAGATTGGAAGCTTCGCCCATTCAGGATATGAATCTAGGGCTGCAACATATTCATTCGTAGTTGGCTAGCTTACATATGGAGTTGTAGAGCCTCAAAATGGGAAAGGAAGTCCAGAATGAGGTTCACACAGAAGTTTTGTGCTTAAAATACAAAGGCCATTGTCATGATAAGTACCATTTCCTTCTTTATCAAAATTATCTTATTGGGGAATCCCCTATCCCTCTAAATCCAGAAAATATCATAGGACCGAACAGGGGAGTAGCACCATGGCACGCTATATGTTATGTTACAGGACAACATGAGACAACTAATTGTCATCTACTACAAAAGTTTGTATAGATCCCCCAATAGTTGTTTTGCAATTTCTACAAATTTGTAGGTCATGATGAGTGTCATTGTCGAAGTTATGAATTGATGATGGATGGAACCCCAACATATAGAATGCAGGAAGAGACTCACCCTCAACAAGATCAGGGTACAATTGTGGTGCGCAAAGGATTCCAAGGCCGAGGAAGAGGGCAAGGAGGAGGAGTTGGAAGGGGTGATGGCCAGATCATCTATTACAATTGTGGGGAAGCGGGTCATTTTTCACATGATTTTCAGAATCCAACACATCCTTCCTTTCAATATTGTCGACATTTTTACCATATTATAGAAGATTGCCAAGTTTTTATTGTGAATATGCAAGAAAATAAGGCTCAAACCTAGCAGCCTATGCAGAACATCCAGATGATGAGGTTGGAGCCTCGCGAAGATGGGCCTAGTCTCAATATTTTTACGTGAAGCAGTATAGCTACTTGAGATGATAAGGGGAAACAACCAGAAGACAATGTGTGGGTACATAAGGTTGTTTATAATGAGATGGAATTTTATGTAAATAAGGTGACGAAAATGTTAATGGAATAAAAGAGGAGCTTTGCGGATGAAGGAGATTCTACATCAAGGACTCAAAATATGGGAAAGTTTGAAGAGACCAGTATTGTGCAGGAGATAGACCCATCATTATTAGCATTATTTTTAAAAACATGTATGAAACTCCTAAGGGATAAGAAGGTAATAGAAGGACTGCAAAATTTGATAGCTAATTTCACTCGTAAGAAAAATCCTATACCAAAACAGTGTGTAGTACATAAGGTGGGAAAAAGTAAGAAAAGGACTAGTCGCAAAATGAGATTAACTACCAAGATTAGAGAAAACAGAATGGACTAGGTAATTATTGATTTGGTGTCTAATGCAAATTTATACCAAAGAAAACCTGGGAAAGAATGGGAAGACCAATGCTACATTGATCCTCAATCTAACTAAGAATGGCCAATCAATAAAATATTATTCCTATGGGACACCTAGATCGAGTGACTATAGATATTTAGGGGGCATGCGCCATAGCTGATTTTGAAGTAATTGAAATAGTGGACGATAGTAACCCATATCCATCACTTCTTGGAATCGATTGGGCATTTGATATGAATGATATCATCAACATGAAGAAGTGCAACATGATATTTGTAAATAAATAACTAAGGGTCATTGTACCATTATACCCAGTCGAAGGTGCGGGATCTATTGAACCAGTCTACGATTATGAGGAGGATGGCATTGAGTAGATCTATAAGATGACTACGCAAAATGAATATTGGATTAACCCTACAGTGGATGGGTGAATTATGTGGGAGAAGAATAGCTCCTATAATTCAGATTCTGATGAGGAGCTCAAGCACTGGCAGAACCGATTGCATGAAGTATCATCATTGTGTTTCAATAGGCTTACCAAATCGCTATGATGTATATCCACCATGGTGCATAATTTACCATATTATGATGGTTTAGAGGATGTAAATTTATTTCTGGATAAATTTGAAATGGATGTACCAGAGGAACATCAGTTCCAAATGTTAGACATTGCACTGTGAGCCATGCTTTCCCATTAGTGGGGCATGCATAAGAACATTTTACAGATTGGAAGGAGTATCGAATAAGATAAAGTTGAGGTTTGGGTATGCTAATACCCACACTGTGAATAAGTACACAAGAAAGGATGATCTGCATGAGCACATAGCTCATTGTAAAAAAGCATGAGGAGAATAACCGTGGTCAGAGTGGGTTCATATATTCTACCACACTTTGGATAAAATCCCGATGAAATGGTGTCTAGAAATGGAGCTGCGAAACGGGACCACAAAATGGGATGTTTTGAAAGAAAGTTTTCTATTAACTTTTAGCTTTGAAGATGGGTTTGAGTGTATAGATGAAGCATTTTAGATGATCAAAGCTACTATATTCAAAATTCTTGAAGAACCGATTGAAAGGTTACAGCGATATTTGGGTATGTAGGTACACCATGTGCTTGAATGTTGCAATGTGACCGTAGAGGATGGTGAAGAAGATCCCAAGAACATCTACATTCCTGAGTTTGAGGGACAACGCGAAGTTGAGGGACCTAAGTCAGAAATCCCTAATATATCAGAACCCTTAAAGACCAAGTAGGTGAATATTGGGTTAGAAGTGCAGTCGAAGTTTCCAAACATAGGTGACTATTGGGATGAAGATATGGTAGATAAAGTTGTGAAGCTATTGTGAGAGTATCAAGACTTGTTTCCCACCAAGTACTTTGATCTAAAAGGGATAGTAGGGGATCTAGGAAAGATCACTTTGAAGTCAGATGCAAAGACAATGAAACAATGCCCCTACCAGTTAAATCCTAAGTATAAGGAAAAATTGCACAAGGAATTCGATAAGATGCTTGAAGCTGGGATCATTGAACCTATCAAGGAATGGGACTAGGTTAGTCCCATGGTGGTTCAAGAAAATAAGACAAAGGGTGAAATTCATATATGTGTAGACTTAAGGAAGTTGAATGACGTGTGTGTACTCAATCCATTCCCTACACCTTTCCTGGATGAGTTACAGGAGAATGTTGGAGGACAAGAAGCTTATTCATTCAATGATGGATTCTAAGGGTACCATCAGATCAACATGACACCGGAGGACTGGAGTAATATCACCTTCACAACAGAATGGGGTTGTTTTCACTATACATTGATGCCTTTTAGGCTTAATAATTCCCCTGCAATTTTCTCTAGGGTGTTAATTGTGGCTTTCAAGGTATTTATCCATAACGTTTTGGAGGTATACTTCAATGATTGGACAATGTTTGAGTTAGTAAAGCAACATGTTGCTAGCCTGCGTCTCATGTTGGAAAATTGTCTAAAGCATTAGATAGCCCTTACTTTCAAGAAATGCATATTGTGAGTACCCTACAAGATACTCTTGGGCCATGTTGTTTGCAAGTAGGGATTCATGGTAGACCCTACCAAAACTGCAATAATTATCAATTTGGAAGCCCTTAAGAATGTTAAGAAATTGCGTGCAACGTTGGGCCATACGAGATATTATAGGAAGTTCATCAAAGCGTATATGCAAATCACTGCACTTATGGAAAATTTATTGAAGAAGGATGTGATGTTTTGCTAGGACAAGGATTTTCAGAAAAGTTTGGATGTCTTCAAGGAGAAAATGGTCATCGCGCCCATTTTAGTGTTCCCTGACTGGAAGAAGGATTTCCACATTCATGTAGATGCTTCCTACATCATGTTAGGAGTTGTATTAACCCAACTAGGTGAAATATATATTGACCATCCAATATCATTTGCTAGTATGAAGTTGTCAAAGGTGGAAAAGAACTATTCAACCAAAGAGTGTGAAGGTTTAGCAATGGTGTATGCATTGTGGAAATCCAGGCACTATCTCTTGGGTGCGCATTTCAATATGTATACAGATAGATAGTTGGTTCTTTTCCAGGAATGTGGTTTCAAAGTAATTGTGAAGCCAAGGTGCCTAAATGTTGGTCCAGATCACCTTTCACGAATTGAGAATGGGGATGAGCCTATAGGTCTGGAGGAAGGATTTTCTTATGCGCATCTCTTCATGGTTCACGTTGCAGATGATAATTTCACAAATATAATTCAATTTTTGTCTACAAGTACCACCCTTGAACGGTATTCAACGCAACAAACGAAAGAACTGGTGGTCTGGGCTGTAGATTCTTCTGTTATCACCAGACACTTATAAAAAATGGGCTCTAATGAAATATTGTGTAGTTATGTTATGAAGTATGAGAGGCGTAGTGTCCTTGCAAAAGCACATGGAGGAGGCGGGAGGACATTATGTAGGAAGAGCAACTATGCAAAAGATCCTACGCGCAAGACTTTAATCTCTGACTATGCATAAAGAATCTAAAATATATTGTAGAGTGTGCGACGTTTGTTAGAGAACGGGGAGACCATTGTGAAGAGATGAATTTCCACTAAATCCACAAGTGATGTTGCAGACATTTGATAAGTGGGTACTAGACTTTATGGTACCAATACATCCACTAGGGAAAAATATAGGGGCCAATTATATCATTACCGCGACTGAATACTTAACCAGGTGGGCGAAGGCAGAACCTGTAAAATATTGTAGCACTGCTACCACTGTGATGTTTATTTTTGAATATATCTTGTCTCGATTTGACTACCCTAATATTTTTATGAGTGATAGGGGAATTAACTTCTTGAATGAGACAATTGTTGCATTACTTGAGGAATTTTAGATATACCATCAGAAGAGTATGCCTATCATCCTCAATCGAATGGCATAGTAGAATCCTTCAACAAACTTCTAGAAAGCACTTTGACAAAGATTTGCAACACGAAGTGAAATGACTTGAATGTGTGCATACCAACAGTCCTCTAGCATACAGGACTACCTACAAAAAGTTGACAATACAAACACTATTCCAACTAGAATATGGGCAAGAGGTTGTAATTTCCATGGAATACATAGTGCCAAGCTATAGATTGCAACAATTACGGACATGGATGATCGCGATAAGATGGAGGAATGACTCGTGCAACTCGTTGAGTTGGAGGAGGATTGCTTCTTGGCTACATTTCATCAACAAGTGTAGAAGGACCATAAAAAGGCATGGCATGATCACCATATCAAATAGCACACCTTCAAGATTGAAGATTTAGTGTTTCTATATGACAGTAAGTTCACCAAGCTCCCAGGAAAATTATAGATGCATTGGCTGGGGTCATATGTTGTGAAGGGAATTACAGATGGAGGTGCAGTTTAGCTCGTGAAGTTGAATGCGGAATTATTTCCAGGAAAATTCAATGGAATTCAATTAAAGCTATACAGGGGTGATCCTACCCCTACGCAATGACTATATGGTTGCAGGATAGCCTTAGTACTCAAGGAAACTACAAGGAAGTACAGGACTATAAACAACATTGCCCGAAATTTAGAAAAGAAAAGCGAAGGGGCAACACAGCAAATCAAGGCAAGGCATAAAGGAAAGCTATGACGAAGGTGTTGTGCTATGATGGTGGGTCCCACGTAGCTGGGCCAAAAAGTGACCGTTGGAAGCACTATAGCTGATTGGATGGAGAATTTTCCATTGAAAGGAGCTGGGGGGGGGGGAGCATTTAAGATGCATATCTTTGGAAATATGCCACACAATGTGCATTAATGACCAGGAATTGGAGGGAATGGTTGGATTTGAATTCAAATTGGTATATAAATATAGAATTAGGGGAATTTTGAGGTCTAAAATGGGCCTTCTAAGGAAATTATAAAATAATAGTGGAAATAATAAAATAAGTTTATATTATATAATCAAATTTTAGAGTGAAAAAAAAACAAACTATTTTTTCAACTAGTATTTTCAACTTATCTCCCTATGGGTTTATTCAAATTTCGATAAAAACCACTTTTTGGATGCAAAATCTGATTCCTCATCCAAGTAATACCCATGTTGTATACTTTCTATGGAACCTACTACATGAACAATGAAAAATACATGAAAAACGTGATTGCAATTAGGTTTTTCATGTATTTCTCATTTTTCATGTAGTAGGTTCCATAGAAAGTATGCAACATGGGTATTCCTTGGATGAGGAATCAGATTTTGCGAGTGTTTTTTCTTGAAATTTGAATAAACCCATAGGGCAAGAGGTTTTAATTCCCATGGAATACATAGTGCCGAGCTTACGAATTGCAACAATTACAGACATGGATGATCGCGATAAGATGGAGGAATGACTCGTGCAACTCGTTGAGTTGGAGGAGGATTGCTTCTTGGCTAAATTTCATCAGCAAGTGTAGAAGGACCATGAAAAGGCATGGCCTGATTTCCATATCAAACAACACACCTTCAAGATCGAAGTTTTAGTGTTTCTCTATGACAGTAAGTTCACCAAGCTCCAAGGAAAATTATAGATGCATTGGCTGGGGCCATATGTTGTGAAGGAAATTAAAGATGGAGGTGCAACTCAGCTCGTGAAGCTAAATGGGGAATTATTTCCAGGAAAAGTCAATGGAATTCAATCAAAGCTATACATGGGTGATCATGCCCCTGCGTAATGACTATATGATTGCAGGATAGTCTTAGTACTCAAGGAAACTACAAGGAAGAACAACACTATAAACAACACTTCCCGAAATTTAGAAAAGCAAGGCGAAGGGGCTACACAACAAATCAAGGCAAGGCACAAAGGAAAGCTATGACGAAGGTCTTACAACATGATGGTGGGTCCCACGCAGCTGGGCCAAAAGGTGACCATTGGAAGCACTGTAACTGGTTGGATGGAGAATTTTCCATTGAAAGGAGTGGGGGGGGGGAGCATTTAAGATGCATATCTTTGGAAATATGTTGCACAATGTGCATTAATGACTAGGAATTAGAGGGAATGGTTGGATTTGAATTCAAATTGCTATATAAATATGGAATTAGGGGAATTTTGAGGTCTAAAATGGGCCTTCTAAGGAAATTATAAAATAATAGTGGAAATAATAAAATAAGTTTATATTACATAATCAAATTTTAGAGTGAGAAAAGAAAAAACTATTTTTTCAACTAGTATTTTCATCTTATCTCCCTATGGGTTTATTAAAATTTTGAGAAAAGCATTCTTTGGATGCAAAATCTGATTCCTCACCCAAGGAATACCCATGTTGCATACTTTCTATGGAACCTACTACATGAAAAATGAGAAATACATGAAAAATGTGATTGCAATCATGTTTTTCATGTATTTCTCATTTTTCGTTTAGTAGGGTCCAACAAAAGTATGCAACATGTGTACTCATTGGATGAGAAATTAAATTTTGCATCCAATGAGTACTCCCACATGAAATTTGAGTAAAACCTTAGGGAGAGAAGTTGAAAATAAGAGTTGAAAAAGTATTTTAATATTTTTTATTTTTTTTTACTTTTTAACTCCAAAAATGGTGAATAATCCCCCATGGTTGACATCATCATCTTGAATCCTATTGGTTCTTATAAAGTTTATCTTGATTGTATATTTTTCTTAGGAGGCCCATTTTAGACCTCAAAATTCCCCTAATGCATACCGCTTTGCATTCGAACACTTTTCTTCATGAGAGTTTTCCTTAAGATTTTTTGCCTTGTTTTGTGCCAAGTTAAGTGTTGTATGTCTAAGATAGATAGGGAGGAACTTCTTTCACGACTGGAGTTTGCCAACTTGCTTGAGTGGTACCGTAAGATCTTCCTTGAGAGAATTATTGCAACTCACCATGAGATGGATCCAGTCCCACCTGAGACAGTAGCGACCCAACCTATACCTACAAGATTACCTACTATCGTGCTTAGGTTTCCTAGGCCTAAGCCATCTATTTCTATGAAGTAGAAGAAACCTCAAAAAGCGTCGGTGTGGAATTATCATGGAAAAATCCAACAAAAATATTCTAGAAGGGGAAGATGGCTAGGTCCAAACAACCGACATAGCCATTAAACATGGATGAGGAAGAACTACATGAGGGCATAGAGGAGATTGATGTAGAGGAGGTTGAGACAATAACTCAGCTACCGAAGTACATACCACTTAGAAAATTCATGACAAAGGTGCCAAAAGACTCGGATTCTACCAAGTTCATGGTTTCTACACCTTTTACTAGAGAATGTGTTGTTTGAGGGATTGTTGTTGGCTCGGATACCAAATTTGAAAATGGAGGATTGGGACCTAGGGTACCATGAGAAGTTTCCACAATTTTCACTAATTAAGTACCTCATAAGGTCTACTATGAAGAGTCATATGTCACACGCCTTGAACCAATGAGATCAGTGGCTGGAGTTGCGGGCACGGGGCTCCTAAACATGTTGTCGGTGCTACACTTTAGTTGCACCATTATTAACATAATTTGCATGCACCAATTGCTAACACTAGTGCACAATGGGTGCCTCTGATTAGGAGAACCCATCACAATCATAGACATGTTGATCCATCACATAACATTGTTGTCATCCCAAGGAGTGGACCCTCAGAGGATTTTGTATGAAAGTCACAGAGAAGAAGTTGGTGGACCAAATGAAGGGTGAATTTGGCCTGGTGAAAAAGTCGCATGGGTATTCCATCTAGTCTATATCAGATGGCATGGTGCAGTTTCTTGCACAGATCTTAGCTGGTAAGATCATGAGAAAGTGTTGGATGGATGAAGTACCAGCACCAATTGTCCCTTTGGATGCACAGTGCACGAAGGGAGACTAGTATAACTAGGCTCAATATCTATGTAAAGAGTTTATGGAGGAGTGTAGGGAGGCCATGAATGAGGGCAAGGTGTTTCATTATGTGTGGTTGTTGTTTTTGATTGCTTTAGTGGTGCGGAGGACACTCAAAGAGAGCCAATTCCCTCAGAAAGACTCGATCCTACCAGAGGATATGAATTTCACTTTGTTATGGGCTACTAAATACCCCACGCACATAATGGAGACAAAGATATTCTGGGTTTTTTTCGAGACAAAACTAACAATGGTGACCAACCAACAACCAAGGTTATCACCCACCTTGCATGCATAGTACACTAACATCATTGATTTCAAGGTAGATTTCCATAATCTTCACATTCACGCAAAGAAGGATGCCCAAGACATATGGCACAATTTTCCTTACTTGGTTTCCGAGGAAGATATATTAGGGGTTATATGAAAGTGGCCAAGCAACTGGCTCACCCCTTATGATGCCGGCACAAGTACCAGTACAATTGTTGAAGGTTCAACAATGCAAACCATGGTGGAAGAAAAGAAGGAAGAGACACAAAAAGTTGTCACTCAAGAAAATGTTGCGCAAAATAAAGAAGCAGTTAAGAGGGAGAAAGAAGTAGCAGCCAAGGAAAAAGAAGCAGCATAGGAAAAGACTCCATCATAGACCACCATCATTGTCGATGAGTCAAACAGCGAGCACACACATTTGAAGGAATAAATATAGGTGGAAGAAGAAGGGGGCGCAGAGATGTAGTCCCCCTTGGTTATGAAGAAGCGAAAGAATAGGACTTCCCCAAGGTGGTGCAAGAATCAAAAGTTTGATAAAAAATGGGCGAGACACCTTTGGTCCTCACAAAGGGAGACTTGGATGAAATTAGGGATGTGGTACACAATGAAACAACGGATATGATGAGCCACTTCAATGTGTAGTACCAACAATCTCCCAGTAAGGTACAACAGGGCCTGCAAGACTTGCAGGTCCAAACAAGTCTCATTCAATAAAGCATGGGACAAGAAATCAGGAAGCAAGTAAGCCTGAATCAAGAATGTGGGTCAGTATTGGATGCAGAAATAACTATGGATATCCATACCGTTCAACTTCCAAAAATGTCCCTGCGCAACGACTCAACCGAAGAGAAGGCATACCTACTACAAATGAAGAACTTGAATCTGAATCTAGAAGCATTCCTCATTCAAACTCTGCACAAGCTACACCAAGGGGTGTCAGACAAACTCAAAATACGGGATAAACATGCATTGTTGGTCATCAATGAGATCAAGACCAATAACCAACAGATCTTTGAGGAGAAGGCACAAGCCCTCAAGGAAAAGGAGGAGTTCACAATGCTCAGCTAGCAACTATTGTATAGGCATGTAGTGAGCTTCTAGAGCTCAAGATCCCAGCAGAAGCAGCCTCTGCAAAGAAAATTCAAAAGCTAGACATTACAGTTAAAGAGTCTAAGGATGAAATTGGCTGAGTCATGTTTGAGTTGCAGGTGCAAATCTTAGAGTTACAATTAAAGTTGTAGCCAACTACCCCCCAAGAAGTCAGAGAGTAACGTGAAGCTGCTATTAAAGAAGAAATGGCCAAATTGGAAGGATGCATTCAAGGGATGCACTGAGAATCACTCTAGGAGGATCCAACTCTATAAAATATTGGAGCGGACATGAGGGAAAAGAAGAGACAATTTGATAAAATCAGGTCAACAACATGAAATTTAGCCCTGGTGCAAAGGTTTGCCAGATTACAAGAAGGCAAACTCATTTAGACTGAAATTGATGAGTTGTGTCACAAGGAAGCACTCATATCTTCATAGATGAAACCATGGGTAGATGAGGCTAGCCAGTTTACTCTTTCAGTAAAGACCAATCTGAAAGGAATGCAACAGACACAAACAACCATGAGCCTTGTCATTGAAAGCCCAACCATTGAAAAATTGGTCTAGGAAGTGTGCCAAGTTGCTACACAGGGAACAACAGAACTGCAAGTGTTAAAGATTGAGTTTAGTGAGTTGTAGGCAAAGATCGAGGCATCACCATCAAAGTGACTTGAGGAAGAGTCACGAAATTGTGTTGGGGGCCTATTGGGACAGGGTTACCTGAGGTAAATTTTGTAACTAATTTTTTTATATGTATAAAGTCTCCACGTTTTGATGGAGAGCAGCGCAAAGGTCATAGGAGTCAAAGGGACTTTATTCCCTTAGTTTTTTATAATATAGAATGTTTTTTGACCCACCCATGGTTCGTGAACCATGGAATTGTAATAAAATAATTTATATAAAGGAGTCATAGTGATTCATAAGAAGTAGTTAGTAATTGAAGATAATTGTATGGGCAAGTAGTCCGAGGAAGAAAATTTTTCTTTATGTACTTAGGTGAAGGGGAAGGCTCCTGCAGCTGTGTGCATGGACACCTTGGTAAGTTCATAAGCTGAGTGTGTGGGCCCCTGCAGCTGTGTTTGAAAGGAATAAGAGTTTATAACTGAAGGATTATATCTCATAAAGACTATTTTGGAGCAATAATTATGTATATGTTCCTTTATATTTACTTATGAAATTTATGTGTATTCGCTCTATTTTTTTCATTTATCTGAGGAAGCACTTAATTGATGCAAGCAAGAATTAGATCTACATGTTTACTTGATAATATGAATGTTTAAAGTGTGTCGTGAAGGGTTAGATTCTGTTTCATGTAAGTTACTGTGATTTTTTCATTTTAAGGGTTAGGGTTCACAAAGGTCGAGATAAAGCCATAAAAGTAACAGAAACCCATCACACAAACCTCTAGATGCAGAAACCTAGTTCTATCATCCCTCAATACTACTTCCAGTGAGACTATAGCCTATGCTACGCAGGTTTTTGCTGAAAGGGCCATCATTTTAGGGTGTTTTTGGTTGGCGTAGATAACTCTAAACCTAGGTCAGTACCCCTCAAGCCAACATCTAGCATGACCAATTTATTAGTCACACATCACGACATGAGGTGAGGATATATCTAACATCCAAAAAATCTTATGTATGTTCCCTTAGGCACTGCAAACCAATCCGCAATATCTTGTATTGAGTCCTTCACTTGATTGGCCATGCAAGGAGGATCAATCTCATATACAATATGGAATATGACTACAAATAAGTTCTCTAATAACCTACCATATCCACCTATGAATATTTATTATGACAACACTCTGTAGTGGAATTAGACGGGAAACTTGTTCTAAGGGTTCTAGTTCTAGTACATTCATGGGAAAGCATATCATGCACAAATTCCATCTAATAGAAATGCAGACATATAGAATTTCGGTGTCTGATTTTCCCTCAAATATTCCTTTTCCTTTCCCACATGACGATGCAACTAAAATGATAATATGTATTCCCAATTGAAGAACTTACCATGGCTAACTACGATGTCAAGAATATATATCCAGTTTTCCTAAAATACCTTAGCGTTCTTGCGCCCATGCAACAAACAACACATAGTTAATCAGATACTGATATACATCTCTAAGAATATTGGTCGGGTACACTGCAGATGGGTGGAGATGAAACTTAACAAGCTCTCGACACCATGATTTAATGATGCCTCTTGTGTCGCGATCGGGCCATCTTATGTAGAAGTGATTATTTACATATTTTGTGTGCCTAAGCCTCTTATAGTAAGTTTGCATGTCCTCTCCATGATAGTTGGTGGGTTGACCACCACTTTCACTACAAAGCACGAGATGATAATTATCCATGTCTGTAACAATCCACTCAATTACTTCTAGATACAAAATGACTAGGAATCTGCATGTGGTCCTATGCATTTTGGACCATTTGATATTGATGTATGCTTGCAAATCTTCAAAGTTATCAGTAAATAGTTTCTGCTGGAATGTGTCTTTTATGTCATTCCATGTGACCTCAATAGACTTATCTATGAATCATTATGTATATGCATAAATGGGAATGGTAGTCTTTTTTACTTCAATAGACTTCTCAATGCTTCCCTCTGGAGCTTATTTGGAGGCCACTTTACTTGTAGCGGGAGGCATGGTTCCAACAGATGATGAAAGAGTAATAATACTTGTAGCTTGAACACCTATTTGTGGAAGAACACTCATGGTGAAAATGATTAGCTTTATAAAATATCCTAACTATTACAAGCAACATATTAGCAAATCATATTCAAAGAACCATTAAATGAAACGAAAGATGGAATATTGTCAATGATGACACATATCTATTTGCATGGGAAAGAAGTATGTATGTAAACAAAGAGGGCACACCTCCAAAGCACGAATGCAGTTAAAGGGTCACTCAGGGCTTTGAAGTGTGCTTCTACAGTCAAGAAAGAGAGTTATAACATCAAGGGCATAAGTTTCACTGAAGAAGCATGAAGGAGAAACATTTGTACCTTCAAGGTGTGCTCATGTGCTCAAGGAGACTAAGAGGGTGCACTGGCACCCTCCAAAGAGATGAAGGAAAAAATATTGTAGCCTTCAAGCCTTCAAAGTCACTCATGCATGTCAATAGGAAGGAGGGTGCACTCGCACATGCCAAATGGACAAAGGGAAAACATTCAAGACTTCGGGGTGTGCCCATGCACTCAAGGAGGGTTCAGTTCTTCATGGTGAAGGAGTGCGCTAAAGAGGAAAACTTGTCTTCTTCTTGGCGCAATTTTCTGAGTTAGTTGGGGCTTCGGGTTCCATAAGTGCACTCTTCCAAAGAAGGGCTCAAGGACAATTCTTGTAGAAAGATTGCATGATAGAAATATGGAGAAGAAGGATCTACAAGATTTTATGGGTGTTATCGCAAATATGATTAGACTATGAAGTGTTAAGGAATATGTAGGGTCACAACATGCAACAACAAATTTACACTTGTAGAAGAAAGAATGAACATAAATACAATAAATAAACTAACAATAAAATAAATTCCAGGAAGAAAAGAAATATTAACAAAGAAATCATGAAAGGCAACCACTACAATTGACACGCAAAACTTACTTGGAAAGCAGATCGACGAAGATTTTCTTGATCCAAATATGCACCCAAGAATGGTTGTGAGAATGAACGATTAACTTAGTTAATTTAAAAAATATTACATGAAAATAAGTCTCATTCATGCTCACCAATTTTCAACAAGTGACTGGCTAGTTAAGGGAGGTTAAGTGGGATCCTATGTTCTAGGAGTGCGCCCACATGCAACGAGGAAGGTCATGCATGCATTCTAGAAGGGTGCATGTCTTAGTGTCAAAGGAATGTGCTCAAGGAGGGCACACTTGCTAAGCATAAAGGAGTGTGCTCAAGGAGCGAGCACTTCTTCAGCCCAAAGGAGTGCGCTCAGCACAACAACAAGTCTTTGTTAACTTGAAGTGTGTTTTTTCCTTAAAGGGTGCTCTTCTTTCTTTTTCTTTTTTCCTTTTGTGATATTTTGTGTCCTTTTCATGTGTGCATGGCGAATAAGGCTAGTTAATAAGTCAAGAAAAGTTATGAGTTCACCTAACCATGGCAAGATAACATAAGTTCTTCTAAAGGTTAGGTGATGACACTTAGAAAACGTTGACTTAGTAGGATGTGAAACTTAGAGAAAACATAGAAATAATAAATCAAACAAAGTGACAACACTAAGGTGATTCAAACGATGGTTCATGTAGACTCCAAAATCAGCTTAGCAAAAACTTTTGGAGGGTCATTGTTGCAATAATAACATAATGATGATTAAAATTTACTTGAAAATGTTGCTTAGGGATTATATGTGCCATTTCTTTTTACTTGTTTTCTCCCTACAATGTTTAGAACACTTGTTTTGAATCATTTTGATATTTTTCTTGTGTCGTGATCAATGCTTGATAAATAATTGTAATTTTTTTAGTTAATATTATTGAATGATATATTTTCTTGATTTACCATCCCACATGCTTTGTTGTGAATAAACAAGTACTATGCATTCAAAGGTAGTGATTTTTTATTGATAGTACATGCACATGCTATGTCTACACTAGTTATGCATACATGTCATGCACATGTAAAACAACAAAATTATTTGAATTGTTAATGACTAAACTAGGTTATTAATTTGTTAATTAATGTTTTAATCATTATGTAGATTATATCACATTCATAAATACCTAGTAGCATTAAAACACCCTCATTAAATTCATTAATGGTTGGTATGATGAATTAAATGGGTATGGTGGGTTGCCATAAATTTTGGGAAATTTTGTAAAAGTTTCATTTATGAGCTAGCACGAAAAGAAATACCTTGCATTGTATTTCACTTTTATTTATGTAATTAATTTAATATTTTTATTTTAATTAACTTTTTCCCCAACAGTTTGGAGGGAAAGTTAATGGCTATTAATGATGGTAGTTGAGGAGACTTGAAGAGTGTATATTGAAACTTAATAACTACAGAGGAGGAAGTTGTGTTGAGAGGGAGAGAAAGGAGGTTTATAGGTTGGATAATTATTGGAAGAAATATTTTCTCGTTACAATATTCTTAGAGCATATAAGGCATTGTTATTCTTGGAGCCATAGACATGGAGGGCCAATAAATCAAAAGGTTTTCTAGTGTTGGGAAGTCAGCTAGGCTCCTCGTTTGTTGGAAAGATAATTTTGTTTCACTTTGGGCAAGTGGTAAAGGAGGGCTTGGAGGAATATTCCTACTACTCAATCGAATACCCTACAATTGATCAATTCAATTGAGGATGATGTAATTTCCTTAGTATTACATATGTTTCTATTTAAATTCTTGAATCTCAAATTAAAGCTATAATACTACAAATTTCTTATTTTAACTCATCCCAAAAAAATAGTATTTAAATTTAGAAGAATTATCATTTGACATACACAAAATAATTGTGGTTATGTTGTATTTTATTTCTTTCAAAGATCAACACAAATATATTTAACACATAGCTCTTAAAGTATATGTATTTAAATAGGTGAATAGTATTGCATAACAACTTGTGGAGAGGTGCTACATTTGGTATAAGAGTTGAGGCTCGAACACTAAGGCCAAGAGGGTCATTATCTTTACATAGACTACTCTAAAAAATAATAAATTGATTGTGAACTAATATATAATGAAATGGGTATCCTACCAAAGGGAGTCACACTTAACAAAATGATTAATAAAATGTTATATTTAGATACGTGAAGCCTACAATTTTGTGAGGCATGTAGAGGTATATTTGAGAACCCTTATAGAGGCATTTCAAAGCCCTTACAGGTGGGTAGTTAAAAACCATAAAGGCACTTCGAGGGAGGTTACATTATCGGTTGTAGAAGGGTCATCAATGGTTTCCATCAAGAAGGAAGGAAGATCTATGGGAAGAGTTGTTCCCATGTACAAGATGATGGCTAATGCATGTCTCAAACCTAACACTAAAGAGAACAAATGACCAACTCCACCATTTAGCTTATAAGCCAAACCATAGGGAATTCCAAATCCAAGTCCATGGAGGAGCCCAGACCAAACACATTTTGGCTAGACCCATGTAACACACCTTTATGAAATAGCCAAAAATGGGTAGGATGCACTAATCCATTTACCCTTAAATATTAATAATGAATTGTATTCCAATATTTGGGATCAAGTAGAGATTCAAGTCATTTTGATCTCTATAATTTTTTTGGGGTTATGCACTCTAGATTCAAAAAATCTTGGACTTTCCTTACTCTATATAAGTACTAGGGGGGTATTTGACTTAAGGGAATTCTTGTTTGGCCCTTGAGTTACTTCATGTGTTGCATGGTAACTAGGGATAAGTCATTTCTAGTTAGAGGTAATAGGTGCCTTGTTTACTTGAGTTTATTGTTTGATTATTGTAGGTCTATGAGTCAATTGTCAAATTTTTGAAGAAGAATGAAATTGAATTTTATGCCAGGTTGTTGAGGGAGTGATTCTAAGATTGCATTTCTATTGGAAGGGACTCATACACCCCTTTGAAGATGCAAGTTACATTCCTAAGCTAAATTTATATGGAATTATTTGTTGGGAAATAATGGGATTTATAGGGCTCATGGTTTTATAATGTTTAATGACTATATTCCTCATGTACTTCCATCTCATACTTGGTGTCAATGATTACACCAAAGATGGAAAACCATATTATGTCTATGCCAACATATGCCAAATGCGTGGTATTAAGCATGGTTTTCAAATAAATTATTGGTTTTTTCCTTAAAGTAAAACCTCGGTCCCCAACCTCATTTATTTTATCTATTGTGCAAATCACCCATTGAGAGAGATCCTTTAGTATGATGTTACTACAAGGTGAGTGATCAAAGGTTGGATATTAAAGTGTCATATAAGTAAGCATGTAAAGGAAAATATTAAATTGTCTTGTCCATGTGTACCTATTTTTTCTTTATGCAGATGGGACTGACAATATCACAAATATCTAACCTACAATTCTTTTTATGGTGCATTCTTTACCAAAGTATATAATATAAAAATCCCTTTTGGAAATTTTGTTTCCTCTCACGGAACATTATGGTACAAATAGGAACAAATTAATTTGGTGATGTATGTTGCTTCATTTTAAATATTAATAAGAAAAGGTGTAGTCTAATCACAAAAATCGAATTGTCATGTAATTTCACCAACCCTTCACTTTAAGAGATAATGAGTTTTCTTTCACTAGCACACTCCAAAATTGATCGCGGTATTGCAAGAATAGTTGAGGAAGCATAAGTACATATGGCCATAGTAAATAAAGGAAATCCAATTGCTAATGTATCTATAACACAAGTTCAAAATTGAATACCTTCGTTGTGTCATGAGTGGAATCACTAGGGAAAATTTTAGGGGCTAATATTCACCCATGGACTAATTTTCTATACTTTTTCCAAAAAAACAATTCTCTAATTTCCCTTTTTTTGTAAAAATGATTCACCCAAGTTTCATAGAGTGAAATTATTTTACCCTAAAAATAGCCAAAAAATTATATATAGACTATATAAAAATATTATAAATTTGAATATTTTTACAAAAATATCTCCAAACATTTTATAGATTCCATATGATGGACTAGTGGGATTTGCCAAGGTTTCTAAACTTTAAGATAAATTTCCATCCTTAAAATTTTCCCTGGGAATCACGCATAATTTCCAGAGGTTATTACAAGGAATTCATATGAATGTGAATAGATGATGTTGTGTCTCAAATGCTAGATCAAAATTTAGCATCTCCACTATGTCATAAAGGGTTCTAGAGATTATGAAAAAGGATTCATGCAAAATGAGAATAGATGAGGCTAGTGTTTCATAACAAAAGAGAAGGTTTGTAGAGCTTCAAATATAGTGTGCATGAATGATCTTCTAAAATTGTTGGAAAAAAATAGATGAAATGGTTATGGTTATGCTAGAAATTTTTCTTGTTTTATTCTTGGGAATTCATTACAAATAGTTAGTGAAACAATTTAGTTTCTAAAAATCTATTAAGTGTCATTGATAGCTAAGGCTCTAATATGAGAAGTAGCCACATGAAATCATATTTGTAAGGAAATATGATTTTCACACATATATATAAATTGTAGGACATCAAAAATTGTATCTATGCTTATCAAGGCTTGATTCATGAGCCCAATGATTCATTTTGAGGTGTCTTAAGTGATGACCTTCAAAACCAAAAGTAGACAAAAGAGTATTATCCTACCAATTCAATAAAAAATATCTATATTTTGTCTAATTAATCCCATTCTCTTATTAATTTAAGTGTACTTACACAAGTTTGATTGCGGGGTGAGCTAATAGAGGCACCTTGGATCTTTCGAAGTGGTTGTTCCATGCCATCTTCAAATTGCTTGTCACAAACTTATATTTTTAAAGGATGTGATATCAAGGTAGAAATGAATACCAAAAATCATCTCTTCACATGCATGGGTGTTCCTTCACATGGATGCAACCCAAAATACTAGAGCACCAAAAATATCTTCTTGTTTCTTCCCCTCTTCATAGGTATCTTCAATGTTTGAATTGTAGCACCCTTGAATGAATTTGCTTCTTATCTTCTAGATTGTTGTAGTGACTGTTATTTTTGAACATACTCACTTCATGTGTATGTATGTCATTTATTAATATGAATTCACCAATGTATTAGTCAAAACTAAGTTGCATGGTGCCTTTACCAAATATTATATTTGATCAAGCTAGATAATAGATTCTATTGTGGAAATGTCTTTTGATCCAATGGGTTGACAACATTGAGTGTGTATATGGCAAGAGGAAATTTTCTTTCATCTCTTTGTCCACATTCATCATTAATTTAAATATTATCTTAGAATCAATATTGATATGTCAACTCCCTGCTCATCATATGAATGATTTATCTTCTACAAATATTGATAATAAACAAGTTGCTTCTTATGTATTGATGCATCACCACTAATCACATTGTTTCTATTTTTAGGTGAATAGCCTAGTTCAAATTTTCCTTGAGTATTTCACATGAAAATAAGTCAAGGTGGGATTTTTATGAGTTCATCCAAGGGAAACATGATATTTTTCACTTTCTAGTTTACTTTAAAAGCTTGTGGTGAAATTCTTATCATATGCACCACAAAATAATCAAATCGTGATATTAAATAATAAGCCACAAATCTTATCTCCTTCTTTATTGTTGCTTACATCTTATGGAGATGGAATATTCAAAATAATATTATTTTTATAAATTAAAACAATTATATTTGTATTGTAATATTATATAAAATAAACAAAAACAATAATAATTAGTATTACATTAAATCCCCAATTGGGGTGACAATCAATGCCAATGATGACATGATGGAGGCCTTGTCATCCTCGCCCACGTGACATAGGTAATGAATATGTGTGTCAAGTATGTCTTATGTTGCAAGCATGCGTTGAAGGATATAGAGAAGGCAAGGGATATATATGGTAGAGCAGGTTCTTTGGATTGTTGTTGGATGCATGAGGCTATGGGATTAGAGGCGATGGAAGGATTTGGTTATCTGGACTTGCGGGGTGGCATTATGGTTGTGCCAACCGCTTCCCTTCAAGTAGTGATGAGATAGAAATTAGCTCAAGTCACATTTGAAAATGTTGCTAATTCAAATGCGATGATTCAATGTAAGCATATTTGGGATCTGAGCTCAAGGTGGCCTCCCTGATCAACCTAGTGTCTCCGTGGCTTGGTTAGAGAAACAGAGGCAAGGCCAAGAAGGAAGGGTGGATTTGTTGGGGAACACATTAAGCTCCTGTCTTCTGGTTATTTCCTTAAACCCAGTGTTAAGAATGGTTCATTTTTTTTCTTTTTGTTGGCGTGCATACACTTCAGTCTGGTCTGTAGGTCTTCTCTGGGTCTTCACATATGAGTTTGTTGATAGACCGTGGGGAGTTTTGGAATCAAGAGGAAAGGAACCCCTCTTCTCTCTAGTGCTTTTTACTCTAGAAATGGGTGTGCCTTGTGGGTTGGTGTTTAAACTAGTATATTTCTTAGTTCTTCGGAGGACATTTTTAGCTAGGCAACAACCTTTCTGAATTGTAACTTTTTCTATCATTTGACTAAAATTATGGGTTAAACTTGGATATTTGTGGTAAATATTTTATGATGTTATGGAGGGTGGTATTAAAAGAGGTGAATTTCACGTGTAGAGGGTGTGAGGGTCACTTCGGTGCATGCACTTGGTTAGTGATCATGAGAAGGAAATTATGAGACACTAGGTCTTACTATTATTTCCATTTCCCTAGTCGCATCGGGGTTGAGGGTGTTGAGGTAACTAGAGGGCTACAACAGGGTTGGCATTATTTGCAAATCACCCTTAATTGTTGGTGAAAACTTTCCTATTTGGGTCCCATGCAGTAACAATGTGGCTGGGTCTGTCGGGTTTTAGTGTCGTGGGGAAACACATCTTTTTTAAATCATGATTTGGGGGAAGAAGTAGACCCACAACTAGCTCAATATCCTGGTAGAATTGAATTGTCCCCTCCTTTTAATTTTATGGATGATTATCTAGAACATATCATATTTCTCCTGGAATTATTTGGTTGTCACAATCCTAAAGATAGGAACATGGTCATTGATTTCATGAATGACCTTCAGTGGAACAAATGGTGAAGGATGGATTGGTTGTATTCTCTTTGACACGACCAAAAGAGGATTCATGAGAGAATGGAGAAACTAGAAGGAATATTGTAGCACATGGAGGGCCATGTTTGCTTTCTGTCCACCTTCATCCCCAGTTTATGAATTGGACAACCAAGCTCCAGTGAACTCTCCAGATTAGGGATGCATGTTGGTGTCTTCCAAGTTCCATGGGTTTTTTGGTTTCATTGGGCTATGTTTATATGGTCCTCTATTTTGCTTCTTTTGTTTATCGTGTGGTTTCATTATTATCTTTTGGCTAACAAGTCTGGTAGGAATGAGGCCAATTTTTTTTTGATATTCAACCCCTCATAATGTATCTTTGATTTGGACTAATAAAAAATGTTTACCTACAAAAAAAAATTACATTACATTAACCAAATAATATAGAATATAGAATAGTTACATTGATAAGGCAATGATCCATATATGTTAAGTGCTTTCAGTTGTTAGTTCGTCCATGTATGATACAACAATTCTATTTATGTCATTATGAATGTTGAGAAGATGCTTCCAAATATTGAGATTGTGAAACTTTTACTGATTTTAATTTGGCATGTATGCTTAGATTTAAAAATTAATAAAATTTTATATGATAAAAATACTAAGAAATTGAAATTTTACCTCATAAATTAACTATTTCTACCTTCACATCTTGAAATATTATTTGGGAATCCATATTCCCATGGAAACAACAAGATATATATTTTTCAAGAAAAACATCTCATGGTATTTGATAAGTATTTAAAATCCCACATGCAAGCTTGCTTTTGGTTTTTGGATCGAATTCATAAAATGTTTATTAATAGCTACAAATTGTATTTGAAAAATATTACAGTCAGTATGATTATACAGTCTATATTATATCGTGGTATTGGAAATATAAAAGAAAAAAAAATCTTTTGGTTTATCTTTGGAAACTACTAGGTGCAATGAGCTCTTATGAGTCACAATTTATCAACAAACATAAACTTGCACTATATTCTTATGAATTTAATATAAGCCTTTATGTTTACATATAAAAAAAGGCATACATACACTATGGGTGAATAAATTCCAAACTATAGTTGAAGTTCTGTTATGATATCAATGTCCATTCACGACACAAAAATAAAACAATTAATGGAAGGTACACATTCAAATCAGTTTGCATACCTTATGTTACACTATCTATGTCTTTGATATATGAAAAAAGAATTACTATTTCATATAGAAATTTTCTTGCAAAATAAAAACTATCATTTTTTTCAAGTGAAGCATAATACAAATATGATGTAAAATAAATCAAACCAAGTTGCAAAACGATATTGCTTCCCCATATATGTTATGATTTGGATGTCCCAACACTCTATCAAGAAGAATAAGGGTGTAGTCCAACTTAAACACATAATTATATCATGATAGGCATGGATCCATGAGATTGTTAAGTGCCTACCATTATGATAGGCATGGATCCAAGATTATGAAAAAAACCTTTATTGTATTCTAAAGAGAGATTCTGAATTTTCATCCTAAATACAAAATATTTTGGTCTAGAAAGGATTTGAACAACTAGTTATTAAACTCAAAACACACATGACTATAAAGTTTCAATCACTTATCATCCATAGAATACCTATTTGAAAAGGTATTCATCCTAAATACAAAATATTTTGGTCTAGAAATGATTTGAACAACTAGTTATTAAACTCAAAAACATGTGACTATAAAGTGTCAATTGAGAGGTTGGAGCTTGTTGAGAAAGTGGATAATATTTAAAATAAATATTTTCTCGTGACAATATTCTTGGATCATGTTGGGAATTTATGCTCTTAGATTCATAATCTCAAAGGGTCTAGTAACTAAAACTTTTATTAGTGCTAAGAAGTTAACTAGACTCTTAGTTACCTACGGGGATAATTTTGTTCCACTTTGGAAGAGTGGTAAACGAAGACTTTGGAGGCATATTAATATTACTTTCTAAACTACCCTATAATTTATCTAAACTGAGGAGCATGTGTTTTCCTTAGTATTTTGTATTCTTTTGTTAAATGTTAAATCTCAAAAGTGAAGGTATGATGCTACTAATTTCTTACTTAAACTCATGCTAAGAATATTATTTAAATTTAGAAAAAATATCATTTGGAAAAATTAAATGGATTATGGTCATGTTGTATGTTATTCCATTTAAAGGTTTGGATTGGATTATTCATCCCTCCCTTTAAACCTTCCATGGGGAAACTATTTCCATAGGTAGTATTTTAACTCAATAACTACTTCCATGGGTGTACTTCCATTGGCTACTTTCATCTCATGTAAACCATTATAATCCCATTTGTATCCATTGGATCATAGGCACATGGCTACTATTAAGACAAATGGCACTCCAAGGGAGTCGGGTTCTAGTAAAATAGGGCCATGTTGGAGCTACAGTTATTGGTGTGTCAATTGAACTTTCCTTCCCTTGTTATTGCCTACAACCTATGCATTAGTCAATTTGTAAATAATAGTAATAGTCTCTTCATGTTTCTAATCATGCTTGTGTTAAACACATATATAATGAAAGGTTGTTACTTTTCCCAACAAAGGGGAAAATAACAGAGGAAATGATATATGATGCACATACATATTGAGATAAAGTAGCCTAGGTTGAATAAATAACTCCAATTGATCTAGTTGGTAAAGATCATCAAAATTATGTTTAAAACATAGATCTAGAAGTATATACATTTAAATTAGTGAATAATATTGCATGGCATCTCATAGGGAGATGCTACATTTTTGTACACCATAGCTAAGACTTCATTCCCCATGATGATATATCTTTTCTTTATGCTTAATAATTATCTATTAATTTTTTAACCGAAATGAGAATTTATGGAGAATTGATAACTTCAAAATATAGGTTGTCAGTATTACACCAGATACAATTATTTTATAAATTCCACAAATAGGCTAGTTACAACATGTCTTAGGAGACTTAAATCCACGTAAATAGGGAAACAAATTGTTACCAAGTCACTCGAGCTAAGATCCTTTGACCTATATGCTTGATAATTTTATGCAATTGAAATGCAAAAGATAATCTACCACTCCCTTGTGTGGATGAGTGATAATGTTACCAATGCTATCACAAATGAATCAACATTCACATGGAAGATATTTTTTGGGATAATGATAATTTTCCTTTTAACCACTAAAAGGTTTGATCATAATAGTTCTTCCATATAAAAAATGTTTTTTGTGTGTAAACTCTTCCATTGAAGTTGTTCATTCAACATAATCCCATGTGAATATGTAACAATAACTAGTGTGTCCTAGGCTAGATCACAACATCATAACATTTTGTAGGTGATATATGTGTTGAAATATGGCAACAAGAATATTCCAATTTAGTTTGTACTTGAACTAAATTGTGAATTAAAATCGAATTTAGTCTTAAAAGCTACTTGGAAATAATTAATTAATTAATTTTAAATTAATTAGTTGGAGGAATTCAAGTTAGAAGTCTTTCTGAAGTCATGCAAGAGTTACCCATTCAATTAAGGAGATAATATTGAGTTATATTTAAGTTGTAATTAGTTAACTCAGTTTACTTAAACTGAGTTAAGTCCAGTTAAATTAGTACCAAATTGTTTGAGGAACTCACAATGAGTTAACAATCAGTTGATGCATTAATGCACTCAACTAGTGCTACTCCAGTTAACTGAAGATTCCCTCATCAGAAACTCATGCATGTCTATTCTGAGAAAGACCCAGTTGATATTAATGTTCAACAATAGTGTACTATCAGTTGCATGTGTTTTCTTATAGATAAACTCATGCATGCATTCAAGGATTTATCCTTGAGGATTGCTAAGTTTTGAAAGAATTTTTCCACTTGGTAGAAGGAAATCATCCACAAGGAAAAACGCATGGAAATAGGATCTTGGAGGGTAGAGAGGAAAGCTGGAGAGAAGCCAAGATTTCCTATGAGGATCTATGAGGATTGTACTGAGAGCTAGCTAGCTGTGAGAGCTAAGGCTTTGTATAACTCTTATGTATTTCTAACTTGTATGATAATACAGATAGTGGGGTTTTTAGCTGAGGCTTTCCCCAAAGTAATTTCATGTGTATTGTGCCATTTATTCTTCTTCTTCTGGTTATATTTTTTAGCTCTATCTTTAATATTCCGGAAATTGATAGTAGAAGTAGGTTATAGTATTCTTCTTTTCTTTATATTGCATTATCGGGTTATCCTATCACATATTTTCTACAATATCAACAATGAGTGTTGAGTTCACTAGATCCACCAAAAAGACTTTTTCACAAACAATGTAACCAAAGCATAACTCCAAATGGGGCATGGAATATGCACATTTTAATATTAAAAATGTTGCATCTACAAGCACTATTTACCATCATTGTTAACAAAGTGACATGATTTTCCAATAAATTGTACATGTTCTAATCTTCATGGCTTCATTCTACCCATTCATCATGCCCTATTTACCATCATTGTTAACAAAGTGACACTATGTTCCAATAAATTGTACATGTTCTAATATTCATGGCTTCATCCTACCCATTCATCAGGCCATTTTTAATAGACCAGCTCCTCAGATGTCCAAGGAGGCTAGTATTGATTTAACTTCAATTGGCAGTTGGTTTGGGGAAGAACTGTTCACATACATTAGGGTTTTTGGTAGCATCACTGACCCACATGTCCTTCCTTTATATGTCCCAGATAAACTATTGGCTAGGGAAATAACCTGTCAGATAGTTGAAAAAGGGCTTATGAAAAATCTCAAAGAGGCCAAGAAATACTTATGGCCTACCTTTCCTCTTCATTGTGGCATCTATTCATTTCATGACTATAAACATGCCCAAATTGAAGCTGAGAAAATAAGGGGTTTGAACCTAGCTGTTATTCCCAAAAGACAATATGACTCGAATAAAGTTGCTTATAATTTTACTACTCAAGTAAAGGTTAAACAATTTGTCCATGAGAAAGATGAATTTGATGACTTATTTAGATCGACAAAGACATTCTCACAAGTGAGCCACCTGGCAAAAATCAAGCTGGAACCAAAAAAAATGGACCAATTAATCCAATACAGGATGCAAAGGCTTCAAATAGTACCACTAGACTTATTGAATATTACATTGGTCATCTAGCAAACAGAGCAAAGCACAAAGCAGGATAAAGAGAAAACTTCTGGTGTAGCCGAGACAAGTGAGAAGGAAAGTGAACAGTTGGACACAGATGTTCACATTGATCCGATATTGATCAAAGAATGGGAATAGTTTAATCAACAGATTAAAGGTCAAAGTGATACCCAAAATGTTATCACACCATGATTCATGATCCTGTGATTGAAAAACCATCCAGAATGGACTCAGCGCTAAAATAAATCGAGATAATCCCTATGTATCCTTCATCAGAGATTACACTAAGCATAGAGGAAATTCTACCTTTGGATGTGTTTTATAGCGCTAAGGATAGAGTTGTAGTCATAAGGCAAAGGAAAAGGAGAAAGATAGACCAAGCATCAACAACATTTCCTCAAAATGAATCCATGAATGTCATTTGGAGAGACTCAGAAGTTAATCCCTCTGAGGACTTGACCAAATTATCTCAGTTTGCAGGAGCATATACAACTGCCATGATTGATAAAGAAACCGAAGTTAATCAATTGATCAAGGAAAAATATCAAAAGATTAAACAACTTGAAGAACAGTTAAGGGTGGAAAAATAGAGGATTGATCAACAGGCTATTGAAAGGAAACAACAGCTATCTCAGGAGTTCGAAAAGCTAAAACTGACACATCATGAAGAGATCAAATCTAAGGACGAGCAAATAAAGTAGCTACAACTCTCAACGGAGCAATTCAAAGACAATCCCAAAGTTGAAGAATTTATAAAGGAAGCCTTAGAAATAAATAATTTCTTATCTCAACAGCTAACCCAACTCTGCCAAAAGATATCTCTCCTTCATCCATTATGTATCAAAACCAACACATTGATAGATCAAGCAGTCAATTCCAGGTTGGAATTCAAAGATCCAGATGACAAAATTACTGGTTGCATCTCTTGGAAAAACACAGAAAAGGGAAGGGCTACTAAACTGCCAGTAATTGAAGAATCCCATAAGGAGATATTATTTTCAGAATGGGAGACTCAGTTGATCAAAATAGAAGGAGAAAATTCAAGGGCCAGGGCAGTGAGGAATAATATCATTGAGCTGATAAACGATAACTTACACAATGCCAATTTAATTTTTGAGTGTTCCCCAAAAAACCTTCCAAAACAAACAGTGTTGGAAAAATAATGGAAGCAAGATTTGAATACCAGAGAGAAGCAACTCAAAAAATTAAAAAGCCTCAATTAGGATACACATTGGTTCTATTTAACAAAACCACATAGCCAACAAATGACAATCAAATGTCTTGCTGATGTAGCAGATCGCGTGATGCCAGAACTCTCAGATGTAGTATACACAGGTTAGCTGCATGCTAGGATGAGTCATCCGCTAGAGATCTAAAATATGCTCAAGATTTGTCAGTTAAAACCGCAGGAGGAATTATAGATGCAATGCATCTTTTCAATAGCTATCGCAATTCTATTTTTAACATGAAATCCCATATTTTGAGAAAGACTATTCCAACCACCCGAAGCACCTTTTACGAACATTTTTTTTTTTTTTACTATAAAGACCCTTTCATGTCATTTTAGAAAGGGTCCTAAAATTGTATTAAATTAGATTTAAGAAGATAGCATTTCTGCACTTCTTAATTTAGTTTTGTAGAAGACAAGGATCAAGGTTCAAATTTTGTTGTGAGGGGGATTTCAAGAGGACTTGCATTTCTGTATCTTTTTGAAGTTTTCAGAAATAAGAAGAGCCAACTAGACTGTTACTTTTGTAAGAGGATTCAAACACATATGGTACTTTTATCAATGTCTTTTTGTTTCATGTTATGCAATTAAACATTCTTTTGATTCGATATTGTTGTTATATGTGAATGTTCATACAATTATGCATTATATCACTTTTGAGTAAGTTGGAATTGATATTATTAAACACATATGCTGACAATTGATGTTATTATGATATGCAATATGTTTTATATCACTTTGTTTAAATTGATCATCATTCGTGCTTAACTTTCTGTTTTCAAGTGATTGATCTTTATTAGCATTTGTGTTAAAATTGGCAACTATGGCCAAACTCCATGTGGGTCATCTTATTTATAGCAGTTGAAATTTTTCTTGGATCCCTCTCATTGAGAGGTGTAGGATTGATCTAAAGATCATTCGATTCCAATAAGTATTCATGGAGTTATGAATTTATTTGCGTTATAAGACAATTCGTCAAGGTCGACCAACAACTAAATAAACCCCACATGTGCTCAACGTTTTAGTATAAATAGAGGCAGCCTTCAAGTCAATTCAACACACTTGGGATATCTTCCTCTCTCTACTTTTCTTTGGGTTTTAATAGGATGAGAGATCCTAAGGAGTAACGTTTCCCTGATCCAGACGGTAGAAAACCGGAACTGCCGGAAAAGCCTGAAATGCTAGAAAAGCCAGAAAATCGGTAAAAGACGAAAATGCTAGAAAAGCTGGAAAAGCCGAAACTGCCATAAATGCCAGAAAAGCCCAAAAGGCTAGAAAAGCCAGAAATGCTAGAAAAGTCAGAACTGTCAGAAAAGTTGGAATTGTCGTAAAAGCCGAAACTGCCGAAACTGTCAGAAAATATGGAACTGCTAGAAAAGCCGGAACTGCCAGAAAAGCTGAAAATTTTGGAATTGTTGGAAAAGCCGAAACTTCCAGAAAATCCAGAACTGCCAGGACTATTAGAACTACCCGAAATAACTACAACTGTCGAAACTGCCAGGAATAGCCGAAACTGCCAGAACTTCCAGGAACTACCAAAATAGTTGGAGCATCTGTCTCTAAAGGAGTGCAACATGCAAGGGATAGCTAACTAACCTTGGGATAGTTGTATGGTACTTAGTAGCAAATACACCAAGCATGCAATCTTACAGCTAGCATGCAAGGGACAACTAGCATGCAGCAAAAAGCATGCTAAGGACAACAAGCATGCTAGGGACAACAAGCAAGAAAGGGACAACAAGAAAGCAAGGTGCAACCAACACATAGGTTAGGATGGCAACATGGTGCAACAATGGCACATAATGCAGTACAATGATGGGTACAGTCATGATTAATGAAGCATGATGAGATGTAGCATAGTGATTATGGGTGCAACATGGTGCAGCGTGGTGAGGTGCGACATGATGATGAAATGCACCACAATTATAGGTGAAGGAGTCACCTTGGAGAATTATTTGAAGCGACATGTCTTCAACTGATCTCATGTACCATCTTCTTAGAGATGATCAATGCTCCTATCTAGATAAGTCAAAGCGTTGACTTCTATTGTAAATGTACTATCTCTCTCTCTCTCTCTGTTGAACTATTGAAGAACATATAAGAAGAATTAATCAAGGTTTCCCCACATTGGGGTTTGTGCCTCGCTAGTGCCACATCTTGTGTCCTCTTTTCTTGGCTTGTTTTTTGCGATTTATGTTTATTTTCTATATGCAGTTTATTTTAATGCTGATGTGATTGCTAATCTAGAAAAGATATGGAGATAACTATGAAAATTGAAATAAATTGCTCTAAGCATAGAACATACCTAAAATTAACATGGTATCAAAGGTGAGGTGAAGACAATGCACAAACAAGAGTTAAAGAGAAATCGTTGAAGACAGTTGGGAAAGGACAAAAGGATTAGTGGATTCCTCATCCCTTTTCAAATTCACAAAGGGTGAAGTCAAAACAGAGAATATTATCAGAATGGCATAGCGGAATATGGCATACCTAAAGATCACTTCATTGGAAGATCCGATCTCAGGGTGGAAGGAAAGGTAGATAACTAGTTCGACCATTATGCGAAGGAGTGTCTGAATGGAAAGGACACATCACTTGATGGTGATAACAATAATTCTGGAACATCTTCAATGATCAAAGGAGTGATAGGTAATGCAAGTCATCAAGGAAATGGTTGAATATTCATAGAAGGCAAGGAACCCCAGGTATGAAGAATCAAATGTTGTTTCTGATAAGATAAAGAAGTGTTATCTTGTATTGGCCCTCTCCTTTAGATTCTTTGGGAATATGGATTATAGATTGTAGTGCTTCAAGGCACTTCATCGGATAGATGGGTGCACTCTCTAATTTGGTAGAGATGGAAACAATCGTGGGATTATACTTGGACCCGATGCCACCTATCTCGGAAATGGTGTAGGGAATGTTAAATCTCAATTGAATAAGGGTAACTCGATTCATTTACAAAATCTCTTTTATGTACCTGATTGCAAAAAGAACCTGGTGTCCATGTCGGAAATGGAAGTCAAAGTTTTCAGGGTGGCATTCATAGATGGAAAGGTACGTGTTAAAAAATAGAATTTTGAAAGATGTTTTTGAGTTTAGGGTTGTATCAAGTTGCAGGAAGTCCACTGGGGACCATGTACATTGACACATAGAACTAGAGTTTTGTGAGTCAGATGGTGATAGGGATGCCTAAATTCAAAAAGAGCATGAAAGTACATGTCTAAGATGTGTCGAAGGAAAATCTTACAAGGGGACCATTCCCCTCATGCAGCAGGTCCACAGATTTGGAACAACTGAAGGAGTTGGAGATTCATGATCGGGAATCTCGTGTATATAGGTGGAAGAAAGCCCTCTATGGCTTAAAGCAAAACACCCCAGGTGTAGTATGAGAGCATTGATAGCTGTCTGATGAAACTGAGATTCACTAGGAGTGAAATCGATCCAAACCATTACCTGAAGGTTGTGGATGATAGACCTCTCATATCGGCACCTTATGAGGATGACCTATTTCTAACAGGTGTAAACCCTCTCATTTGTAGAAGTAAGAGGGACTTGGATTCCAGATGTGGAATGATAAACTACAAGCCTGTGACTACCTTGAGGATCTTAACTTTCAAAAGTTATATGGTAGTGATGTCGGACCAGATTTGGGAAATGCCTCTGAGTTTCATAAACTCATTCACGTTGATGTTCTTAGTGAACTTCCATTCGGACATATGTTTTGCAGTTAGCATGGTGAGCTCATATTTGGTTGAGCCTCACTGGATTGGTGCCAATAATCTTTTGAGATATCTTTGGGGCACAATCTCTCATGGCTTGAGATACACTGCTAGAAATATGAAACTGCATGATATTCAAATGCTGACTGGGCAGGTAGTGTGGAGGATCATTAGAGCACTTCTCAGTGCTGGTTCTCTTTGGATTCTACTTTGATATAATGGATGAGAAAGAAGTAGAAGTCAGATGCTATAAGAACTGCCGAGACAAAATACATAGCTATGAGTATGATCTCAAGTGAAGCTGCATGGTTGCAGAAGCTCTTAAGTGAGTTGTTTGTACACGTGATGAATACCATTGTGATTCTCTGTGACAACTAGAGGGGGGATTTGATTATTGAGGAATCTCGTATTCGATGATTGCTCCAGCAAATAGACATTAGATATTGCCTTATCTGTGATATGGTAAGTTGATGAGTGAGGAGGCTCCATTGCATTGAGACTGATGTATAGGTCGCAGACATTTTGTCAAAGCCCCGGGGAAAGGACAAATCTGTGACTTTCCTGAACGACGTGGAGTCATTGAGAGACCTTCTTATAAGGGTCTTGCATGTTGCATGCATTGAGCTATGGGAGTTCTGGGTGGCTTGGGGTACTTACTGGAGCAACATACGACCACAAGGCGACTCACCCTCCCTTGGTGGTGTGCTATGAATAGGATGATTAGTTATTCTGTTGGCCGGGATGATTAGTTCTCCTGTGGCAACTGTGGAACAAGATGATGAGTTTTCCTGTGGGACAGGATGATAAGTTCTCTCGTGGCAACTGTGGAACAAGATTATTAGTTCTCCTATGGGCCAGGATGATTTTTTCTTCGTGGCGACTATGGAACAGGATGATTAGTTCTCCTGTGGGCCAGGATGATTTGTTCTCCGTAGCGACTGTGGAACAGGATGATTAGTTCTCCTGCAGGCCAAGATGATTTGTTCTTCATGGCATCCACTGACAGGATGATTTGATCTACTGTGGAAAGAATGATTAATTCTCTTGTCAAGGCATCCTACCCATGTAGTTTGGGACTCATGGGAAGTACCTCTCAACTGATCAATGAGCAGGGAAATGAGGACAGGAACCATAGTAGTACTATCGATGGTTGCATCACCATTATCTACCATACTCCCTATGATAGGATGACCTACATTGATCTGGGATCAATGAAACTGATATGGAATCAGTATGAGTGGTTTGAGACACTCTCTTGTGACATTGATCTGGGATCAGTATGAGTGGTTTGAGACTCTCTGTTGTGATATTGATCCTGGATCAATAAAACTGACTTCGGGTCAGTAAGAGTGATGCGATGCACTCTCTTCAAATGAAATTGACTTCGGGTCAGTTGAGAATGGTATCAGACATTCTCGATCAATTCTTATTCTTCATGGTTCTGCAGAGCAGAGCAAAGTAAAGAAGAGCAGAGCTCAGTAGAGCAGAGCTCAGCAGATCAAAGCATAGCAGAGAAGAGCTTAGTAGATCAAATCAGAGCAGAGCTTAGCAGATCAGAGCAAAGCAGAGCAGAGTAGTGTAAGTCACTGATGGCAGAGATAGTACAGTCAAACATATGGATCAACGAATGGAGTTCTCCCTAGTTGAGAGGGAGTGTTAAAATTGGAAACTAGGGCCAAACTCCATGTGGGTCATCTTATTTATGGCAGCAGATATTTCTCTTGGATCCCTCTCATCGATAGGTGTAGGATTGATCTAAATATCATTTGATTCTGATAAGTATTCATGGAGTTATGAATTTATTTGCATTATAAGACAATTCGTCAAGGTCGGCCAGCAACCAAATAAACCGCACATGTGCTCAACATTTTAGTATAAATAGAGGTGGCCTTCAAGTCATTTCAACACACTTGGGATCTCTTCCTCTCTCTACTTGTCTTTGGGTTTTAGTAGGAGGAGAGATCCTAAGGAATAACATTGTCCTGATCCAGAGGGTAGAAAGTCAAAACTGTCAGAAAAGCCAAAATTGCAAGAAAAGCCAGAAAATCCAGAAAATCCGGAAATGGCGGAAAAATTGGAAAATCCAAAACTGTCGGAAAAGCTAGAAATTCCATAAAATTCGGAAAATCTGGAAAAGCTAGAAATGCCAGAAAAGTCAAAACTGCTAGAAAATCCAAAACTGTTGGAAAATTTGGAAGAGCCAGAACTGCTGGAAAAGACGGAACTGGAGGAAAAGCTGGAACTGCTGGAAAAGTCAAAACTGCCAGAAAATCCGGAAAGGCTGGAACTACCGAAAAGACAAAAGTTCCGAAAAAGCAGGAACTTTTGGGACTACCGGAACTGTAAGGAACAACTGGAACTGTTGAGAACAGCTGGAACTGCCAGAACTTCCAGGAACTACCAAAATATCCAGAGCATCTATCTCCGAAGGAGAGCAGCATGCAAGGGACAACAAAATAACATTGGGATAGTTATATGGTAGTTAGTAGCAAATAAACCAAGCATGCAATGCTACAGCTAGCATGCAAGGGACAACTAGCATGCAACAAAAAGCATGCTAAGGACAACAAGCATTCTAGGGACAACAAGCAAGCAAAGGTGCAGCCAACACATAGGTCAAGATGGCCACATGGTGCAACAATGGCACATAATGCAATACAGTGATGGGTACAGTCATGATTAATGAAGCATGATGAGCTGCAGCATAGTGATGATGGGTGTAGAATGATGCAGCGTAGTGAGGTGCAACATGATGAAATGCAGCACAACGATAGGTGAAGGAGTCACCTTGGAGAATTAGTTGAAGAAACATGTCTTCAACTAATCTCATGGATAATCTTCTTAGAGATGATCTATGCTCTTATCTAGATAAGTCAAAGTGTTGACTTCTGTTGTAAATGTACTATCTCTCTCTCTCTCTCTCTCTCTCTCTCTCTGCTGAACTATTGAAGAACATATAAGAAGAATTGATCAAGGGTTTCCCAATTTGGGGTTTGTCTCTGGCTAGTGCCACATATTGTGTCCTCTTGTCTTGGCTTGTCTTCTGCAATTTATGTTTATGTTCTATCTGCAGTTTACTTTAATGTTGATGTGATTGCTAATCTAGAAAAGATATGGAGCTAACTGTGAAAGTCGAAATAAATTTGTCTAAGCATAGGACATACCTAAAATTAACAATTTGATTACCAGAAATCATTATAAATCACATTGATATTGGATTACCCAGGTTATATATAGATCTATTTGTATATTTTCATAAGTTTACAAATCAAATCATCTATCATCTTGTTATATATTTTAGATGCCCATTCATCAAGGAAATTTGTCCCATACTATCCAGTCAGAGCCGCCATACCAAATGGAAAAGGAGTTGCTTTAAGGTCCAGACCAGGTAGTTATCCCCCAATGTTGGTGGAACGATTTTAGAGGCATCAAAATTTTTGGCGCTAGAAGGAGGGCCTGACTATGAATGGCAACTAAATCAAAATATACATGTCATTCTAAGAGTAAAACTCCATCACCATCACCTCCAACTTTTCATTTGCATTCTAAATCTCCTATTCCCAAACGAAAAGTTGAAAAGAAAAATACACAGCCTATTGATGAAATCCTAAACAAGCCAGACAGTTCTTCTTCTAAACCCCCTGAATTACAATCTTTGATGCACAAATTGTAGGGGATTTCAATATCTCAGGAAGAGTCTGAGTTATCCCAAGGCAGTGTCACTTCTCAATATATCCCATCACAACTGCTAACTAGAGTAAAGAGTGAAAAAATTGGAATCCCACCAGTTGAATTCCCTATACCTAGTCGTAAAAGGGTTAGGAAGACACCATCAGAATCTAACAATGAGGTTCTTTCATCATCATCGTCCATTCCATACATATCATTGCAAGGTCACACACCCCCTTCCCAACTCTAGATCATGGTTCACATAGGTACAAGAGCTTCACCATCCTCTACCCAATCACTTTGAACCACTGCTTCACCCTCTCCTACTATTAGCCCAACAATGGCACATAATCAACCTCAGCGAAGGCCATGGAGCAACCCAGGAGTTGTTAGAATCCCTGCACCTTTGACCCAATTTCCAGCACATCCAGAAAATGTTTACCTAAATTTAACCCTAATAGTGGCCTGTTAGTTGAAGAACATATAAATAATTTCATGTTTTCCATTAATTTGAATCGAGTAGCAAAAGAAGACGCAGTTATAATATTATTCTCATATAATCTACAAGGAGCAGTTGGATCATGGTACTTTTTGTTACCATCAGGCTCAATTAATAGCTAGGATGCTTTTCAACAGCAATTTTTAACTAAATTTGGAGATGATAGGTCTACAACAACTTTGATAAATAACCTATCCAATTTGAAAGCTGAACCAAAAGAACCCATTAAGGACTTCAACTCAGATTTCAATAAGTTATTGAATAAAATACCTGCATCATCCAAGCCTAGTGAGGAGGTCCAAAATGAATGGTACATTTCTACTCTACCTTCAAAAAAATCCATCTTTGTTGATAGATCTGCCAAATCGACGTTAGCAGAAAATATGAAAGAAGCAATAGCTATTGAAAAACGTATCTTGGCCTTAGAAAAGAAAAATTTATTAGAGGAAAGAAAATCCAAAAAAGTAACTTTTAGAGATGAGTCAAAGAAGAAAGTAACCAAAGATCCATACGACATGGAAGGCCTGCAAAAAGTTCTTAAAACTATGTCCAACGAAATGGTAGAGATTAAAAAGCAGGTAGTTGAAACTTCATAAAAAAAACCATTTAGGAATTTTAAAAGAAATCAACCAATCGATCCTAAACCTCGAAATTCTATATCAAATGAAGAATCTGATTTAGACGATGATGAAGAAGAAGATACATTTTTATCAGCTGAAGAAACATTGGAAGAAGAAACAACTGAATGTCATGGAATGTGGGACTCTATTCTTCCAAACTCTGATAACGGAAGTGAATAGGAAGCCCTACCGTAAACACCAGAAGTAAAAGTATCATAGAGCCTAGTCAGTTAAATAAAAAGAAGAAAAAATCAAATCTTGTTACTAAAGAGAAAACTCCCGCGAAGAAAACTCCAATTTCATCTCCCCAAACAAAACCATCTTCATCCAATCCCCCATCATCATCGAAAACTCTAGTAGTTTCAGATTCCATGGATTATAACATAGTCAAAGATATGAAGAAGACTTGAGCAAACATTTCTCTCCATGAACTTAGCAATCTCAAACATCAACAAAAGTTGTTGCTTAAGGAATTAAATGCAGTACCTTCTTCTCCTCTTCCAACTAGTGTATTATCGAATGTTGCCAGAGGATCGGGTAGGCCACCATCTGATAAGGTGGATTCTACCGATGCCGCTTTAACTGGGGATAGGTCAGATTCTCATACCCCTCCTTTTCTCTTGACTTATGAGATCTACAATAGAAATTTTCATAATTGTTGATTGATTCAGGGGCTTCATCAAATATAATTCCAGCATTAGTTTGCTCCAAATTAGACTATTTTCTAATCCAAGGGTTGTTCAAATAATTGATATATTAATTGCTAACATCCCTGAGTTTTGTGGTTTAATTATTCGTAGAGATTGGTTAGAAAAACTTCATGGTTATATTTCAACTGACTGGTCTCACATGTGGCTTCCTTATAATGGGAATCGAAATCAAATAAAAATCGATCATGAAAAACACATGACTCACACAGTAATAGAATTTGAAGAAGAAAATGAACCAGTAGCCTTCAATAATAATATTCTTGGAAACTATTTGGCTGAATCATTTTTCGGGAACTGTAATGCTTAACAATCACCTTTTTTAATTAGTAATGTCACGTCACAAGTTGAGAACTTTTCACAGAACGATACTTCCAAGTGTGTTAATATTGTAGATAAACCTGTAGATAAGCCTTTATTTTGGTCCTTGTATTTTGATGGATATAAATCTAATGACGATGCAGGAGCAGGATGTATTGTACTTAATCCTGAAGGAGAAAAGATAATGTTATCATGTAGGTTAGAATTTGAGTGTACCAATAATATTACAGAATATGAAGCCTTGATTCAAGGTCTTTATAAAGCAATAAGTCTTGATATGAAATATCTAAAAGTGCTTCATGATTTTGAAATAGTGATAAAACAAGTAAGAATTATTATTCATTGTCTTTCAGGAAACCTGAAACATTATCAATCACTCGCTCAAGATCTTATTTCTCATCTGGCATTTGATATCTCTCCTATTCCTAGATCACAGAATGCAACAACATATCTCTTGGCTAATGTAGCTTCTAAGCTCCTTCCATCTGAGGATTATAGTCCAGATAGATTTTATATTGAATAAATTTTTAGATCATCCATCCCAATAATGTCACCAATTGGCGTGTGTTCAATAATGATGAGGATATCTTAAATTTCTTGACATCTTAAGGATCTTATGATGACCAAATCATCGATTAAAGTGATCATGATCTTCAATTAAAGAAGAAACTCGATGAAAATCCTATTCCTAAAACTGTGGTTAAACTGGAAGATCTTTATTATATTAAGGATATATTAAAAAAGGTCACTAATTCAAAGCTTCAAAGTTCAACTTTAAGTTTTGAATTAGTAAACCATGGTACTAACGCAAAACCACAAAATGTCAAACTAGGACTTAGACTTTCACTTGATGAAAGATTTGCTTCCATCTAATTATTGAAAAATTACAAAAAAGTATTTTCTTAAAATTATGAGGATTTGAAAACTTATGATACCTCTATTATTCAAGATACAATTCCAATGATTTCTGATGAGAGACTTGTACAGTAGAAATTACAGAAAATTCACCCCAATCTTGAAAATCAAATCAAACCAGAGTTGAATAAACTCCTTAAAGCCAAAATAAATTTTCTTGTTAAACATTCGAAATGGGTGTCAAATTTGGTACCTATCAGGAAAAAGAATGGTGATATTAGGATTTGTATATATTTAAGAAATCTCAACAGAGCATGTCAAAAAGATAATTTCCCATTACCAACGATGGAGCAGATACTTCAATTAGTAGCTGCCTCAGAATTAATGTCTTTTCTTGATGGTTTTTCATGATATAATCAGATGCTGGTACATCCAAATTATAGATTAAAGACTACATTCAGAACCAAATGGGGAACATATCCTTATCAGAAAATGCCTTTTGGTTTGATAAATGTTATATCTACTTTCCAATCAGCCATGGACATAGCTTTCAAAGGTTTGATAAATAAAATGGTCGTTTACTTGGATGACATAATTGTCTATTCTAAGAAAAAGAGCAACCATTTGGATGATTTAAAGCAAAGCTTTGAACATTGCAAAAAGTATGGGATCTCCCTAAATCCTAAAAAATCATTCTTTTCTCTTAATGAAGGTAAACTCTTAGGGTTTATTGTATCCAAAAATGGCATATACATTGATCCTGATAGGATAAAGGATATTTTTGATACCCCTTTACCACATAATAAGAAATCTATGCAATCATTCTTGGGACAGATAAATTTTGTAAAATATATGTTCCTAATTTTTCTCATATTGTTCTACCCTTGCAATCCATGATTAAGAAAAATTCAGTCTTCAAATGGTGACATAACTAAAAAGAAGATTTTGAATCAATCAAACAAGTAATATTTAATGCTCCTGCATTGAATACTCTGAATTTTTCTAGTCATTTTATTTTGTATACTTTGGCCACTCAATCATCCTATGTTGTTGTTTTAACACAAATCAATGATCAACAGGTGGAAGCACCCATATCTTTCTTTAGTTCCAATTTGCAGGGTGCTGAGCTTAATTATTCAGAAGTCAAGAAACAAGCCTTCACTGTATTTAAGTCTGCTAAACACTTTAGGCCTTTCCTCCTGAAAGCACATACAAAAGTGATAGTCCCATTCTCTATGGTTGATCTGAATTGGATCCATGAAAAATAATCAAAGTACCATGACTATATCAAATCAAGACAAAACTTTGAATTCAAGATCATGGAGCGATCAGAAAGACCTTTGAACAATGGCAGTTCACAGCCAGCGTGGAACGACGAGGACCTTGGCCAAAGCATGTTGATCGAGGGCCATGGAGACTGCGCAAGAGGCGAAACTGGCACATAGGAAGCGCGGATCGGGAAAAGGAGGTAGTTTTTTATGTGTGATTCGCTAATCGCACATCACTGGGCAAAAACCATCAAAAAGGAAAGGCCCCGAAGCGCTCAGTCGCATGGAAGCCATGAAAACCATGGGGAAAATCACAAAAGGCTAAAGGCGGGACACACGCTCCAAAATCGATGGTATATATCGGGGGCACCCTTGAGTGGTAAGCAGACTTGGCTGAAACCTAATGATTCCATTCAGTGCCCGACCCATGGTAAGCGAAGGAGAGAGAAAACCACCGCTCATCGCATGCTAATGGTCGAGCAAGTAAACCGTGTGAAATGAGAAAATGACGTTGGATCTGGGGGCTCCAGATCTAACGGCTGAGAACGCGCCTGATGAAAGAACCGGATTTGACAGGGGACTAAGCTGAAATATATAAAGATTTGAGGTCTGATTTGATCATTGAGGTGGCAGATGAGTCATTTCTCGACGTAACCAAAGAATCGAACCGACGAGGAAGAGCTGGCATAGTTCGCAAGAGGACAAGTGGCCACTCCCTATGAGCCGATGACCATGATGCAGAGATAGGGAATTCCAAGCGAACAGCAGCAGGTGATCCAACGGAGGTGGAAGGGGAATCAAATAGTTGTGAGATCGATTGGCTTTAAAGCCATGAACAGAGACAGAGAATAGGGGGAAAAACCGAGAGGAAAAACCAGAGAGAAGAAGATGTAGACAGAGAAAGGAAGAGACACTGAAGCAAAAAGCAGAAAGACAGAGTGCTGAGCTGACCACAGGTAGCACCCAGCACCAAAGAGCTTAAGATTTTCAAGCCATCCTTGAGGGGATCTGTCAAGAATCGAGTACCATATTGGGCTCCTCCCCTTAAAGACTAGAAAGGTCAAGAGCTAGTAAGAAAAAGAGTTTGTGCACTCTAGTGGCTTGGGGAATCCAAGGACCAGCCTTGCAAGCAATTCTGTTTCAGGAGACTCAGATTGAGCTCCTCATTGTAATTCTCTGCTTTAAAGACACAATAAAATGAGGCCACCACTAAAAGTTGGACTAGAGACGTAGCCCTAGAGGATAGGGTGAACTCCTTATTGATTTCTTGTGTTCTTATATTTTCTTACTATGTTTCTCTGTTGTTTTCCATTTTCTAGTGTCTGTGTATTTTGCAATCTGATTGATCCATTGACTAAAATAACATAGACACACACCGGCACATGATTCTGTAATACCTTCATTCAATAATTCTTTAACTGTGATCACTCAAGGGTGATTATCAGATCAAGTGGTATCAGAGATTTAGGATATTAAGGTTAGACAAGCTTGTGTTAGTTTAGATGTGAATGCTCACTAGATCAAGCTCAAATTAGGAGAAGGAGAGTTGGTTGAAACTAGTCCTAAAATTGGGAGAGTCTATCCTCAAAAGACAATGTCAGAGGAAGGTTCTACAGGGCCAAACCCTCAATTCATAGAAAGTTTCCTACCCATAAAGTCCATGGTAGAAGAAATGTATAGGGACTTTAGAAAACACAAGGATGAAGATTCATCAGGCTATAAACAAGATAAAGGAGAAGATGAATCACATTTCCATGACCACTCAAAAGGAAAAGGGAAAGACGAAAGCTTTCTCACACCTCCTAATAGCCCTGTACATAACAAGAAATCATTTCTGATCAAGCTAGATGTTAAATTTGATTTGCCTATATATGATGGAGAGTTAAATGCAGAAAAGTTGGACAATTGGATTAGACAAATTGATGTGTATTGCAGAGTGCAAAACATCGACTTAGACATGAGCAAGATTCAACTGACAAGCCTACACCTTGGAGGCACTGCCTTAGTTTGGTGGGAAGGCAGAACCCAAGTTGATATGAAAAGACATGGTAAGACTATCTTTGTCTGGAGTGAATTTGTTTCTGCAATCAAAAAGCAGTTCTACCCATTGGCATACATGCAACAGGCCATGATGAGTTGGAAAACTCTTCGATAGTTGAAAGGGCAAAGTGTGCAAGTGTACACTCAAGAATTTAGAAAGACAGCATTGATTCTAGGAATCTCATTAGACTCACCAGAGACTCTGTTGAACTACATTGGTTGTCTACACAACTACATGAGGAATACCATCCTCATGTTTAATCCCACTAGTATAGATGAGGTATCTGTACAAGATACTCATCTAGAAGCTAGAGGAAAGAATGGAAATCCAGAAGTTGGGGGACCATCCTAACCCACTGCAAGCAAGATCAAGGAGAAAAGAAAGTAGAAGTGGAAAGCAAGGAAGGCTAACACTGCATAGAAAAGCAAAGATTCATGCACTCACTGTAAAAGGGATGGGCATGATTATGAGCATTGTTGGATTCTGCATCTAGAGCTGAGACCTAAGAAGTTCGAGGGAAAGAAGAAGAAGACTATTGTAACTATTCAGAAAGATTTGGGGACAGACTCGGGAGATGAAACAACCATTGCAGCCACAGGTATAAAAGGTAAGAATTCTGAAGCATCTACTAGTAATTCTACACAATCTGTTATTGATGAAGAAAATGAGAGAAAAATACATGAGCTTTTCCATATTCGAGTTATTTCCAAACATCAAAAGATTGATACTTTGTTTGATAGTGGCTCATAAGTAAATTTAATTTCTAAAGCAATTGTAAAGAAATTGCGATTAGAAACTACACCTCACAAGAAACCATACCCATTAGGATGGTTGAATGATAAAGCACAACTACAAGTGGCTAGAGAATGCAAACTCAAGTTTTCTTTTGGGTCAGCATTTGTAGATGAGGTTGAGTTAGACATAATTCCTTTGGATATATGTGAAATTGTTTTAGGAATTCCTTACTTGTATGATAGAAAATCTATTTTATATAGATCTGAGAACAAGTATCTACTTTTCAAAGAGGGAATTGAATACTTTGTAAGAGCTCATAAGCTCAAGAATAATTATGCTCTAATAAACTCAAGGCAGATGAAAAGAATGATAAATTCATGCAAACAATTCTTACTGATGGTTGTAAAGGAAAAGAAACCTGATAAAACCAATGTATCTGAGGGTTGTAATGCTAAACATAAATCTGATTTAGAAAAGGTTGTTTCAGAGTATGATACCTTGTTTCAAGAACCTAAAGGTCTGCCACCCAAAAAGGAAATAGTTCATGATATTAATTTGCAACAAGATTCTCCTTTGCCTAACATTGGAATATACATGTTGTCTGCTTCAAAGAATGTTGAAATCAAGAAGCAGGTGCAGGAGTTGCTCAAGAAGGGGTTTATCAAGCCTAGCACATCACCATGTGGGTTGCCAATCGTTTTGGTGAGAAAGAAAGATGGTTCATGGAGAATGTGCATTGATTACCAAGCACTCAATAAGACAACAATCAAAAGTCGTTATCCCCTTCCTCACATAGATGATCTTTTAGATCAATTGAAAGAAGTTGTCTATTTCACCAAGCTGGACTTGCACAGTGGATACCATCAGGTCAGAGTTGCAGAAGAAGATGCATGGAAGACTGCTTTCAAATCAAAACAGGGATTGTATGAGTGGTTGGTTATGCCTTTTGGCTTAACTAATGCTCCTGCTACTTTCATGAGATTAATGAATGATGTACTCAGACCTTTTCTTGATGATTTTGTTATTGTGTATCTGGATGACATTATGATTTTTAGTAAAACGTGGGAAGAACACTTAAAGAATATTAAGCAGACATCAGATGTATTGAAAAGAGAAAAAATTCATGTTAAACTCTCAAAATGTGAATTTGGCAAAACATATCTAAATTATTTGGGTCATATAGTAAGGGGTGGTGAATTGAAGATAGATCCCTCTAAAGTGGCAGTCATCGGAAACTGGCCTAAACCCATGTCTACTATAGAAGTGAGAAGCTTCTTAGGGGTAGCACAGTATTGGAGGAAGTTCATTTCTAACTTTTTCTCAATTTCACCTCCCTCACATGCTTTAACAGGATTGAACAAGGTGTTTCAGTGGGGAGGCAAACATCAGAAAGCCTTCGACACCTTGAAAGAAAAGATTAGTACAACACCTGTACTAGCACTGCCTGATCTGCAAAGACCATTTGAGATCCAAACAGATGCCAGTGACTATGCCATGGGAGTAGTGTTGACATAGCACGGTAAACCCATATGCTATCATTCTGAGACTTTTAACCCTACAGTAGTTAACTATGCTACATATGATAAAGAATTGTATGCATTAGTTTAGTGTGAAAAAGTGGAAGCATTACTTAATGGGAAAAGAGACAGTAATACATACTGATCATCAACCACTTCAATATCTACACTTCCAAACTAAGTTGCAGCAATCAAGACACTACAGATGCATGGGTTTTCTACAACAGTTTCATTTAGTCATCAGATATAAAAAGGGCATACATAATAAAGTTGCAGACATGTTTTCTAGACCCATTATAAATGCATCTACTATACTTAAGCATAATTCTATGCTACATGAAATCTACATTGAACAATATGCTCAAGACATAGAATTTAAAGATGTGTATGCAACTTTAAGTCAAGGCAAATGAGTAAAAGAATTGGATTATCATGTAAAGGACTGACTCCTATACCATTGTGGGAAGTTATGCATTCCACAAACTGAGAGAGTAAAGATAATTAGAGAAGCACACACTTCTCTGATATCAGGTCACTTTGGGGTAAGTAAAACAGTTGCACAGTTGCAAAGGTTTTATTATTGGCCAAAAATGAATGAGACAGTTTCTAGATATATAAGAGGGTGTACTATGTGTGCTAAAAGCAAGCCCGACAATAGAAAACTAGGCTTGTACACTCCATTACCAGTACCTTCTCACCCTTGGGAAAGTGTTTCCATGGGTTTTGTTGGAGGAATGCCTAAATCTAGGAAACGTCATGATTATCTATATGTTATTGTGGATAGGTTCAACAAAATGTGTATTTTGATACCTTGTAATAAATAGATTACAGATGAACAAACTGCAAAACTGTTCTTTGAACATTTATGGGTTCATTTTGGATTATCCTCTTCCATTGTATCTGATTGAGACACCCAATTTGTGGGGAATTTTTGGTCAAGTCTGTGGGAATTAATGCACACCAAATTGAAGAAAAGCATATCTTTTCATCCACAAACTGATGGCCAAATAGAATTATTTAATAGGACAATGTTCCAGTTACTCAGAGGATATTGCAGCAAACATCCTAAGCTTTGGGATTAACATTTTTGTTATGTGCATCATGCTTACAACAAAGCAAAACATTATTCTACACAAAGATCTCCTTTTGATACCTGTTTTGGTTTCACACCAAGGTCTCCTTTGGATTTTATCTTTGGTAAAGATACCACAGTTGAGGGACACAGTGATGTGGATAGGGAAACTAGGTTCATTGAAAAAATCCAAGAGATCCACCAACAATACAAGAACAACTGGAAAAGAGCCAAGCCAAATACAAGGCAAGGCATGACCAACATCAGATGGAGCATAGTTTCCAAGTTGGTGACCAATTCTCGCTGTACATCAGCAAGGACAGGATGCAAGGTGAAGGTAAAAAGCTAAGGCCTATCAGGTATGGACCTTTCAAAATACTTGAGAAGATTGGTGAAAATGCTTTTATCCTTGTTCTACCAGCTTACATGCACATCTACTCAGTCGTAAATGTAGATTGCTTGAGATTGTTTAAACCCTCACTAATTGAGGATCCCGACGAGTAGTGTCAATTGCATTCTATTGATGACCTTAATGAGTTGCAGGAAGACACAATTCTGGACAGGAAGGTGAGGACGACACATAGAGGAGATGTTGAGTACCTCAGTGTAGGGCTCAAGGGGTCAAAGCTGAGCAGTGCAAAGTGGATTGAGATTGGACAAGTGAGACAACAGTACCCTCACTTAGTCGATGCTTGAAAACCAACTTTTGGTGGTCCAAAAGCTTTTTCAGTGGAAAGGCCGTGATTCGAATTGGATACATGAAAAATTATCAAAGTACCATGACTGTATCAAATCATGACAAAACTTTGAATTCGAGAGCATGGAGCGATCAGAAAGACCTCTAAATAGTCGCAGTTGGCAGCCAACATGGAATGATGAGGACCTAAAATAACATAGACACACACCAGCACATGAGTCTGTAATAGCTTCATTCAATAATTTTGTAACTGAGATCACTCAAGGGTGATTATCAGATCAGTGGTGAGGAAAATTACTAATTCAAAGAGAAGTAGGAGAGAAAAGAGGTAACTGGGTAACAAATTTACAAGAATATGACATTGATATTAAACCAATGAAAATTGTTAGAGGACAAGCTTTTTGTAGGTTGCTAGCAGGAGCTTCCAATATACTAGATCATGAAGATTCAAGTAGTACTGCACAAGTAAATAAGATAAGTATGATTGATTATGAATCTCAATATGTTGATCTGATTTTTTACTTGAAAAATGGATATGCCCCCCCTGAATTCAGCTACAAAAACAAACGTGCCCTAAGGTTAAAAGCCAAACACTATGAAATCATTGATAATGTGTTATTTAGGAGAAACTGTGATTCTATTTTATCAAGATGCCTTGAAAAATATGAAGCGCAAAAGGTTTTATAGGAACTCCATGATGGCCTAGCTGGTGGACAGTTTGGAGGAGACACTACAACACAAAATATTGCATGCTGGGTATTATTGGTGAACTTTGTTCAAAGATACCCATGATTATGTGAGGAAATGTAATATATGCCAAACTTCTAGTGGGAGACAAAGGAAACAAGTCTTTCCTTTACAACAAGTTAACATTAAGCAACCATTTGAGAAGTGGGGGCTTGATATTATAGGAGAGATTGTTCCTCATTATTCCAAGAAACACAAATACATCCTTACAACCACAGACTACTTCACTAAGTGGGTAGAACTAATTCCACTAAAGGTTGCAAATTCTGATGCAATTATTGAATTTATTGATCATTTCATCAACACCAGGTTTGGTTTACCTAATGCACTTATCTTTGACAATGCATCTTATTTTTCTGGAAATAGTATATTTGAATTTGCTCTTAAGAGGGGTTTTAAGTTAAAATACTCTGCAAATTACTATCCCCAAGGAAATGGCTTAGCAGAGTCAACTAACAAAAATCTCATCAGGATTATTAAAATAACTATTGACCAAAGCCAAAAGAATTGGAATAAATCTTTAATATTCGCACTATGGGAAGATAGTATAACTCAGAAAACCTCAATAGGTACTTTTCCTTTTAACTTAGTGTATGGGAAAGGAGTTGTTATTCCACCAAATCTAGCCCTCCCATCACTCTCCCTAGTACAATTCATTGAAGAAACTCCTTCTTCCTCTATTCAATTAAGGTTTGATCAAATTCTTAAATTAGATGAGGAAAGAGAAAAAGCCAAGATTACTCATGCTAAACATCAGCAAGTCATTAAATCCTCTTTTGATGCAAGTTCAACCGGCTCAAAAACATTATAGATTGTTGATCTCGTTTTGAAATGGGACAAAGCACATGAAGAAAAAGGTAAGCATACCAAATTTCAGAAGATGTGGCTTGGACCATTCCAGATTGTCGAAAATATAGGCTCATCAACATTTCTACTACAAGATTTAATAGGAAAGAGAGATTCTCTTCCTGTGAATGGGCTTATCTTAATGAAATTCTTTCCCTAAGGAGGTAAGCCCTTCTTATCTGTACATATTTTTATGAAATTTTTGATTTCTTGTAGAAATAATGTTGTAAATAGTATATCATTGGCTTTTTACTATTGAAATCTCTTTGAAAATATATTGTGAATATCCTCTTTTTAAAAGTAGAAACTTTCAAGGAAATGATTATAGTTTTGGAAATTAGATAAAGATCATAAAACTTTGAAATGTTCTTTGAAATTGTGAAATCTTTCAAACTTGAAAAACATAGTAAATCATGATGAGTTTTATCAGTTGAGAAAGGTTATTTTTAAAAAGTAAAGACTTTCTACAACTAAGAATTTACATCTCTATAATTGTCATCCAATAACTCTTAAGGAGTCAACAATGTAAACTTTGAAACGGGAACTTTAAACTCAAAACGGGAACTCTGGCCAAAAAACCCGAAAAAACATCAAAAACAGTGCTAAAAACGAAAAGTGTGTATACTGGAACGATGATTTTATTTTTTAGGGGTCAATTTTGAACATGTTTTAAAAATGGCAGTGACTACGAAATTTACTACGAAATTTTCGTGCAAAATATAGCTTCAAAATGAAAAAGTGATATACTCGAACGATGATTTTCTTTTTTTTTAGGGTCAATTTTCAAAATTTTAAAAAAATGCTAGTAAAACCAAATTTTTATGTGCCAAACAAAGTTGTTTATGAGGAAAAAAACACATTAATGTTTTTGGTAGAATATCATTTTTCTTTCCTAAGTATAAATTCAACATGTTTTCAACCATTACATGCCATGGTTATTTCACCTAAACATAGATGGACAAATTTATCATATCACATCAAGCACATTTTCCTAATTATCCTTATTTTAATTTTGAGCATGACAAATTCATAGGAGGCCAGGATTTCACTAGAAAGAGGAACTAGAGTCAGATTACAGTGAATCTCCTCTAATGACCCTCGTTAAACTGATCACCCTCTCCATAAAATATGTTCACAAAAAGTTCACAAGGAATCCTAGAAGCAAGTTTCATTTGTTCTAAAGCAACTCAGTTACACCTCAAGAACCTTGTTACTCCCTCGTAAATGTGTTCCCGAGAAATGAAGGTAGCATAACTTCATTTGCGATCAATAAATCCCAAACCTAGATGCCAGAGGATTTTCTCTCAAGAATGAAATAATTGGAAAAAAACAAGCAAGTTCCCAGAAGATAACTCTAGTGTCAATCACAATCCTAATAATGCATCATCAGTGAAATCATTCCCCACATGTAGGGAGAATACAATGAGCTACCTACAACCACTTGATTTACTTTGATTAGAGTATCTAAGGCCATAATAATAATCTATTTTAATTTCGTTCCACACCTTTAAAGGAAGGTTGTTGTCACTGTCATCTTATGAACCACTATAATGACTTTGATGGCGTTTTAAATATAGTTACATGGTATTTTTTGTTTGTCTTATTTTGTTTCAGGTGACTCATGAGGAGCACATGGACGCTAATACCACAATGGGAAACACAACCAAAATGAGAAAACTAAGTTTGGACCTCCATTAACATCAATTACCACTGAGAAAGGATTAAATTTATCAAATTCACTGTGAATATCTTAACAACAGCATAAAAACATCTCCCTTGGCAAAAATTCTAAAAAGTCAATTAGGTCAAGAATTTACACCCAATATAAGGAGACACCCCTATTAATATGGTTATTTAATGCGTTTCTTCCCCCACTATTATCAATTAGATGTTACCCATCCTCATATCTAAATAAAATAAAAGGGAGAAATAAAATAAATGAAAATCACCCCAATGGGGGAAGTAACGAGGGATATAAAAACCTTTTATGGGGCTATGAACATCTAGTTGGTAGTAAATGCTTATTATTTCATTGTGGTGATTACATTGTAGACATAGAAACTCATTAATATTGGAAGAATACTTCTAGAAATCCTTGGCATTAGCATATATTCTATGCATATATGTTATGAATTAAATACATTCATTGTCTTAATATTATGTATGGGGCCCCACCCGAGCACAATAATAGATGACAATGTGCATGATTCTTTTTTTTTTTTCTGAATATGTTTAATTCTATTATCTTACAAAGCAAAAATACAAAATAGAGTACAATGGGCAAGGCTATGAGAATTTGCCTGTCAGCTCTTGCCTTGCCCTGTTAACAGCTCCAAAATTGAAAGGAGTCAAAATTGGAATTGTAGCTGGACATTGCCGACACAGTTACATAACATAAAAGGACTGAAACACCGGGGCCATGGATTGACCCAAACAAAGACAAACACGAACAAAGACAAACAGACATGTGGACACAGACCAAAGACACCTGAACCATTACGGGTTACACCTGAACATTTACATTCGACACATTGACTGATATAATGCCGCCACATAGCCGAGAAACACAACGAGATCGCAACAAAAGAACAGAGAATACCGGGGCACATTCAATCTTCCTCAGTAGTCTGGGGTGCCTCTGCAATTTGACACCCAAAACGGAGCGCGTCCTCTGAATCTGAAAGCTGGATGACCGCATCTGGGCTTCCCTCACGGACTAGCCTGCTCGGACCGGAAAAGTCAGCATGCGTAGAAGGGCCAGCATCCAGTTCACGGTTGATAGCAGGGCGCTCAAGCTCCAGCACGCGGTCACGCCCAGGCGCCATCCAACTTGGCCCAGGATCACTACCATAATTCATCCAGCCCTTTCCAGCTTCGACCGGAAGGCGCGCAATGGGGGAATTCTCCCTACTGGAGCGCTGCCCTTCCGGCAGAGGCTCGACCTCCACATTCTGCGTGGCTCCAGGCTCAACAGCAATCGAGACAACCAAAGTGGAATTAACTTGCGGGCAGGGGAGCCTATACCTGAGCATGGGGAACTCCCGCTGCCCCTCTTCAGAATTCGGGCTGCTACCATGCTACCCCCTCTCTTCTTCAATGCTTCCTGGAGTCTTTGTGGCCGCGAAATAACCTCGAGGGAGGAAGAGGGCGAGTAGTAATCATCCTGCGGGAGAGCCCTGCCTTGAATTCCCCCTCTTCGGGTGCCCATTCGCGGTCTTGCTCTTGACATGACTGCGCCCTTTCCTACACAGGCACTCTGAATTTCAACAGCGGACAGAACTGTTACCAGCCCCAAGAACACACAACAGCGCCAAGGTCCGACCCCCACGCCCAGAATCAACACACGTTGCACTAACCCACACCAGCTCCAGGTATCAACACCAGACTTGCAAACCGGCGGCACTTCTCTCAAATTCTCCTTCCCAATGCCTTCTGAGCGGAGCAGGGTCTCATTGCTCAGCTCCCTCATACTCTCCTGCAATACCATCTTGCACAGCTTTAACCTCATCACCACCCCGAAGTCCAACACCTTCCCGCGAGCCGAATGTACAGGCATTAATGCCTTCCTTCCTCTGCCTTCAAGCGTAATAAAGCCCCGCAACGCGTGGTACATCTGGCCTCCGTGAGCATGCCACCTGCCCACGTGATGGCTCGTGCCATTCACCGATCCCCTATGCACCCGCATCCGGGAGACAATGTGCATGATTCTTAAGGGTTAGGGTTTTATAATAAAAATGAGGGTTTTAATTGTGAACTGAAAATGAGTGGAAACATGGGAATAGAATATGAAAATAATGAATTTGCAATCATAATGAGGATTCGAGAAGGAATTGATTTGAAATACAGGAGGCCTCTACATATTTTAACATAACCCAAGAGTAATTTCTTGAATTTTTTCTGTAATACTCCCATAATCAAAACTTGACAAAAACCCTAGGTCGAAATAGTGTTTCAATCTACCAAGGGTTCGATAATTAATTCCATGAAATGGTTGGTAATTTTCACTACAATTGAAAAATTTTGTAGAGAAAGTATGATCTCTATAACAAACAAAAATTAAGAAAATTCATAATGGAAACGAGTTGTATGGACATGATGATGGTAAATAATAAAGGAATAGAGAGCCATTAACTAGTGCAAACAATACATTTCATTGTGCAATTAACCATAGATTATCAAATTACCAATTATTCCCTCACAACGTTCACACACGGCCTGCAAGAGTGTACAGTAGTTTTCCCACAAACCACTTCATAATTAACCCTTCAATTTTATAACTTTCCACAGTAACAACTTGAGTAGTAATAAGAGTAATAGTACGTAAAATTTCCAAATGAACTTGGGTTTCCAATTATGAAATGTATATTTCCGAAGTAAGAAACAATTATTGCGGAGAGACATTGATTTCCAAGCCCAAGAATTGCCAATAATTGATTATAGTCATGGACTGGAATATTCAATACTCGGGCCAAAATTCCCCATCCCAAAGTCCAACATTTAAGGCCGAGAGTGGCACCAAGCCACCTCATGCTTAATGGGTTCAGAAATGGCATGTGAAAAAATGGTAATTTGGATTGAAACCATACACTTAACTTCCTGAATGACTCAACATGTGTGCATCCACCACATAGTAAACAATACAGGAGGGAAAAATTGCAATAGATGTGCAAAAATTTATTATGCCAAAAACACATCAACGATGGAGCGAAAGCCTATATCATTTATAAACCAAAGTTTATGTTGTGGGAAGAGCTATATATCACCAAAAATGAAATGGAATATATACCGCATGATGTAACTTCAAACCCTAACATATATATGTATACCACACAAGGCTTAATCTTGCAAAGCATAAATCAATGTAATAGACAATTCATTATCACGACATATAATCCCTTGCCATAACAAACACATACCATGTAAACCATTGTTATATCCTTGGTCACAAGTTTTTCAATGTATTCTTTTCTTTGCTTCAATTTTTTAAAATGGATTTTTATTCTTAAGTCTTTTTTCTTCATGCATTTAGCTTGCATGATATTCACGAATATAAATTGAAAACTATATTGAGTCTGTCAACATTAGTTGTCATTCATTCAAATCAAATGTTTATGTCATTGGACATATGCACATAATATACATCGGTGAAATAAAAAACTTCCTATATAGTGTCCTCCCCCCTTCGGTCACGGAAAAGATAAAAATAAGAAAAATTTGGGGTCACTTTAAGCATGACACAAAAATGATGAATGAATAATTTTGTAGCTTAATACAAAATTGAATGTTTTTATGAAACTAGTATCTATGACGAATGACTTTATAGGCAAGTACATGTGACTAAATTGTGCAGCCCCACCCGGGCCGCCCGTGCCCCCGCCCGGCAGGTGGCAGGGCGATTCCCGGAATCGCCCTGCCGCCTACCGGGCGGGGGCGCGGGCGGCCCGGGTGAGGCTGCCATCGTGCAGGCCCACCCGGGTCGCCCGCGCCCCCGCCCGGCAGGCGACAGGGCGATTCTGGGAATCGCCCTTCCGCCTGCCGGGCGGGGGCGCGGGCGGCCCGGGTGGGCCTGCCATCGTGCAGGCCCACCCGGGCCGCTCGCGCCCCCGCCCGGCAGGCGGCAGGGCGATTCTCGGAATCACCCTGCCACCTGCCGAGTGGGGGCGCGGGAGGCCCGGGTGAGGTTGCTATCGTGCAGCCCCACCCGGGCCGCCCGCGCCTGGCAGGCGGCAGGGTGATTCCCGGAATCGCCCTGCCACCTGCCGGGCGCGGGCGCGGGCGGCCCGGGTGGGCCTGCAATCTACATCAACAGATGAAGGGGGCACAAAGAAGAAACCGGGGCAAGGTGGAGAAATGTTTTTTTTTGTACCAGGTGTGAGGTTGCAATCTACATCAACAGATGAAGGGGGCACAAAGAAGAAACTGGGTCAAGGTGGATAAATGTTTGTTTTTGTACCAGGTCTGCGCATTCCTAAAAGTATTGACTTTGGCAAATTACTTCAAGGTTACCTCTCAGCAAAAATGATTGAACACCTTTCAGCACTTCGGCCACAAATAGTTGCCATGGCAGCAGCGGACGGTCCTGCTACAAGAAATAAAAGAAAGACAGCAACGCAACATGGTGGTTCGACAATGGCTGACCTGTTGGAGGCCCTTGATGATTATCTACCTGTTTTGCTGGGATTAACAAAATAAAGTCAACTACAATATTTAGTGGAATTTGTTTGGATCAATCAAGAGGATGATGAACAGGAAACAACAATATCAAGTGCTTGGTATGAGGTGTTTTTTGTTCTACACATGATGTCTATGTTGTCTTTATCACAAGCAAATTCTTTGCTGATCCCAAAATCTTTTGTTGATGGATACCAGCCAAAGGTGACAGAAGAGAACAAGAAAGAAGCAATCAACATATTTCTTAAGGTAGCGGGATATTTAGACTGTGCAGTTCGATCTGTCTTGCCTCAAATGCAAGAGGAAGTCAAGAGGAAGCTGCCAGCATACCTGAAGGAAGGTGTATTGCAAGCTCTTTCTGTCCAAGCATTAGGCCAGGGAGTAGATATCCAACTTGGCCTAGCAATTGATAATGTGAAGGCCACCTTAGTGGTGAAGAGAAGGCTAGCATGTGAGAAAGTGAAGTATTGGCATCAGGCTCAAGATAGCACATCTGGTCTTCACTTGGGGAATGAATGGGGACAAAAACATCACCTTTTCATCAAGTGGAAGTATGCAGAAGCAAAGGCTGCAGCATACTACTACCATGGATTGATCCTAGACGAGGTAAATGGAGAGGACAATCATGCTAATGCAGTGGCATGCCTTCAGGCGGCAGAGTAGTTTTTAAAAGAAAGTAAAAAGGCTTGCATAGATTTCTGCCAGGCCGCTCTGACAACAAGGGTACCTCCTCTATGGGGTGCGATGAAATATTTATCCGAGAGAATTCCAAAGGATGCTTCAAGTAAGGCACGCACCAACAAGGATGCTTACAGTCGTGAAAAGGTTCCAGAGACTCTGCCCAAGTTACCAGACTTTGCAGTAGCTTTGAAACCTGATGAGTATAAATTACCTCCGGTCGATCTTTGTTGGAATGAAGAAGCTAACACAGAATCATTTACAATTTCACGTTCAGAAGAGAATAAAAGAGACAACAAACTCAAAGAAATCCATAAATTCAGGTAATTCTTCCCAACACCTTGATTATATGATTATGTAGCTTTTGGTCATTAGACCCATAGGCCAATACCCCTTACCTATCTGAGATTCGAGTTCAATGATGCAAAAAATTGTCGAATAATCCTAAAAAATATATCCATATTATATTTAGTAAAAGGCATCGTAGCAGAATGGATGAGAATGTCACAGCTTCCATAAATTATAAAGGGTCACCCGCACCTTTCTTTATTTTTTTCACCTTAAGCATGAATGTATGACCTTGCATAGAAACATATTGCAAATTCAATGAAGCCTCCCTACTCAGATTCATAAGAAAGTGTTAAACGTCTACCATTTTAATTTTACCATACACCCCAATTCACTTCTACACCTCTAGACATACACTCCTGAGAATTTTGAACCTAGAAATGGTCGATCCCTCTATTGTAAGGCCATAACATATGGCCCATATTGAAAAAAAATACTTTGTAGAGCTTCCTTTAAAATCCTCTACAACTGGTTTCAATCGTAAATACTTTGGAAATGCACTAGTTGTTCAATATTTCGAAGGTCAGCTACAAATTGATCTAGCTCATCGGGTCAAATATGATATTAGCCATTGGGCTTTGCTCCCTTTATAATAATTCAAGCCATTAATAAATTCCCAAGCCAATATTACAATTTGAAGGGACCGATTAAAAATTCAAAGGGCATTAAGATATCTAGAATTGTTGTAACCAAGATTTTCTAACAACATCTTTCTCCAAGCTAGAATTCGATTTACTAACTTCTTGAAAAGCTTGTTCATGTTCCATTTGATCAATATGTAATGAGGAAAAATTCTACAAAAAGTTCCTGGATAGGGAGACATTGTCATAAAGCAACACTCACACCACTTTTCTCATCAAATGAAGACATCTTGAAAGCACTTTTGACATTAATATTCTCTACCATACAAACCTTTGGCATAAATGACAACCTTGCCAACGTTATGTTTGACATTTGGCCTCATAAACTTGAAGTATTAACTCGTGAATGATTTGATTTTATAAGGGAATGGTTGATTCAATGTTTTTTAATGTATAGGTTGATAATAGATTGAAACATTGATCCATAACATGCCAATTTTTCCTCTTGTGGAACCATTGGCCAACTTTTTAGATTCCACCTTTTGTTCTCTCAGGATTTGAAGGAATTTTATCTTGTGAAATGAAGCCCTGCCGCCTGCTGGGCGGGGGCGCGGGCGGCCCGGGTGAGGCTGCCATTGCGATGATAAACGAGCTAAGGAATTCTATGTTGATGACATTGCAGAGGTTCCGTTTGGAAATGAAGAATGTAATTCAGGATTACGTCAGGACTGTTCGTCTTCAGCACCCAAACAGTGAGGATGAATGTGTTTCAATCTGCACAAGTCTCTCCAGTATCGAGTAGCGTAAAAGTGGAAGGAACATCTTTTTGGAAGAGCTTCAAGAACCCATCCTTTTTACAAAGTTTTTGTGCTGAGAAAATGCTGATGTGCATGTGTTTCCTCCTAAGAGGTCATAGGTTCAAAAACCAGAAGGGGTTAGAGTAGGTATGCCTTCGTAGACAATAATCAAATCGTTCCGTGGAGGTGGGTCTCTTATCCCACAAACAAGGGGGTTTCATACACCAATTTGGTGTCTGGCTTGGCTATGACCTTAAAACTGAATAATAATAATAATTAGGATATAGCTTGTTAGAAATTCATAATCTATAAGGGTGAAAGCATGGAGCTAGGTTACACCTTTTGGCAAGAGATGGCACATTTGGGTGGAAAAAATGATTGCTCAATTGAGCCCTTTTTAAGCGCTCGATCGAGTTGTTTGAGCACTTAAACAATGTAACCCAATGTTATTTAGGAGCTCGATTTAGCCATGTCTTTGCGACAGTCAAATGAAGGAGATTGGGTTCTGGATTTATTTTTTGGCTCAGGTAAGTTTTGTTATATGGAATTGAATCTCAATATGTTCTTTTTTTAATTAATATGTCATTGTACTAATTTACTTCATTATTTCTTTTGTGCTTGATAATTAGGTACAACACTAGCATGTAGCCTTCAAAAAGGAATAAATTGCATTGCAATTGAGAAAGATCCATTACAGTGAAATTTCATTCAGCAAAGAATTAATGCTCTTCAATTTCTTCCAGATGCAATGCAAGAAATTGGGTTGAAGAAAGGGGACTTTAGTGAATCACGTGTGGCAAAAAAGGCAAAGGAACCCCAACCACCATTACATGGAATGTTTGGAAAGACATACATTGGGAGATTCGCAGACATCAAAGACCCATTAGAAGAGGAAAATGAGCAAAAGGAAACAGAAAATATTGTGGAAGAAGACAATGATGAAACTCTAGAGGACGAAGAGTTTGGATTACGTGACATTGTTGATTAAATTTAAGTTATGCTTGTAAATCAAGCTTTGCAATGTTCTGACTTTGACATTTTATGAGAAGAATAAACACTCAATTAGGGTTGTTATATGTTCAATATTTGTAATATGTGATTTTCGCATTGATTTTTAAGTTAATCATTATTTTTTGAAAAAAAAAGTGATTATTATTATTTTTTTGACATGAAATTCATAAAAAACGCTATTATTTAACCATTTTTAGTTAAAATTATCGTATAAAAATTGTGATTTTAACATGTCAATTCTAGCAAAAAATTATCAAAACGTGTAGTTTTTTAGTTATATTTATGTTAAAAATGGTTATTTTTATGTCCATTGTTAAAAAATATTGTTTTTTAGAAACAATTATTTCATGTGGATTGAAAAATTAATTAAGGATGTATAAATATGTAGAATATCGAAAATTCTAAATATCGACCTCCTAATTTAAAAATGCAAAACAATAAAAACCTCACTAAAAAAAAGTTTAAAATTAAAATAAAAAACAAGAAAATGTGAAGAAAACGACCACTTCAAAAATGATCAAATTTAGAAAATAATTATTTACATTTTATACAATAGAAAATTTAAAGCCAAAAAACATGTCTTTTAGAAAAAGGGGGTGATGCAAAATACTCACTTTTTAAAATCAGCATGAAAATCACTACCATTCTAAAACGTAATGTACATAAAACTATCATTCCCATGACATTCCTTCCAAAAACTATGCTCTAAAAAAACATGTTCGTTCTGCGTCACCCCTTTTCAAAATCAGGTCACTTTTTTGCTATCTCTACGAAACGGGTAACAATATCAGTTCCCATTTCAAAGTTTACATTATTAGTCAAAGATTCACCCCATCCGCTAGGTTTATGATTTTTTAGAGTGTAATTCTAAAATATATCTGGTTTAAAAGATAAGAGATCTCATTACGAGCCTTCTTACCATGATCATAGGGAACTAATTAAAATGACATTACCAATATAACATACCAAAATAGGGTAATGGCTTATAATCATAAGACAAGGGGTCTCATTACGAGCCAACTTTTTCAGTTCAATTACAACTAGTGAATGGCATTGTCATTTTCTGGCTCCAAAACTAGGGCAATGGCTTTTATCCAGAAAAGAAAAATAAAAAATAAAAAATAAAAAATTGAAAAATATATAGATATATCTTTTGAATTTTTCTTTAAAATAGTATACTCTTAGATGGATGGGATAATGAATAATTGATGGTTAAAAGGTAACCCTATCGAGACTATATACGTTTGTTGGCATCAGTGGAACTACCTGTGACAAAAAAGTAAATTCAAAAGCTATGTTGGAGGAGCCCCCTACTTTATCTTTAACAACCAATCAAGGCTTGAAGAAACCAAAAATGTTTTCATTTATAATAAGGGTTTGTAAAAGAAATTGCAAAATTGATCAATTTTTCTTATTCAAAGTAATTTTGTTTATCTAAGTAATTTCAAGATAGTTTCCTTTTCCTCAATTATTTGTACTTGAGAAAGTGTTAGAAATTCCATCATTCTATTCAGAGATAATTGGTTCTTTCAGTGAATTGCCAATTTTTGTGCTATACAACAACCCCGCCATTTCAAATTTTTCTTAATCTTATTCTAAGATGCTAAATATGAAATAGGGTCCCTTCAATTTGTAAAAAGCAATAAAACCTTTACATAGAAATAAATTTCTTTGTTTCTTGCTTTTTAAATAAAAAATGCTTCAAAACACCCTCTAAAAAATCAAGTATCGAAAATCAAATTCGCTTAAAGCTAAGGTACACTCAATATGAATAATCATGTTGCGATGCGATAGTCTCAGTTTTAAAGCTTCTTAAAACAATCCATTGACAAACATGCGATGCAATAAAACTATCACATATCGCAGATTCCAAAGAATATGTTTTAACAGTCGGTTGAAACCTTGCGATGTGATATATATCGATCACATATCGCAATCCCAGTGGAAACAAGTGATACTTACCTCAAGGACCTGCAATGCGATGTTAAAATATAATAAAGTGGTTAAATAATAATAAAGGGAAAACATGATTCGGGTGAGTAACATGAGGAATTTCCCAACTCTATATGCCAAGTCATCACTTATCGCAATCACGGAAATTCAAAAGACTATTAGAACATGGCACTTATAACTCCCGAATTGCGATATGTGATTGTCTTTAAATATTATTGAAATCGCTCAACACAAAACCGAAAAGTTTATGGCACACATTTTAATAAGACCTTTGGAAATCTGGGATGCGATCTATTCATTGAGCATTAAAATTTCATGTCATTGGTTACAGAAAAACATTAAAAAAAAACAGTTATGATTGCATCTTTCAATATTTCATCCTTCGTGTTAATATCAAGTTATAATATGAAATCTTTTGCATCAAATGCTCCTGTTCTGATTTTCATCTGTACTTCTTTCAACACTATCTTTACAAGCATTTAGCTGCTCTGAAAGTTTTAGCCTATTACTATCCTTTGTTTCATTTTCGTAGTTTGAATCTAGAAGTATGCAACCAGCTAAAATGTCAAAGAAAGGTCGAAAGACGAAAGTTCCCCATGCAATGGCTGAAGGACCAGAAAAAATTGTGTTGATCTCAGATATGACATGTCAATATTGTGGGAAAATTTCATGGGAAGGCATATATGATATGTTAGAAATGGAAAAGCCAAAGGTAACTGAAGGACATGCAATAGCTGATGGACCTATAGAGTCAGAAAACACACTTGGTGATTTTTCCAACTCTTTTCTTCATCGAATAGCGACCCCCCCAAAGATTTTTCATTATAATGACATGGTAAAATGGGTAATTGAAAGCATCAATATAATGGACATGACGCTCTTCACAGTCGATGGAAGAATGTCTGGATCCTTCAAGCCTGAAGACTTAAAGAAAATGTATCATTTACCAGAGCCTTAGAAGTACTACAATAAATCATTCCTTGAAGCTTTCTTGAAGGAAAATCAAATAGAGTCAGACCCCATCAAACAATGGAGGCACTTCCCTAACAAACACAAGCACGAATCATCCGATATGTGTTATGTGGACTCCATAGCGTCTCCATATTGTTATGTTGCCACAATGATTTGTAGACTATTTGGAAGCTCTAATTTTGCTAATTTTTCCTTTGAAATGGTTCCATTAATATAAGAAACATTGAACTCTTTTGTGATGGATTGGGTTAATATAATATCAGATAAACTGGCCATCCAAATACTTGATTTTAGGAAAAATAGGTTTGTTGCCACCTAAGTAGTTCCAACATTTTATATGAGTGTCGATATAGTCAAATACCATTTGTTTCAATTCTGATTTTCCCATAATGGGATGGAAATTGACTATCCAAAACCCAAACCCTATCCATGTTTACCATAAATACATGTGGAAGACCCAATATAAGAAGCATTTCTACAAAAAATTTCATGGCTTCATCCTACCCATTCATCAAGCCATTTTTAATAGACCAGCTCCTCGGCTGTCTAGGGAGGCGAGTATTGATTTAACTTCAATTGGAAGTTGGTTTGGGGAAAAAATATTCACATACATTAGGGTTTTTTGTAGCATCATCGACCCGCCTATCCTTCCTATATATGTCCTAGATAAACTATTGGCTAGGGAAATAGCCTGTCAGACAGTTGAAAAAGAGCTTACGAAAAATCTCAAAGAGGCCAAGAAACAGTTATGTCCTACCTTTCCTATTCGCTGCAACATCTATTTATTTCATGACCATAAACATGCCCAAATTGAAGTCGAGAAAATAAGGGGTTTAAACCTAGCTATTATTTCCAAAAGACAGTATGACCCAAATAAAGTTTCTTATAATTTTACTACTCAGGTAAAGGTTAAACAATTCATCCACAAAAAACATGAATTTGATGACTTATTTAGATCAGCAGAGACATTCTCACAAGTGAGCCACCTGGCAAAAATCAAGCTGGAACCAAAAAAATGGACCAATTCATCCAATACAGGATGCAAAGGCTTCAGACAGTACCACTAGACTTATTGAATATTACACTGGTCATCCAGGAAACAGAGCAAAGCACAGAGTAGGAAATAGAGAAAACTTTTGGTGCAGTCGAGACAAGCGAGAAGGTAAGTGAACAATTGGACATAGATGTTCACATTGATCCGATATTGATCAAAGAATGGGAATAGTTTGATCGACAGATTAAAGGTCAAAGTGATAACCAAAATTTTATCACACCAGAATCCCCCTTAAGACAACATCCCATGACTCATGATCTTGTGATTGAAAAACCATCTAGCATGGACTTGGCTCTAAAAGAAATCGAAATAATCCCTAAGTATCCTTCAACAGAGATTACACTGAGCATAGAGGAAATTCCACCTTTGGATATTTTTTATAGCCCTAAACACATAGTTGTAGTCAAAAGGCAAAGGAAGAAGAGAAATATAGACTAAGCATCAGCAATAGTTCCTCAAAATGAATCCATGAATATCATCTGGATAGACTAATAAGTTAATCCCTCTGAGGACTTAACCAACTCATCTCATTTTGTAGGAGCATATACAACTACCACGATTGATAAAGCAGCCGAAGTTAATCAATTGATGAAGGAAAAAGATCAAAAGATTAAACAACTTGTAGAATAGTTAAGGGTGGAAAAATAGAGGATTGATCAGCAGGCTATGGAAAGACAACAACAGCTATCTCAGGAGTTACAACAGCTAAAACTGGCACATCATGAAGAGATCAAATCTAAGGATGAGTGAATAAAGTAGCTACAACTCTCAATGGAGAAATTCAAAGAAAATCCCAGAGTTGAAGAGTTTACAAAGGAAACCTTAGAAATAAATAGTTTCTTATCTCAACAGCTAACCCAACTCTACCAAAAAATATCTCTCATTCATCCACTATGTATCAAAACTAATGCACTGATAGATCTAGCAGTCAATTCTAGGTTGGAATTCGAAGATGCAGATGACAAAATTATAGGTTACATCTCTTGGCAAAACACAAAAAAGGGGAGGACTACTAAATTGCCACTAATTAAATAATCTCTTAAGGAGATATTATTTTTAGAATGGGAGACTCAGCTGATCAAAGCAAAAAGAGCAACTTCAAGGGCTAGGGCAGTGAGGAATAATATCATTAAGCTAATAAGCGATAACTTACATAGCGCCAATTTAATTTTTGAGTGTTACCCAAAAAACCTTCCAAATGAAAAAGTGTTGGAAAAACAATGGAAGCAAGATTTGAATACCAGAGAGGAGCAACTCAAAAAATTAAAAATCCTCAATTGGGATACACATTGGTTCTATTTAGCCAAACCACATAGCCAACAAATGACAATCAAATTTCTTGCTGATGTAGAAAATCGCGTGATGCCAGAACTCTTGGATGCAGTATACACAGTTCAATTGCATACCAGGATGAGTCATCTACCAGAGATCCAAACTATGCTCGAGATTTGTCAGTTAAAGCCGCAGGAGGAATTATAGATGCAATGCATCTTTTCAAGAGCTATCACAATTCTATTTTTAACATGAAATCCCATAATTTGGGAAAGGTTGTTCCAACCACCCAAAGCACTTTTTACGAACAGTTTGTTTTTATTTTTGCTATAAAGACCCTTTCATGTCATTTTAGAAAGGGTTCTGAAATTGTATTAAATTAGATTTAAGATGATAGAATTTATGCACTTCTTAATTTACTTTTGTATTAGACAAGGATCAAGGTTCAAACTTGTTGTAAAGGGGATTTCAAGAGGACTTGCATTTCTGTATCTTTTTGAAGTTTTCAGAAATAAGAAGAGCAACCCAGACTGTTACTTTCATAAGAGGATTAAAACACATATGGTACTTTTATCAATGTCTTTTTGTTTCATGTTATGCAATTAAACAGTCTTTTGATTTGATATTGTTGTTATATGTGAATGTTCATACAATTATGCATTATATCACTTTTGAGTAAGCTGGAATTGATATTCTTAAACACACATGCTGATAATTGATGTTATCATGATATGTGATATGTTTTATATCATTTTGTTTAAATTTATCATCATTCATGCTTAACTTTCTATAGTCAAGTGATTGATCTTTATTAGCATTTGATCACCAGAAATCATTATAAATCGCATTGATATTGGATTACCTAGGTTATATATAGATCTATTTGTATATTTTCATAAGTTTACAAATCAAACCATCTATCATCTTGTTATATATTTTAGACACCCATTCATCAAATCACACTTTATTGGGAAACTGGTCCCATACTATCCAGTCGGAGCCACCATACCAAATGGAAAAGGAGTTGCTTTAAGGTCAGGACTGGGTGGTTATACCCCAATGTTGGTGCAACGATTTTAGAGGCATCAACACCTTCCTCAATGATTCCCCCTAACATAGGTATTATGTTTCCAACTTGGAGTGGTTAAGCAACATACCCCATTCCACAAGCAACATTTTGATCTAAATCAATATCTTCTCAATTAGTCTTCTACATCCATTCTTGTATTCTTCCAAGATCTTTCTCAAAGGGTTATGATATTTTGTGAAAAATTATAAGGAATATCTCAACTATGCCTTTCAACCACAAATATTTGCAAGTTTCACAAACTTCCATGTCCTGAGAAACTCTGGCATATAATATATAGTGGTGAGGTTGATTTTATAGACATTTCAACCATTTGTACATTGAAAATAACAACAATAAATGTTAAAAATGGTGTCAAGAAAAATCCTAATTTAATTTTCCCTTGAATTAAATTAGGAATTATTTTCTAAGTCTAATTCTCATAGAAAATTTGAGTTGGAAGTCTATCTAGAGTCATGTAGAGTGGTCCCTAATTTTTAGGGGCCCAGATTGAGTTATTTTGAGTTGTAATTATTTAATTTAGTTTAGCTGAGTTCAGTTCAGTTAAACTAGTTCTAACTGATGGAGGAACTAATGAGAGGTCAAGTGAATTAAATTGCATTTAATTCACATGTAGTGACCAATCAGATAACTGATAATTCACTCATAAATAACTCATGCATGTCATTTATGAGAAAGACCGAGTTGAGATTAGAGTTCGGGGAAATTGTACTATTAGTTGTAAAATCATTTAAATTAAACTGATGGTGCATGCAAACATAGGAAGTCATATGGATGGATTGCGCAATTATGAGTGAGGAAATTCCCAATTAAATATGAGTTAAGTCCTTAGGAAACTGCGTAAGGAATTAGGAGCTTGGCAGACAATAGAATTGGCTAAGTATTAGCTTGAGTTGGTTTGTAAAGCAGTGAGATAGACTATAGTTGTGAAAAGATTGTTTGGGTTGAACAAGCGTTGTATTTTCTTCTCAGATCTTCTGGTTAATGAAATATACAGATAGTAGGGATTTTTAGTTGTGGCTTTCCTCGAAAAATTATTATGTTATGTGTGATTGAAATTCTTTCTTTTCTGCTTTGTGATTTCATTGATCAATTTTTGTTTTCGCTGATGAGTAGGGTAGATTCAAGTCAATTGTTTTAGTATATCAAAATCTATTGTTTGAATATACAAGAAAATTGTACATGGTATTGGAGATAGATTTGTAGAAATTTATACATGGTATCGGATCTAAAATCACTATAGTAGAGAAGAATATGAGTTTGTTGTGCAAGAGAAATCAAATTTGTAGTATTATACTTCAAATCCAATAGGATATTGTTCTACAGATTGAGACTTGAGGTTTCCCTTGAGGGTAACTCGAATTACACAGCTTGGAATGAAACAATGGAGGTAGTGTTGGAAGAAAATAGGTTGAAGGCATTCATAGATCATGATATCCTAAAGCCTCCAACATCTGATGCTAAAGATCTGGAAGAGTGGAAAAAGTGTGTGGAAAATATGAGAAGGATTATATCCTAGAAGAAGTTTGAGATCATATTGTCTTGTACCTCCATGGTAAGGAAAATTCATTTGAAATGTGGACGGTCTTGATGGACCTGTTTCAAAACAACAGTGACCATAACAAGCTAGCACTGGAGAACAATGTCCGAAATATCATGATGGAGAAGGGCGACACAATACCAAAGTATTTGACCAAGTTCACCCAATGTTGGGATGAACTTGGTAGTTTTGGTGTTACCATTGTCGAAGATGATATGGTGAGCCTAGCACTTCTAGGCCTTCCCAAGAGTTGGCACAGTTACGAGGACTCAGTTAATGGGAGGGAGAAGCTACCAGAGTGGGAGAATTTGTGGTCCGACTTAGTAAAAGAAGAGATTTGGTGAGACAACGAAGATGGGACCTCATCCAAATAAGTGGAAGAGGACTTTGTATTATTCACTAAAGAAAATAAAGTCAAGGGAAGGAAGTCACAAGGTGAGGAGAGCAACAAGTGTAACACCCTCCTCCAACATCTACCCAAGAAACCAGCTAGAAAAGTTAAACATGTGACGAGAGGCCACTATGATATGATTCAACCTCCTAGGTAACCTTAAGGAAATAGAATCGATGGAAACACAACACACAGACCTCCCTTAGGTGCTTCAAGACCCCAAGTAGCTAATCCACCACTCCAGGTGCCCAACCCCTGAGTTAACCTAGCAATTAGATGAATTAAACCCAAATTCACTTCCATGAAAAGACATGCATGTGACTGTAATCCTATAGTCGGCCTCAAAGGCTTGCCTGCCAATGACCAAAGACCCAATTTGTGACCACTATTCCAACAACTCGAGGATTTTAGCCACTTTTTCAGGCCCAGAGCTTAGGTCACTGCCCAAAATTGAACCATATCCTTAAATCAGTAAAATAACATGGAAATGACAATACTAAAGTAGATACTTGTTCAAGACCTTGACTGGACCCCTACTAGCCATGATAGGTATTTTGTCAAACACTTAGTAAATATGCAACCTACATGTATAAATAATAGATATGAGCATAGGTGTTTCATACTTATCTGAGATTCACTATGAATCATTGTATCCTTATCAAATTAGTTTCCATTTCATCCATTAGGCCATAGATACATTGATAAGACAATAACAAGGAGAAACATGATGAGAGCTATACATAGTTGTTGTCATAAAACATATACATAACTAGCATAATAGGGACATAAATACCAATGAACTCACCACCATATAAACCTCATATAATATAGTATAATGCTCATATAAATACAAGCTGAAAAAACCTCTTATTGATGATGCAAAATCCAACCCTAGATGGGACTTCCACGTTCCACCCAATCGTAGAATGGCTAAGCCAAATCTCTCTTCATCCATTCAACCTTGTGCCATATTCCAAGCCTGAATGTGGGATCTCATAGAACACATTAATAAAAACTCATCCAATGCTTCCAAAGGCCATCTACCTCAACCCATCAAACATTGATTCCACCTCATGGTCGGACATCACAAAACCATCATCAGATTGGTATCCATCCAAGCCTTACAAGGCTTCCAGAGTGTTTTTCCAAATAAGGATTCCAGGACTAGTAACTCTATCCACAACTTATATAAGGCTTCTAGAGTGTTTTTCCAAATAAGGATTCCAGGACTAGTAACTCTATCCACAACTTATATAGGGCTTCCAGAGTATTTGTCTAACCAAGGTTTCCAGGACTAGTAACTCAACCCACCAAGGGCTTCCAGAGCGTTTGTACAACAAACGCTTCCAAGACTAGTAACTCAACCCAAGTTGTTATAGGGATTCCAGAGTGTTTGTCCAACCAAGGCTTCCAAGGCTAGTAACTCAACCCAAGCTAAGGAGACATGAGAACCAACCAAAAACAAACTATGAAAGTAAACCCATAATCACCATGACTATCCATAAAATGGCAAGGCTACGCAATCCACTGTCAATATTGGCCATCCTCCATGCCAATGACAGATCACAACCAAAAATCCACATGCATATGTCATGCAATCCAAAACTAGTGAAGGAAATATACATGCAACTCGATACCTACAAGAAAATATGATGCAACTATTGATCTCAATTCCCTCTTGTGCTTTCTTTCTCTTCCTTTGCCTTCTTGATCCGAAAATATATGTATGCCACACCCACCAAGAGTGCTCCAAGAAAATTCTATGTCTCCAAGAGTATGAGAGAGAGAGAATAATGAGAGAGCCCCAAAATTGAACTGACCAAGTGTTTTCCACTAATCCTCAGAAGCCTTTTTATTAATGAAGCTTCTATTTTCTTAATTTTCCATTATTTTCCTTCATTTTCCTCGTCACATGTGACCTGTGAGATTTCATCTTCCTTCTCTCCTAGTTTCCTTTATTTTGATAAATAAAATGCCAATAAATGCCTCATGTCTTTCCAAAGCCTTGCTAATTTCCTTGACAATAATAAATTGAATCAACACCCATTAGGATGTTCTCCCACTATTCATCTTGGAATACATGTCCCATCACCATGGCCTTATATATATTTTTACCTAGAATTTTCACCAGGGTTGTTATACAACCCTCCTGCTTGGGGGTACACCATCCTTGGTGTTCAATGAAACCTATAACCAACAAGACTGATGAAAAAAAACATACTTCCCGTGGAGATTTATAACATAGCTCATTGCATTATTTATAATGAAAGACCTGCTCAAAATAAAAACATCATGACAACATGACAAAATATCGCATAGTGGAGCTTTGTAACACAACTCAATACAGTATATATAATAACCACATATACACATACACATTTGCTTCAACCAGCAAATAATAATATTTTCTATGGAGCTTTATAAATCCATCTCGATACAATATTTACAACAGTATGCACATATACACATTTTCTTAACCAATAAATAAAAGGATATGATGCCTGCATTCATAACAAGGGAATCCAGAGGCTCACACCTCCACCCTAAAAGTAATACCAGGATTCACTTCCTTCCCAGGAAGTCCAAAATCTATTGCAAATTCAAATCTGCATCCAATGTCCAGTGCTACAATCTTGTGCCACTTTTCCTCCCAGCGAAAAGTTATCAACTCATTGTTCTAGGGCACACTCCCGATGTGCATCTGATTCCATTTGGAAATGCTAATGACAAAAACAAATCCATCTTGGCCTTCCCTTCTCTGCTACACAGTCCCTCGGGAAATCTAGTCACCCCTTCAGTGCAGTCACTCACCTTCCAAGTTCCAATGGCACTCCCATCTCGAGCAGTCCATCCCTTGTCAAGGCTTCCTCACATTGAAAGATACAAAAATGAAGGAATATACCTACCTCAAAACCATCATATCGGTCATAGAATTCTCATGGAAATCAATGGACACTATTGGGCACCAGTGTCCCACAATGGCCCTACTCCTAAATGCTTTACTAGCTTATTACTACCTTATTTAAATTTATTTTGTTGTTGTTGCCAATTCTTGCTGTCGATTTCAACCACCCAATCGAGCATGTTCATGCATTCCTGTTCCAAGCACATAAATTCTATTATATTTAAAATAAATCGCAAAAAATTCACATCATACCTCATTGGTAGCTTGTCAATAAGGTACACTTGCAATTTTTTTCGCTTCCTGTCACAATAAGTCAAACTAAATATTTGTTCAAAACATCATGTATAAACATATCACATCTGGTTAGCTCAAAACACAACCATCATATATCAACATCATAAATCACATATAACCATTGGAAACCAGAATCATAGATCACATATAATCATCATATACCATAATCATAGATCACATGCATCATAAAACTTAAATAAAATGTTGATACTTATATTTTCATCAATCCTTAGCTTCTACCTTTGTTCTTTCTATACACACACAGAATCGATTGTCACACCCAAAAACATGCAGTGCCTTCTCCTCAACTGTGTGCATACACATGCAGTGTACATCACACCTGTACAATCAGCACACAACATACAACAACATGGAATACATGCATCCACACCTGACATACAATGCATACCCCTACACCCAGCACACAACACAATGCATACACCTACACCTAATGCATAACATAACACAATACATACTCCTACATTTTGTGTATGACACAACACAACACGTATACATACACAATGTGGCACACAACGTGCGACACCACAAAATTCATAAACAATAGGTACACACACTAAATATACACCACACTGCATGCACACAACATCACAAATGCAACATGTACAACATATACAACATATGCACAACAGTAGTACCACACATCCAAAACCACACTGACTCTACCAAGAAACCCTACTTCTAGTGTCTTATCCATGCTTGTCTTAGCATGTCGCGGACCATGTTGTTTTCCTTCCATTGATGTATCCTTCAACATTAACTGTCATAACATAAACATAGGCATAATACAATCATAAATTCATATTCACATGATACTGACCTTATATATTTGTCATGACTATTCTTCCACTTGATTCCTTGCGAGACTGGGAACCTCTTCATGTCATTCGCCTGTGTAAGCAATCATTCCTCCATAAGAACGATCCCTAAAACCCCTGTCAAACAGTGATATGGATACATAGATACATACATATATATAAACATTAGCATAAAATAATCATGATCCATGACAAACCTCTCATACATGACATACATACACACCTACATGTATACATATATAAACATAAGCCTAATCATAATCATAACATAATTACTAGATATCAGGGTAAAGGCTAAGAGAACTCCAGTTATCCATGCACATCATGCACAACATTGGAAACAAGTGTTCCCAACATAGCCAAGGAATCTGGTGTATCAAATCCATTCACTTCACCTTTCCTATTACCTTTCTCATGACTATACAGCCACTATCCATTTACATCAATGGACTGAACGAATCTAATAAATTGTCATAGTCTTACCTTTTGTTGTGCTTACTCATGCATGGAGATTCATCTGAATCTCACAAGTTCTCCCATAGATCCATCAACATTCCTCTTTCCTTGGCAATTCCCAAGACTCAAAACTTAAAATGTAAGCACAAGAAACAAGCATGAAGAAAACCATGAAAACCAAAAGCAATATGACACAACGAAAAAGTGGCATGATCATGCACTAGACATAAAAAAACTGCAAATCAAGTGCAAGTAAATCACAAACACAGAAAGCACGAGACTAATATCATACACCATGATTCAATCCCCATGGTTCCCAGAGAAAGCTCAACCTGAGCCTTCTTCAATATTTCATGGTAGTCTCTTACCATGCAATCCCATACATCATACTACCATAAACACATAATTGTCAGTGCACAAATAAAAATAACAACATACTAGTTACCTTACCTTGTTGTGTTAATCACATTGCTTGCAATTGAACACATCCATGCCATATCTCAAGGGAATCCAATCCTTTGACAGATCCACCTGTAACTAAATACTAACTAATATACCTATCAAGTACATGTTCATGAATCTAGTACATATCCACATAATTTCAGACGAGATCAAGGTTAAGAAGAATCCCTATATGCAATGCATTCATTTGTTTGGAATTATGGTTTCCAAACATAGCCAAAGGAATTCTTGCCCAATTCCTTTCTTTTTCCCTTTTTATCTTATTGCAATCGAGGCTTATTATGCATTGTCACATCACCCAACTATTAGTTATATAAACACATCAACTATTTTTTTTGACTTAGTTACCGGAGAATGCACAGTACGAACCATTTTTTGTCAACGTTTCAAATCCCAACTGGGATCCATCATCAGGACTTATGAATGATGATAAAAGAAGAGCTTATTTGAAGGAAATAAATAATTATGAGGAGAATAGATTTAAGGATCAGCTGAATGTCGACTTGAATATTTTTTTTGAATAAATTAATTTTATTTTTACTGTTGAGTTTAATATATTGATTTTTATTGATGAGTTAATATATTAATTTAAATTATTATTATTAAAATCCATAACCTTAATGCTAATAATAATCATTAAATATTTAATATATGTTAATACAATATTATTTATTTTATTTTGTATGAGAAATGTTTATTTATTTTTAATATATATTAGTATTTAATGAATAGAAAAATTAGTATATTGTATTAATATTTAAAATTATTTAAATTTTTTATTTGAAATTATATTAATATTAATCATAATTAATATATTAATTAATTTCTATATAAATTAATTAATATATTAAATTAATTAATATTAATAAATGTTAATAATGTTAATAAATCAATATTATTAATGTTAATAGATATCAATAGTGTTAATAATACTTGATTAATAATCACTTAATAATTAATTAACAGTAATTAATAATAATAATAATTAATATATTAACTAATTCCTATATAAATTAATTAATATATTAAACTAATTAATATTAATAAATTTTAATAATGTTAAAGCTTAGTTGAAAAAACGCCTTGCTATTATATCTGTTATGTAATCTATGTTTAATTTGTGCAAATGGTGGAATGAGATTATTGTCACGACAGTTCTTAAGAAAATGAAGGTCCGTAGCTCTTCTTGCTATCCTCACTCTAAATTTTTCTAGTAAAATGATTTCACTCCAAGTATCCCCTCCGTATAGGGACAAGATTCTGGATTTAAGAGATCTGTGGTTTATATCTTTTGACTTAGTTACCGGAGAATCCACAGTACGAACCATTTTTTCTGTCAACGTTTCAAATCCCAATTGGGATCCATCATCAGGACTTATGAATGATGATAAAAGAAGAGCTAATTTGAAGGAAATAAATAATTATGAGGAGAATAGATTTAAGGATCAGCTGAATGTCGGCTTGAATTTTTTTTTTGAATAAATTATTTTTATTTTTACTGTTGAGTTTAATATATTAATTTTTACTGATGAGTTAATATATTAATTTAAATTATTATTATTAAAATCCATAGCCTTAATGCTAATAATAATCATTAAATATTTAATATATGTTAATATAATATTATTTATTTTATTTTGTATGAGAAATGTTTATTTATTTTTAATATGTATTAGTATTTAATGAATAGGAAAATTAGTATATTGTATTAATATTTAAAATTATTTAAATTTTTTATTTGAAATTATATTAATATTAATATTAATAATAATTAATATATTAATTAATTGCTATATAAATTAATTAATATATTAAACTAATTAATATTAATAAATGTTAATAATGTTAATAAATCAATATTATTAATGTTAATAGATATCAATAGTGTTAATAATACTTGATTAATAATCACTTAATAATTAATTAATAGTAATTAATATTAATAATAATTAATATATTAACTAATTGCTATATAAGTTAATTAATATATTAAACTAATTAATATTAATAAATGTTAATAATGTTAAAGCTTAGTTGAAAAAACGCCTTGCTATTATATCTGTTATGTAATCTATGTTTAATTTGTGCAAATGGTGGAATGAGATTATTGTCATGACAATTCTTAAGAAAATGAAGGTCCGCAGCTCTTCTTGCTATCCTCACTCTAAATTTTTCGAGTAAAATGATTTCACTCCAAGTATCCCCTCCGTATATGTTATAGCCATTTTTGGGCACTGCAACCCCAAGCATGAAATGTCCATAAACCAAGGGCTCCTAAGTCCCTAATAGTGTTTTTCTAACCCCTAAAGGATCAAGGTCAACTGATTACAACTTCTCCCAGAAGTTCTCCATGAAAAGTTGCTCAAAAATGGTGAAAACAGGATCATTTTAGCTGCTCCATAAGCAAAGTGTGTTGCATCTCACCTAAATACACTGTGTGGGTGCGTTTCATTTCAAAAATCCCTTCTATGGGGTGCGACGGGCGAGAAGTGATAAATGGCAGTGTCATTCCGCGGGTGGAGAGGCATGGAATCTTCCAGAAACGTCTCCTGTGACACTTGCTTTCTGAATTCAACCAAGGATGAGTAGGAGATCATCAATCTCCAAGTGGAAGCAAGAACTATCAGAGGGAAGACACTAATCAAATCACAAGCTAACTCATCTCCCTTACAGATATCTATATATGGATCCCTCATCCCAGAGATCCAGAGGCTGGAATTTTGCATATTGTAAGGAATTGTTGTTGGTTTCTTGAGACAACATCATAGTGTTGGGTGATCTAAGCTTTGTATGAGGTGAAGAAGGGCTTACTTGCTCAGAGGATGATGTTGGGTCAGAACAACTGGTTGTAACTCCCTTGGCTCTTTCTTGTTTATCAATAAAAGCTATTCAAGTTTTCCTCCATACTCTTGTGTCATTTATGTTTTATGCATTTGTATGGTCAATTTACATCTGATCCTAGATTGTTTATGATTATAGATCCATGTTCTTGTATAGTGTCATGCTATTGTGATCCTACAAGTACTCTGTGAAGCTGAGCATACAAGGGAGCAAGTAGCGAAAAGCTATCAAGAGAGAGAGGAATCGAACTAGAAGATTAGCGCAAGACAGAGGTTTGTCTTCTTTGTTCTTCTCTCATCTATATTTCATAAGGAAAAACGAAAGTAGATTTACTTTGTTTGTTTCTAAAGTAGCTACCACACCTTAGTGGGATAAGAAGTTCTATGTAGACACTTTTCCCTGTAACAAAATGGCGACTCCGCTGGGGACGAATTAGTTTGTTTATTTATCTTCCTTGTTGTTTATTTTATAAACTTACAGATGGAGCTTGAAGTCGATCCAGGTAGCTTTCGAACTGCATTTTCTATGCAAATGCAAAGTAGATAAATGTCGCTTCAGTCAATATCTGGGATTTGTTTATGACTTAAACAACTGATTCACAAACTCTCTAATTGCCCTCGTGGTAGCTCTTAGAACATCCTTAGATATACCCCTGATTGTTGCATTACTGATTACCATTTGTTCGGCCAAAACCCATGAACTGAACTGTAAACTGTGACCCGGAACCCAAGTAAAGTCTCGTCTCTAGCCCAACGTAGGTACTGTTCTGTGAAGCTGAAATTCAGCGCACTTCCCGAGTGTAGTAGGTGCGCTGCATTTCAAATTCCCTGTGTTACAGGTGCGCTGATCAGACTAGGCATTATTCAGTTTTGGTTTCTGTGATTCATTCTCTTCAGTTCTATTCATGAATTTTGCTGCCTGTAATCGGTCTATCTCTGTTTGAAACCCTTTTTCCTTGTTGTTATTCCGCCTCCATTGTGCAAAAGAACTGTAAATGTTTTTATGTATTTGTTGAGTCATTTTTAATTCTCCTTTGCAAAAAGTAACGTAATTTTACTATCGTCCTTTGATTTGAAAGTGTCGCAAGTGTCGTTTTCAGTCATAGGAAAGAGTTTGGTTGCTATTGATGGTCAACTACCCTGTTACTATTGTATTTGGTCTGAATTTGTAGTTTTTCTAGTGTCGAAAGCAAGTATTCATTTCCAAATCGTAAATTGTTGTGATTGTCTCCATTTTTTATTTTGAAAAGAAACCTGTTAGTAATTTGTTGTTGGGAAAAGTATCCAATACGGAATGACCCTATCCCACTCTAAGGGTGATAGTACCTCAGCAACAATCAAAGCAAAGCTATTCAAGATTACTTCTTTATGAGATGTAAGAGAGAGGAGGAAGAGATCCACTAACCGATGTCTTCCGCTAATGCTTGATCCAATCTTCTCTCTTCACTGCTTGCTCCCAGCTCCTTGCTCTTTCACTGGCCCAGCTACACCAAGATCCTGCAAAATAACAAGAAGGGGAAACTACAAAAGCATACATTCATAATTTATTCAAGGATTAGAATAAATCAAATATACAAGCATCAATACGCCATTGAGACACATGCATATAGAAGAACCTCAAATGCTTTATTAATGGAAGAAGTAAAGTTTAGGAAGTGATACAACCATAAAAGGCCCAATCCAGCATCACCTCCCAGCAAAAAGAAATCTCCTCTTCACCTCCTTCAAGCAAATCACCCAATAGTTCTATACTCAAACCAACATCACTTCCTTACATACACAAGATTCCAGCCTCCCTAGACCTCATGAGAGAGCTCTATATATAGGAGTTTTGGAGAAAGGATGAGTCAGCTTGAGGCTGGCATGAAGCTGACTAGTGTCCTCTCCCACTTCAGTTATTCTTTAGTTCTTGAGTCCACTTGGAGGTTCTTGCTTCCACTTGGAGATCTAGATCCTCTTACTCATCACTAGGCGAATTCCTTGATCCAAGTGTCATTTTGGAAGCTTCTTGGGCATTGACACCTTGAGGAATGACTGTGCCACTTGGCCAAACTCGCCCAGCGCAGGTAGCCTTCATTACAGTTGACATTCAGCGCAGGTACAGAGTGGAGAAGTTGACATTCAACGCAGATGCTCAGTGGAGCAGTTGACATGATCCAGAATTAGCTTGTTTTTGAGTGTTTTCAGGTGGAGAACTGATATTTAGTGCTGTGGTTTGCTGACCTTGTTCCTCTAGGGGTAGGAACAACATGTTTAGGGACTTTGGATCCCTTAGATTATTGACATTTCATGCTTCATGCTGTAAGCCACAAAAATGTCTATAACAGTTGCCCCCTAAAGTATGAGGTCGTTTATCGGGTGAAATGCTTTATCAGGAGGATCCGAAGTTCATTCAATCGCTGAGAGGTGACCTGTAATAAAATACAATACAATACATTATTTTTTCATTCTGCTTTCATGATCTAGCTGAGGCGGGCATTCCCATGCTCAGCTTTATAAATTCATTTTGGTACATAGAACAGACGACCGTCTGATGGTAGACTGATAATTCTCTGCTGAAATTATCATCCTTTGAGTAGGATGATCATCTGCTGCAATGATGTACATATCAAATGTCTTTATATTTCCTGAATATATATCTCAGCCCGGATGGATGAAACTAGATCCGGGGTCTTCAAACTCGTTCGATATTCACTCTAAGTACAAGTCGATCCATGTGAGAATTGCGCTGAAGTCGAACATGGAAAGACATCGCTTGATTACCGGTCAATGATGTAAACCGTTAACAAGCGCGAGAGGAATCACCGATAATGATAATGACCCTAAAGGTACTGCAGTACAATTCACGTGGTGTGAATAAAGGACTTGGCGTCGAACACCACGCAAAATCTTCTGGTCGAAGGTCATTGATGTATACCTGTCACCGGAAGTGAGAAACTTGCCATTGAGGCATGCAAGCTTCAAAGTACTGAGGGGGGTTGTTCCTAGATCAACTTCTTGGATAATGAGCTGAAGTCGACAAGAAGCGATCCGTCAACGGAGGGCCTTAATGAATCCCACATCAGTGACACGGAACGGAGCTAATGATTTTAGTGGAGGTGAAAACAATCTGTGAAATATGATTCAGGGTGGCGATCATGGGTGGATGAAGGATAATGTATGGCAGTGGATGGGACACGGTTGACTCTTTCTGAACAACATCTCTTGAACATATAAGGACACTGATGCGATGGATCGGTAGCATTACCCCAAATGTGGATGGTTTGGCGAAGACCATGGTGATGAGACCGGTGAATGAAACAACCCAACCCGATGTGATACGGAGGAAAAGTGTCATGTTCAAGAGCGACTTGCTACCATTAAAGCTTTGAGGTTCTCCCAATTTTTCCCCAGTCATTTCTGACCAGTACCTCTTTATTTTTGTCAAGCTTGAGGAGGATAACATATGCTTGTTCTATAACCTACCCTTCGGGCAAGCCCATCGCTATGTTTTAACGAGCCTAGCGATAGGGAAACTCGTTCTCGTCTAAAGACAAGTTTGTCGCTATTTAATCATTTTAACGAGTCTAACGACAAGGAAAACTCGGTCCTTTTCATTTTTAGAGAGTCTGAAAAGGTACAGAAAGTTAACTCCAAAATTCCTTTTTCGTCATCTAATCCCTTAAGTCCGAAAAAGTATAAAACAATACAGAAGGGATGAGTTTTCGATAATTTTAACAAGCCGAATAAAACAAGCGCTTGACCGTTTTGTGCAATAATCCCTCAGGTCCAAAAAGATTAAAATCTAGAGGAGGGATAGCTCTTTCGGTCACTTTATTGAGCTGGAAGGCCAAAACTCGGCAAACTTTTCATATTTTACGAGTCAGTTGAAAAGAGCTCAAAGAAGACTCGTCTTTTGAGGAACGAGTGATAAATAGGGATAGCAGCAGATTCCAGGTACAGGTTGGAATTTTCCAATCACGGCAGTGTCACAAGGATGGCTAGGTGAAATCACTCTTCGCAGCTGTTCCTCAAAATGGGTAAACAATCATATGGGGTTGAACGATCGGCCAAATGGAATGGAGGTGGCAGGTGCAAACACGACCAAGGCTTTTTATGGCTAATAAATTTACGATCACAATGGTTATTTACCGGAATAGGTTCATTTTTTAATGAGCTTAAACTCTGGAGGAAACTCTTGCTCACGCTTTTCTATTTTTTAACGAGCATAAATTCTGTGGTAAAACTGCTCGAATCTCGCATTTCTATTTTTTAACGAGCATAAATTCCATGGTAAAACAGCTCGAAATACCAGTTATAAGATAAGAAATGTCTCCTGTAAGATCCCATTTTTTATAGAGCTCGCGCCTTACATAAGCTATGCTCCCTCTCATCCTTTATTTATGCAAGTTCGGAAACGGCTAATCCCAAAAACAGATAAATAACCGCTCTTAGCTTGCACTCCAAAAGGTTTGCATGCCCCCAGGTATAAAGTACAATTTCAAGGCTGCCCCTACTTATCCGATAAAACATTTGTTTTAAAGGGTGAGGCTTGCCTCTTTCTGGTTACCCAAAGATTGTTTTGTTAACACCATCAAACGAAAACATTTCCTCGGCACTGTCCACCGAAGTAGACAATGGTGAATGACCTTTGTCAAACAAGTAACCTTAACAAAAGAATCCTGTTCTAGAACAACCCCTCTTCCATCCACGGACGGGGTACAGACTAGTCATATTCTTTCGCGGAAATTCCACCTTATACCCAAGGTTTCCTCTGCCCGAAGCAGACCAGGATGCATGCCCCCTGGGTTCCAGTCCCATCTTTCTGAATCACTCGCACTCATCGGGAAGGAGGACTGGGGGTGGAGACATTTCTTGAGTGAATAGACCATTCAGGGTTGGTATTTGACTATTTGTGATGCGTGATCCCAGAAATGAAAGTTGGTCTACGAGCTTGACCATTCTTCCTTCATGTGGAAAACACATTACTCTAAAGAGTGAGGAGACTATAGCTCCCATGCAATATATATAGTCTCATCCAAGGAGTAGGTTATAATCCAAGGGTCCTTGGACGACCATCACGTTCATTTGAACGGTCTTCCCTTTCAATGTAACAGGCACATTGGGGAGGATCCCTAATGGTCGACTGGTTCCTTTATCAAAACCCGAGAGATTTCTTATCTCAGGCAAAAGCGCCGGGGAACCCAATGCTTTCCAAGCAACAGAGGAAAGGATACTCACAGATGCCCCTTCATCAATGATAGTGCCAGCCATTACCATTCTATAAATTTGGACTATGATTCTGAATGGTATACTGGCTGGCAACCAGGGTCTGCCTAGTTGGTTCCAATCAAAGGACACAACCAGGTTGCTTGGCGGTGGGACCGAATACACGGCCGGATATGACCCTGACGATGTTCCTTCCTGCGATAAAGGAATGGGCGCATTGCCCTGATGCTCATCAGAATATGTGTTGATGAAAAGAATCTGGATGGTGTCATCCTTATTCTCTTCAGTGAGGGTGTCATTTGAAGATGAATCTTCAGTGACGGTGTCATTTGAGGATGAAACCTCTGAAGGAAGAACCGGGTCAACTGCCGTATCGACCTTTAGACTTTTGTCTGGTCTGGATTCAGTAGGTTCATTTTCAATGACTGACGCTTCAGCTGACCACTTGAGCGGGCCAGCTGTATTTTCAACCAACGAAGGACTTGGCACGAGTTTTTTGTATCCAGGAGGAAGTCTCAACGGTGAAACCGGGCGATCTTCCAAAACTCTCTTCGCTTCATCTAAGAAGGGACAACGGTGGATGGCGTGATCGCCTTCACACAGTCTGCAGAGGGATCTTGCTCCCCCTCTTTGTCTTGAACCTTCACTTTCGCTGGTTGACGGTAAGAATTCAACATGGCTATCAGAGGTTGATGCTCCCGAATTGTGCAACCGAGGGGACCAGTCCCTTAGTATCCGGGGAATACAGGGACAATCTCTATGTAAGTGGTCTCCTCTACATATGACACATGGCGATTTAGGCCCGGTCTGTGCTGTGTGTGGATTTTTGTCAGATGTCTTTTGCTTGCCCCCAGTCGCCTTAGGCTCCTTCTTCTTCTTCTCTCTCTTCTTCTTCTCCTTGTTCTCCATGGGAGCTTGGCTTTTGCCGGCTCTACCTTGCGAAGATGAAGGATTGGAGGAAGAGTTATAGGAAGTTGAAGGCTGGTGGGCAGCTCTAGACTGATCTAACTGTTGACTCGACTGTTCAGGAACCATGGTGTTCTGAACTACACTGGTTGAGAAAAGCCAAATAGGCAGGCCAATTGTCAGTCCTGGAAGCGACAATGTGGCCATGTGGGGCGCACCAACTTCTCCCCAAGAGGAGAAAGGACTAGGATTTCCATCATGTGGAATTCCTTGGTTGGGGCGTTCCATGTTCTCAACCTACAGATCAACGCAGGAATTGGAGGTGATTATGTTCCGTTTAAAATAAATTTTATAACGATGCTTTAGACACAACTTGCTTTTTCACTTTTTAAGAGTCGAGAAAAAGCTAAAGATGACTCTAGTCTCCTTCGATGTTTTAACGAGCCCGAAGTGACAAATGCTCGGATGGACATTTTCTGTTATAGAGTCTGAAAAAGGCCAAAAGAAACTGCTCTGGAGATCTAGGCAGAGGGTGTGCCAAACCTTTCGCAAAACCACAGAATACTTTTTACGGTACGGGTGGTTGATCTTCGTGAATGCTGTGTTCACTGCATTGCGATCAGTAGGGCGGCCGACACGGTTTCCTATGGATAAAGGCTTTGTTCCTATAGGGGTCTCCCAATATATACACGACGGTACGTGGGAGCACAAGTCCGTATTGATACTTATCGCTTCACCGTGGAGGAATCACCCAACCACTCAACGCTAAGATATCACATTTAACGACGCCGGAACACGTCTCTAGCTTAGACCTCTATGTGTTTGTGTTATGTTTCAATGCGTTGTTATGTAAATTCAATTTATTTTAAGGTTGATCTTGTTTAGAAGTTTGCCTTTATGGATCACCACGAGATGTATAGTAACACTCCTAAATGCAGTCTAAGATGATAAGCAAGCTTTTCAATCTTTCAACTTTGAAAATCTTAACTACTGAGGGAAAAGAAAGACATCATCTTTTCACACAGATCATAGAGCACACACTAATGCACTTTTTCCTAAATCAACATGCAAACTTATCAAATGAAAAATGCAGAATGCAGGTATTTCTTTTCTCTTTCTTAATGTTGGTGCAATACAAAAAGAAAGTTGTTGTATAACTTTGAATTCAATTTCAAGTGAAAGCAAACAAGCTTGTCCAAAATCAAAAGACACCTTAAGATTTACTTGTTTCGACACTAGAAATATATAAATTCAAACCATATGACGTGAGACACCACAAAATTCATAAACAATAGGTACACACACTAAATATACACCACACTGCATGCACACAACATCACAAATGCAACATGTACAACATATACAACATATGCACAACAGTAGTACCACACATCCAAAACCACACTGACTCTACCAAGAAACCCTACTTCTAGTGTCTTATCCATGCTTGTCTTAGCATGTCGCGGACCATGTTGTTTTCCTTCCATTGATGTATCCTTCAACATTAACTGTCATAACATAAACATAGGCATAATACAATCATAAATTCATATTCACATGATACTGACCTTATATATTTGTCATGACTATTCTTCCACTTGATTCCTTGCGAGACTGGGAACCTCTTCATGTCATTCGCCTGTGTAAGCAATCATTCCTCCATAAGAACGATCCCTAAAACCCCTGTCAAACAGTGATATGGATACATAGATACATACATATATATAAACATTAGCATAAAATAATCATGATCCATGACAAACCTCTCATACATGACATACATACACACCTACATGTATACATATATAAACATAAGCCTAATCATAATCATAACATAATTACTAGATATCAGGGTAAAGGCTAAGAGAACTCCAGTTATCCATGCACATCATGCACAACATTGGAAACAAGTGTTCCCAACATAGCCAAGGAATCTGGTGTATCAAATCCATTCACTTCACCTTTCCTATTACCTTTCTCATGACTATACAGCCACTATCCATTTACATCAATGGACTGAACGAATCTAATAAATTGTCATAGTCTTACCTTTTGTTGTGCTTACTCATGCATGGAGATTCATCTGAATCTCACAAGTTCTCCCCTAGATCCATCAACATTCCTCTTTCCTTGGCAATTCCCAAGACTCAAAACTTAAAATGTAAGCACAAGAAACAAGCATGAAGAAAACCATGAAAACCAAAAGCAATATGACACAACGAAAAAGTGGCATGATCATGCACTAGACATAAAAAAACTGCAAATCAAGTGCAAGTAAATCACAAACACAAAAAGCACGAGACTAATATCATACACCATGATTCAATCCCCATGGTTCCCAGAGAAAGCTCAACCTGAGCCTTCTTCAATATTTCATGGTAGTCTCTTACCATGCAATCCCATACATCATACTACCATAAACACATAATTGTCAGTGTACAAATAAAAATAACAACATACTAGTTACCTTACCTTGTTGTGTTAATCACATTGCTTGCAATTGAACACATCCATGCCATATCTCAAGGGAATCCAATCCTTTGATAGATCCACCTGTAACTAAATACTAACTAATATACCTATCAAGTACATGTTCATGAATCTAGTACATATCCACATAATTTCAGACGAGATCAAGGTTAAGAAGAATCCCTATATGCAATGCATTCATTTGTTTGGAATTATGGTTTCCAAACATAGCCAAAGGAATTCTTGCCCAATTCCTTTCTTTTTCCCTTTTTATCTTATTGCAATCGAGGCTTATTATGCATTGTCACATCACCCAACTATTAGTTATATAAACACATCAACTATTTTTTTTGACTTAGTTACCGGAGAATGCACAGTACAAACCATTTTTTGTCAACGTTTCAAATCCCAACTGGGATCCATCATCAGGACTTATGAATGATGATAAAAGAAGAGCTTATTTGAAGGAAATAAATAATTATGAGGAGAATAGATTTAAGGATCAGCTGAATGTCGACTTGAATATTTTTTTTGAATAAATTAATTTTATTTTTACTGTTGAGTTTAATATATTAATTTAAATATATTATTATTAAAATCCATAACCTTAATGCTAATAATAATCATTAAATATTTAATATATGTTAATACAATATTATTTATTTTATTTTGTATGAGAAATGTTTATTTATTTTTAATATATATTAGTATTTAATGAATAGAAAAATTAGTATATTGTATTAATATTTAAAATTATTTAAATTTTTTATTTGAAATTATATTAATATTAATCATAATTAATATATTAATTAATTTCTATATAAATTAATTAATATATTAAATTAATTAATATTAATAAATGTTAATAATGTTAATAAATCAATATTATTAATGTTAATAGATATCAATAGTGTTAATAATACTTGATTAATAATCACTTAATAATTAATTAACAGTAATTAATAATAATAATAATTAATATATTAACTAATTGCTATATAAATTAATTAATATATTAAACTAATTAATATTAATAAATTTTAATAATGTTAAAGCTTAGTTGAAAAAACGCCTTGCTATTATATCTGTTATGTAATCTATGTTTAATTTGTGCAAATGGTGGAATGAGATTATTGTCACGACAGTTCTTAAGAAAATGAAGGTCCGTAGCTCTTCTTGCTATCCTCACTCTAAATTTTTCTAGTAAAATGATTTCACTCCAAGTATCCCCTCCGTATAGGGACAAGATTCTGGATTTAAGAGATCTGTGGTTTATATCTTTTGACTTAGTTACCGGAGAATCCACAGTACGAACCATTTTTTTTGTCAACGTTTCAAATCCCAATTGGGATCCATCATCAGGACTTATGAATGATGATAAAAGAAGAGCTAATTTGAAGGAAATAAATAATTATGAGGAGAATAGATTTAAGGATCAGCTGAATGTCGGCTTGAATTTTTTTTTTGAATAAATTATTTTTATTTTTACTGTTGAGTTTAATATATTAATTTTTACTGATGAGTTAATATATTAATTTAAATTATTATTATTAAAATCCATAGCCTTAATGCTAATAATAATCATTAAATATTTAATATATGTTAATATAATATTATTTATTTTATTTTGTATGAGAAATGTTTATTTATTTTTAATATATATTAGTATTTAATGAATAGGAAAATTAGTATATTGTATTAATATTTAAAATTATTTAAAAATTTTATTTGAAATTATATTAATATTAATATTAATAATAATTAATATATTAATTAATTGTTATATAAATTAATTAATATATTAAACTAATTAATATTAATAAATGTTAATAATGTTAATAAATCAATATTATTAATGTTAATAGATATCAATAGTGTTAATAATACTTGATTAATAATCACTTAATAATTAATTAATAGTAATTAATATTAATAATAATTAATATATTAACTAATTGCTATATAAGTTAATTAATATATTAAACTAATTAATATTAATAAATGTTAATAATGTTAAAGCTTAGTTGAAAAAACGCCTTGCTATTATATCTGTTATGTAATCTATGTTTAATTTGTGCAAATGGTGGAATGAGATTATTGTCATGACAATTCTTAAGAAAATGAAGGTCCGCAGCTCTTCTTGCTATCCTCACTCTAAATTTTTCGAGTAAAATGATTTCACTCCAAGTATCCCCTCCGTATATGTTATAGCCATTTTTGGGCACTGCAACCCCAAGCATGAAATGTCCATAAACCAAGGGCTCCTAAGTCCCTAATAGTGTTTTTCTAACCCCTAAAGGATCAAGGTCAACTGATTACAACTTCTCCCAGAAGTTCTCCATGAAAAGCTGCTCAAAAATGGTCAAAACAGGATCATTTTAGCTGCTCCATAAGCAAAGTGTGTTGCATCTCACCTAAATACACTGTGTGGGTGCGTTTCATTTCAAAAATCCCTTCTATGGGGTGCGACGGGCGAGAAGTGATAAATGGCAGTGTCATTCCGCGGGTGGAGAGGCATGGAATCTTCCAGAAACGTCTCCTGTGACACTTGCCTTTCTGAATTCAACCAAGGATGAGTAGGAGATCATCAATCTCCAAGTGGAAGCAAGAACTATCAGAGGGAAGACACTAATCAAATCACAAGCTAACTCATCTCCCTTACAGATATCTATATATGGATCCCTCATCCCAGAGATCCAGAGGCTGGAATTTTGCATATTGTAAGGAATTGTTGTTGGTTTCTTGAGACAACATCATAGTGTTGGGTGATCTAAGCTTTGTATGAGGTGAAGAAGGGCTTACTTGCTGAGAGGATGATGTTGGGTCAGAACAACTGGTTGTAACTCCCTTGGCTCTTTCTTGTTTATCAATAAAAGCTATTCAAGTTTTCCTCCATACTCTTGTGTCATTTATGTTTTATGCATTTGTATGGTCAATTTACATCTGATCCTAGATTGTTTATGATTATAGATCCATGTTCTTGTATAGTGTCATGCTACTGTGATCCTACAAGTACTCTGTGAAGCTGAGCGTACAAGGGAGCAAGTAGCGAAAAGCTATCAAGAGAGAGAGGAATCGAACTAGGAGATTAGCGCAAGACAGAGGTTTGTCTTCTTTGTTCTTCTCTCATCTATATTTCATAAGGAAAAACGAAAGTAGATTTACTTTGTTTGTTTCTAAAGTAGCTACCACACCTTAGTGGGATAAGAAGTTCTATGTAGACACTTTTCCCTGTAACAAAATGGCGACTCCGCTGGGGACGAATTAGTTTGTTTATTTATCTTCCTTGTTGTTTATTTTATAAACTTACAGATGGAGCTTGAAGTCGATCCAGGTAGCTTTCGAACTGCATTTTCTATGCAAATGCAAAGTAGATAAATGTCGCTTCAGTCAATATCTGGGATTTGTTTATGACTTAAACAACTGATTCACAAACTCTCTAATTGCCCTCGTGGTAGCTCTTAGAACATCCTTAGATCTACCCCTGATTGTTGCATTACTGATTACCATTTGTTCGGCCAAAACCCATGAACTGAACTGTAAACTGTGACCCGGAACCCAAGTAAAGTCTCGTCTCTAGCCCAACGTAGGTACTGTTCTGTGAAGCTGAAATTCAGCGCACTTCCCGAGTGTAGTAGGTGCGCTGCATTTCAAATTCCCTGTGTTACAGGTGCGCTGATCAGACTAGGCATTATTCAGTTTTGGTTTCTGTGATTCATTCTCTTCAGTTCTATTCATGAATTTTGATGCCTGTAATCGGTCTATCTCTGTTTGAAACCCCTTTTCCTTGTTGTTATTCCGCCTCCATTGTGCAAAAGAACTGTGAATGTTTTTATGTATTTGTTGAGTCATTTTTAATTCTCCTTTGCAAAAAGTAACGTAATTTTACTATCGTCCTTTGATTTGAAAGTGTCGCAAGTGTCGTTTTCAGTCATAGGAAAGAGTTTGGTTGCTATTGATGATCGACTACCCTGTTACTATTGTATTTGGTCTGAATTTGTAGTTTTTCTAGTGTCGAAAGCAAGTATTCATTTCCAAATCATAAACTGTTGTGATTGTCTCCATTTTTTATTTTGAAAAGAAACCTGTTAGTAATTTGTTGTTGGGAAAAGTATCCAATACGGAATGACCCTATCCCACTCTAAGGGTGATAGTACCTCAGCAACAATCAAAGCAAAGCTATTCGAGATTACTTCTTTATGAGATGTAAGAGAGAGGAGGAAGAGATCCACTAACCGATGTCTTCCGCTAATGCTTGATCCAATCTTCTCTCTTCACTGCTTGCTCCCAGCTCCTTGCTCTTTCACTGGCCCAGCTACACCAAGATCCTGCAAAATAACAAGAAGGGGAAACTACAAAAGCATACATTCATAATTTATTCAAGGATTAGAATAAATCAAATATACAAGCATCAATACGCCATTGAGACACATGCATATAGAAGAACCTCAAATGCTTTATTAATGGAAGAAGTAAAGTTCAGGAAGTGATACAACCATAAAAGGCCCAATCCAGCATCACCTCCCAGCAAAAAGAAATCTCCTCTTCACCTCCTTCAAGCAAATCACCCAATAGTTCTATACTCAAACCAACATCACTTCCTTACATACACAAGATTCCAGCCTCCCTAGACCTCATGAGAGAGCTCTATATATAGGAGTTTTGGAGAAAGGATGAGTCAGCTTGAGGCTGGCATGAAGCTGACTAGTGTCCTCTCCCACTTCAGTTATTCTTTAGTTCTTGAGTCCACTTGGAGGTTCTTGCTTCCACTTGGAGATCTAGATCCTCTTACTCATCACTAGGCGAATTCCTTGATCCAAGTGTCATTTTGGAAGCTTCTTGGGCATTGACACCTTGAGGAATGACTGTGCCACTTGGCCAAACTCGCCCAGCGCAGGTAGCCTTCATTACAGTTGACATTCAGCGCAGGTACAGAGTGGAGAAGTTGACATTCAACGCAGATGCTCAGTGGAGCAGTTGACATGATCCAGAATTAGCTTGTTTTTGAGTGTTTTCAGGTGGAGAACTGATATTTAGTGCTGTGGTTTGCTGACCTTGTTCCTCTAGGGGTAGGAACAACATGTTTAGGGACTTTGGATCCCTTAGATTATTGACATTTCATGCTTCATGCTGTAAGCCACAAAAATGTCTATAACAGTTGCCCCCTAAAGTATGAGGTCGTTTATCGGGTGAAATGCTTTATCAGGAGGATCCGAAGTTCATTCAATCGCTGAGAGGTGACCTGTAATAAAATACAATACAATACATTATTTTTTCATTCTGCTTTCATGATCTAGCTGAGGCGGGCATTCCCATGCTCAGCTTTATAAATTCATTTTGGTACATAGAACAGACGACCGTCTGATGGTAGACTGATAATTCTCTGCTGAAATTATCATCCTTTGAGTAGGATGATCATCTGCTGCAATGATGTACATATCAAATGTCTTTATATTTCCTGAATATATATCTCAGCCCGGATGGATGAAACTAGATCCGGGGTCTTCAAACTCGTTCGATATTCACTCTAAGTACAAGTCGATCCATGTGAGAATTGCGCTGAAGTCGAACATGGAAAGACATCGCTTGATTACCGGTCAATGATGTAAACCGTTAACAAGCGCGAGAGGAATCACCGATAATGATAATGACCCTAAAGGTACTGCAGTACAATTCACGTGGTGTGAATAAAGGACTTGGCGTCGAACACCACGCAAAATCTTCTGGTCGAAGGTCATTGATGTATACCTGTCACCGGAAGTGAGAAACTTGCCATTGAGGCATGCAAGCTTCAAAGTACTGAGGGGGGTTGTTCCTAGATCAACTTCTTGGATAATGAGCTGAAGTCGACAAGAAGCGATCCGTCAACGGAGGGCCTTAATGAATCCCACATCAGTGACACGGAACGGAGCTAATGATTTTAGTGGAGGTGAAAACAATCTGTGAAATATGATTCAGGGTGGCGATCATGGGTGGATGAAGGATAATGTATGGCAGTGGATGGGACACGGTTGACTCTTTCTGAACAACATCTCTTGAACATATAAGGACACTGATGCGATGGATCGGTAGCATTACCCCAAATGTGGATGGTTTGGCGAAGACCATGGTGATGAGACCGGTGAATGAAACAACCCAACCCGATGTGATACGGAGGAAAAGTGTCATGTTCAAGAGCGACTTGCTACCATTAAAGCTTTGAGGTTCTCCCAATTTTTCCCCAGTCATTTCTGACCAGTACCTCTTTATTTTTGTCAAGCTTGAGGAGGATAACATATGCTTGTTCTATAACCTACCCTTCGGGCAAGCCCATCGCTATGTTTTAACGAGCCTAGCGATAGGGAAACTCGTTCTCGTCTAAAGACAAGTTTGTCGCTATTTAATCATTTTAACGAGTCTAACGACAAGGAAAACTCGGTCCTTTTCATTTTTAGAGAGTCTGAAAAGGTACAGAAAGTTAACTCCAAAATTCCTTTTTCGTCATCTAATCCCTTAAGTCCGAAAAAGTATAAAACAATACAGAAGGGATGAGTTTTCGATAATTTTAACAAGCCGAATAAAACAAGCGCTCGACCGTTTTGTGCAATAATCCCTCAGGTCCAAAAAGATTAAAATCTAGAGGAGGGATAGCTCTTTCGGTCACTTTAACGAGCTGGAAGGCCAAAACTCGGCAAACTTTTCATATTTTACGAGTCAGTTGAAAAGAGCTCAAAGAAGACTCGTCTTTTGAGGAACGAGTGATAAATAGGGATAGCAGCAGATTCCAGGTACAGGTTGGAATTTTCCAATCACGGCAGTGTCACAAGGATGGCTAGGTGAAATCACTCTTCGCAGCTGTTCCTCAAAATGGGTAAACAATCATATGGGGTTGAACGATCGGCCAAATGGAATGGAGGTGGCAGGTGCAAACACGACCAAGGCTTTTTATGGCTAATAAATTTACGATCACAATGGTTATTTACCGGAATAGGTTCATTTTTTAATGAGCTTAAACTCTGGAGGAAACTCTTGCTCACGCTTTTCTATTTTTTAACGAGCATAAATTCTGTGGTAAAACTGCTCGAATCTCGCATTTCTATTTTTTAACGAGCATAAATTCCGCGGTAAAACTGCTCGAAATACCAGTCATAAGATAAGAAATGTCTCCTGTAAGATCCCATTTTTTATAGAGCTCGCGCCTTACATAAGCTATGCTCCCTCTCATCCTTTCTTTATGCAAGTTCGGAAACGGCTAATCCCAAAAACAGATAAATAACCGCTCTTAGCTTGCACTCCAAAAGGTTTGCATGCCCCCAGGTATAAAGTACAATTTCAAGGCTGCCCCTACTTATCCGATAAAACATTTGTTTTAAAGGGTGAGGCTTGCCTCTTTCTGGTTACCCAAAGATTGTTTTGTTAACACCATCAAACGAAAACATTTCCTCGGCACTGTCCACCGAAGTAGACAATGGTGAATGACCTTTGTCAAACAAGTAACCTTAACAAAAGAATCCTGTTCTAGAACAACCCCTCTTCCATCCACGGACGGGGTACAGACTAGTCATATTCTTTCGCGGAAATTCCACCTTATACCCAAGGTTTCCTCTGCCCGAAGCAGACCAGGATGCATGCCCCCTGGGTTCCAGTCCCATCTTTCTGAATCACTCGCACTCATCGGGAAGGAGGACTGGGGGTGGAGACATTTCTTGAGTGAATAGACCATTCAGGGTTGGTATTTGACTATTTGTGATGCGTGATCCCAGAAATGAAAGTTGGTCTACGAGCTTGACCATTCTTCCTTCATGTGGAAAACACATTACTCTAAAGAGTGAGGAGACTATAGCTCCCATGCAATATATATAGTCTCATCCAAGGAGTAGGTTATAATCCAAGGGTCCTTGGACGACCATCACGTTCATTTGAACGGTCTTCCCTTTCAATGTAACAGGCACATTGGGGAGGATCCCTAATGGTCGACTGGTTCCTTTATCAAAACCCGAGAGATTTCTTATCTCAGGCAAAAGCGCCGGGGAACCCAATGCTTTCCAAGCAACAGAGGAAAGGATACTCACAGATGCCCCTTCATCAATGATAGTGCCAGCCATTACCATTCTATAAATTTGGACTATGATTCTGAATGGTATACTGGCTGGCAACCAGGGTCTGCCTAGTTGGTTCCAATCAAAGGACACAACCAGGTTGCTTGGCGGTGGGACCGAATACACGGCCGGATATGACCCTGACGATGTTCCTTCCTGCGATAAAGGAATGGGCGCATTGCCCTGATGCTCATCAGAATATGTGTTGATGAAAAGAATCTGGATGGTGTCATCCTTATTCTCTTCAGTGAGGGTGTCATTTGAAGATGAATCTTCAGTGACGGTGTCATTTGAGGATGAAACCTCTGAAGGAAGAACCGGGTCAACTGCCGTATCGACCTTTAGACTTTTGTCTGGTCTGGATTCAGTAGGTTCATTTTCAATGACTGACGCTTCAGCTGACCACTTGAGCGGGCCAGCTGTATTTTCAACCAACGAAGGACTTGGCACGAGTTTTTTGTATCCAGGAGGAAGTCTCAACGGTGAAACCGGGCGATCTTCCAAAACTCTCTTCGCTTCATCTAAGAAGGGACAACGGTGGATGGCGTGATCGCCTTCACACAGTCTGCAGAGGGATCTTGCTCCCCCTCTTTGTCTTGAACCTTCACTTTCGCTGGTTGACGGTAAGAATTCAACATGGCTATCAGAGGTTGATGCTCCCGAATTGTGCAACCGAGGGGACCAGTCCCTTAGTATCCGGGGAATACAGGGACAATCTCTATGTAAGTGGTCTCCTCTACATATGACACATGGCGATTTAGGCCCGGTCTGTGCTGTGTGTGGATTTTTGTCAGATGTCTTTTGCTTGCCCCCAGTCGCCTTAGGCTCCTTCTTCTTCTTCTCTCTCTTCTTCTTCTCCTTGTTCTCCATGGGAGCTTGGCTTTTGCCGGCTCTACCTTGCGAAGATGAAGGATTGGAGGAAGAGTTATAGGAAGTTGAAGGCTGGTGGGCAGCTCTAGACTGATCTAACTGTTGACTCGACTGTTCAGGAACCATGGTGTTCTGAACTACACTGGTTGAGAAAAGCCAAATAGGCAGGCCAATTGTCAGTCCTGGAAGCGACAATGTGGCCATGTGGGGCGCACCAACTTCTCCCCAAGAGGAGAAAGGACTAGGATTTCCATCATGTGGAATTCCTTGGTTGGGGTGTTCCATGTTCTCAACCTACAGATCAACGCAGGAATTGGAGGTGATTATGTTCCGTTTAAAATAAATTTTATAACGATGCTTTAGACACAACTTGCTTTTTCACTTTTTAAGAGTCGAGAAAAAGCTAAAGATGACTCTAGTCTCCTTCGATGTTTTAACGAGCCCGAAGTGACAAATGCTCGGATGGACATTTTCTGTTATAGAGTCTGAAAAAGGCCAAAAGAAACTGCTCTGGAGATCTAGGCAGAGGGTGTGCCAAACCTTTCGCAAAACCACAGAATACTTTTTACGGTACGGGTGGTTGATCTTCGTGAATGCTGTGTTCACTGCATTGCGATCAGTAGGGCGGCCGACACGGTTTCCTATGGATAAAGGCTTTGTTCCTATAGGGGTCTCCCAATATATACACGACGGTACGTGGGAGCACAAGTCCGTATTGATACTTATCGCTTCACCGTGGAGGAATCAGCCAACCACTCAACGCTAAGATATCACATTTAACGACGCCGGAACACGTCTCTAGCTTAGACCTCTATGTGTTTGTGTTATGTTTCAATGCGTTGTTATGTAAATTCAATTTATTTTAAGGTTGATCTTGTTTAGAAGTTTGCCTTTATGGATCACCACGAGATGTATAGTAACACTCCTAAATGCAGTCTAAGATGATAAGCAAGCTTTTCAATCTTTCAACTTTGAAAATCTTAACTACTGAGGGAAAAGAAAGACATCATCTTTTCACACAGATCATAGAGCACACACTAATGCACTTTTTCCTAAATCAACATGCAAACTTATCAAATGAAAAATGCAGAATGCAGGTATTTCTTTTCTCTTTCTTAATGTTGGTTCAATACAAAAAGAAAGTTGTTGTATAACTTTGAATTCAATTTCAAGTGAAAGCAAACAAGCTTGTCCAAAATCAAAAGACACCTTAAGATTTACTTGTTTCGACACTAGAAATATATAAATTCAAACCATATGATGTGAGACACCACAAAATTCATAAACAATAGGTACACACACTAAATATACACCACACTGCATGCACACAACATCACAAATGCAACATGTACAACATATACAACATATGCACAATAGTAGTACCACACATCCAAAACCACACTGACTCTACCAAGAAACCCTACTTCTAGTGTCTTATCCATGCTTGTCTTAGCATGTTGCGGACCATGTTGTTTTCCTTCCATTGATGTATCCTTCAACATTAACTGTCATAACATAAACATAGGCATAATACAATCATAAATTCATATTCACATGATACTGACCTTATATATTTGTCATGACTATTCTTCCACTTGATTCCTTGCGAGACTGGGAACCTCTTCATGTCATTCGCCTGTGTAAGCAATCATTCCTCCATAAGAACGATCCCTAAAACCCTGTCAAACAGTGATATGGATACATAGATACATACATATATATAAACATTAGCATAAAATAATCATGATCCATGACAAACCTCTCATACATGACATACATACACACCTACATGTATGCATATATAAACATAAGCCTAATCATAATCATAACATAATTACTAGATATCAGGGTAAAGGCTAAGAGAACTCCAGTTATCCATGCACATCATGCACAACATTGGAAACAAGTGTTCCCAACATAGCCAAGGAATCTGGTGTATCAAATCCATTCACTTCACCTTTCCTATTACCTTTCTCATGACTATACAGCCACTATCCATTTACATCAATGGACTGAACGAATCTAATAAATTGTCATAGTCTTACCTTTTGTTGTGCTTACTCATGCATGGAGATTCATCTGAATCTCACAAGTTCTCCCCTAGATCCATCAACATTCCTCTTTCCTTGGCAATTCCCAAGACTCAAAACTTAAAATGTAAGCACAAGAAACAAGCATGAAGAAAACCATGAAAACCAAAAGCAATATGACACAACGAAAAAGTGGCATGATCATGCACTAGACATAAAAAAACTGCAAATCAAGTGCAAGTAAATCACAAACACAAAAAGCACGAGACTAATATCATACACCATGATTCAATCCCCATGGTTCCCAGAGAAAGCTCAACCTGAGCCTTCTTCAATATTTCATGGTAGTCTCTTACCATGCAATCCCATACATCATACTACCATAAACACATAATTGTCAGTGCACAAATAAAAATAACAACATACTAGTTACCTTACCTTGTTGTGTTAATCACATTGCTTGCAATTGAACACATCCATGCCATATCTCAAGGGAATCCAATCCTTTGACAGATCCACCTGTAACTAAATACTAACTAATATACCTATCAAGTACATGTTCATGAATCTAGTACATATCCACATAATTTCAGACGAGATCAAGGTTAAGAAGAATCCCTATATGCAATGCATTCATTTGTTTGGAATTATGGTTTCCAAACATAGCCAAAGGAATTCTTGCCCAATTCCTTTCTTTTTCCCTTTTTATCTTATTGCAATCGAGGCTTATTATGCATTGTCACATCACCCAACTATTAGTTATATAAACACATCAACTATTTTTTTTGACTTAGTTACCGGAGAATGCACAGTACGAACCATTTTTTGTCAACGTTTCAAATCCCAACTGGGATCCATCATCAGGACTTATGAATGATGATAAAAGAAGAGCTTATTTGAAGGAAATAAATAATTATGAGGAGAATAGATTTAAGGATCAGCTGAATGTCGACTTGAATATTTTTTTTGAATAAATTAATTTTATTTTTACTGTTGAGTTTAATATATTGATTTTTATTGATGAGTTAATATATTAATTTAAATTATTATTATTAAAATCCATAACCTTAATGCTAATAATAATCATTAAATATTAATATATGTTAATACAATATTATTTATTTTATTTTGTATGAGAAATGTTTATTTATTTTTAATATATATTAGTATTTAATGAATAGAAAAATTAGTATATTGTATTAATATTTAAAATTATTTAAATTTTTTATTTGAAATTATATTAATATTAATCATAATTAATATATTAATTAATTTCTATATAAATTAATTAATATATTAAATTAATTAATATTAATAAATGTTAATAATGTTAATAAATCAATATTATTAATGTTAATAGATATCAATAGTGTTAATAATACTTGATTAATAATCACTTAATAATTAATTAATAGTAATTAATAATAATAATAATTAATATATTAACTAATTGCTATATAAATTAATTAATATATTAAACTAATTAATATTAATAAATTTTAATAATGTTAAAGCTTAGTTGAAAAAACGCCTTGCTATTATATCTGTTATGTAATCTATGTTTAATTTGTGCAAATGGTGGAATGAGATTATTGTCACGACAGTTCTTAAGAAAATGAAGGTCCGTAGCTCTTCTTGCTATCCTCACTCTAAATTTTTCTAGTAAAATGATTTCACTCCAAGTATCCCCTCCGTATAGGGACAAGATTCTGGATTTAAGAGATCTGTGGTTTATATCTTTTGACTTAGTTACCGGAGAATCCACAGTACGAACCATTTTTCTGTCAACGTTTCAAATCCCAACTGGGATCCATCATCAGGACTTATGAATGATGATAAAAGAAGAGCTAATTTGAAGGAAATAAATAATTATGAGGAGAATAGATTTAAGGATCAGCTGAATGTCGGCTTGAATTTTTTTTTTGAATAAATTATTTTTATTTTTACTGTTGAGTTTAATATATTAATTTTTACTGATGAGTTAATATATTAATTTAAATTATTATTATTAAAATCCATAGCCTTAATGCTAATAATAATCATTAAATATTTAATATATGTTAATATAATATTATTTATTTTATTTTGTATGAGAAATGTTTATTTATTTTTAATATATATTAGTATTTAATGAATAGGAAAATTAGTATATTGTATTAATATTTAAAATTATTTAAAAATTTTATTTGAAATTATATTAATATTAATATTAATAATAATTAATATATTAATTAATTGTTATATAAATTAATTAATATATTAAACTAATTAATATTAATAAATGTTAATAATGTTAATAAATCAATATTATTAATGTTAATAGATATCAATAGTGTTAATAATACTTGATTAATAATCACTTAATAATTAATTAATAGTAATTAATATTAATAATAATTAATATATTAACTAATTGCTATATAAGTTAATTAATATATTAAACTAATTAATATTAATAAATGTTAATAATGTTAAAGCTTAGTTGAAAAAACGCCTTGCTATTATATCTGTTATGTAATCTATGTTTAATTTGTGCAAATGGTGGAATGAGATTATTTTCATGACAATTCTTAAGAAAATGAAGGTCCGCAGCTCTTCTTGCTATCCTCACTCTAAATTTTTCGAGTAAAATGATTTCACTCCAAGTATCCCCTCCGTATATGTTATAGCCATTTTTGGGCACTGCAACCCCAAGCATGAAATGTCCATAAACCAAGGGCTCCTAAGTCCCTAATAGTGTTTTTCTAACCCCTAAAGGATCAAGGTCAACTGATTACAACTTCTCCCAGAAGTTCTCCATGAAAAGCTGCTCAAAAATGGTCAAAACAGGATCATTTTAGTTGCTCCATAAGCAAAGTGTGTTGCATCTCACCTAAATACACTGTGTGGGTGCGTTTCATTTCAAAAATCCCTTCTATGGGGTGCGACGGGCGAGAAGTGATAAATGGCAGTGTCATTCCGCGGGTGGAGAGGCATGGAATCTTCCAGAAACGTCTCCTGTGACACTTGCCTTTCTGAATTCAACCAAGGATGAGTAGGAGATCATCAATCTCCAAGTGGAAGCAAGAACTATCAGAGGGAAGACACTAATCAAATCACAAGCTAACTCATCTCCCTTACAGATATCTATATATGGATCCCTCATCCCAGAGATCCAGAGGCTGGAATTTTGCATATTGTAAGGAATTGTTGTTGGTTTCTTGAGACAACATCATAGTGTTGGGTGATCTAAGCTTTGTATGAGGTGAAGAAGGGCTTACTTGCTCAGAGGATGATGTTGGGTCAGAACAACTGGTTGTAACTCCCTTGGCTCTTTCTTGTTTATCAATAAAAGCTATTCAAGTTTTCCTCCATACTCTTGTGTCATTTATGTTTTATGCATTTGTATGGTCAATTTACATCTGATCCTAGATTGTTTATGATTATAGATCCATGTTCTTGTATAGTGTCATGCTACTGTGATCCTACAAGTACTCTGTGAAGCTGAGCGTACAAGGGAGCAAGTAGCGAAAAGCTATCAAGAGAGAGAGGAATCGAACTAGGAGATTAGCGCAAGACAGAGGTTTGTCTTCTTTGTTCTTCTCTCATCTATATTTCATAAGGAAAAACGAAAGTAGATTTACTTTGTTTGTTTCTAAAGTAGCTACCACACCTTAGTGGGATAAGAAGTTCTATGTAGACACTTTTCCCTGTAACAAAATGGCGACTCCGCTGGGGACGAATTAGTTTGTTTATTTATCTTCCTTGTTGTTTATTTTATAAACTTACAGATGGAGCTTGAAGTCGATCCAGGTAGCTTTCGAACTGCATTTTCTATGCAAATGCAAAGTAGATAAATGTCGCTTCAGTCAATATCTGGGATTTGTTTATGACTTAAACAACTGATTCACAAACTCTCTAATTGCCCTCGTGGTAGCTCTTAGAACATCCTTAGATCTACCCCTGATTGTTGCATTACTGATTACCATTTGTTCGGCCAAAACCCATGAACTGAACTGTAAACTGTGGCCCGGAACCCAAGTAAAGTCTCGTCTCTAGCCCAACGTAGGTACTGTTCTGTGAAGCTGAAATTCAGCGCACTTCCCGAGTGTAGTAGGTGCGCTGCATTTCAAATTCCCTGTGTTACAGGTGCGCTGATCAGACTAGGCATTATTCAGTTTTGGTTTCTGTGATTCATTCTCTTCAGTTCTATTCATGAATTTTGCTGCCTGTAATCGGTCTATCTCTGTTTGAAACCCCTTTTCCTTGTTGTTATTCCGCCTCCATTGTGCAAAAGAACTGTGAATGTTTTTATGTATTTGTTGAGTCATTTTTAATTCTCCTTTGCAAAAAGTAACGTAATTTTACTATCGTCCTTTGATTTGAAAGTGTCGCAAGTGTCGTTTTCAGTCATAGGAAAGAGTTTGGTTGCTATTGATGATCGACTACCCTGTTACTATTGTATTTGGTCTGAATTTGTAGTTTTTCTAGTGCCGAAAGCAAGTATTCATTTCCAAATCGTAAACTGTTGTGATTGTCTCCATTTTTTATTTTGAAAAGAAACCTGTTAGTAATTTGTTGTTGGGAAAAGTATCCAATACGGAATGACCCTATCCCACTCTAAGGGTGATAGTACCTCAGCACAATCAAAGCAAAGCTATTCGAGATTACTTCTTTATGAGATGTAAGAGAGAGGAGGAAGAGATCCACTAACCGATGTCTTCCGCTAATGCTTGATCCAATCTTCTCTCTTCACTGCTTGCTCCCAGCTCCTTGCTCTTTCACTGGCCCAGCTACACCAAGATCCTGCAAAATAACAAGAAGGGGAAACTACAAAAGCATACATTCATAATTTATTCAAGGATTAGAATAAATCAAATATACAAGCATCAATACGCCATTGAGACACATGCATATAGAAGAACCTCAAATGCTTTATTAATGGAAGAAGTAAAGTTCAGGAAGTGATACAACCATAAAAGGCCCAATCCAGCATCACCTCCCAGCAAAAAGAAATCTCCTCTTCACCTCCTTCAAGCAAATCACCCAATAGTTCTATACTCAAACCAACATCACTTCCTTACATACACAAGATTCCAGCCTCCCTAGACCTCATGAGAGAGCTCTATATATAGGAGTTTTGGAGAAAGGATGAGTCAGCTTGAGGCTGGCATGAAGCTGACTAGTGTCCTCTCCCACTTCAGTTATTCTTTAGTTCTTGAGTCCACTTGGAGGTTCTTGCTTCCACTTGGAGATCTAGATCCTCTTACTCATCACTAGGCGAATTCCTTGATCCAAGTGTCATTTTGGAAGCTTCTTGGGCATTGACACCTTGAGGAATGACTGTGCCACTTGGCCAAACTCGCCCAGCGCAGGTAGCCTTCATTACAGTTGACATTCAGCGCAGGTACAGAGTGGAGAAGTTGACATTCAACGCAGATGCTCAGTGGAGCAGTTGACATGATCCAGAATTAGCTTGTTTTTGAGTGTTTTCAGGTGGAGAACTGATATTTAGTGCTGTGGTTTGCTGACCTTGTTCCTCTAGGGGTAGGAACAACATGTTTAGGGACTTTGGATCCCTTAGATTATTGACATTTCATGCTTCATGCTGTAAGCACAAAAATGTCTATAACAGTTGCCCCCTAAAGTATGAGGTCGTTTATCGGGTGAAATGCTTTATCAGGAGGATCCGAAGTTCATTCAATCGCTGAGAGGTGACCTGTAATAAAATACAATACAATACATTATTTTTTCATTCTGCTTTCATGATCTAGCTGAGGCGGGCATTCCCATGCTCAGCTTTATAAATTCATTTTGGTACATAGAACAGACGACCGTCTGATGGTAGACTGATAATTCTCTGCTGAAATTATCATCCTTTGAGTAGGATGATCATCTGCTGCAATGATGTACATATCAAATGTCTTTATATTTCCTGAATATATATCGCAGCCCGGATGGATGAAACTAGATCGGGGGTCTTCAAACTCGTTCGATATTCACTCTAAGTACAAGTCGATCCATGTGAGAATTGCGCTGAAGTCGAACATGGAAAGACATCGCTTGATTACCGGTCAATGATGTAAACCGTTAACAAGCGCGAGAGGAATCACCGATAATGATAATGACCCTAAAGGTACTGCAGTACAATTCACGTGGTGTGAATAAAGGACTTGGCGTCGAACACCACGCAAAATCTTCTGGTCGAAGGTCATTGATGTATACCTGTCACCGGAAGTGAGAAACTTGCCATTGAGGCATGCAAGCTTCAAAGTACTGAGGGGGGTTGTTCCTAGATCAACTTCTTGGATAATGAGCTGAAGTCGACAAGAAGCGATCCGTCAACGGAGGGCCTTAATGAATCCCACATCAGTGACACGGAACGGAGCTAATGATTTTAGTGGAGGTGAAAACAATCTGTGAAATATGATTCAGGGTGGCGATCATGGGTGGATGAAGGATAATGTATGGCAGTGGATGGGACACGGTTGACTCTTTCTGAACAACATCTCTTGAACATATAAGGACACTGATGCGATGGATCGGTAGCATTACCCCAAATGTGGATGGTTTGGCGAAGACCATGGTGATGAGACCGGTGAATGAAACAACCCAACCCGATGTGATACGGAGGAAAAGTGTCATGTTCAAGAGCGACTTGCTACCATTAAAGCTTTGAGGTTCTCCCAATTTTTCCCCAGTCATTTCTGACCAGTACCTCTTTATTTTTGTCAAGCTTGAGGAGGATAACATATGCTTGTTCTATAACCTACCCTTCGGGCAAGCCCATCGCTATGTTTTAACGAGCCTAGCGATAGGGAAACTCGTTCTCGTCTAAAGACAAGTTTGTCGCTATTTAATCATTTTAACGAGTCTAACGACAAGGAAAACTCGGTCCTTTTCATTTTTAGAGAGTCTGAAAAGGTACAGAAAGTTAACTCCAAAATTCCTTTTTCGTCATCTAATCCCTTAAGTCCGAAAAAGTATAAAACAATACAGAAGGGATGAGTTTTCGATAATTTTAACAAGCCGAATAAAACAAGCGCTCGACCGTTTTGTGCAATAATCCCTCAGGTCCAAAAAGATTAAAATCTAGAGGAGGGATAGCTCTTTCGGTCACTTTAACGAGCTGGAAGGCCAAAACTCGGCAAACTTTTCATATTTTACGAGTCAGTTGAAAAGAGCTCAAAGAAGACTCGTCTTTTGAGGAACGAGTGATAAATAGGGATAGCAGCAGATTCCAGGTACAGGTTGGAATTTTCCAATCACGGCAGTGTCACAAGGATGGCTAGGTGAAATCACTCTTCGCAGCTGTTCCTCAAAATGGGTAAACAATCATATGGGGGTGAACGATCGGCCAAATGGAATGGAGGTGGCAGGTGCAAACACGACCAAGACTTTTTATGGCTAATAAATTTACGATCACAATGGTTATTTACCGGAATAGGTTCATTTTTTAATGAGCTTGAACTCTGGAGGAAACTCTTACTCACAATCACTTTTCTATTTTTTAACGAGCATAAATTTCGCGGTAAAACTGCTCGAATCTCGCGTTTATTTTTTAACGAGCATAAATTCCGCGGTAAAACTGCTCGATATACCAGTCATAAGATAAGAAATGTCTCCTGTAAGATCCCATTTTTTATAGAGCTCGCGCCTTACATAAGCTATGCTCCCTCTCATCCTTTCTTTATGCAAGTTCGGAAACGGCTAATCCCAAAAACAGATAAATAACCGCTCTTAGCTTGCACTCCAAAAGGTTTGCATGCCCCCAGGTATAAAGTACAATTTCAAGGCTGCCCCTACTTATCCGATAAAACATTTGTTTTAAAGGGTGAGGCTTGCCTCTTTCTGGTTACCCAAAGATTGTTTTGTTAACACCATCAAACGAAAACATTTCCTCGGCACTGTCCACCGAAGTAGACAATGGTGAATGACCTTTGTCAAACAAGTAACCTTAACAAAAGAATCCTGTTCTAGAACAACCCCTCTTCCATCCACGGACGGGGTACAGACTAGTCATATTCTTTCGCGGAAATTCCACCTTATACCCAAGGTTTCCTCTGCCCGAAGCAGACCAGGATGCATGCCCCCTGGGTTCCAGTCCCATCTTTCTGAATCACTCGCACTCATCGGGAAGGAGGACTGGGGGTGGAGACATTTCTTGAGTGAATAGACCATTCAGGGTTGGTATTTGACTATTTGTGATGCGTGATCCCAGAAATGAAAGTTGGTCTACGAGCTTGACCATTCTTCCTTCATGTGGAAAACACATTACTCTAAAGAGTGAGGAGACTATAGCTCCCATGCAATATATATAGTCTCATCCAAGGAGTAGGTTATAATCCAAGGGTCCTTGGACGACCATCACGTTCATTTGAACGGTCTTCCCTTTCAATGTAACAGGCACATTGGGGAGGATCCCTAATGGTCGACTGGTTCCTTTATCAAAACCGAGAGATTTCTTATCTCAGGCAAAAGCGCCGGGGAACCCAGTGCTTTCCAAGCAACAGAGGAAAGGATACTCACAGATGCCCCTTCATCAATGATAGTGCCAGCCATTACCATTCTATAAATTTGGACTATGATTCTGAATGGTATACTGGCTGGCAACCAGGGTCTGCCTAGTTGGTTCCAATCAAAGGACACAACCAGGTTGCTTGGCGGTGGGACCGAATACACGGCCGGATATGACCCTGACGATGTTCCTTCCTGCGATAAAGGAATGGGCGCATTGCCCTGATGCTCATCAGAATATGTGTTGATGAAAAGAATCTGGATGGTGTCATCCTTATTCTCTTCAGTGAGGGTGTCATTTGAAGATGAATCTTCAGTGACGGTGTCATTTGAGGATGAAACCTCTGAAGGAAGAACCGGGTCAACTGCCGTATCGACCTTTAGACTTTTGTCTGGTCTGGATTCAGTAGGTTCATTTTCAATGACTGACGCTTCAGCTGACCACTTGAGCGGGCCAGCTGTATTTTCAACCAACGAAGGACTTGGCACGAGTTTTTTGTATCCAGGAGGAAGTCTCAACGGTGAAACCGGGCGATCTTCCAAAACTCTCTTCGCTTCATCTAAGAAGGGACAACGGTGGATGGCGTGATCGCCTTCACACAGTCTGCAGAGGGATCTTGCTCCCCCTCTTTGTCTTGAACCTTCACTTTCGCTGGTTGACGGTAAGAATTCAACATGGCTATCAGAGGTTGATGCTCCCGAATTGTGCAACCGAGGGGACCAGTCCCTTAGTATCCGGGGAATACAGGGACAATCTCTATGTAAGTGGTCTCCTCTACATATGACACATGGCGATTTAGGCCCGGTCTGTGCTGTGTGTGGATTTTTGTCAGATGTCTTTTGCTTGCCCCCAGTCGCCTTAGGCTCCTTCTTCTTCTTCTCTCTCTTCTTCTTCTCCTTGTTCTCCATGGGAGCTTGGCTTTTGCTGGCTCTACCTTGCGAAGATGAAGGATTGGAGGAAGAGTTATAGGAAGTTGAAGGCTGGTGGGCAGCTCTAGACTGATCTAACTGTTGACTCGACTGTTCAGGAACCATGGTGTTCTGAACTACACTGGTTGAGAAAAGCCAAATAGGCAGGCCAATTGTCAGTCCTGGAAGCGACAATGTGGCCATGTGGGGTGCACCAACTTCTCCCCAAGAGGAGAAAGGACTAGGATTTCCATCATGTGGAATTCCTTGGTTGGGGCGTTCCATGTTCTCAACCTACAGATCAACGCAGGAATTGGAGGTGATTATGTTCGTTTAAAATAAATTTTATAACGATGCTTTAGACACAACTTGCTTTTTCACTTTTTAAGAGTCGAGAAAAAGCTAAAGATGACTCTAGTCTCCTTCGATGTTTTAACGAGCCCGAAGTGACAAATGCTCGGATGGACATTTTCTGTTATAGAGTCTGAAAAAGGCCAAAAGAAACTGCTCTGGAGATCTAGGCAGAGGGTGTGCCAAACTTTCGCAAAACCACAGAATACTTTTTACGGTACGGTGGTTGATCTTCGTGAATGTTGTGTTCACTGCATTGCGATCAGTAGGGCGGCCGACACGGTTTCCTATGGATAAAGGCTTTGTTCCTATAGGGGTCTCCCAATATATACACGACGGTACGTGGGAGCACAAGTCCGTATTGATACTTATCGCTTCACCGTGGAGGAATCACCCAACCACTCAACGCTAAGATATCACATTTAACGACGCCGGAACACGTCTCTAGCTTAGACCTCTATGTGTTTGTGTTATGTTTCAATGCGTTGTTATGTAAATTCAATTTATTTTAAGGTTGATCTTGTTTAGAAGTTTGCTTTATGGATCACCACGAGATGTATAGTAACACTCCTAAATGCAGTCTAAGATGATAAGCAAGCTTTTCAATCTTTCAACTTTGAAAATCTTAACTACTGAGGGAAAAGAAAGACATCATCTTTTCACACAGATCATAGAGCACACACTAATGCACTTTTTCCTAAATCAACATGCAAACTTATCAAATGAAAAATGCAGAATGCAGGTATTTCTTTTCTCTTTCTTAATGTTGGTGCAATACAAAAAGAAAGTTGTTGTATAACTTTGAATTCAATTTCAAGTGAAAGCAAACAAGCTTGTCCAAAATCAAAAGACACCTTAAGATTTACTTGTTTCGACACTAGAAATATATAAATTCAAACCATATGACGAAAGCGAAAGCTCAATCAGCTATGAACAACAAATAAACTAACTCTTAAAATCAAAACGACACTTTATCACAGGTCTAGATCTAAGAGGCCACAGCAAGACTAGTTCACTTTCGTTATGGGAAACTGTAAATGATACAAGAAATACACAAAGAACAAACACAGTTTCTTTATACAACCGAGGCGGAATAGTGGCAAGGAAAGTTGGTTTCAGATAGGTACACTGACTGGTAACAGGCTGCAAAAACAAGGGTGAAAACAGGGCAATAAACAGGAGGGAAACCCAGTAGTACTAGGCAAAACTGGTTCAGCACAGGTAGTACACTGGAAGTTTGACCTTCAGCGCAGGTAGCCCCTTCGGGAACTGCGCTAAAATGCAGACTGCCTTCACAGTGCCTGCACTGAAGATTCAAACTTTCATTTTTCTCAGTTTCCGGGCCACAGATTGCTCAAAAATTCACAGTTTTTGGCCAAATCAGAAGCTATCATTCAAGTACACACTAAGGGATGAAAAGGACGATGAAAAGCTATCACTAAGAGCTATTTAGAGTCCTTGTGAATCAGCTCTTCAAATCATAAACATGCCCAGAAACTGAGCTAGAGTAGCTGCCCTCTACTTTTCATTTGAAAGATCCAAATGCAGTTCGATTCGGTACTCCCTGTGTTTATGAAATAAATAGCAAAAACACAAACAACCAACAAGATACGATCCCCAGCGGAGTCGCCAATTTGTTGTTGGGAAAATTATCCAATACGGAATGACCCTATCCCACTCTAAGGGTGATAGTACCTCAGCAACAATCAAAGCAAAGCTATTCAAGATTACTTCTTTATGAGATGTAAGAGAGAGGAGAAGAGATCCACTAACCGATTTCTTCCGCTAATGCTTGATACAATCTTCTCTCTTCGTTGCTTGCTCCCAGCTCCTTGCTCTTTCACTGGCCCAGCTACACCAAGATCCTGCAAAATAACAAGAAGGGGAAACTACAAGAAGCATACATTCATAATTGATTGAAGGATTAGAATAAATCAAATATACAAGCATCAATACGCCATTGAGACACATGCATATAGAAGAACCTCAAATGCTTTATTAATGGAAGAAGTAAAGTTCAGGAAGTGATACAACCATAAAAGGCCCAATCCAGCATCACCTCCAAGTAGAAAGAAATCTCCTCTTCACCTCCTTCAAGCAAATCACCCAATAGTTCTATACTCAAACCAACAGCACTTCCTTACATACACAAGATTCCAGCCTCCCTAGACCTCATGAGAGAGCTCTATATATAGGAGTTTTGGAGAAAGGATGAGTCAGCTTGAGGCTGGCATGAAGCTGACTAGTGTCCTCTCCCACTTCAGTTATTCTTCAGTTCTTGAGTCCACTTGGAGGTTCTTGCTTCCACTTGGAGATCTAGATCCTCTTACTCATCACTAGGCGAATTCCTTGATCCAAGTGTCATTTTGGAAGCTTCCTGGGCATTGACACCTTGAGGAATGACTGTGCCACTTGGCCAAACTCGCCCAGCGCAGGTAGCCTTCATTACAGTTGACATTCAGCGCAGGTACAGAGTGGAGCAGTTGACATTCAACGCAGATGCTCAGTGGAGCAGTTGACATGATCCAGAATTAGCTTGTTTTTTAGTGTTTTCAGGTGGAGAACTGATATTTAGTGATGTGGTTTGCTGACCTTGTTCCTCTAGGGGTAGGAACAACATGTTTAGGGACTTTGGATCCCTTAGATTATTGACATTTCATGCTTCATGCTGTAAGGCACAAAAATGTCTATAACATAATTGTCGCTTGAAAAGTAATTCAGATTTATGCATTAGCTTTCTTTTACCATTCACATACTAAGAAAGCCGAAAACAAATACATGCTTGTGCATTTGCATTTAGACTATTTGATTGGTTTGATTTAGGACTGTGCATTTAGTGTGTGCTCTTTGCTCTTTGTGAAAGAATACTGTCTCTCTTTCCTTAGTAGCTAGGATTTTCATTGCACAAAAGAAGATAAAAGACTGTTTATCATCTTAGATTGCATTTTAGGAATTATACATCTATATCTCGCGTGAACCTCAAACATAACTTTCTTAAGCAAGATCAACTATAAAATAAATTTAATGAATCTAACAATGCTTTGGAACCTAACACAAAACATCTAGAAGTCTAGGCTAGAGATGTATTCCGGCGTCGTAAAGCCTGGTAACTGTTGTTCTCACTGATGGTTGGGTGATTCCTCCACTTTGAGACAATAAGTGCCAGTACAGACTTGTGCTCCCATGTACCATTGAGTATATTTTGGGAGAACACAATAGGCTTAATCCTTTATCCATAGGAAGTCGTGTCTGCCGCCCTATCAATCGTAATGCACTGAACAGAACATTCGGGAAGATTGACTGCTATACCGTAAAAAGTATTATGCAGTTTTACGATTGGTTTAGTAATCCCTCAACCTAGATTTCCATAGCAGTCCCTTTCGTTCCTTTTTAGACTCCTTAACGGAAAAGGTCCATCTAAGCACTTGTCACTTCAGGCTCATTAAAAATCGAAGGCAACTAGAGTCATCTTTTGTTTTTTCTCGACTCTTAAAAATTGAAAAAACAATTTGTGTCAAAGCGTCTAAAATTTATTTTAAACGGAATAATCATCACCATTTCCTACGTTGATCTTAGGTTGAGAAAATGGAACCCACCAACCAAGGAATTCCCCTTGGAGGAAATCCTAGTCCCTTCTCCTCTTAGAGAGATGTTGGTGCACCCCATATGGCCACATTGTCGCTTCCAGGATTGACAATCGGCTTGCCCGTATGGCTCTTCTCAACCTCTGTCGTTCAGAACACCGCAATTCCTGAACAATCGAGTCAGCAACTAGATGAATCCAGAGTTACCCACCAACCTTCTACTTCCTCCGACTCTTCCTCTCCTCCTTCCTCTTCGCTTGATGGGGTTGGTAAAGCCAAAAATTAAGTACCTGAGAAGAAGAATGAAAAGAAGAAGAAAGAGAAGAAGAAGAAGGAGCCAAAAGTGAAATGGGGCAACCAAGCGTCGTCTAGCGAAAATCCACACACTGCACTGACTAGGCCTAAATCGCCATGTGTCATTTGCAAAGGAGACCACTATCATAGAGATTTTCCCTACATCCCTCCGATCTTAAGGGACTGGTCTCCTCGTTTGCACAACCCGGTGTCGTCAACCTCTGATGATCATGTTGAAAGCACACCATCGACTAGTGAAAGTGAAGCCCTAGGACAAAAAGGAAAATATAGATTTGCTTGTAAACTGTGCGAAGGTGACCATGATGTCCATCGTTGTCCCTTCTTAGGCGAGGCTAAAAGAGTTTTGGACGATCATCTAGTTTCACCGTTACGACTTCCTCCTAGATATAAAAAACTCTTCCGAGTCTGTCACTAGTTGAAAAGCCGGCTGACCCGCCCAGGTGGTCAGCCGAAGCATCTATCATTGAAGACAAACCATCTGAACCCATACTAGAAGAAAGTGAAAAGGTCGAGGCGGCAGTTGCCCCAGTCTTTCCTTCAGAATCTTCAGATGATACAGTCATAGAAGAGAATAAGGATGACACTGTCCAAATTATTTTCGTAAGCACAGACTCTGATGAACATGGGGGCAATTTACCTGTTCCTTTACCATGAGAAGGAAGTTCATCAGGGTCGTACTCGACCATCTATTCGGTCCCACCTCCAAGCAAACTAGTTGTTCCCTTCGACTGGAATCAACTAGGCAGACCCCATTTACCGGCTAGTGTACCATTCCGAATTATTGCTTAATTATATAGAATGGTTATGGCCGGTACCATCATAGATGAAGGGGCTTCTGTGAGTATCCTTTCCTCAACTGCTTGGAAAGCACTTGGTTCGCCATCGCTTTTGCTTGAGATGAGAAATCTAACAGGCTTTGACAAAGGAACCAGTCGACTATTAGGGATCCTTCCCAATGTGCCCATAACATTGAGAAGGAAAACCGTTCACATGAACGTAATGGTAGTTCAAGGACCCCTGGATTATAACCTACTCATTGGACGAGACTATATTTATTGCATGGGAGCCATTGTCTCATCACTCTTTTGAGTGATGTGTTTTCCGCACGAAGGAAGAGTGGTCAATCTCGTAGACCAACTTTCATTTCCTAGATCACATAGAGAAAATAGTCATATGCCATCCCTGAATGGTATTTTCACACAAGGAATGTCTCATCAATCTCCAGTCCATCCACCTGATGAGCGCGAGTGATTCGGGGGACATGACTGAACCCCAAGGGGCATGCACCCTGGTCTGCTTCGGCAGGAAAACTTCGGGTATAGGGTATGTTTCCGCGAGAGATATATGACTGGACTGTACTCCTGTCCATGATTGGAAGGGGGGTTAGACTGGAATAAGATTCTCCTGTGAAAGTTATGCGAGTGGAGTCATCTCCGCCACTCGCCTTTGTCTATTTTAGTAGACATCGTCGGGGAAATGTTTTGTTTGCGCTGTGAATAGAAGTTACAATCTTTGGTAACCTGAAAGAGGTTTACCTTTCTTGATAAAACAAATGTTTTGTCGGTAGAACAAAAGGTGGCCTTGAAGCTTTATTTTATACCTGGGGGCATGCAAACCTTTTGGCGTGCAAGCGAAGAGCGACTGTTTATTTTTTTAAATTTGTAGGTCCTCTAACCCTTTAAACTCGTAGGATTGGTCGTTTCCTAACTTGCATAAAGAAAGGATGTGGGGAAAAACTCTAAAAAATTGTTGTTTTCATATATGAGACATTCTTATTATACGACTGGATTAATCAAGCAGTTTTAGCACATAGTTCAAGCTCGTTAAAAATAAACATAAGTCATGAGCAAATGTTTCTTCTCGCATTTAAGCTCATTAAGAAATGAACTATTTCCCAGTAAATAACCATTGTGAATGTAGTACTTCATCCTTTAAAGCCTTGGTCATGTTCTCATCATCACCTCCACTCTGCATTGGCCGATCATTCACCTCCATTTGATTGTTTACCCCTTTTGAGGAACGGCTGCGAAGAGTGATCTCACTAGCCATCTTCGTAACACTGTTGTGATTGGAAAATTCCAAACCTTACCTGGAATCAGCTACTACCCAATTTTATCACTCGTTCCTCAAAAGACAAGTCTCCTTTAAGCTCTTTTCAGCTGACTCATAAAATATGAAAAGATTGCCGAGCCATTGGCCTCTATAGCTCGTTAAAGGGACCAGAAGTGCTATCCCTCCTCTAGATTTTAATCTTTTTGGACCTCAGGGATTATTACCCAAAAAGATCGAGCGCTTGTTTTGTTCGGCTTGTTAAAAGTATCGAAAATTCATCCCTTCTGTATTGTTTTATACTTTCTCAGACTTAAGGGATTAGATGATGAAAAAGGAATTTTGGAGTTTCCTTTACGTTCCTTTTTAGACTTTCTAAAATTTAAAAGGACCGAGTTATCTTTGTCGTTAAACTCGTTAAAACTTAATAGCAACAAACTTGTCCATAGCAGACAAGAACGAGTTTCACTATCGCTAGGCTCGTTAAAACATAGCGATGGATTTGCCCGAAGGGAAAATTATAGAACAAGCATACGTTATCCTCCTCAAGCTTGACAAAAATAAAGAGGTACTGTTCAACAATGACTGGGGAAAATTGGGAAGAAAACTTGAAGAAACTTTGTTGGTAGCAAGTCGCTCTTGAACATGACACTTTCACTCCGCATCCAAGTCAGGTTGGGTTGTTTCATTCATCAACCACATCACCATGGTCCCATCACACCATCCACATTTGGGGTTAATGCTACCAATCCATCACGTCAGTGTCGCCGATATGTTCAAGAGAAGTCATTCAGAGAATTCACATGTGTCTCCCACTACAATACATTTACACTCCATTCTTTCATGACCACCACCCTGAACCTTATGTCATCAGATAATTTTCACCTCCATTAAAATCATTTTCTCTGTTCCATGTCATTGATGTGGGATTCATTAAGGCCCTCCTGTGACGGATTGCTTCTTGTCGACATCAGCTCATTATCCAAGAAGTCGATATAGGAACACCCTGTTCAATACTTTGAAGCTTGCATGCGTCAATGGCAAGTTTCTCACTTCCAGCGACAGGTTTACATCAATGGCCTTCGACCAAAAGATTTTGCGTGGTGTTCGACACCAAGTCCTTTATTCACACCACATGAATTGTACACAGTACCTTGAGGGTCATTATCATTATCGACGATTCCTCTCGCGCCTGTTAACAGCTTACATCATTGGCTAGTAATCAGGCGATGTCTTTCCATGTTCGACTCCACAACATCTCTCACATGGATCGACTTGTACTTTGAGTGAAGATCGAACGAGATTGAAGACCCAGATCTAGTTTCATCCATCCGGGTTGCGATATATTTTCAGGGAAATAAAGACATCAAATGTACATTATTGCTGCACAGATAATCATCAATCAAGGGGATGATGACTCTACCAGAATCATCAGTCTACACTCAGACAATTGTCTTTCCTATGTGTAGGGTCGTTAATATGCCATGATTATTGTCACTTGTGAACGTTTATTCCACCCATTTCCACCATTCTTCATCATGACATTTATTATAATTTATCATTTAAATCCATTTTATAAATAATTTATGCTCTCATGGATGAATATTATTTATTCTCTCTTTTATTTTTAATAAATTGATTATTATGCATTAATTTATCAATGATAGTTCTAATAAGTGGGTTGTAAACATCATTCGCCATTTTTAGCCTCCAAAGTAACTTCCAGATTGAAGATTTGATTTTTAAATCAGCCAACTCAGAAATTCGCTGGTTTAAGGAGTGACAGTTTTGCGGTTAAGATTCTGAGCAAATGAAGACGAATTTGGAAAATCCGGAACATGGGTTTTGTCCAGAACGGGCCCAATTATCTTCCAAAAGAACAGTTTTCCCAAATTCGGCTTGTACAGGGAGAAACGCAGGGTTCTTTGAGCACGATTTTCTGAGATTTGCTGTTGCGGCCGCCCTCCAAATCTTAGCTGCAAACCCAAATCCGCCTTGTTCTTGTTGATCAATGGGTTAGAATCAACCTAAATTTGTAAGAGAATCATGATTGTAATTATCTATGCTCTGATCTTCTTTATTTAAATGAAACCCAAGATCAGAGACGGGGAATGGAGAACGATTGTATTTTGTAATTATAAGTTTTCAGAACAACTGGGACCATGGAGTCTCGGTGAGATCTGCTCTTGTATACTTTTGTTAATGCAATCAATATAAAGGAATTGGTGTTCACTTCGTTGCTGCATCTGAAGTAAGTTACGGCGGTGCCATTGGAAGCTACGGGCCCGGCTCCAACGGACACTTGCCGCTGTTGTATCATACGGTGATTTGTGTGGTTTGTTTCTTATAATCTGATATATTTACATGTTGTTCCATACTTGTTCATCCGTAGTTTTTCTGTTGTAAATCTCTGTAACAAGTTTACATCATACTTTCAGGATTAATCGCATAGTGTTGTTCTAAGCTGTTTACTTCAGTTACAGAATTCATAAGTAGAATGTTCCAGCTACAGATGATTGGAGTAATGGACTACTGGTGATTATCTCAGATAATATATATATGATTGAAGTTTCCTATTTATAATGATTTGCTGTTTCATTTGATCAAGTTGCCTACTTGTATAAACAATTGTTCTTTCTTTGTATATAAGTTGATGTCAAGAATTGAGAGTGTCGAACTCGCGAGATTTAGTTCTTTTGATTGATGTTTCATTTACTGCTGTCTATTTCCTTTTGTTATTTCATTTCTACTTGCTGCCATTCCATTTCCTTGCATTTATTGCTTTGGTGTGAGAGGAGGATCAAGGCTGTTGTGAGACACAGCAGACGCTATTATGCTCCCAGAACCATGATCCATACTCTAATTCCTTTTCCTTCATCAATTTCTAGAGGACTGAGTCATTACTACCATATCCTCGATTGATGGTTGTTTGAATGAATGATTTAGTTTCTTGTTGTTCCAATTAGATTTCTTTTTCAAGCGTTCATCTATTTTTGGGTTTTAAGCACTATATTGCAAAACATTGCTCTTAAGAAAATAGCCGCCTCATACAGAGTACACTCTTGAAATAAAAAGTCGTCCTGGGTTGATAATTAATGTGAAGGTAATTAGGAGTTCACAAGGCACCTTTTTATCGCTCCACACTATGTACACAAAAATGAATTTATAAAGCTGAGCATGGGAATGCACGCCTTAGCTAGATCATGAAAATATTATGAAGATAATGTATTGTATTGTTGTTAACGGGAAAAGTGTCTATTAAGAACGACCCTATCCCACTGAGGTGTGACAGTGACCTTAGAAAACAAACAGAGAAAAACTACTTTCGTATTCTTATTTATGAACTATAAACGAAGAGGAATAGGATGAACCAACCTGTGTCTTGCGCTAGTCCTTTGATCAATCTCTCTCCTCTTTGACAGCTTCCAGCTACCTGCTCCCTTACTTGCCCAGCTTCACCAAGTTCCTGTAAGATCGCAGAAGAAGAAAACTACACAAAGACATGGATTTAATTCATAAATATCTTAGGATCAAATTTAAGCTAAACATACAAATGTAACAAACATCAATAATACACAAGCATGTAGGAGAAACTCAAATAGTTTTATTGATATAACAAGAAGATCTAGGAGGAGTTACAACCGATGATTCCTGATCCAGCATCAACCTCCCAGCAAAGAATCCCCTCTTCACCTCCAACAAAGCATAAAACAATCTGATGATATATGGTTCAGGATGGCGGTCATGAAAGAATGAAGTATAATGTATGGTAGTGGATGGGACACAGGTGACTTCTCTGGATGACTTCTCTTGAACATGTCGGTGACACTTATGTGATGGATTGGTAGCATTTACCCCAAATGTTGATGGTATGGCGTGACCATGGTGATGTGACCAGTGAATGAAACAACCCAACCTGACTCAGGCATGGAGTGGAAGTGTCATGTTCAAGAGCGACTTGCTACCAATAAAGATTCTTTGAGTTTCTTCCCCAATTTTTCCCCAGCCATGCTGACGAGTACCTCTTTATTTTTTTCAAGCTTGAGGAGGATAACATATGCTTGTTCTATTATTTTCCCTTCGGGCAAACCCATCGCTATGTTTTAACGAGCCTAGCGATAGTGAAATCGTTCTGTCTAAAGGACAGTTTGTCGCTATTAATCTTTTTAACGAGTTTAACGACAAAGATAACTCGGTCCTTTTCATTTTTAGAGAGTCTGAAAAGGTACGTAAAGGTAAACTCCAAAATTCCTTTTTCGTCATCTAATCCCTTAAGTCCGAAAAAAGTATAAAACAATACAGAAGGGATGAATTTTCGATAGTTTTAAGAAGCCGAACAAAACAAGCGCTCGATCTTTTTGTGCATAATCCTCAGGTCCCAAAAAGATTAAGAATCTAGAGGAGGGATAGCAATTCGGTCACTTTAACGGCTGGAAGGCCAAAACTCGGAATC